>AP025041.1:15732494-15935221 GCA_036186865.1 Eustoma russellianum | reverse complement strand
GAATAATATAAAATAATATAATAATAATAATATAATAATAATAATAATAATAATAATAATAAAAAATTTATTAAATAATTTGTTCTTGAAGGTGAGGTTATAGATGTGATCAGGCTGGATCTATTTTAGTTTCTCGAATTTGCGGGAGCCCGTTTTAGCCGATTAAGTTAATGGCGTTTTAAGGGCAAGACTGCGTACTGAGAGATTAGGAATAGATTCCAATGCCAGATTAAATCTATGTAAAGTTATCCTGAGCCTTTGAATAAATTGTTTAATAAATTGTTTAATAAGATTGGTTGTTTTGTTTGTTTTTATGGTTGTTTTTATTACTTTGTTTTATTAATTTGTTTTATTAAAGATTCTGGGTGAATAATTGGTATCAGAGCCATGGAAAATAAATTATCATATAGTAAAGTTCAACACGTAATCTCTTGATGAATATATATTAGACTCTCTCTTTCAACTAAAAAAAATAAAAAATATATATATATTTTAGACTAACATGCCATTAAACTTTAAACTTTATATCAAATAATAAGTTTCATTGTATTTAAACTATTTTCAGCTAAGAGAGGGAAGTTATTAAATGAACTAATTTAGTTCATTAAAGTAAGAAAGTATCCAAGTGGATATTATTTAATGGAGCTCAAAGAATTTTATTTTGCACATAGATATACACACGCCACATATAATATGTATTCATCGAGCTGCCAAGTCATCTTTCTCTACCCTGTTATTTTATCACTGCGTCATCAATATACATGTATATACACAAACACGGTTTTCATTTGTATATATATTTATAAACTTCAAAGGCTATTCCATGTCACAAATTTCAAGTCACACTCCGACTATAAAAAGCTCACCCAGTCACAAGCTTATTATATATAAATTGACATGTCAAAAGCTTACCATTCTTAAACCTCCATGTCACGAATATTTTCTTACAAAATGACCATCAAATATATCCTATTATTATCTACTAATCTCGGCATTGAGAGTGGTTTCAAGTCAAAATCCTCAATAATACAATCAGCCTAATTATATTTAGTTTGGAGGAGATTTCAAAGTTGACAAATTCAAATTTGAATACGAATTTGAAGGGGTGGCAAGAACTACATTCATAGAGTTGACTCTGTGGTTATTTTGTAACAAACTATATTATTCATGTTCAGATTATATTAATATTAATCATGGTGAAGTTTATAAGGTATATATTCCCTGAATTGTGAGAAATTCAAATTCACAATTGCTATAACCAAAGGGGCATCAAGGTATATTATTAAAAATAAATTTTGGATTTTTGTATGCATCATGGAACATATAAAACATGCAAAGGGTGGCCATGGAGGTTCTAGAAGAGTTTATGAAAAGACATGAAGACTTTCCTAATTTATGGAGATTTTAGCATTCAAATTTATTGGGGAATATACTTGGATATCTAAGGATCTTAAAGGACATTCCAAAGATATCAAAAATTCAAATTTCTCATGTCATAATTGACATTAAAAATGTTTCGAATCAGCCAAGGGAAGTTCTATAATTCTTGTTCAAAATTTAGAAGACTTGCCTTGTTTATGGAAGATTTGAACAGTATTACTCATTGGGAATATTCTGTGGAATCAAAACATAATTTGATAGACATTTCAAGGTGGATAAAATCCGATTATACGAGTTTACAAGTCATCAAAAAAGTTTTAATAGTTGTCCATGTTGGATTTGATATGCTCATACGTGTAGTGCACGACACGTGTGACTAAAGTTACATATCAAATATATGTGGACTTATGTATGTTATATATTATATGTTACTAATGTTACGTAATATCTGTACGTATCCACATGTTAAGTGATCACTTCGGTGTATTAGTGGATACAAAGTGTAATCTGAATGGATCACTAAATGTGTAGACAGTCATACGGTTACAGTCCTTGATGGTAGGACTCGTAAAGTCGAGACCGTAATATTAATGACATCTGGTCCCTGAGGGACAAGAACCCACGAGTATTCTTCTCGAAGTATTTTAAGTAAGGTATTTAATATATATAGTTTATTATATATATATTAAAAGTTGCCGTTTCATATGCAATAAAGGAAAACGTTTCATACGGCCGTTTCATATTTAATAAAGAAACGTTTAAGTTCATATTTAATAAAGAAACGTTTCATACGAAACGTTAAAAACAAAAATGAATTGCATGTGTGGGCATTTATACGCTAAGTTTACTATATATGTGTGTGCAAGCGTGCAAGTGCTGGAGGCAATTCAAAAAGGTGAAAGAAATCCATTTGCTGAAGCTTTGTTCTATTCTTCATTGGTGATTTCTTTGCTGAAATTTTATTTTCATTGCTTTGCATTTGCAAAGTTCACTTGCCTTTGTTCATTTGCTTGTAAGCGCGTATACATATACATATATATTTTATATATAAAACACTTTCGAGAGGAAAACACACTACCTATTCTCTCCATCGGAATAGTAGTGGTAGTTGTTGATATTTCTTTAGTGGATTCAACAACTGGTGGGATCATGCATCCCTTGGAAGGCACAGTTGTCGGACGTGTCAGAACCCATACAGCGTTTACCAATGGAGCAATGTACACTTCCGCATTTATTTACTTTGCTTTTGTGTTCTCTTAAGTGATCCTCGAGTAATGGATTTACTATGTAAATTCCAACAGTCCAATCAAGGAAAGCTAGCTGAGCATGAGACCCATCATTGGATCAATCAAATCAAGACAACGAAACAAAGACACATCATTACTCCAACCATTTCATGTCAAGTAAACAAATGAGTGTCATAAGACAAGCCAGCGTTGCTCATCTAACCCTAATTTACGTGTCCAACCATCTATAAAAGGACAAGGAAGCCAGGAGCCAAGAGCACACACCACTTGAGCATTCTATTGATATTAAGGCTTATATTCGCTATATTATTCTTCTAAAAAAGCATGTCTATGTTCTAAGCCTTCTCTCCTCATTTTTCAAAACTTATAAAGGTTGTAAACACACACCTCTTATTCACATGAAAGGTTGATCAAAGTGTGATCAAATCTTTTTTTGATGAGGTGTTAGTGAAAACATCGATTTGTGGTATAGTTACTCTGTAAAAAGGTTAGATTCGATGAAGTTGGTGTATAACTTCAACTATCATTGATTTGGTGACTTTGGTAAGTAGTGAAAAGCATAGAAGGTATTATTAGGACCTGAGTATGCCACATCGACTAAACCAGCATAAAGCATTTGTGTCATTTACTTTCTTCTTTTCTGTTTTTCTATCAAGAATTTTTACAAATTTTTGTTGGGTTAGTAAAATAGAAAACATGTTCAAAATTGCGTCAAATTTTACAAAGAAATAAATACATGTATTAGGGCATTTTTAAAATAAGAATCTCTGAATTTGGGTGAATAGAAGTCATATAAATGTTCAAAATCCTACAACCGATGCATTCTATTTTACAGATTGGCAAGGTTGAGAAGATTACCGTGTCTGACATATTTTCTAAAAAAAATTTTAAAAATATTTTTACACAGTAAATTACAAATCGTAAGGGTCGTCTCAAACAAGTTTCATAATCTTTAGACTTTTGTATTAAGATAAATGATTCTCCAAAATCAACAAACTTTCTGTCCAGATTGGCAATGGTCAATCAAAACCTAATTTTAAAATAGTTACATGTTGAAATTTTGCAAGCTCTCTTTAGGACATTAACTAGATATCTCAATTTGTAATCTCAGTAAGTTTTAAGATTTTTAAAGGTCATATAAAATAAGAATGCAACAACAACAATCATACCCAGTATATCCCAAAGATAGCAAAAGCTACCGCTAGGGTCCGGGAAGGGTGAAAGACATGCAAACAATACCTCCATCCCAAGGGATAGAGAGTTTGCTTCCAGTGAGACCTCCGGTTCAGTGTACCTGCATAGATAATAAAATAATATGAACATGTACTATAGAAGGGATTTTACTAAACGTAAACAGAATGTTTCCGATATTAAATTAATCACAACAGTGGATAAAAAAAGTCAACCTAAAGTATAGAAAGTATCTAATCCTCTAAGATGCCCCTATATCCTGTCTACACCTCCTTAACATTAATCCTCCGTCTCCATGAACTCCTATCATGGACCATGTCCTCAGAGAGGTGCAACTATGGTAAGTCATGTCTAATCTGCTCATCCCAAGTCAGTTTGGGCCTGCCTTTACTCCTCTTCCCCCTTATAGTGAGGCTTTCAACTGTTCTGACAGACGCCGTTGTCTTTCTCCTCTTGACATGCTCAAGTCATCTCAGTCTCCCCTCTCTCATCTTTTCTACTATACTAGCCACCCCTAACCTTTTCATGTATACCTCATTTTTTATCCTGTTTAGCCTTGTATGTCCACACATCCACCTCAACATCCTCATCTCTGGCACTTCCATCTTCTGTGATTGCGTCCTCTTGGTTGCCCAGCAGTCTGTTATATATAACATTGCCAACAGCACTGCCACTCTATAAAATTTTTCTTTTAAATTTAGTTAGAAAATTGTTATCACATAGCAACCCTGAGGCCATATAAAATAAGAATGAATTTTTGAAAAACGGGGACACTTTTTAAAATTCTTTCGGAACTAAAATTTGGTTGAAAAATATTTTAAAAGTCTAATTTTTCTCACCTACTGATTCAACTCCTCTTTTAGTTATGCTATACATATCCTGTATGTTTTAGTTATATTTCAGATATTTATTTTATGTAAGTTTTAATTATAGCGTATCATCATTATATTTTCACATGCTACGAGGCTTTGTGAGTTATGAGTTTATATACTTTTGACTCATGATTCTGAGTTGATGCGCAAATAATGACATTGCCAATAAAATATTAACTTTAATCAATAACAAGGTGACCAAAATAATTATCTAACTCATGATTATAAAACGTTTTCTAAACAAATGTAATACGTTGAATTGGGGTTCGAATTTAATTTAAGCAGATTACATTTTCCTTTTTGAGTAATACCAATAATATTTTTTTGATAATGATAAATTTTAGTTCAAAAAGAAATAAAAGAAATCAGAAAATATATGAGGGGCTGAGTAGTAGGGCTGTAAACGAGCCGAACGAGCCGAGTATTGCATTGTTCAAGCTCTGTTCATTTAACTTAGCGAACGAGCCGAGCTTGTTCGTTTATTTAAACGAACATATTTACTTGTCCAAGCTTGGTTCGTTTAACTCACAAACAACATTAACGAGCCAAACGCCTTAAACGAACGGTGCCACTTACCGAGCTCGAACAAAAAAAGGTGTTCAAGCTCTGTTCATTATCTTTTATCCGAGCTGAGCTCGAACTCGAACAAACGAGCCGAACAACCGAACGGCTTGGTTCATTTACAGCCCTACTGAGTAGCACAAATCCGATGCAGGAAACGGTTGGCGACACCTCAACTGATGAGCTGCGATGAGTGTGTGCGTGTAGTGACGTATCATCCATCGAGGCGAAATCTGATGACCGACCAGCATTGGGTCATCTATGTGACTGTCAATGGGTAGATGCCATGTCGACAGTTTAGAAAAATATTTTTTCTGAAATGCCAACGTGACAGCCACCCTGATGCGTGCTTGGACGCACAAGCCTCAACTTTTTTCGACGTTCTAATTATACATCACAAGCAGACTTGTTCGTTGCTTTAAGATCGTCTCCAACCTTGAAAACGTGTACTTCTTTCTTTGGATGTGAGATTGATCCTTCAAGTTGTAGCACATGCATCTCTAAGAATGTAGAACATCCTTGGAACGTGTCATAAACCTTGGCGGATTTGATTCTCCCACAACGTTTCGCTCAATACGTTGATATAGAATCTAACTTTGATAGTTGATCAAAAAACAAAAGAATAGCCTTGATGAATTCTCAAAGAGAAATCGGGACAGTTTTCTGAAATTTATTAATGTAAAAGTGTGTAAAAACGTTCAGCTATGGCCTTCAAATAGGCACAAAAAAAATTTAAGCGAGAAAGGAAAACAAAAATCTAATCCAACTAGGACTCTGAAAACTTGACCGATTATTAAACATGGTGTTGACCTTCTAGACTACGAATCTGAACTTGAGCTTTTCTAGAAAGTTGTAGGTATGGAAAAAAAAACTTTTCATATCATCTTGAATCACATCAATCTGATATGTATAGCTTTAGACATGCCAAAAAAAACCAAGTACTAGTCAAACAGCCTACAAGATTCAGAATCCATTTCTTTATGCCAAAAGGAAAACAAGTTTCTCTTATCCAAACAACTCTTAACACGATTTTTTATCACATCCTAAAAGTGTGTGAGCTTCTAATTAAGTCCATGCAATAATCAAACTATAATAAAAACTAATTTACAAGCCCTTGCTAAACAAGCCCGTGCAAGGACCAAATATTCCAAATAAGCTTCCTTTGGCCTAACCCACGTAGCCAATCACAAAGAAGCCTATTTAATTGTCTTCTGAGGCTTCAAAATTCATTAAAAACATGGATCACTCCTCTTTTTTTTTTTTTTGGATAAACTAGCCCAATAAACGTGAATAAGTCAAAATTATACAACATAGCTTCTTGGACCATCTGTAAAGTTCTTTGACTAAAGTTTTGGATCCTTCTTTTAGATAGCCTTAGATGAACTTGAAACATTGAATCTCCATGGATATTTGATGATTAATCAACCCTTATAGCCTCCATCATTTCCCTCCTCTTTAAAAGGATTCGCCTCAAATCTAAATATGCACTAGAAGAAGAGAATTTAACTTTAAAGATGCTTATAACATTACTATAAAAGATCAAACTTCTTGTGGACAAGCATTACTAGTTTGCTCCTAAACTCACCAGGATCAAATATCAATATGATAAAGACATGTATGGTAAGGTTAAAAGAAATTTAAACTCAAAACATAAACTTTCTTTTAATTCCAAAATTTTCACGAACTTGTATTGTTTCTTTTTAATATGTTTTAGATGCATCAGGACCTGCATCAACATGTTACTATGCACAAAATATGACAACATATTGCATGGCGTTGAACACTTCATGAGACTAAAATTCAGCATTTGTAAATTATGTTTCCATGTTAGAGCAATGATCACCAAACTAATCTCATCTGAAAAAAATTACAACTTATAGAATAACTTGCTCTTTGAAGGCATGCTTGAAAACATAAGAAATATTGAATATCGACATATACTTCGATCACCAGTCCATCTCAAACTCTTTTACAAGTAAATCCAAGCTCCCGGATCAAACATATGCATAACCCAGATGAAGTCAGACACCACGGAAATCCTTAAAAATACATGCACACAAATCAAGACTTTTGTAAAGAGAGTTCTGGCCGGATACACACAATTTTTAACAACAATCCAGATAACAAAAGAATAATTTGTGATAAGCATAATCATTAATGGTGTATAATTGTTGTTTAGCACTTTCTTGTGAACCTCTTGAACCTGTAATATTAGGAGCTCGTACGCAAACAAACAAGGTAATAGATTACACGATAAACATGTAAACATCATACCTGTTTCATGTATCTCTCGTCTTTCATCTAGACCTACAACCACATGTTCTTCTTTTTGCCCAATTACAGCTTAATTTTCAATTACCTTAGACAAATTCATAGTTTCATAAGAAAAAGTTTTATGCAAATCATCATCATCATTTTTCTCTTGTCATTCGTCTTTAGCCTCATACACTTTAGTGTCAATGGCATGATAACAGTTTTCAAGAATATATGAATCACTAGTAATTTAATTCTCAACCTGTCAAACTTCACTATTAAGCATGCTAGAACGTATATAATTAATGTGATTCCATAGTTCTTGATTTTCCAAGCTATTCTCTATGGTTTTTGCCAAATAATACATATCATCTAAGTTATGAATTTCTTATGTTGCATTTCAACATAAATCTTTTTATTCAAATCATCAATGAATATAACCATTAGCAATTATTCAGGTTTTTCAATATAAAGCTTTATATAAGTTTTCTAACAACTCATAATAATATTCCTGCAAAATTGGACTATGTTGAGAGTAGGATTGATACGTTGGAATTTTGCTATGCCATTCACTTACCTATATGCCACTAGATGAGAAAAGAGCAAGTGGAGACTTTATCTTATTCAATCATGAGCTAGATGAGAAAGGAGCAAGTGGCGAATGAGTCAAAATTAAGAGTAGTAGATAGAGCTAGACGAAAATTAAGAAAAGAAACTTTATCTTATTCAATCATGAGGTAGAGGAGAAAAGATCAAGTGGAGACTGAATTAACACTAAGGTACGTAGATTTAAGAGAGTATGAAAGGTTTAGCCTAAGAAAATCAAGATAAATCAAATACGCGATGCTAGA
Source organism: Eustoma russellianum (assembly GCA_036186865.1). Classification (NCBI taxonomy): domain Eukaryota; kingdom Viridiplantae; phylum Streptophyta; class Magnoliopsida; order Gentianales; family Gentianaceae; genus Eustoma; species Eustoma russellianum. The sequence goes on along the minus strand of AP025041.1, from coordinate 15,926,866 downwards.
AAGGCTCTTTCTTGTTGGGCTAGTAATAAAGATTTGGGCCATGAAATAGGCCAAGCTGATGCATGCGCACTTGTAGCTCATCAATGTCAATTTCAAAATAATTCATGTTAGCTTTGTCATAATCGTTCTAGAGGGATAGATGAATAGTGTGTTGGACAATTTTTGAAATTTTTTCGTTTAGCTCATTCCAACTCAAATGCTCTCCAAAATAAGAAATAAGAAGATAAGACATAATGAGTTTGTCACATACAATTTAGAGTGATTCGAATCTCTTTGATTCTACTCCATTACCACTTTGTTTCCATAGTGGATTTTCAACAGTAACTTTTTTCATTATCTTTAACAAGGAACAAAAACAATACGAACAATAATTACACTAATAATTAGTGCAAGCGACAACTATAACAGCAACAACTTATTGCACAAACACTTTGTGCAACATCAACTGCAACAATAGCAGCTTATTGCACAAATACTTTGTGCAACATCAACAACAACAATAGCAGCCTATTGCACAACCAACTTGTGCATCAACAACAATAGCTACAAGCAAGAACTACTTCTTTCTTCTTCACAATTTCAACAAAGTTCTATCAAAGAACTTTCACCAGGTGGATTTTGGAAAAGCACTGAAATTACACTTTCTAATAAGAGTAAGCCACAGGCAAGAGATCGAATATATATAATTCCTCTTATGTTAGACTTTTATTCTCACAATACAACAATAAAAACAAGCAACAAGAGCTTAATGAGCTTTAAGCACTTTTGTACATTTGAGAGCTTTTTACAACAATGGATGACGAAGGTTGAAGAGGATGAAAGCGTGTTAATGCCTCATCTGAGCTTCTTCAATATATAGAGGGTGTGGGCAATGTTTTTGCAGCCTCTATGAAGTCTTCAACTTAATCAAATGTCTTAAAAATATCCAAATAGTCTTTAGACACCCTGTAGTTAGATTTATGCTCCATAGCAACCCTATATTATCTTAGACATCTTTATAATAGTCAAGAAAGCATTATAGATGTTGGGGGAAGTCCGCAAGAGATTTGAGTAAAGTTGGAGAGAGAAAACAATTTAAATCCTCCTTGGATTTGTTTCCAATGGCTATAAAAATTTGAATTTAGGATGACATCGATCGATTCATGTCTCATGTTTTAGAGATTGATGTCTACCTCAATAAATCGATGTCTCAGGTTGAGAGATTGGTGTCTTATAGTGTGGTTTCAGTTTTGCACCTTACCTACATCGATCGATGTCTCTTCTTGAGAGACTGATGTACACATCGATCGATGGATGGCTTCACCCTAAGAGATCGATGTTGGACAATGAGGTTTATGTTTTAAACCTTAATCACATCGATCGATCAATGTCTTTGCCTTTAGAGACTAATTTATACATAGATTGCTTTATGTGTGAGATCTGTGTCTCACAATGTGTTTTCCTCTTTGTTTTATTTCCAAAGTATGAAATACCTTTTAACTCTTTTTGTAGCGCCCCGTCCCGAACCCTAGGGTCAGAACTGGTACGCCCACCGTATTCCGCTAAGGGATATACAAGGAGTCGTCTTTTTTTTCTGGAAGAAGGCGGCCGTAAGTTAGGAGGGGAGAAGAATTCACATGATTAAATAGAAATTTGATTAGGGTTTATGGAGAATTTCCTAATCAAATTAGGTTTAGTAATTAATAAGCCTTAATGACTTTTTTGAACTTCATTAAAAAAATGGGATATAACATTCTCCTCCTCTTACAAAAAATTTCGTCCTCGAAACTTGTGTGTTACGTAATTGGTAACTTAGTATAGTCCTACATAATTCATTTACCTAAACCGTGACCGAACTTAATATCCCTTGCGTATTCCGATACGTTACCTATTTCACTTCCTTGATACATGGCTAAGTCCTCAAATCATTCAATGTGTATATTTACAAGGTAATCTTAAAATCCATTGTCCTCCGCCTGATGGATCGTAACATATTCTTTATGTAGTTCTCGAATCAACCTTAAAGGTATCGTCATTATACTGACTTCATAACTTGATCATCGGTCTATATTGTACTTATATTTGCTATCATGAGCAACTCTCTAAAATCAGTTCTTAGGTGTTGTACAAATTTTAACTTAACGTCTTGTTCACAAGACTCATCCCTGAAGCTGTATGTATTTTTCGTAATACGCTGTGCTCTAGTATGATTTAATTTAGTCATCACTAGCATCTGACAAGATGATCTAGTCCTTATAGGGTTCAGTCCTCACTTAATTCTCTATAATTAGTGCTTACAAACTTCCACTTGTACCACTTGATGTGTATCATTCAACTTATTGCAATCTACAACACCCGATTCTTAAACTTATCACATATGATCAATCCCTGGACAGTTAACCATACTAACATTCTTTGTGTATGCCAATATGGTAACCGTTACCTGTGGCGCCCCGCCCCCAAACCTTAGCATCGGGAACAGTGCACCCGCCGTATCTCACTAAGGAGAATACAAAGCGTCGAATCAATTTCCAACATGTCCGAAAAGACGTAGAAATTTTTCACGGAAACGTAATACCATAACATTAATTCACATGAACAAAAGATAATCCTCCATGGAAACAATAAATATGTCACGACAATAAAGTCAACACTCTAGCATCTAGAGACTCTCACACTAAACAAGGTAATGACTGATGAAACCCCAATAAAATAATGACAAATGACCGCACGGTCTCCTCATGTTCTAGATGCGGCCATCGTCCGCCCACTCCACTGTGTCAGCCCCGTCCTCAACAAAGACATAGTCGAAAGCCTCCTCCTGCTCACCTGGAGGGGGGAAAGTAGGGGTGAGTGACTGGGAAATCACTCAGTAGGCACCTGCCTCCAAGTAGTACAAGACAAACATACAATAATGATATAGCACATAGCACATAGGACATGGTATCACATAAGCATATGAATGCGGAAAGGTAATTCACTCCAGATAAAGAATGCGCAACGTCGTGATGCATGTCCTATTATGCATGTCACATGCAACTAAGTCACGTCACACAAAATGCCGATATCTCCGCCATGCAATGCATGAACCCGAGTCCTAACTGAGTGGCTGTGGGTCGTACCCACCCATAGTCACCATCCTGAGTGCACTTGGCCCCGCCACCATACACCATCCTGAGCGCCCGTGACCCGTACGTCACGACCCACCATCATGCAAATGCACGTGCCACGATATCAAGATCTAACGCAGCCATATCCCTCTCCAACGGTGTCTGTCTGGCATGACTGGACTTCCTACTCAGCACATCCGCAACTCGGTTTGCCTTCCCTGGATGATAGCTGATAGTCAAGTCATAGTCTTTCAACAACTCAAGCCATCTCCTCTCTCGCATGTTCAGTTCCTTCTGCGTAAATAAGTACTTCAAACTCTTGTGATCCGTGAATACTTCGCACTTCACTCCATAAAGATAATGACGCCAAATCTTAAGTGCGAAAACCACGACAGCTAGCTCTAGGTTCGTGAGTCAGATAATTCTGTTCATATGGCTTCAACTGGCATGAAGCATATGCGATAACCTTGTCGTTCTGCATCAAGACACATCCTGGAAAGAAAGAGATTAGACCATGTTGTAACATATATAAAACTTAATCGAAGTCTTATGCATATACCTAGCCCATTCTTCGATGCGTCGCTATAGATGATAAACCCTTCCGAGCCTGAGGGTTGAGCAAGTATAGGGGCCGTCGTCAATCATCTCTTAGGTTCTGCAAAACTCTGCTCGCACTCAGCGGTCCATACAAACTTCGACTTTTTCTGAGTCAACCTGCTCAGTGGCATCGCAATAGACGAGAACCCTTCTACAAACTTCCGGTAGTAGCCAGCCAAGCCCAGAAAACTCCTCACCTCCGTCACATTAGTCGGTCTGGGCCACTCAGTAATAGCCTCAATCTTCTTGGGATCCACAGAAATTCCTTCCTCCGAAACCACGTGTCCCAAGAAAGCAACGCTCTTCAACCAGAACTCGCACTTTCTAAACTTGGCGTATAGCTTCTTCTGCCTCAGTACCTCCAGAACCTCCCTCAAATGTGTTTCGTGCAATTCCTCATTCGGGGAATAGATCAGAATATCATCGATAAAGACCACCACAAACTTATCAAGCTGGTCTCTGAACACCGTATTCATCAAGTCCATGAAGTCTACAGGAGCATTAGTCAGACCGAATGGCATCACTAAAAACTCATAGTGGCCATATCTAGTGCGGAAAGCAGTCTTCGCTACGTCCTCTGCTTTAATCCTCAGCTGATGATATCCGGATCGAAGGTCAATCTTGGAGATTACCTTAGCTCCCTGAAGAATGCCAAAGTTGAGGGGTCAATTGTAAAATTTCACGGTAGTAATATGAATTTTATTGATTTAAAAGGTACCTTTAACTGATCGAAGAGGTCCTTGATCCGGGGTAGAGGATACTTGTTCTTGATGGTGATCTTATTAATCTCTCTATAATCAATGCAGAGTCTCATACTGCCATCTTTCTTCTTTACGAACAAGACCGGAGTTCCCCATGGTGAGACGCTGGGTCGGATGAACTTTCGGTCCATTAATTCCTGTAATTGCTCTTTTAGTTCCTTTAACTCAGCCGGAGCCATTCTGTATGGTGCCTTCGATATCGGCTCAGCACCAGGCAGTAAATTAATCTCAAACTCTATCTCCCGACTGGGCGGTAGTCCTGGTAGCTCGTCGGGAAATACATCTTTATACTCACTCACCACTGGTATTGATTCTATCGAGGGTACCTCTTTTTCTGCGCCAATAGCATATACAAGAAAACATTGATTACCTTTCCTCAACGCCTTGTGCGCCTGCGCTGCGCTCATATAGGTCTTCTTGGGCGTATGTAACTTGTAATCTCCTTGAAAGATGGTTTCCTGCTTACTCTGTGTCTGCATGCGGACCTGCCTCTGACGACAGTCGATCTTGGCCTCATGCTTAGCTAGAAAATCCATGCCCAGAATAACATCAAAATCTTGCATCTGGATCAGAATCAGAGTCGCCGTGAACTCCAACTCATTAATCTCCATCGAACAATCGCTGTACTGATAGTGCGATACAAACACCTGGTCCCCAGCGGTTTGGACACGGTAAGGAATCTCCAGCCATTCTGGTGGAATATTCAGACTCTTGACAACCCTCCTGGCGATAAATGAATGGTTGGCCCCACTATCGAAAAGGACGTAGGCTGGAACCTTGTTACTTAATATCTCATCTAACATGGGCAGAGTTATACTTATGACACATAACCACAAGACAGAAAGGTATTTAAAACAAATTCGGATTTATAACACTTAATTAAAGTGTACCTGCTACGATGTCGCTGGTGTCCTTGACGTCGGCGTGCGACATGACATGTACTCGGGCGTTCGTCTTTGGCCTCCCCTTCTGCTGTGGCTGGCTCTGCTGGGGTGGGGGGTGCCTGTCCGTGCGCGGGGCAGTCCTTGGCAAAGTGCCCAGGGGTGCCGCATCTGTAGCAAACATCTCTATTCCTCCAACACTGGCCTAGATGAAAACGCCCACACTGAGCACATGGTGGGGTGGGTGCCACGGCCCTCACCGGCTGTGCATGAGTCGCTGCTGGTCCCTCAATGGCAAGGGGCTGAGTAAATGGTCTCTGCTGCTGCGGTGGTCGGTAAGAGTGTCCTGGTTGCTGGCGTCGTGGTACCTTCAGCCATCTACTTGATCTCCCGGAACGATACTCCTTACGTGGCCTCTTTGCTCGGTCATCTGCTGCCACCCTCCTGAGGTCACCCTCAACCTCACGGCATACCTCAAGTAACTCCTCCAATGTCCCCGGTCTAGCACAAATAATCAAAGACTGAATGCGAGAACTCGGTCCCGTCTTAAACTTGGACATCTTTGCCCTCTCGTTATCCATAACGGAGGGCATGTATCTCCCCAATGCATGGAATCTCTCTGAATATTGGTCCACAGTCATGGACTCCTGTGTAAGAAACTAAAACTCGGTCATCCTCCTTTGTATAGCACTCTCGGGGATATAGTGCTTCTTATATTCTTCCCTGAACTGGGCCCAGGTCAACTGTGGGGTCAGTCGACGCTGTACACCAAGCCACCATTCCCTAGCATCACCTTCAAGGAATGGAACTACCACCTCCACCTTCAACTCATCCGGTACCTGCAACAACCTCAGCTGCTCGATCACATTCTCGAGCCAGATTTTGGCCTCCTCAGGCCATGTAGTACCCCTAAACATCGGTATCCAGGAGTGCTGCATCTCTCTATAGTAGAATCGTAGTCCCGGGGGTGGTGGTGGTGGCGGATGCTGCTGCTGCTCCTGCTGCAGGTGAGCCAGCTGTACCTGCTGCTGAGCCACCAAGGTAGTCAGGGTGGCTAGTGTGTCTGTAAGAACTTGGGGTATGGCCCCCTGACCCTGGTGGTCGTCACCGTCGTGCCCTCCATTTCTTGCTGGCTCACGTCGTGGAGGCATTTTCCTGTAGTTCGAGTTCATGAAAGGCAAGCAGGTCAGTAAAATAAATGAAACTAAATAGTTAATTCCGGGTTAAAACGGTAATTAACATGAAAAGCTCACCATCGGCACACACCTCCCTTAACCCGATCATAACTTAGGTCTACTTCATTTATTAGGGTCATACTTGTCGTTTCTAGGAAATCATAGCTTATGTCTAGGTGATCTAGTTAATCCTTCGTTCCCGAGGCGGATCTGAAGCCTCGGTTCAGATACCACCTATGGCGCCCCGCTCCCGAACCTTAGCATCAGGAACAGTGCACCCGCAGTATCTCACTAAGGAGAATGCAAAGCGTCGAATCAATTTCCAACATGTCCGAAAAGACGTAGAAATTTTTCGCAGAAACGTAATACCATAACATTAATTCACATGAACAAAAGATAATCCTCCATGGAAACAATAAATATGTCACGACAATAAAGTCAACACTCTAGCATCTAGAGACACTCACACTAAACAAGGTAATGACTGATGAAACCCTAATAAAATAATGACAAATGACCGCACGGTCTCCTCATGTCTTAGATGCGGCCATCGTCCGCCCACTCCACTGTGTCAGCCCCGTCCTCAACAAAGACATAGTCGAAAGCCTCCTCCTGCTCACCTGGAGGGGGGAGTAAGGGTGAGTGACTGGGAAATCACTCAGTAGGTACCTGCCTCCAAGTAGTACAAGACAAACATACAATAATGAAATAGCACATAGCACATAGGACATGGTATCACATAAGCATATGAATGCGGAAAGGTAATTCACTCCAGATAAAGAATGCGCAACGTCGTGATGTATGTCTTATTATGCATGTCACACGCAACTAAGTCACGTCACACAAAATGCCGATATCTCCGCCATGAAATGCATGAACCCAGGTCCTAACTGAGTGGTTGTGGGTCGTATCCACCCACAGTCACCATCCTGAGTATACTTGGATCCACCACCGTACACCATCCTGAGCGCCCGTGACCCGTACGTTACGACCCACCATCATGCAAATGCACGTGCCATGAATGCAAACAACAAAAACGCCTGAGGCCCTTGGCCCATCCTCACCATCCTCCCGCACTCAAATCTAGGTTCATTTATTATCTGAATCAGGATTTAATGATGTTTGAGATCAAACTTATTTTTCCCTGGCTTGTATACAATTACTGTGTAGTTCCTATATTTTTCCTTATTTTTTCCTTTATTATCTAATTATCCAAATAAATAATTTATCGGAATTACTGAAATTTAGTGGAAATAATGTAGTTTCAGCATTTTGTAATTTCTGGAATTTATTTAAAATTTTCTGATATTTATTTATATTTTTTCTATAATTATTACTATTTTTAATTAATAAAATATTAACTATAATAATTTCAGGAAGTAATTCGCATTTTTTTAAAAAAAACAAAAGACTTAATAGGCTGGTCTCCTTTCCCTATCCCGGCCTTGGGCCATTTTCCCCTTTTGGTCCGGCCCCCAAGTCCGGCCCGCGCTTGTCACCCTTTTTTTTATTCGTCAGTGTTAATGGGCTGGCCGACCACTGGCCCGGACCGCTGGCCATCCGGCCCGGTCCACGAAGCCTGCCTTCCCCTTTTTTAATTTAATAACAGCTATTGGGCTGGCTCTGCTACATCCAGCCAACGGCCCACTAAGGGCTGGCGTGGTCTGCTGGCAAGCCGGCCCTAATGCAACCTTTTTCCTTTTTTTTATTTTGTTCTCAGGTTAAGGTGCGTCCAGCACCACTACCCAGAGCGCGTGTAGGCCACGCGCGGCAATTCCGGCAGCGCGTGAGCCGCTCCGGCTCCCTCCGGCATCTGTTTTTCGATCCCGATCTATATTTTTGCCTATTTCCAGTCTATGGGACCTATTCTAAGGCTAATACAAAGTGAAAAATCTCTAAACATACTAAAGTTTTACTATTTTGATTATCAAATTTTTCCCTAGAATCAAAACTAAACACGCATTACACAGTGCACGCATACCACAGTCTGCAACTTTCATGCTTCTCACGGATTAACAATCATGCTATGAAACCCAACAATTAAAACAACAAAACACACATAAAATACCACTAGAGTATGCCTGAATTTGCACCCGATGGAGGGGGAAAAGGAACCTACCTGGATTGCAGACAAATTACACATTTAGCACGAATTCCTACTGGTTTCCCTTGCTTTTCCCTTCTCTCTTTCCTGTCGCTGCACTCCTCTTCCTTGATCTTTCTCTATCTTTTTTTTAATATTGTTAATGTTGCTGCCGATTTGGGGGGTGAGCAGGTTTAAATCTCCTGCTCTTACTTAGCAGGTGACAATCATGGGGGGCGGTTATCCCCCCAATAAACGCACGTTCTCTTTTTTTTCTCTTTTTTTCATCTTTATCCTTTTATCCTCTTTTTAAATGTTTTTAACTCTATTATCTCCTTTCAATTAATTTACTTCTTTATTTATATATTTATTATTATATATATTTACTCTACTACCTTAGTATTACTAAATATATATATATATATATATATATATATATATATATATAAATGTCTATATCTATATATATTTTTTCGGGTTATAACATTACCCTTCCTTAATACAACCAAGTCTTCAAAATCAGTTCTTATATATTTACGAACTAGTTATGATCATGCTCTTAATTTCTCAGAGATATCGTCAGCAGCTTAGTATACGAAATATGTGCATGGATATATCTTTCTTCAAGTTAAAAAAAAGTAGCTTACGTAGCTATAATTTTGAATATATCTTTAACTATTTAAAATACTAAACCTTCTAATTTTTGTAAACACAAAACTCAAAGTATTCTAGATTTGTTTTCGCAACACAATATCTCAAATGACCATTTTAAAAATGATAATATAACTTGTTCGCAAGGCATTTTGGTAAAATTGCGTCAAATTAGTTGGAAACTTAATAATGTAAGGTTTTATCAAACGATTTGAATACAGTACCTTCTATTTTCAAAAGCAGGTATATATTTTGAAAGCTACTTTTTTTTGTTTTGGCTTCACAAAAGTTAAGTAAGTTCATCGCAAGCGGATAAATAACCTCAAAACATTTAAAGGGTTAAACTGCTTGCGATATCGATTGTCGTGAAATTATATTAATTTTGACAAAAAAATAGATGTAACAAAATCGGAAATTTGAAATATTCTGTAAGAAATATATATAAACACATCGTTTTTGCAAGAACAACAAATATTAAAAGTTTTCCCTATTTCAAGGTCGTCAAAAGAATTGAATTTTTTTATTATGTTTATTTACAAGTACAGAAACAAAAATTAGTCTCGTAAAATTTAGTAGACTAAAAACAAATGTGACTTAATAATGTATTTTTGAAAATAAAATGTCTTTTGAAGTCCCTGTAAAATATAGGCATAACTCGGTGTATGTGCTTATATAAAATATTTATCTGCTAGAGAAATAATAGTCCAATATTTCGTATAATTTCTATAATCCATCCTTAATTTCAAAAGAACAATTTGTTTATATGTCGTTTCTTATAAGTCTCACCTTCGCCTACTATGATAAAATCTCTAACTTAAATTGTCCAATCCTAGCATGGCACACTAAATATTTATCGACTTATGGTGTTCTAATTCACCATACTTCTGCGTGCCATACTGATCCACTGTATTTCTTTACTTGGTTATTTAAACCGTTAATTATCCTAGTTAAATCTCACATGAACAAGCAACCACTGCTGGTTCATGCTTACTCTATTTCAATTCAAGCCTACTAGATTCAAACCAAATGTTTTGATGTTAACACTTAACCCATAATTTTGTAATGATATAGTATTCCAAGGCACATACTATAGTCAATTCTCGGATGTTGCTATTGTTCAATACCTCTAATAAGGCTAATATCGTCGACCTATTTTGATTACTCTACATTCAGCATCTTAACCTTAGACTATAAATTCCTTTTTACAATATCCTTAACTAAACTCTACTGATTATAACGCTAATTGTTATTTAGTTTCTATCATTCTACTACAAATCATCTCTTAGTATTTAGCATACTATTATAATTTATTTCTTAGTAGCTATGGCCCCAACTTAGATCTAAGCCTGCTATGATGTTACCGTCCAAGTAGAGATATGGACCCGCTTTACTTTACCCTAATGGTATCGAGTACCATGTTGCAGTTATGGTAAGGCAGCTTGAGTTACTGCCTGAGCCATTAATATGTTAACTAACGTTTGTAGCAGGGTATTCTCGTTAATATTGTAATTCATTCAAATCAATTATATAGTATTCAAATAGGGTTACTAAGATCATGGCTTAGAGATTTATGATCACCATTAGATAAGGGAGATTGTATGGGATATCTTATGTATATGTGTTTCAAAACCGATCGACTTCTTAAGTTTAGGGTCATAACTTATTTCTAGGATCGTTCTTAGCATCATCATTTATTAATTCTAAGATCACGTCTTATTTCCAAATCATAAATAGTACATAATCAACACTTATTACTAAATCAGTACTTATGTCTAAAGTCAACTCTTAATCGAGAACGTTACTTATGTCTAAGATCGTGACTTATGTTCAGGATCATTGTTTATAACTGAGATCAGTACCTACGTTCATGATCATCGCTTATGTTCAAATCATCACTTATGTCTAAGATTGTGACTTAGAGGCAAAATCGTAACTTATTTTCTAATATCATAGCCTAATTCTACGTTTCCGCCATGGATCTAGAGTCATGCTCTGAAGATCGTACTGTCAGCACGTAATACCTCTTGAACTCATTCTGAAATTAGATCCGAGTGATCAGCGGTGTCCGTTGTGTTGCACCACCACTCCACTGCATCCGTTTTAGAAGAGTCTCAAGTTCGAGTGTTGTGGTGATGGAGCATGTGGCTGCCGATGTTGTTGTGCCACAGCTTAGGCCATGACCACTAGTGCGTCGATCAGGACCTGGGAAGCACGACCTGCGGTGGAGCTCTATTCTCAGAAGGATTCCTATTGCCGTTCCTATCGTTCTCCCTTCTTGGTGGCATTTTTCTACGACAAGGAAATTTTCAGTTTTGGACAAGGGATTTCAGGAAATATATAACTCAAGAAATAGAAAATAGTCAAATACAGATAAACAAAACGAAAATAGAAATCAACTGTGCCCCTATTTCGATCATAACTTAGTCTAAATCAAACTTATTCTAGGTTAAACTTAGTCTCAGATCATAGCTTACGTCTAGAATCAAACTTAGTCTCAGATCACAGCTTATGTCTAGAATCAAACTTAGTCTCAGATCACAGCTTATGTCTAGAATCAAACTTAGTCTCAGATCACAGCTTATGTCTAGAATCAAACTTAGTCTAAGATTGAGCTTACATCTACGATCAAAACTTAAGTCTATAGTCATCTCTTACGTCTAAGATCATTTCTTAATTCTACGTTTTTCGCAGTAGATCTAGAGCCTCGGGCTCTGATACCACCTGTAGCGCCCCATTCCGAACCCTAGGGTTAGAACCGGTACGCCTGCCGTATTCCGCTAAGGGATATACAAGGCGTCTGTACGAATCCCTGCACTTATCAAAACAACACAGTATTCTCTTGCGGAAGCAAAATAAATCAACTCAAAACCCTAAATCAGAAATAAAATCCATAAACCATAAGTAGTCAACATCAAGTCAAAATCCTCTAAACGACATTGTAAAGTTCATAAAATAAAATCCCTAAGCTAAGTCCTCAAATGAAATAATAAATAAAATAGAACTTCTCTAATCCTCGGTCATCAGTCCCCAATCAATCTCTATAAGTCCCAGTGAGCCCACTCAGAGTCTTCTCCAACCCAAATATAATCGTACCCTGATTCGTCTGCAAGAAAACAAACCGAACAGTATGAGCGACAAAAATGTCACTCAGTAGGTACACTGCCCGTATCGGCCCTGTGAGATCATACACGCTAGGACAGAAGTGAAATACATATAATTACGGTATTACGAAAATAGACTATCCATGTTTTCACAAATACAAATAACGGCCATAACTTCTTAAAACAATCAAAACACATAATCGTGCAAAATGAGCGTGAAATGCAATGTCACATACGTGATGCATGATAAGGCTACATTCTCGAAAACATACATACTATCGTGCAATGCATGACCCCAGGACCTAACAGAACAGAACGGAACAGAACGGAATGGATATGCGACTTAGGTCTCGCATATCCTAACAGAACAGAACAGATATGCGACTTAGGTCTCGCATACCCTAACAGAACAGAATAGATATGCGACCTAGGTCTCGCATAACTTAACAGAACAGAACAGATATGCGACTTAGGTCTCACATACCCTAACAGAACAGAACAGATATGCGACTTAGGTCTCGCATATCATAATGCAATGTCGTGATGCATGGATGCACAGAAATCACATACGGAATACTTCATTTACTTTCCCTTTCCTTTTGTTTTACTTTTTCCTATTTTTCTTTATTCTTTTTCCTTTTTCTTTTCCTTTATTCTTTTTCCTTTTTCCTTTTTCTTTATTCTTTTTCCTTTACTGTTTTTCCTTTTCTACGTTTCTGCTTCTGCAACCTTGCGATCCCTCTCCCCTTCCTTTAATCAAGCAATTTCAACACCCCCTCCCAGCCGACCTTCTCCTTCAGCCCACCCCTTCCCCTGTTCACCACCCTCCCCCAAGCGCACCCACCACCCTCAGCTTCACCCCCTAACCAGTGCATCCCCTCCCTCAGCCCCCACCTCTCGGTACCCCCTCTCAGCCCCCCCTCAGCCCCACTCCTCAATCTGGCAGCATGTGGCCATAGCCCACTACCATCGGCCACGCGCCGCTACCACCAACACCTCTTATTCCGATTCCGGTAGTCATATACACATCAAAAATACAACCTTTTTTCAAGTTCTTCATACGAAAATAGCACCATACATATATATACATATACGATCATATATACGGACATACCATTCATAACATACACATATAATCTAATACTCAAGAATCTATACAATCATAAATACTAATGCACGATCCCGTTTTCATAGAGAAATTAATGATTCTTGTTTGTTTCATTCAACGGATGTTAAGGGAGCACCTACCTGATGATTATTACGCGTTTGAAAGGATTGATCGAGGCGGTGGTGCTCTTCCTACTCCTCCCTAAAACTGGCGGCCTTGGTTGAAGCAAGAAGAGTCGTCTTTTTTTTCTAGAAGAAGGCGGCCGTAAGTTGGGAGAGGAGAAGAATTCACGTGATTAAATAGAAATTTGATTAGGGTTTAGGGAGAATTTCCTAATCAAATTAGGTTTAGTAATTAATAAGCCTTAATGACTCTTTGCCCTTCATTAAAAAAAATGGGATATAACACTTTTTCAAACACTTTTTAACTTCATCAAAACAATTCATACTCCAATAATTCATACCCCCATATTATACTAATCAACATTAGTTATCTATTGCCTCATTTTGATTTGAAAGCACAAGATTAGTCATACCTTAACATCTGAAACAAGCATAAAAACAAAGAAAAGGAAAACTAATAAAAAAACAAAAGTGACTTGATTACGTCAGTAATTAATTTTGGTGTCTTTCTACACTTGTGTTTGCATTCACTCAGTTTAGATTTTACCTCTTCTCTTTTCTTCTCGCAACACACGCCTTTTACCTCTTTCTCTCTTTCGCACTTTTCTCAAGATCTTAAGTTAGAAAACCAATCAAGTCGAGCAAAAATTGTGGTGTCTTCAAATTTAGCTTGCTGCGATTTCCTTGTACGGTTGGAGGTTAGCACTTCTCAATCAACACAACACACGTACAAGACTTAAAACAAGGCTCAAGTCATCAAGAATCAAAGAAGACAAGAAACCAATAGTGTAGCGCCCCGCACCCGGACCTCGTCCGGATACGGTGCACCCATCGTACTTCACTAAGGAAAGTACAAAGCGTCATGCATAACATGTGAAAATCCATAACATAGGTCATGGACTCTCATGCTAACATTTAACATGGTAGTAAAATTTAGGCAGAATTAAAACTTTTCAAAATAAACATGCAATACCAAAGTACTAAGTTCCCAAAAGTAATAGTCCACAAAATACATCACCAGCACTCCAAAGAGTTTAGCATAATCCATAATACAAACATTAAGGCAGCACAAAAGTCCATAAGCTTTGCTCCCTTCAGATTTCCTCGCCTATGGATAAGGTACCCTCGGCTCATCCTCGATCCACTCTATCTTAGCATTATCTGTCTCTGGGGAAAAATAAAAGTGTGAGTGATAAAAATCTAGGTAGTGCTATACCAATAATGTCTTATTAACCATTAACCGTAACATACAACATGTCAGCATGCTCATGGATTATGAAAAATGCAATGCATGATGTCATGTCGTGTCAAAACATCATTTTGGTCCCATAAAATAACATGTCGAAAAAACAGAGTGTCAAATCAATTAACCCCAGATCTGAGCGGGTCCATAACATATCAACAGACAATTTAACCCCGGGTCTGGGACGGGTCCAGAACATGTATCAGATCAATTAACCCCGGATCTGAACGGGTCCAGAACATGTATCAGATCAATTAACCCCGGATCTGAACGGGTCCAGAACATATCGTGTCAACAAACTAATTAAACCCGGGTCTGGAGTCGGGTTAGTCATATGCTTGGCCGGCAAAGGAAATCATGAAACTTTCTTTAAAACATGGGACCATAAAAACTTATATGCATACCGAAAACATAGTTACTTGTAAGGCTTGCTTGCATTAGTAAAAAAATTCATAAAATCAGCTTCATGTGGCATATGATTATTCATGATACATGTAATGATATCCAATGCAAGTCATGTCATAAAATTCCTTTATAACATGTCAACATGCATGGTTTCAGAAACTAAAAATTCCCAAATTCCTACGTCATGTTCATAGGCGGCTAATCAACCTTTTAAATCTTAAAACCTTAATTAATTGGACCACAACTTGGAATATATAATAAACTCCCTAAGGCTTAACCCTCATAAACCCAAACTGTATATATATATATATATATATCCAAATTCTTCAAAATTGGGCCTTTTTAAATCAATCCCCTGTTCAACCCAAATTTCAGTTTTAGTACATCAACTTCATGTCCATAATTACCCACTAAAACTTTAGGACCAACTTGATTAATTTGCATGATCTTACTCCTTTGTGTCTTAGGTGATTGTCATAAAATTTCCAGGTCAATCCAATATCCATAAAGGGCTCATTTAATTATTTATGGGTCATGTGCTGAAACTGGACTGACCCATTTTACTAAAAATTCAATTTTGGCAAAGCCATGATTTCTTTTTCCAAAATTCCAAGTCACACATGTCATAAACATGTGAAACTAGCATCCTACCGAAAATTAGCCCATTTGCATGTTCCTAAGGTCTATTTTTGAGCCAAACCACAAGTTACCCATTTCTGCCATGTTCCAGTGATTTTAGTTGGAACAGTTTTACCAAATAATTCCTTAAAATAATTTATAACTCATTTTACCAAAATTCTAATTTTCATATTTACTACACACCTAAGGTTGTCACCATACCAAAAATCAGCTTTATTGGAGATCTACAAGATCCATGTTTAAGCTACTCAAAACGTTATACAATTCTGCCAAGTTCTAGAATTTCCAGCCTGAGCAGTTCTACCAAATATTTTATTAAAAATAATTTGTAACTTATTTTATCGAAATTCTAACTCTCATATTTGCTACACACATATAACTTTGTATCAAAAATCAGCTTTATTGAAGGTCTACAAGATCCATTTTTAAGCTATTAAAAACATTGCTCAATTCTGCCCAGTTCCAGTGATTTGATCTTTTGCCATTCATTCAAGTCAAATGTCCACTATTTATCTTGTTCTTTTGAAATAGCTTATTGGTTGCCACATACACCCCTTTGTAACATGAATATCCAGATTCCATGCTTTTTATAAAATCACTTTTGCATCATACCAAACAGTTTGTAGATTGTACACAAACAAGTATCATATATGCTCAAAACAAATGTTCTTCCTTGGAGTCAAGGCTCACCCTCTTTTTCATCCTTTAGGCCGAAACATATATGGTACATTAAACACATGTTACAACATATATTTAAACATGCAACACATTCAAGAGTCATTTTAGCCCAATCTTACAAACAACCTCATAAAAACTCACATCCATTACATGCATGCTTTCCTAAGACCTCTCAAGTTTCAACCAAGAATTAATCTTTCCTAGACTTACTTAGATGCACCTTAATCCACCCTAAAACAGCCTCATACCATGTTTCATGTAAGAAAAGATTCCATCTTTGAGAGAATAAACCACATGCAAAGCACATTTCTTAGGAAAT
Organism: Eustoma russellianum; assembly: GCA_036186865.1. Classification (NCBI taxonomy): domain Eukaryota; kingdom Viridiplantae; phylum Streptophyta; class Magnoliopsida; order Gentianales; family Gentianaceae; genus Eustoma; species Eustoma russellianum. The sequence continues at coordinate 15,910,014 of AP025041.1, read as the reverse complement.
CACTAAGATACAATCTTGAACTTAAGATATTCACTAAAGATCATATCTTAGGAACTTCTAACCATTCAAGCTACTAACTCTTTAAGTAAATCACGAGATATTAGTGTATACTTGCCTCTTCAAGCTAAAGCTTTTGTCTTAGCTTGGTTATGGAATGAGTTGAGTTGAAATCCTCCTCCTCCTTCACCCTTGAGCATACGGTTTTGAAGAAGAGGAAGGAAGAAGGTTAGTCTTTATTCAATAGTGAAAATAGGATTTATTTGAGGCTAGAACATCTTACCAAAGTGGGCTTTGAATGGACCTTCAAGTATCACAATATAGCACCACATAAGAGAGTTGAAGGCTTTGCACCTATTGAACATGAAGGCCACGGTTTGGTTGGAGAAAAAAGAACACCCATGTGAGCTTCATCATTTTGTATGAAGAATCTACTTGGGAACTTTGAAGTGAGGCTTACCTAGATGATCCTTGAGCTTGAAGATGAAGATGAAGTTGAACCTCCTAGCTTCAATGTGTTGGCCGAAAGTTTTATGGTGGAGGGAGATGGAAATTTCCTAAGTGTGGTTTTGGCTTTGCTTGAGAGGAATTCAAGATGAGAGTAAAGTGAGGGGTTCTTGCATTAACAAAAAAAAATCTAGAGGGGGCAAGGGAGAAGGGGGATCCGGCGGGCATGGGGGAAAAAGAAGGGCCTAGGCTTGTAGGCTACAAGCTTTTGTCCCATGCATGTTGTTGGACCGTGCACCTGCAATAAACACCACTAGAGGGGGGGTGAATAGTGGTTAGCGGAAATTACACTACAACCCTTTGTTAAAATCCCCTTTGAAAACAGAATCTAAAACCACCTCAGATTCAGAACCCGTATTTAAAAAATTCACAAATAAATGTACACAACTCCAAAAATCGTGAAACTTTCCAGAATTGAACTTCAATGTGTTAGAAATAATCTATCCAAAAATCAGACAAAAATAAGATCGTTTGATCCTTCAAACAAATAAAAAGATTCATATGATCAATCTGGACAGAATTGGACAGAATGTTGTTGATTTTGCAAAATGTGTTTCTCTTTGAATACTCAACCAAAAAGGTTGATCTTTATATCAAAACACTCCTTAGGATGTGTAGATGAAGTTTCCAAAAGGCCCTGACCTTAAATAATTCTTGAAAAATACAGAATTTAAGTTTTCTCAAAACTGGTCAGATTGCAGCCAGATTGGAGCAGTTATCTTGCAAAGACTGAAAGACTAACTTCCCCTTGCTCAAATCAAGTGATTCTTGTTGCAAATGAAATCTAACAGTCTGAAGTATAACTCCACCAAAAATCATGAATTTTTAAAATGTTTAGCTATTTTTTTCAAATTGTGAGAAGTTGTGTGAAAATTGCAGTCAAAAAGGGGCAGAAAACAAAAATAAAGAAACAAAAGAAGAACACCGAGAATTTATCCTGGTTCGGTCAATGTGACCTACTCCAGTCCCAAGGAACACCTTTCCTTGGTTTTCACTATCAAATGAACACCTTACAACAAGAGTCAAGCTTGATCCTTGGGTTATACACCAACCCTATTCAAGACTTGGATAATCACTTCTATGCAACTCTTGGTTACAACACCTCTGCCACCTATTGATATAGCCTTATAAATTTGGCTAATCAATCATACAAATCTAACTCAAGAAGGTGTGTATAGTGTAGCTGGACAACAAAGAAAATTATAACACCTTAGCTACACAAAGTATGAACGAAAATATGAGAAGAGAATAGCAAGACAACAATCTTCAATTTTGCTTTCAAGTGTGTGTCTTCTCTTCTTCACCTTGCCTCCTATTTATAGTGTGAATAGATGGCATATTCTCTCCAACTTTTAGACCATGTGATGGCTGAGAATTTTGAATTAAAGCACCTCCATAATCATCTCCAACAACCTTGTCTCCATTACATTCAAATTTGAAATTTCAAGTTGGCAACTTTTGCCAACTAGCTTGTTTTTGAATTTTCCACTTGTCCAAAAGTCATAAAATGAGTACACCACCTTCTCCACCTGTTTATGGACGTTTTTGATGTTGTATGTATGTATACCAACTCAAATTTTGTGAATAAAAAATAATGAATAAGTGTTGACAAGATTATGTCAACATATAACACCAAAATTCATACTTTCTTCTCCTTTACATATTGTGATGAGTCTTGCACCAAGGACACCTTGCAATCTCTAAAAGATGATGATTAATATCCTCTTATAAAATATATAAGAGGGTCTTCAAGAAAAAATATAATGTGACATCTCAAATCATCACATATCCAGCTATAGTCAATAATATCATCGGCTGAGAGAATAAGATATAAGATCATCATATAATCTTCAAAATAATAATAACACAGCTCCAGAATGAAGATAAAAATATGCTCAAGAGATTCTTTGAGTGAAAATACCAAAAACACCCTTGGGGGTAAAATGACCAAAATACCCCTAGTGTGAGAAAACTCCAGAAATGCCCCCGATGGTCAGAAATAATCACATTACCACCTTTGTCATGATAAACAAGATAATAATATGCACTTGAAATATTTTTCACCATATGATTTTCCTACAAAACTTAAAATACCAATTTTGCCCTTTTTGGTAAGTTGTAGAAACTTCCAAGGCACGTTAGTCACAAGACAATAATAATCACCAAAAACACATAATAAGCACATAATGAGCATATATAAATCATGTACAAATGAAAACAACCATTTTATCACATTTTAGAAAATTATTTCTAAAAACTCTAGACATTGATCGATCGAAGTGCCTCAACTTTATAGATCGATGTCTCACATAAAGGTTCAGGTTTTGTCTCTGACCTACATCGATCGATCGAAGTGAGAGTTCGATGTACATCGATCGATCGATGTGTCTCAGGTTTAGAGATCGATGTCTCACAGAAAGATCTTAAACTTTTCTGCCTTACATAGATCGATCGATGTGAGAGATCCATGTACATGGATCGATCGATGTGCAACAACCTGAGAGATCGATGTAAACTTGTTCAAATTTTTCAACTTTTAATCACATATAACACCATGTGTGACATTTTTAAGTATTCATCACTTAAAATCATGACTTTGAAAATTATCCAAACATATTTCTCAACACATGCTATTCTTTATTATTTCTTTTCTTGCATGCTTTAGTTATTTTATTGTTTTATTTTTAATTAATTTGATATTTTAATTTAGATATTCAAATAGTGGAACAATGGAGAGGATTCTAGATCCCTCCATTGCTTGGCCGAAAATCTTGGGGGGTTTGGGGGTAATTTGGTCTGTTCACATTGATCCTATTCCATTCTTATATAATTTATAATGTTATTTATTTTATCAAATTATGATTTTAATCTTGTTTTTTTTTTGTGAAAATCAATTATGCTTGCATTCTTATAAAACGAGATGGTTCCATGGTCGATCAAGGCCTCTTGGCCGAAATTCACAAGGTATTACGATACCTTGTGACATCCCTTTATATAATTATTTAGTGTCCATCTCAAAAGTATTTTAGTAAAGAAATGCTAAGTTGACTTAAATAACATGCACTTGAAGGAATCGTTGTTTTTATTACGTCACTTAGTCATAGTTTCGAGTACATTGTCGTTGGGGTACAACATCCTCCCCCCCCCCATCATAAGTTTCGTCCTCAAAACTTCAGAAGCTAGTCAAAAAGGTGGGGATATCTACTCCTCATGTCTTCCTCCGTTTCCCATGTTGCTTCTGCTTCCGAATGATGCTTCCACTGTACCTTCACCATGGGTACGGTTTTCTTTCTTAATGATTTCTCTTTCCGATCAACGATCCTTAGGGGCTCCCCTTCATAAGATACGTCCTCTTCAACCTTCAATTGTTGATCTTCAAGGATGTGGCTAGGATCATGTACATATCGGCAAAGTTGGGAAACATGGAATACATCATGCAACTGAGAAAGTGATGGTGACAACGCCAAGCGATACGTAACTTCGCCCACTCTCTTAAGTACATCATAAGGTCCAACGAATCTTGGGCTCAACTTTCCTTTGATGCCAAATCTTTTGACTCCTTTAGTCGGAGAAACCTTTAGGAAAACTTTCGCTCCTTCTTGAAACTCTAATGGTCTTCTTCTTTCATCAGCTCATATCTTAGTCCTATCTTCTGCCGCTTTCAGTCTTTGTTGAACCATCTTGACCTTTTCTCGCGTTTGCTCAAAAATGTCTGGTCCCGTGTACATCTTATCTCCAATCTCGTCCCAATAGAGTGGGGACCGACATTTTCGTCCATACAATGCTTCGTAAGGTGCCATTCCGATGGATCTGTGGAAGCTGTTATTGTAAGATAACTCAACAAGCTTCAGGTTCTTATCCCAGCTTCCTCCAAAGTCAAGAACGTAAGCGCGAAGCATGTCCTCAAGGGTTTGACTTGTTCTTTCTGATTGGCCATCTGTTTGAGAATGAAACGCGGAACTCAGTCTGATCTCGGTGCCCATTGCCTTTTGAAAGGCTGTCCAGAATCTTGAGGTAAAGCGGGGATCACGGTCACATACAATACTTATGGGCACCCCATGCAAACAAACAATCTGATCAATATACATAGAGGCCAACTTCTCCATAGATGCCTTAATCGTCATAGCCAAAAAGTGGGCAGACTTAGTCAACCGATCCACAATGACCCATATAGCATCATTTCCATACTTAGTCTTGGGTAGGTCAGTCACGAAATCTATTGTGACATGGTCCCACTTCCATTCCGGCACTTCTAAAGGTTTTAATAATCCAGCAGGTCTTTGGTGTTCGGCTTTTACTCTTTGACAGATCAAAAATCGTTCAACAAATTCTGCTATTTGATTCTTCATTCCGTGCCACCAAAACTTTTGCTTGAGGTCTTGATACATTTTATTAGCTCCAGGATGTATAGATAAGCAGGAGTTATGAGCTTCCATCAAAAATTCATCTTTAATTTCTTTGTTCTCCGGTACACATAATCGTCCTCGGTACCATAAACTGCCGTCATTGCGAACTTCAAAGTCATCTCGTGGCTTATCTTTCATCCTTTCCTTGATTTTTCTTAAAGCTTCATCATTCCCCTGAGCCTCTTTGATCCTATCAATCAATGAAGGAATAAGAACTAACTTGGCGAGAACTTCATTCACCGAATCTACTTCTTCTAAGCCGAACTCTTCCATGTCTCGCTGAAGAGGAGGTTGTCGGGGTGGCTGGCCTTCCGACTCAATGCATCAGCAACCTTATTAGCTTTCCCAGGGTGATATTGAATTGAGAGATCATAGTCATCTGCATTGCCGCATATTGAGCTCTTTCTGGGTGAAGAGATACTTTAAGCTTTTGTGGTTTTTGTAGATCTCACACTTCTCGCCATACAGGTAATGTCTCCATATATTTAATGCGAAAACCACTGCGGCAAGCTCAAGATCATGGACAGGGTAGTTTTGCTCAAATGGCTTCAACTGCCGGGATGCATAAGCTATTACTTTGTCTTTCTGCATGAGAACACATCCGAGACCATTCTTCGAAGCATCACTGTACACCATGTACTTCTCACCAGGAGTGGGCTAAGCTAGGATAGGAGCGGACGTCAACTTCGCTTTTAGCTCTGAGAAACTCTTTTCACAGTCGGCACTCCACTCAAACTTAGTCTTCTTTTGGGTCAATCTGGTGAGGGGAACAGCTATCCTCGTGAATCCTTCAACAAACTTTCGGTAGTACCCGGCTAGTCCAAGGAAACTTCTCACTTCCGTAACATTTGTTGGTCTAGGTCATTCCGTGATAGCTTCAATTTTCTTGGGATCCACCGAAATCCCATCTTCCGAAATAACATGGCCTAGAAAGGATACACTTCACAGCCAAAACTCTCATTTGCTAAACTTGGCATACAACTGTCTTGCTCTTAGAATATTCAAGACTGTCCTCAAATGGGCTGCGTGAGTCTCTTCGTCGGGTGAGTAAATCAAGATGTCGTCTATGAAGACCACTACGAACTTGTCCAACTAGTCTTGAAAGATTCGATTCATGAGATCCATAAAGGCGGCGGGGGCATTGGTCAAACCAAAGGGCATGACCAAGAATTCATAGTGTCCATAGCGGGTTCTGAAAGCAGTCTTAGGGACATCTTCCGCCTTAATCTTCAGCTGAAAGTATCCAGATCGCAGGTCAATTTTACTAAAGATTCGGGATCCCTGCATTAAAATACTTTAGATAGGGTTTTGAAAAGATTTAAATCTTAATCAAACTAAAGCTTATTAGTTACATACCCTGAGTTGGTCGAATAAGTCATCGATCCGAGGCAATGGGTACTTGTTCTTTATGGTGATTTTGTTGAGCTCCTGGTAGTCAATACATAAACGCATACTTCCATCTTTCTTCTTCACGAATAGCACCGGAGCACCCCAAGATGAAACACTGGGGCGAATGAGTTTCTTTTCTAACAATTCGTGTAAATGCTCCTTTAGCTCCTTCAGTTCTGCAGGTGCCATTCGATAAGGGGCTTTCGATATGGGTTCAGCTCCTGGAACAAGGTTTATTTCGAAAGCGATCTCACGATCAGGAGGTAGTCCAGGTAAATCATCAGGAAACATATCAGGGTACTCATTAACAATTGGGACTTGTGCAAGGGTAGGGCTTGCTTGCTCAGCACTCAAGACATGAACAAAGAATCCTTCATGACCTTTCCTTAACGCTTGGCTGGCTCGAGCCGCGTTAACAAAAACTCTCTTGGATGGTTTCTTTAACTTAGCTCCTCCTTGGAATGATATTTCATCTCGAGCTGGGTTCTTAATGATAACTTGCCTGCTTCGGCAATCAATGTGAGCATGATTCTTTGAGAGCCAATCCATTCCAAGAATCACGTCAAAATCAGTCATAGATATGGGGATCAAATTGGCCTCAAACAGCTGATCATTAAACTCGAGCATACAATTTCTGAAGATGTGGTGGGAAACAAGCACCTGGTCGCCAGCTGCTTGCACTCTATATGGTGATTCTAGTCTGACTGAATTATGATCGATATTCTTAGCAAACTTTCTTGAGATAAATGAGTGGCTGATGCCACTGTCGAACAACACATAGGCGGGTATGCTACACACTAAGATAGTTCCTGAACCATGCACATTTTACTAAGTAATATAAGAGGCATGTATAAGTAAAACGTATTGAAGACATAAAACTTGTAAATCTTACCAGTCACTACATCAGCATCTGTCATGGCATGCACCCTCGCATTTGCACGTGGCCGTTGGTTCTTGGGCTGCTGTTGTTGTTGCAGCGCTCCTCTCTCTGGGCAATCCTTAATCAGATGACCATCTTTGTCGCATCCAAAGCATTTACCCGTCTTCCATCTACACTCACCCATATGCCTCTTCTGACACTGAGGGCATACTGGTATTGCTGGCTACTGAGATGGGGCATGATTCTTCTGCTGATTATTCTGGTATTGCTGGCGGCACCGATTCTGTCCTTGAGATTGCCCCTGTCGAACTGACCCTCTGAAATTTTTCTTAGCCACCTTTTTGTACTTTTCATTTCCGGTCCCTTGTCTTTCTCGCTTTTGTCCCACATCATCTCGTCGTATAATGTCTCTCTCAATCTGATAGCATGCGTCTAAGAGTGCTCCAAAATTGATAGGATTTACATTCACTAACCACGTCCTAATTCTTGGATTCATGCCTCTTTATAACTTCAGCATTTTTGTTTCTTCGTCGTTCATGGTAACAGGCTGGAACCTCCCTAGTGCGATGAACTTATTTGCGTACTCAGCTACTGTCATGCCAAACTCTTGCTTCAGGGATTCAAATTCATGCCTCTTCTGTAATTTGACCGACGGTGGGATATAGAACTTGTGAAATTCTTGCAAAAATCTCTCCCAGGCAATCGGTCTGGGCAAAGGTTGTAGATTCGTCTTCCACCATTGATTTGCTTCACTGATCAGGAAAGGTCTGATGGCTTGGGCTTTCATCTCTTCTGGGGATTGGATTAACTCAAAACAATTTTCAACTTCATGTAGCCACTTCTCCGTGGTATCTGGGTCTGGCTTTCCTTCAAACGGTGGCACGTTAGCCCTCTTGAGCTTCTCGAAGTAATACTGGGCATCTCTTACCGGCTGGTGTGGATGAGGGGGAGCATTCTGATGAATTAGGCCTTGTCCTATCTGAGTGACAACTTGGCAAAAGGCTTGAAAGGCATTCATGTCGGGGATGACCGGGGGAACAGGTGCCTGCGGTGCTGGTGGTGGATTATTCTGAACTGGAGGATTCTGGTCCGGCTGGGGTGGCGGCGGGACCTGAGCTGGTGGTGGAGGAATGGGCTCCTGAGCAGCTGGTCGTGCTCTCGGAGGTCTGCCACGTGGTCTCACCATCTGCACTATGGGGTTTAACATTTACTTAGCATATCGGAATAAAACCAATTTATTTTGACTAAGGACCATAATTTGAAAATTTAAATAAGAGAAGGGCATGTCTTTCGTTACAGACTTGGCTTTCATAAATCAGGATTAATTATTAAGTTGCATCCTAAACCCGGTCTAAGTGATCCTAGTCTAAGGTCATCACTCATCTAACATCATGACTTAGGTCTAAGATCAAACTTAGGTTGCTAAGATCATAACTTAGTTCTACGTTCTGCCCGAAATCTAGAGCCTGGGCTCTGATACCACCTGTAGCACCCCGCACCCGGACCTCGTCCGGATACGGTGCACCCACCGTACTTCACTAAGGAGAGTACAAAGCGTCATGCATAACATGCGAAAATCCATAACATAAGTCATGGACTCCCATGCTAACATTTAACATGGTAGTAAAATTTAGGCAGAATTAAAACTTTTCAAAATAAACATGCAATACCAAAGTACTAAGTTCCCAAAAGTAATAGTCCACAAAATGCATCACCAGTACTCCAAAGATTTTAGCATAATCCATAATACAAACATTAAGGCAGCACAAAAGTCCATAAGCTTTGCTCCCTTCAGATTTCCTCGCCTATGGATAAGGTACCCTCGGCTCATCCTCGATCCACTCTATCTTAGCATTATCTGGCTCTGAGGAAAAATAAAAGTGTGAGTGATAAAAATCACCCAGTAAGAATACAATAAACTATCATGAAATACGTAAAGAATTATAACATGAATGTAATAACCCGCAAACCTCAAATAATAATTCATACCTGGTATTTAATCCTGAATTTGCTTGACGATATAGCCTAAGCATAATTCTAGGTAGTGATATACCAATAATGTCTTATTAACCATTAATCGTAACATACAACATGTCAGCGTGCTCATGGATTATGCAAAATGCAATGCATGATGTCATGTCGTGTCAAAACATCATTTTGGTCCCATAAAATAACATGTCGGAAAAACAGAGTGTCAGATCAATTAACTCCGGATCTGAGCGGGTCCAAAACATATCAACAGACCAATTAACCCTGGGTCTGGGACGGGTCCAGAACATGTATCAGATCAATTAACCCCGGATCTGAACGGGTCCAGAACATATCGTGTCAACAAACCAATTAACCCCGGGTCTGGAGTCGGGTTAGTCGCATGCTTGGCAGGCAAAGGAAATCATGAAACTTTCTTTAAAACATGGGACCATAAAAACTTATATGCATACCGAAAACATAGTTACTTGTAAGACTTGCTTGCATAAGTAAAAAAATTCATAAAATCAGTTTCATGTGGCATATGATCATGCATGATACATGTAATGATATGCAATGCAAGTCATGTCGTAAAATTCCTTTATAACATGTCAACATGCATGGTTTCGGAAACTAAGAATTTCCAAATTCCTACGTCATGTTCATAGGCGGCTAATCAACCTTTTAAATCTTAAAACCTTAATTAATTAGACCACAACTTGGAATATATAATAAACTCCCTAAGGCTTAACCCCCATAAGCCCAAAACATGTATATATATATATATATATATATATATATATATCCGAATTCTTCAAAATTAGGCCTTTTTAAATTAATCCCCTGTTCAGCCCAAATTCCAGTTTTAGTACATCAACTTCATGTCCATAATTACCCACTAAAACGTTAGGACCAACTTGATTAATTGGCATGATCTTACTCCTTTATGTCTTAGGTGATTGTCATAAAATTTCCAGGTCAATCCAATATCCATAAAGGGCTCATTTAATTATTTTTCTGAAATGGGTCATGTGCTGAAACTGGACTGACCCATTTTACTAAAAATTCAATTTTGGCAAAACCATGATTTCTTTTTTCCAAAATTCCAAGTCACACATGTCATAAACATGTGAAACTAGCATCCTACCGAAAATTAGCCCATTTGCATGTTCCTAAGGTCCATTTTGAGCCAAACCACACGTTACCCATTTCTGCCCTGTTCCAGTGATTTCAGCTGGAACAATTTTACCAAATTATTCCTTAAAATAATTTATAACTCATTTTACCAAAATTCCAATTTTCATATTTACTACACACCTAAGGTTGTCACCATACCAAAAATCAGCTTTATTGGACATCTACAAGATCCATTTTTAAGCTACTCAAAACGTTATACAGTTAATAGGATGTATTAATTGTGAGTCAAAGAATTGTTAAAGGGTTGATTCGGGCAATCTTGAGCCAATCTAATGAATTATGCGACCAAATAATGTAATTTAATGGTCTAAAATACACCAAAAAATTCCAAACGGGCAAAGATCAGTTTAGGACAATTCTGAAAATTTTGAAAAGTTTGGCTCATTTTTAAGACAATCTGGGTAGAAATGAATTTAGGACAAGAACGGTGTATACTCTGACCTTTTCTCCAATCTTTGTATGCAAATCAATAGATAGAATCGTAATGATCAAAATGCTTTTCGAATGCCTCAGTTCCGATAAGCATACACTGAGTTCTTGAAATATTTTTGTTTTCTCGCTCTTGTTCTTGATTTTCAAGAACTAGAAGCGCGTTTCTTGATTTACGTGTTTAAAGAAATAAAAATATAGGTTGTTTCCTGATGTTTCTTGTAAAAATATTCGTTCCAAAAATCTCAAACGTTTCTTGCAGAATTTGCTCGATTTGGATAGATTTGTGTAATGTGGCTTGAATAGTTCTTGTCTTGGTTGATGTTGTTTGTGGATGTTTTGTACGGTATTTAGGGTCTAAAATTTAGGTTTTTGCATAGTGAATGGTTACTGACGTTTTGGGGGTCGTCTGAAACGTTAATGCAATTCAAACTACCAAAACCATAATTAACAAATTACAAACTCAAGTAAATCAGCTAAGACAACAAATCAATTAAGACTCAGGTCGCTATTTAGAAATGGTATCTAGCTTTTTGTGGGGCTGATTTAATACTTGTATGCAAAACCCTAAGTTCAAGAACACAGGACGAAGACAATATACGAAGTTTAGTTTAGGTAAAGAAGGAAACAACACTATGACTCGATATAATAAGAAAAGGACACTTTTCTCTGGACTTTTTTTTGACTCAAAAGACAAAAAGACACTTTTGTTTTGTTTTTGAGATACTAAGATTGTAGCGCCCCGCTCCCGAGCTCCGTCCTCGGTAACGGTGCATCCGCCGTATCTCACTTAGGAGAATACAAGGCGTCACATCAACCTGTTACACGTCAGTGCTGACAAAGAAAAGTTTCTTTTCTTCGCTGCGGAAACGACGAGTCACAATACTAAGTTTAAATTTAGCGAACTTCAAGAAAATAGCAACACTATTCCTAGGCTGACCAGGCCTTACAAGATAAGGTCAAATGTCTACGTTTAAAAGCATGAAATTGTTTTTCAAAATGATACTGAAAATAAAATGTTTGTGATTCCCAAGGACATCATAAGAACCCATCTCCACTCTCGCCGCAACACATCAATGAGTCACTCAGCCCACTCCACGGTGTCGGACCCATCCTCAATGAAGATGTAGTCATACTCTGTCTCGGCTTCACCTGGAATTGTAGGGGGTGAGTGATGATAATCACCGAGTAGGTGTCTCTCAAAACAATACAAAACTTACATATTCAAAAAGATATTACCACATACCCACGTAAGACAAAGTAACAAGGCATATACGGAAAAGTAACACATTCCACATAATATGCGCAAGTACGTGATGCATGCTCAAATAACGTGTCACACGCAACTAGGAATATGTCAGACAATATGTTCCTAGACCTATATGCAATGCATGCTCCCGGGTACTAACTCCAGCGTCATGGTCTCTAGCCACCACTTGCTGTTCTGGACACCCACGCCCTATAGACGCTGCGTTTCACATGACACCCATGCCCTATAGACGCTGCGTATCATATGGAACCCACGCCCGATAGACGCTGCGTATCGCATGACACCCACGCCCTATAGACGCTGCGTATCACATGACACCCACGCCCTAAAGACGCTGCGTATCACGTGACACCCACGTCCTATAGATGCTGCGTATCATCCCGGCACCCACGCCCTATAGACGCTGCGTACCTTATGCAAATGCACGTGCCATGGATGCAAGAGAAAGGAAGGAAAATAGTTGGACGTCATCCCCAGACGTCGATGGATCGACGTCCAACCGAGGCACGTCGAACCCTCACTCAGTTGACGTCGATCGGTCGATGTACTCATGGGGTACATCGAACCCTCACCTTCTGGACGTCGATCGATCGACGTCCATCTGAGGCACATTGACCCCTCAGCCACTGGACATCGATCGATCGATGTCCCCGTAATTCAGAATTTCTGTTCTGAAATTTCCTGCAATCCATCCATCATTACCAATCCAAAATCCCAACCCACAATACACACATAACAACAACAAATCACTACAAAAGAAGATGCAAATCAACAGGATCACGTTGAAAACAAGAAACATATAATGGAAAACTAGCCACGTTGGAGCACATCATTAAGATCATAATTAAAACAAGAATAAAGACAACAATACATGACAATACCATTTTTCCTATGCAACCTTCATACCGTTTTGAGGGAATGAATAGTATGCACCTACCTCGATCCTAGCGAGAAGTGATTGATATACGAAAATATGGTGATCCCGTTAGCGTTGTGGTTAACTCTCCTTGCAACCCTTGGATCAAAGATCCTCCTTTTCCTTATCTCTTATGGCCGAAATTTTGATTCCGAGAGGGGAGAGGAGGCTGTCGAAAAAGAGAGAAAATGAGGGGGAGTTAGGGTTAGTCAATTATGGGGAAGTCTAGGGAGAGATTGTAGGGAGAGATAGTGGGGAGTTATGGGGGATGAGAGAGTTGGGGAAAAATAAGGGTGGTGAGTGAGAAAATTTAGGAGATGGATAAGATTTAGTAAATTTTTTAAACATTTTTATTTATCATTTATTTCTTTTTTTTTAAAAAAACGGGTATAACATCCTACCCCCCTTACAAAAAGTTTCGACCCCGAAACTTGCCGTACCTTACTCAAAAAAAAGATGGGGGTAGCGGTCGCGCATTTGCTCCTCTAGTTCCCACGTTGCCTCATTCTCCCGGTGATTGCTCCACTGAACCTTTACGTAGGGAATAATCCTCCTTCTGAGTTTTTGGTCCTTGCGGTCAAGAATTCTGATTGGTACTTCTTCATAGGAAGCATCGGGCCTAACCTTAAGTGGTTGCGCATCTAGAACGTGACTTGGGTCAGGGACATACTTCCTCAACTGGGAGACGTGGAACACATTATGCACTTGAGCCAACATCGGAGGCAGTGCTAATCTGTATGCTAAATCTCCAACCCTTTCGAGTATCTCATATGGTCCAATATATCGCGGCTTCAACTTCCCTTTAACTCCAAACCGTGTCACACCCTTCATGGGTGACACTTTAAGATAGACCTTTTCTCCCTCCTCGAACTCTAAAGGTCGCCTCTTCGAGTCAGCCCAACTCTTGCTTCTATCTTGAGCCGTCTTAAGACGGTCACAAATTAGTTTCACCTTTTCTTTCGTCTACTCAACTATTTCGGGGGCCGTCAACCTACATTCACCAACCTCGTCCCAGTGAACAGGTGACCTACACTTGCATCCATATAAGGCCTCGAATGGTGCCATACCTATGGCACTGTGATGGCTGTTGTTGTAGGAAAACTCAATCAACTTAAGCATGTTGTCCCAATTTCTTTTGAAATCCAATGCGCACGCCCTCAACATGTCTTCCAGGGTCTGAATGGTCCTCTCAGATTGACCATCGGTCTAAGGGTGGAAAGCAGTGCTCAGTCGCAACTCGGTCCCTATCTTCTTCTGACACGCTGCCCAGAACTGAGATGTAAACTTTGGATCACGATCAGACACTATGCTGACTGGTACTCCATGAAGGCAGACGATGTTGTCGATGTACATAGTTACCAACCTCCCCATAGTAAGTCCGGTGGGAATAGGCAAGAAATGAGCGGACTTAGTCAATCGATCCACAATTACTCATATCACATCATTCCCATTTCTTGTCTTCGGGAGTCCAACCACAAAGTCCATTGTCACATGCTCCCAGTTCCATTCGGGTATCTCTAGAGGTCGCATCAGTCCACCCGGTCTTTGGTGTTCTGCCTTAACTTGCTGGCAAACGAGGCACCTTTCCACAAACTCAGCAATGTGTCTCTTTATGCCATTCCACCAATAATGTCTCTTCAGATCATTGTACATCTTCGTAGCACCAGGGTGAATAGACAGTCTCGAATTATGTGCCTCCTTCAACAACTCCCTCTTAAGATCCTCAACATCAGGTGCGCACAACCTTCCTTGGTACCACATACTGCCGTCATCATGAACCTGAAATCCATCCACTTGGCTGGTTAACATTCTTTCTCGCGTTTCTCTAATTGTTGCATCGTTCTTCTGTGCTTCCTTAATCTGGTCCACTAAGGTTGGAGTGATAATTAATGTTGTCAGGATATTTGCAGTAGAATCCACAAGGTCCAAATCAAACTCCGCCATCTCCTTTTCTAGAGTAGCCTGCCGTGCATGGCTCGACTTCCTACTTAAGACATCAGCAACTCGATTGGCCTTCACTGGATGATAATTGATGGTCAAGTCGTAATCTTTCAACACCTCTAACCATCTCCTTTGGCGCATGTTCAGCTCCTTTTGCGTGAACAGATACTTAAGACTTTTATGATCGGTGAATACCTCACACTTCACTCCATATAAATAGTGGCGCCAAATTTTCAGTGCGAACACCACCGCTGCTAGTTCTAGATCATGTGTCGGATAATTCTGTTCATAGGGCTTTAGCTGTCTCGAAGCATATGCAATGACCTTTCCGTTTTCCATTAACACACATCGTAGCCTGTTCTTTGAAGCGTCGCTGTATATGACAAACCCTTCTGACGCGGAGGGCTGGGCAAGAACAGGAGCTGTGGTCAGTCTCCTTTTTAGCTCGGCGAAGCTCTGCTCGCACTCAGCAGTCCATTCAAACTTCGACTTCTTCTGTGTCAGTCGACTCAGAGGCACTATAATCGATGAGAAGCCCTCGACAAACTTCCTGTAGTATCCCGCCAGTCCGAGAAAACTCCTTACCTCCGTCACATTAGTGGGTCTAGGCCATTCGGTGATCGCCTCTACTTTCTTTGGATCCACAGAAATTCCTTCTTCGGAGACCACATGACCCAAAAAGGTTACGCTTTTCAACCAAAACTCACACTTACTGAACTTGGCGTACAATTTGCTTCTCCGAAGGGTCTCTAAGACCTCCCTCAAATGCTCAGCGTGAGTCTCTTCGTCGGGGGAATATATCAGGATATCATCAATGAACACTACAACGAACTTATCCAGCTGTTTCCGAAATACCGTGTTCATTAAATCCATAAAGGTAGCTGGGGGCGTTGGTTAGTCCAAAAGGCATAACCAGAAATTCATAGTGGCCATAACGTGTTCGGAAAGCGGTCTTGGCTGTATCCCCTGATTTGATCCTCAACTGGTGATAACCGGATCGCAGATCAATTTTGGAGAATACTCTAGCCCCCCTGGAAGAAATTTCGTTAGTGGTGAAATTTATCGAGTAACTGAAAAGTTTAAATTATAATTCTAACTTATCATTACCCGTAGCTGGTCAAAGAGATCCTCAATTCTTGGTAATGGATACTTGTTTTTGATAGTGATCTTGTTGAGCTCCCGGTAGTCTATACATAATCTCATACTCCCATCCTTCTTCTTCACGAACAGAACTGGAGCACCCCAGGGTGATACACTGGGTCGAATAAACTTACGATCCAGCAGTTCTTGTAATTGCTCCTTCAACTCCTTGAGCTCTGCTGGAGCCATGCGGTAGGGTGCCCTGGATATGGGTTCAGCACCGGGTATGAGATTGATCTCGAATTCTACCTCTCTTTCTGGTGGTAGTCCTGGTAACTCCTCGGAGAAAACATCTGTAAATTCCTTTACCACAGGGATTTGGTCGATCTGCGGAACCTCTTGTTCAGCACCCATTGAGTAAATCAAGAATCCTTCTCTTCCTTTCTTTAGTGCTCTAAATGCCTGAGCCGCAGTCAAATAAAGCTTCTGGGGTGCCTTCTTCAATTTAGAGTTCCCTTGAAAAATAGTTTTCCCTAGCTCCGGTGTCTTCATTCTGACTTGGAGTTGCCGGCAATCAATAGTGGCATGATACTTTGCTAAGAAGTCCATGCCCAGAATAATATCGAAATCGTGCATTTGAATTGGTATCAAGGTCGCAGAGAACTGCAGACCGTTAATCTCCAATCCACATTCCTTGTAACGGTGATGTGACACAAGTACTTGGCCGCCAGCGGCTTGTACGCGATAGGGAGTCTCAAGCCATTCGGGGAGGACATCCAGCTTCTTGGCAAACCTCTTTGCCACAAACGAGTGGCTCGCCCCACTATCAAACAGAACGTTGGCTGGCATTTTGTTAATTAAAATTACACCTACCACATTTCAAGGTTTAGCACGCCACATACCATGACAACACATAAAGTTTAATCCAACTTCGAAACTAAATGCTTAAATAAACATACCTGTGACAACGTCGCCCGACTCCTCGAACTCTGCATCCGTCATAGCATGAACCCGAGCATTGGTCCTGCCTCGTCCTCCCTGCTGTGCTTGAGTCTGCGGGTTCACCTGAGCCGGTGCCGAGCATTCCTTAGCTATGTGTCCCTGCTGCCCGCAATTGTAGCACGACCTCCGATCCTTCCAACATTGTCCCAGATGAAAACGCCCACATAGTGTACACCGTGGGACGGGTGCCGCATCCCTTACCGGTTGCGCATCAGTCTGTGTCGGACCCTCAATCATCGGGGTCTGATTCACTACCCTTTGCTGTCGCTCCGGCCGGAATGGTTGCCCAGACTGAGGGTGCCGAGGTACTTTCAGCCATCTCCCTGCCTTACCCGTCTGCAATTCCTCACGGTGTCTCTTCATTCTCTCCAGTGCAGCAACCCTGTCCAAGTTTCTCTCCATACGTCTACATACCTCCAATAATCCTTCAAATGTGGTGGCCTCTGCACAAACAATCGCCTGCTGGATGCGAAAACTTAAACCTGTATGGAACTTAAGCATCTTGGCCTCCTCATTATCTATGATGCACGACATGTACTAGCCCAACTCATGAAATTTCTCAGAGTACTGATCAACTGTCATGGACACTTGTGTCAGCATCTGGAATTCTGCCATCCGTCTCTGAATAGCACTACCCGGAACATAGTGCTTCTTATATTCCTCCTCGAACTGTCTCCAAGTCACCGGTGGAGTCAATTTGCGTTTCACTCCGTTCCACCACCTCTCAGCTTCCCCTTCCAAGAACGGGGTAGTCACCTCCACTTTCAGATCTGCGGGTACCTGTATCAGTCTTATCTGTTCAGTTATGTTCTTGAGCCAAATCTCGGCTTCCTCAGGCCGAGTGGTACCCTGGAACATCAGAATTCGAGAGTTTTGCATTTCCCTGTAATAGAACCTCAAGCCCTGTTGCGGTGGTGGTGGTTGTTGTTGCTGTGGCTGTTGGGTGTGCTGAATGATCTGGGCAATCTCTGCCTGTTGCTGTGCCATTTGTGTATACTGTTGCGCCATTTGCGTCTGCTGATGGGCTATTAAGGCCATCAGATTGGCCAGTGTATCCGCCAGGTTTTGGGGGATCGCCCCTTGCCCCTGACGTTCGTCTCTGTCATTCCCACCATTCTCTGATGGTTCACGTCGTGGAGGCATTATCTGTAGACGATTAAAGTACGTTAGACAAAATTGACTTAAGAGTATTGGAAAGAGGTACAGGAATGGAGGTCAAAGGAAAGGGTAACCGATCCCATCTACTTACTAATGGCACTCACCAACCAAAACCACAGTCATAGCTTATGTCTACTTCGTTTTATTCAAGTTTAAAAATCATTTGAAAACAGATCGTCACTTATCCTAGGGGTAATTAACTAATCTTTCATGTTCCCGAGGCGTATCTGAAGCCTGGGCTCTGATACCACCTGTAGCGCCCCGCTCCCGAGCTCCGTCCTCGGTAACGGTGCACCTGACGTATCTCACTCAAGAGAATACAAGGCGTCACATCAACCTGTTACACGTCAGTGCTGACAAAGAAAAGTTTCTTTTCTTTGCTGCGGAAACGACGAGTCACAATACTAAGTTTAAATTTAGCGAACTTCAAGAAAATAGCAACACTATTCCTAGGCTGACCAGGCCTTACAAGATAAGGTCAAATGTCTACGTTTAAAAGCATGAAATTGTTTTTCAAAATGATACTGAAAATAAAATGTTTGTGATTCCCAAGGACATCATAAGAACCCATCTCCACTCTCGCCGCAACACATCAATGAGTCACTCAGCCCACTCCACGGTGTCGGACCCATCCTCAATGAAGATGTAGTCATACTCTGTCTCGGCTTCACCTGGAATTGTAGGGGGTGAGTGATGATAATCACCGAGTAGGTGCCTCTCAAAACAATACAAAACTTACATATTCAAAAAGATATTACCACATACCCACGTAAGACAAAGTAACAAGGCATATACGGAAAAGTAACACATTCCACATAATATGCGCAAGTACGTGATGCATGCTCAAATAACGTGTCACACGCAACTAGGAATATGTCAGACAATATGTTCCTAGACCTATATGCAATGCATGCTCCCGGGTACTAACTCCAGCGTCATGGTCTCTAGCCACCACTTGCTGTTCTGGACACCCACGCCCTATAGACGCTGCGTTTCACATGACACCCACGCCCTATAGACGCTGCGTATCATATGGCACCCACGTCCGATAGACGCTGCGTATCGCATGACACCCACGTCCTATAGACGCTGCGTATCATATGACACCCACGCCCTAAAGACGCTGCGTATCACGTGACACCCACGTCCTATAGACGCTGCGTATCATCCCGGCACCCACGCCCTATAGACGCTGCGTACCTTATGCAAATGCACGTGCCATGGATGCAAGAGAAAGGAAGGAAAACCGTTGGACGTCATCCCCAGATGTCGATCGATCGACGTCCAACTGAGGCACGTCGAACCCTCACTCAGTTGACGTCGATCGATCGACGTCCATCTGAGGCACATCGACCCCTCAGCCACTGGACATCGATCGATCGATGTCCCCGTAATTCAGAATTTCTGTTCTGAAATTTCCTGCAATCCATCCATCATTACCAATCTAAAATCCCAACCCACAATACACACATAACAACAACAAATCACTACAAAAGAAGATGCAAATCAACAGGATCACGTTGAAAACAAGAAACATATAACGGAAAACTAGCCACGTTGGAGCACATCATTAAGATCATAATTAAAACAAGAATAAAGACAACAATACATGACAATACCATTTTTCCTATGCAACCTTCATACCGTTTTGAGGGAATGAATAGTATGCACCTACCTCGATCCTAGCGAGAAGTGATTGATATACGGAAATATGGTGATCCCGTTAGCGTTGTGGTTAACTCTCCTTGCAACCCTTGGATCAAAGATCCTCCTTTTCCTTATCTCTTATGGCCGAAATTTTTATTGGGAGAGGGGAGAGGAGGCTGTCGAAAAAGAGAGAAAATGAGGGGGAGTTAGGGTTAGTCAATTGTGGGGAAGTCTAGGGAGAGATTGTAGGGAGAGATAGCGGGGAGTTATGGGGGATGAGAGAGTTGGGGAAAAATAAGGGTGGTTAGTGAGAAAATTTAGGAGATGGATAAGATTTAGTAAATTTTTTAAACATTTTTATTTATCATTTATTTCTTTTTTTAAAAAAAACGGTATAACAAAGATGACATGGAATAAAAAGTTATTTAAAATGAAGGAAACATGTGCTCTGATATCAAACTGATGTGTGCTTGTAACGCGTAAGGCTCAATCTTTTTCTGATGTTCTAATTATCTTACACAAGCGACCTTGTTTGTTGCTTTAAGATCGTCCTCAACCTTGATAACATGTACTCCTTACTTTGTATGTGAGCTTGATTCTTCAAGTTGTAGCTTGTGCATCTCCAAGAATGTAGAACACTCTTGGAACGTGAATTCAACCTTGATGTATTCGATTCTCCCACAACGTTTTGCTCAAAATGTTGATACAGAATTTAACTTTGATCTTTGATCAAAAACACAATAGTAGTGTTGCTGAATTCTCAAAGAGAAATCGATACAATTTTTTTAAGTTTATTGATGTAAAAGTGTGTAACAACATTCAGCTATGACCTTTAAAATAGGCACAAAAAGATGAAGCTAGAAAAGAAACAAAAACCTAATCCAATTAGGACTCTAAAAATTTGACCAATTTTTACATGTGATGTTGACCTTTCTAGGCTCCGTATTTTATATTGAGTTCTTCTATAAAGTTGTAGATATAGAAATAGGCTTTTCATATTATTTTGAATCATGTCAATTCCATTTGTATAGCTCCAGATATGACTCAAATACTAACTGCTTGTCAAACAGGCTGCGAGATTCATAATCCTTTTCCTTACACCAAAAGGAAAAGAAGTTTTTCTTATCCAAACAACTCCTCACACGAATTCTAAGCTCATCCTAATTACGTCCATACAATAATTAAACTATAATAAAAACTAATTTGCTAGCCCTTGGCTAAACAAGACCATACGACCAAATATTCCAAATAAGCTCCCTCCGGCCCAACCCATCAACTCAATCACAAAGGAGCCTTTTTAATTGTCTTTTAAGGCTTGAGACTTCATTAAGAATGTGTATCATCCCTCTTTTAATAAAGTAGCCCAATTGTTTCAAAAAAAAAAAAATAAATAAAGTAGCCCAATGAACTTGAATTAGTCAAAGTTCTGCAACAAATCTTCTTAGACCATCATAAGAGTCTTCAACTAACGTTTTGGATCATTTTTTTTAAAATAGCCTTAGATGAACTTAAAACCATTGAATCTACATGGATATTTGACCGTTAATCAACCTTTGGTGACTTTCATCATGCCCATTGGTAGTCATTTGGCTGACCGCTCCATCACTGACTAACAGATTCCATTCTTCATCTATCAATGACCTTCGCTTTAAAGTAGTTTTTTTAAAACTTGGTATAACATGTATATGTACCGTGACCGTCAAAAATGCACATCACCATCATATATCCATATCTCAACAAAAATAACATGCGTCAAACCATCACTAATGCACATCATCATCATACATGCATATCTCATCATCATAGGAGTATTTTATTGGGTATGGAACGCTAAGAGCATAGAAGAAGAAGCAGCTTTGACTTCCGCACAGGAGGAGAGAGAAAGATAGTAAAAATAAAATTAAAAAAAGAGATAATGAATGAAAAATTTAGAGAGAAAAAATTCAATCGGATCCAATGCAATTTTGACGTCCGCAAGAGAGAAAATCTCACCACACGCCTCCAGCTCTCCCTTTCTCTCTCCTCCAGACGACAACGAATTCAAGCTGCAG
This sequence comes from Eustoma russellianum, assembly GCA_036186865.1. Lineage (NCBI taxonomy): Eukaryota > Viridiplantae > Streptophyta > Magnoliopsida > Gentianales > Gentianaceae > Eustoma > Eustoma russellianum. The sequence continues at coordinate 15,888,176 of AP025041.1, read as the reverse complement.
TCTAACGAGAAACTCATCATTCTTGGTCTCTTCTTTACCTCTCTCTTTTCAGCAAACAGTGAAATATCCCAACTTTTATGTTCGTCTTTTTAGTTATTCTTTCGATTTAATTGACGGAAAAGGATAGTTGTGGAAGTGAAATTTCACTCCGGAGGAGAAGAGTTCTCTTTAGTAGTGGTAAGTTTCGGATTCGAGTTATGTCCTGTTTTCTTTTTGAAGTTTTAGATTTTATTTCAAAGAAAAGGCTTAATCTTTTTTGGAGTTTCATGAAGGAGAATTCATCTGTGGATCAAGTGTCTCTGTTTTCTGAACTAGGGTTGACTGAGTGGTGACTAATGGAGATAGGAGTCTGATATTTTTTCCAACTCTCAACTTTGGATATTTCTTTAGTTTGAGTTATTTCCAGCAAAATCTTCTGTGTTGATCAGTGACGAAGTCCATGGGGAGCATCGGAGGTTTATTTATATAAATATACATGAAATTTTTTCTCTCTCTTTGTTAAGGGATTGTTAGTCTTAACGATTTTTTTTGATTTCTCGGAAATATTTCGTTATATCGGAGTTGAAAAATAACTAGTTTCTTATCCTTTTGCAGAAATTGGTGCTAAGGTTGAAAGACCGCTGCTTCCGAAGAGGGGACGCTGAGTTTAGAATGTTTGCTCTCCAATTTGTTGGCTACTGCGTTTTGGATATTTTGGACTTTTATCCTGTGTTTGATAAGCACAGCAAGGTGTTTTGTACACAAGGTTGTTGCACTGTTTTTGGGACTAGAGATCAGAAGAGTTGACAGAGTAGATTGATTACTGAGCATTATTGGTACTTGTTTCTATGGGATGTCTTTGATGTAATTTTGAGATTTTTTTTCTTTTGTGGTTAGACATGCAAATTTGTTTGCATTAGATTACCGGTTGTGGCCATTAAGTTAGAAGTGAATCTGTTAGTCTTGTGTCCCTGTGTGTCGTATTCTTGTTTGTTGGATATGGTACCACCAGGGCCTCCCTCTCCATTTGGTGGTTCTCAACCTGTGCCTACTTCGTCATTGTTGCGCTCAAGTTCTGGTATGTTGGGTGGTCCGGGAGGTGCAATGCCTTCACAGGGTGCGTTCTCGTCCATGGTGTCCCCTAGAAATCAATTTGCTAATATGAATATGATGGGGAACATGCCAAATGTTTCCTCTTTACTGCAGCAATCATTGGCAAATGCTGGACCTAGTCCTGGGATTTCTGGGCTTGGGGTTGCGCAGCGACTACTCATGGATAATGGAGCTGAGTCTGATCCACTCTCTGCTGTTGGAAACGGGATGGGTTATAATGCTCCTGGGTCTTCATTTGTGACGTCGTCAATTGCAAATGCCTCAGTTACTGGTCAAGGGCAACAATTTTCTAATTCTTCTGTGAATCACACGTTGGCAGATTCCCAGAGAAACTCGCAGATTGATCCTCAACGTTTGCTAAATAATCAACAACAGCAGCAGCAATTACAATCAATGCGATCAGGACTAGGGGTTGTTGGAACAGTCAAGTTGGAACCGCAGGTGGCAAATGATCAACCGCCACAACAGTTACATGCTCTGCACAGCACTGGTATTGTTAAGATGGAACCCCAACAAATACCGAGTACGAGAAGCATTGCACCTGTCAAGATGGAACCCCAAAGTTCAGACTCGCCTATGTTCTTGAATCAGCAACAACAGCAACAGCAGCCGCAGCAGCAGTTCTTCCATGTGTCCAGGCAGTCCCCGCAAGCTGCTGCTGCAGCACAACTTTTGCATCAACAGAGACTTTTGCAGATTCAACAACATCATCAGCAGCAGCAACAACAGCAGCTCATCAAGGCTATTCCCCAACAAAGACCCCCACTACAGCAGCAGTTTCAAGCACAGAACTTACCCATGAGATCTCCTGCAAAACCAGAGTATGAACCGGGCATGTGTGCAAGGCGTCTGACACATTATATGTATCAGCAGCAGCGCAGGCCTGAAGTAAGTTTAGAAACTACGCTGGTGTGGTTCACATATAGATCTACCAAAAGTCGAGATTCCTTATTTTTCTAACTTGTTGGTTTTAAACAATTTGTTTTTAGGACAACAATTTAGACTTTTGGAACAAATTTGTTGCTGAGTATTTCGCTCCAAATGCCAAGAAGAAGTGGTGCGTCTCTATGTATGGAAGCAGTCGCCAGACCACTGGAGTCTTTCCTCAGGTTTCCTGTCATTTTGTCGATGCTTCAATTCCTTCTATGTGGAATTTTGTGCAGGGGCTATTTACATAATTGAATATAGAGACAATTACATGCTAAAGTTAGAAAAAGCCAAACTTGTCGTTTTTAAAGGTGTAAAATCCACATGTAAAATCCAAGTGTGGATTTTACGTAGGAAGTTCCTATGAATAATGAGTTTTCTTTAGATATAATTTTTAAATTCAGAGCCAGGATTTGCAATCGCACTGAAATAATTTCTGAATTTTGCAGGATGCCTGGCATTGTGAAATATGCAATAGGAAACCAGGCCGTGGATTCGGTACATGCTCTTCTCTTTTCTTATGTATGCCAATAAAAAAGTGCAACAGTTTGTAGTTAAATTTCTATAGTAAATGTGCATTCTGCTTTTCGGTATACGTCAAAATTTTGTTTTATTTTGTCATTTACTGTATACTCATTTTAGACTTCTTGTCTCTGACACCTTTTCCTTTTGATAATTAGTGTTATCATTATTTTATAAATCTTGTCTAAACTTGGTTCTTAGGCGTATTACAATTGTTCTCACTTGCAGAGGCAACTATAGAGGTTCTGCCTAGACTTTTCAAGATAAAGTATGAAAGTGGTACTCTAGAAGAACTATTATACGTTGATATGCCTAGAGAGTATATGAACTCATCAGGACAAATTGTCCTTGACTATGCTAAAGCCATCCAAGAGAGTGTGTTTGAGCAACTTCGTGTTGTTCGTGATGGTCAACTACGTATAGTGTTCTCTCAAGATTTGAAGGTTATTTATATGGCAGCTACAGAAAATACTTCTTTCATCTTTAGTTGTTTTACATCTGAATAATGTTAATCCTTTCATCATAACTTTGGCAGATATGTTCTTGGGAATTCTGTGCCCGACGCCATGAAGAGCTTATTCCTAGAAGATTGCTCATTCCACAGGTGTGATCAATAATTTATGTATAGACTTTAGATCCTTGAAATACAATAGTGTGCATAACTCGCCAGAAATCCTTTGAACTTTCTGTTGGTGGCTGCACCTTTATGCAGTTGCATATATTTGTAGGTTTAACCACATGTTGTTCTTGACATATGAGGACACGTGTCGAAAACGATGCATAGGGAATTCAACAAAAGAGAATCCAACTATCAGAATTGATAGATCATTGCAATGCTCTGGACTTATTTTATGTGCTGGAATTTCACTGCTTGAATAGGCTTCATGGCTTTAGCTATGAGAAATAATCTTCTGACTCATTATTTTACCATTAAGAAACCTATACGTGAGATTTTGCATGTGTATCGAATATTCACTTCTCTTGCAGACATGCAAGATCGTAAAGAGTAGATAATACAATGGCACAACATCAGAGTCGGTATTTATTTCCCTCAGCTCTGCCTGTTCCCTCGAATAATCAGCCTGTTAGATGTGCTTTCTGCTAAGTAATTATATATTTGTGCATATATACTTTTTTTTTTCACATCTTGAATGGGTTCAAATATCTTGCCGTACCTTGCTATAGGTGGGAGCCTCTAAGGCAATGGGGTAATGTTGTTGTTGTTGTTGAATGGGTTCAAATATTGTTTTGGGCCTGGTATGCTGCAGCTGCTGCTTATATATAGAGTTAGCCTATTCTCCATAAGCTTTGGAGTAGACTGCAATTTTCATGTCATATTAAGTGGTCTTACTCATATGAGTCATTTCTTATTGCATTCTGTCCATAGTTGAAAACGCAATGTTTTTTCTTTAGACTTGGCTTCGGTGATTGGTATTGCTTGCTCCTGTTCTATATGATTGGCTTCCCTCCCACCCCCCTCTCTTCCTTTCCGTTTCTGTTGCTTGATGCTATCATTTCGTCACCTTTACTGAAGTCCACTATTGATGACTTGCAGGTTAATCAACTTGGTGCTGCAGCGCAAAAGTATCAGGCTGCTACTCAGAATGCACCACCTAGCATGTCTGCTCCAGAGCTGCAAAATAATTGCAATATGTACGTCTCAGATTATTTATTTATTCATTTATTTTGGTTGTTTTTTTGTTTTTTGTTTTTGGCTTCTGGTGGATGAGTTAGAATATCTACACATACTCTGGACAGTAGGGTATTAAACCACCACCCTCTACCCCCCCCCCTAAGCGCGGGGGAGGAAGAAAAAAAGAATATGCTCTGTGCATAAATTGGAAAATAAAAAGGCTGAATTATTTACTGTCCTGAAGTGTTGAAGCACCATGTAAATTTGATTTTGTTGTAGGTTTGTTGCCTCAGCTCGTCAGTTGGCAAAAGCATTGGAAGTACCTTTGGTCAATGATTTAGGATACACTAAGAGATATGTTCGATGTCTTCAGGTAGGCCTTAATTTTATGCGTAGGTCAATTGCTTTGCCTTTTGATCCTTGGTGCTTTATGCTCTTAGCATTTGCATGTAGAAAGCGTCTTTCACACTTCTATGGACTCCACCCCTTTTAAGGTCAAATCTTGTATAAAGTTATTAAAGCAGATTTTTAGCTCTCCCTAAAAAAGCCTCACATCATTATATTTTTTACAGTTTGGGCTATACAAGTGAATCAGTCCAAATAAAGGGTATAGTATGTATAAAAATAGTAACAGAATAACAGGGTTTAAACAGTTAAGTAAATGGTATAGCGCGCGCGCACACACATTATATATATATATATATATATATATATATATAAATTAGTAACAGAAGAAAATTAAGATTGTACAACTGGTTGTCAACACATAAACCTACAAGGGATCCGAATTGATGGATCCTTCCAAGTTGCTGCTCTATTTGCAGCATCACATGAGAAGTTGCCCTCCTCGGAGCAAATAAGAAGTCTGTCAAAATAAGAAGTCTGTCAAGCATGACTAAGATCTGCTAAAAGAAGACTATGTCGAGGGAAGTAAGAAGTAATGATTTCTCATTTGGCTAGTCTATGTGAAAGAGAATCTTTGAAATTTATTAAATTCAGTTGAGAAACGATATCCTCTTTGCAAAATATACCAAGAAGGCGGTTAAGTGTGTTATGCTTTTCCATTCATTTTGGCTTATGTGATGACGGTATTTTTTTGTTTTAATTTTTATTTTATTGTTATATATTTTTTTTCTTTTCACACACCTGCCGCTGGGGAAGGGGAGATATGGATTTGTACACTGGTTGGTGCTAGGATGTGCTATGGTCTCTTACCGTTAGCCAGTTAGATGCCTCGGTACTACAACAACAATAACATTACTCTATTGCCTTAGAGGCCCCCGCCTATGGCGGGGTATAGGGGATCGGATGTAGGAAACCATACCCATGTGTTAGAAACACACATAGTGTAGCGCCCCGCACCCGGGCCTCGTCCGGATGCGGTGCACCCGCCGTACTTCACTAAGGAGAGTACAAAGCGTCATGCATAACATGCGAAAATCCATACATAAGTCGTGGACTCCCATGCTAACATTTAACATGGCAGTAAAACTTAGGCAGAATTAAAACTTTCCAAATAAAACATGCATTACGAAATAACTAGATCCCCAGAGTAGTAGTCACACAAAACATCATAGTCAAATCCCACAGAGTACCAACATAGTCATAATACAAACATCTCAGTAGCACAAAAGTCCTTGAGTTCATCTCCCTTCATGTCTCCACGCCTATGGATACGGTATCCTCGGCTCATCCTCGATCCACTCTATCTTGGTATTATCTGGGGAAAAATAAAGTGTGAGTGATAAAAATCACCCAGCAAGGATACAATAAACGACCATGAATTACATAAAGAATTATAACGTGAATGTAGCACAAAAATCTTTGAATAGCAACTCATACCTGTCTTAAGTCCTGAAGTCAGCTGGCGATATGGACTAGCATAATTCTAGATACCGCTAAACGCTATTGGCATATTAAGTCTTTAACTGTATCATACCACATATTAACGGAATCCTGAATTATGCAATATGCAATGCATGAATGTCATGTCATGTCATGTCATGTCAAAACATCATTATGGTCCCATAAATAACGTGTCATAAAACAGAGTGTCAGATCAATTAACTCCGGATCTGAGCGGGTCCATAACAGAAATCAGATCAATTAACCCCGGATCTGAGCGGGTCCAGAATAGATATCAGATCAATTAACCCCGGATCTGAGCGGGTCCAGAACAGAAATCAGATCAATTAACCCCGGATCTGAGCGGGTCCAGAACAGATATCAAACCAATTAACCCCGGATCTGAGCGGGTCCAGAACAGATATCAAACCAATTAACCCCGGATCTGAGCGGGTCCAGAACAGATATCAGATCAATTAACCCCGGATCTGAGCGGGTCCAGAACAGATATCAGACCAATTAACCCCGGGTCTGGAGTCGGGTTAGTAGCATGCTTGGCCGACAAAGGAATCATGAAGCTTTCTTAAAACATGGGACCGTAAAAACTTTTCATGCATAACGAAAGGATAGTCGTTTATAAAACCTTGCTTGCATCATAAAATCCATGAAAATCAGTTTCATGCTCATGCATGATACATGCCGTGATATGAAATGCAAGCCATGACATGAATAGTCGTGTGCATTCCTTATAATATATCAACATACATGAATATAGAAGCTACATATCTCCAAGATTTTTACTTCATTTTCATAGGACGGTTAAGCTAATCAATTAGGTCCATTTCCATAATTCTTTTGTCATAAATACGTTTAGATACATGTCATAAAATTTGCGGATTATTCCAATAACCATAAAGGGGTTTCTTACTTACTTTCCGAACTATTTTAGGTGCTGAGGCTGGGCTGACAGACTTTACTAAAAATTCAATTACGGTAAATCTGTAATGCGGTTTCCAAAAATTCCGACTCGTATACGTCATAAACATGTGGGACTAGTATCCTACCGAAATTCAGCCCATTTGCATGTCTCTAAGTCCCCTTTTTAAGCCTGGAAAGTCGTTACAAATTTCAGGGTGGCTCCAGTAATTTCTATTGAGCAGTTTTACCAAATAATTCATTAAAAATAATCCAGAATCTATTTTGCTGAAATTCCAACTGGCATGTCTTCTAGACTCATAGGGTTATTATCATGCCAAAAACCAGCTTTATTGGTTATTCACAGGGTCCTTTTTCGGGTGAAACAAAATAATGTCCTGTTCTGCCCAGTTTCATGCTTTCCAGCCTGAGCAGCTTTACTAGATATTTTATTAAAAATATTCCACAACTCCTTTTTCCAAAATTCCAGCTTGCACATTTCCTATACACGTAATGGTGTTATCACACCGAAAATTAGCCTCTTTGAACATCTACAAGATCTCTTTTCAGGTCATGCAAAACATTACATCATTCTGTCCTGTTCCCGAATTTACAGTCTGAGCAGTCTTACCAATTATTTTATTAAAAATCAACCATAACTTATTTTACCAAAATTCCAACTCTCAACTCTACTATACACATGGGGCTAGCTCTGTGACAAAGACCAGATTTATTTAAGGTTCAAAAGATCCTTTTTAAATTCGTTAAACTCCAGGACCAATTCTGCCCTGTTCCAGAATTTCCTACTGGAGCAGTTTTACCGCATAATTTATTAAAAATAATCCTTAGCTTATTTTAACAAAATTTCAACTCTCACTCGTGCTACATTCATAGGACTAATGTTATGCCAAAAATCAACTTCATTGAAGGTCTGCGAGTCCAGTTCTCAGGTCGTTGAAAATGTCATCCCATTCTGCCTAGTTCCAGTACTTTGCTATATTGTCATGGTTTAAGTCAAATGCTCACCATTCCTTTTGATCTTATGAACTAGGTCATTGGTTATCACTTACATTCCTTTGTAACATGAGTATTCAGATTGCATGCTTGTTATAAGGTCACCTTTGCATCATACTAAACAGTTTGTAAATGGTAAACCAAGCAAGTATCATATCTACACATAACAAGTATTCTTTCTTGAAGTCAATACTCACCTTCCTTTCCATTCTTTAGGCCGAAACATAGGTGATACTTTAACCACATTTTACAACATATATTCAACATGCAACACCTTCAAGGGTCATTTTAGTTCAATCCTACAAACAATCTTCATAGACACTCATATTCTTTACATGCATGCCCTCCTAGGACCTCTAAAATTCCAACCAAGAGTTAATCTTGCCTAGATTTACTTAGATGCACCTTAATCCATCCTAAAACAGCCTCATTCCATGTTGCATGTAAGAAATAACTCCATCTTAGACACAATAACCCACATGCAAAGCATTGTACATAGGGGAATCATTAAGATATAACCTTAGACTTAAGATATTTCACTAAAGATCATATCTTTGGAACTTTTAGTCATTCAAGTCACTAATTCTTTAGGTAAGTCATGAGAGATTAGTGTATACTTATCTCTTCAAGCCAAAGTTTTTGCCTTTGCTTGGTTTTGGAGTGAGTTGAGTTGGAAATCCTTCTCCTCCTACTCCCTTGAACACACGGTTTTGAAGAAGAGGGAGGAAAAAGATTAGTCTTCCTTAAATAGTGAAAATAGAGTTTTATTTGGGGCTAAAACACCTTACCAAAGTAGTCTTGGAATGGAGCTTCAAGTGTAGCTAGATAGCTTCACCTAAGAGTGTTGAAGATTTTCACCTCCTTGAACATGAAGGCCACGGTTTGGGGGAGAAAATAACACCCATGTGAGCTTCACTATTTTGTATGAAGAATCTACTTAAGAACTTTGAAATGAGACTTACCTAGAGGATCCTTGAGCTTGAAGAAGAAGATGGAGTTGAACCTCTTATTCTTGTGGTGTTGGCCGAAAGTTGGGGGTGGAGGGACTTGGAGAATTTCTTAAGTGTTTAGTGGAAGCTTTCTTAGGGGAATGTTCAAGGCAAGATGGAAATGAAGTTGTCTTGAGAAATAAAAAGAGCTAGGGGTGTAAGGGGGGCAATCGGCTGGTGCATGGGAGAAAGGGAAAAAAGAATCTAGGCCTTGCTTTTCTTACACACTAGCCTCCTCTTTTCTTATTTTATCATTTCTTTTGCATGCAAGTTGCTTATTTAACATTTCAATTATTATGTAGTTTGTTAATTATAAATTATTTGGGAGAGTGTGGAGAATTCTAGATCCTCCTAAGCCTTGGCCGAAATTAGGAGGGTGTTGGGAGGTATTTTTGTCCTTTCACATTTATCAAATCCCATTATTTATTTTTATAATGTTTATTGGTTTTATTTCATTTGTTTGGTTTTAATCTTGGTTTGTGAGGATGGTTTATGTTTGTATTCTTACAAGAACGAGTTTACTTCAAGGGTGATTATTGGCCTTTGGCCGAATTCTCAAGGTGTATCACACGCCTCGTGACGTTCGCTCATATACTTATTTAGTGTTCGTCCTAAATGAACTTGAAGAATTTAAATAAGGAAGCGATAAATGTGACTTAAGTAACACGCTCGTGAGGAATCATCGCTTTTATTTTGACACTTAATCATAGTCTCAAGTACATGATCGTTGGGGTACAACACATAGATTGTTTCCGGAAGAACCATAATGAAAATTGCGTCAAGCTCTGTCAATCAACTCCTACTTTACAACATAAGAAGCACAACCAATTTAGTAAGTCATTTTGCTTTATTCTATTATATTCCAAAGTCAAAGAAGAGTGGACCCTTGTCTCCATTGGAAATGGAAACGTAATGCTCGGTATTGTAGGCATCAAACTTCTTATGATAAATGGATTCATTAAGTTCAGTGAAGTATACCATTTGAATTGGGATATTTTGGTTTCCTAGCTTGTTATGTTTTAGAATATGAGCTTGCTACTTACAAAAAGGAAAAAAAAAAAAGAATATGAGCTTGCTACTTACAAAAAGGAAAAAAAAGAATACGAGCTTGCCGTATATGAAACTTTTATTTGGGGTATCTCAGTGGAGTTGCAGTGGCAGAATTTTTTGCACGAGGCCACTTATAGTCTGTTCAAGGAAGCATACCATTTGAATTGGGATATTTTGGTTTCCTAGCTTGTTATGTTTTAGAATACGAGTTTGCCGTATATGAAACTTTTATTTGATTTAATTACAAAAAAAAAAAACTTTTATTTGGGGTATCTCAGTGGAGTTGCAGTGGCAGAATTTTTTGCATGACGCCACTTATAGTCTTAATAAAATTTTTTTATACGTGTTTAAAATCGATGACCATTATATTTTTCTATTAACTCCTTATTGTCTTTTGTTGTAGATATCAGAAGTGGTAAACAGCATGAAAGATTTGATTGATTTCAGCAAGGAAACTGGAATAGGTCCCATGGGTAAGGATTCCGATATCTTTAGTATGATTCTTTTTCTTCTCGTAACAATCGATGCTCTATAACTTAAAGGCTGCAGTCAATTGCTTAGTATCGGCTTCATATTTCATGGGTCAGTTACGATTGGCTGAAATAAAAATTTGGCAATAAAACGAAAAAGACGAGTTTCCTGATCCTAAATAAGTGGGTTACCACCCTTCTGAGAGGTGGTTCTGATTCTAAACTTCCAGCTATACTTTTGACTGCACACTATTGATTCTGATGTTGATGTAACATGAAATTGATGAACGTACAAAGAATACGAAAAACACTGGAATAATATGAGTAAAGACACGGTGGAAAAATAAAAAAAGACAAAGAAACTTGTTAGACTCTTCGATGAAACGTAGTTTCGCAACAAATCTTGTTAGACTCGTTGATTATCTACGTTGAGTAACTTCACTTGATCAGTGATCTTTGAACCAAGAATTTTGGAAGACCTTTAGAAAGCTTGTTGGGACGAATTCAGACCACAATTCATGCATAAAGAGTTGATTGAGATCAAAAGATCGAAGCTTGAATAAACAAACTTCAAAATCGCACACGGTTATTTTGGTGAGCGAAAGTTTTGTTTTTCTTTTACTTCTATTCATGAAAATTAATGTAAAAATGTCTAGAATGGTGCCGTATTTATAGGCACAAAACAAATCTATCTTAAGGTAGAAAAGGAAAGATAATTTAATCTACGAAGACTCTCGAACTTAATTGACAAGACAAACTCTTTCTAGCTAATTATTCTGATAAAGCACGTCTAAAAATAAATAAAAATAGAATAAAATGTTCCCAAATTAGGCACAATGCCATCGGCCTCATTTAGCTATACAAAAAAGCCCAATTACAACTTAAAATTCCAGATACCATGTGAACAACTTTTAGTTCAACCCACCTTCCTCCTTTCTCTTCTTAGGCTTCTTGGAGTAAAATTATATTAACTCAATATATGCCTTCAGGGTCTTGCAAATGCTCGGGCTATCTCACCTTAAATTCAGTTGTAGTCAACGTAATTGATGCTTGAATCTCCTTATCTATTACACGAGTGATCGGAGCTTCATAAAAAGTGCATTGAGGCCCACTTTGTTCAACAAAATCGTTCATGACGCCCTCCTTCATAGTTGGACTTGATTCAGTTCCATGTGGATCACTCTCATTGTTCTACAATGGCGCATCATTCCTTTTGCTTCAAAAGGATCCTCAAATCTAAATATGCACTAGAAGTGGAGAATATAGCTACAAATACGCTTGTAACATAACAAGAAAAGATCAAATTTCTATGGACAAAAACGACCATTTTGTTGTCAACCGCACAAGGATCAAATATCAATATGATAAAGAAAATGTTCGCTAAGGTTGAAAGAAACTTAAACTCAAATCATAAACTTTCTTTTAACTCCAAGCTTTCCATGAACTTGTTTTGCCTCTTTTTAACATGTTCTGAATGAATCAAGACCTACATCAAAATGTAACTACCCACAAGATATGGCAACACATCGCATGACATTGAGCGCACTGCACGGAATTAAGATTCAGCATTTGCAAATTATTTTCCCCTGTTAGGCAATTGCTCACTAAGCCACTCTCTTTGGAAGATGAATTCACGATCCAAGAAAAACTTTCATTTTGAATACATGCTTAGAAGCATAATAAACTTTGAACACTAGCATATTTTTCAAACACTACTTCACGCCTTAAACTCATATACATGTATATCTAAGCTTCCAGATCAAACACATAGATAACCCAAAAGACCTCAAACACATGAGAATGCTTAAACATGCATGCATACAAATCAAGGCTTCCGCAGAGAGAATTGTTGCTGGATTCGCACAACTTTTACCAACAATCTACACCTTAGAAGAATATTTTTGCTAGGCACAATCTTTATTAATGTATCAATAGTGTTTAGAACTTTCTTTTGAACATCTTGAACCTGTATTATTGGGAACTTATACACAAAGAAGGATGATAATGGATTAGGCAATAAAAGCGTAAACATCATGCTTGTTTCACGTATCTCTTGCCTCTCATCTATACTTTTAACTATATATTTTTTCTTTATGCTCAATTTCAGCTTCATTCTCATGCGAACTCTCAATTACCTCAGGCAAATTCATAGCTTCATGACCTAGAGTTTTATACAAATAATCATCTTTTTTCTTGCTATTCTTCTACAATTTCATGCGCACCAGTCTTAATAGCATTTAAAATTATGCTTTTGGAAGAGTTGAATCACTAGGAATTTCATGCATATCATGCAGAACATCATTTATGTAAGAATTCAAAGCAATCATGTGTTTCTTAGCTTCTTGTATTTGACATCGGAATTTTTGTATTTCTTTTTTTTTCATCACGTGCCAACTTCTTTCCATTAAGTTTGCAAGATAAGACATGTGATTAAGATTCTTAATTCTCACTTTGTACATTCGGTCAACAATGTTCTTATTCAATCCGACCATAAATCTCAGCATCGTTAATGCCTCATGTTTCTCCACATGAGCATCATATAGTCCATCTAACATCTCATTGTAATATTCTGTTAGTGTTAGATGTTCTTGAGGAAATTATTGATACTTGGGTTCTTAATTACGCCAATGTCTTATCCATATATCTTGAGAAAAATCCAATTGTTTGATGCGCTCTCTCAACTCCTCATGTTGTCTTTGAAGCACTTAACTCCCAAAATTGTTTTAATCACTTTATCATCTTCATGGGGTTGGCGAGAAGCTGTTGCATGCCTTGTTTTACTTTGACCCATTAGAAATGTTTCAATTTAATTGGAACGGGCAAAATTAGTCATTGATTAACATCTGAAATCAAACACTAGAAAAAAGAAAAGACTAACACAAAGACTAAAGAAAGAACTACGTCCGTAAAAAATCAAATATTTTATTTTGTATCTTTCCACTCTTGTAAGGATTTACTTAAACAATTGGTTTTTACCTTCCCTCAAATAGTCTCGCCATTCAAAGCCTTTTACCTCTCAGCTTGTTTCTAAGTATTCAAATTGGTTGAACTGATCAAAACCAAGCTAGACGCGAAATTGATTTTCTAAGGTCTTGAATATGGTCTTCTCTTTTTTATTGAAAGGTCTAAAGCTGCAACAAAGTTAAACACAAAGAAAAGAAGAATATTGTTGACCAAATTCAATCAAAAATTGCAACTTCTAACAATTTAGATTCAAGATTTGAAGATTTGGGATTTGAAGACTTGGATACTTGAAGAAATCTTAATTTCGGCCCAGATGAAGATTTTGATGCAAACTGGAATTCAGTACACAAAGAAGACGATATTACGGCATAACTAACACAAGATGAGAGCAAATGGAATTAGATTGAGAACACAGAAGTCTGAAGGCTGTTTTTTATACGGTTAGGGTTTGAAGACAAAGCTTAGCAATTTCTTGTTTCAAGCAAAGTTTTGGTACCACGTTGGTGTGTGTTCAGTGGAATCACATGGTTTTAAAAGATCTCTCGATGACAAGAAATTGATGAACACACAAAGAACTTGAAGAACACTCGAATAACATGAATAAACACATGGCTAGAAAAATAAAAAGGAACCTTGCTATACCCTTTGATGAAACGCATCTTCGTAGTGAAACTTGTTAGACCAGTTGATTATCAACATTGAGCAACCCTTGATCAACAATCTTCGAACTAAGAACCTTGGAAGACTTTAGAAAGCTTCTTGAACAACTTAGGGACGAATTCAGACCAAAATTCCTGTTCAAAAATCGAAGCTTAAGCAAACAGGCTTCAAAACCACACACGGCTGTTTTGGTGAGAAAAACTTGGTTTTTCTTTAACTTTTATTCATGAAAACTTATTTAAAAATGTTCAGAATTGTGTCCTATTTATATACACAAAACAAATCCAAAACAAATCCTAAGCTAGACAGGAAAATGAGAATTTAATCTACCAAAGACTCAAATTTAACCGACAAGACACGAATCTTCTATCTAGTTATTCTGGTAAAACATGTCTAAAAATAAATAAAAACGGAATAAAATGTTCCTAAAGTGGGGCACAAGGCCGTCAGCCTCATTTGGCTGCACAAAAAGCTCAATTATAACCTAAAACCTCAAATACCATGCAAACAGCTTTTAGTCTGGTTCACCCTCCTCTTGTGTTTTTGGGAGACTTCTTGGACTTAAATTATATTAACCAATGTGGTTCTTCATGGTCTTGTAAAGATTCGGTCTATTTCACTTTAAATCTAGCTGTAGTCAGTTCAATTGATGTTGAATCCATTTAAGTTTTGCACTGAGGGTATGGACTTAAGAAGGAGATTGAGGCCTATTTTGATAAACAAAATCGTGCATAGCTCCATCCTTTATAGTTGGACTTAATTCAACTCCGTTTGAATCACCGTCATCGCTCCACGATAGCGCATCAGGCGTCCTATAGTTTCATTCTTGAAGTTTCATTGTTGAGCTTCAAAAATGCTAATGCAATGCCCGAGTTTTCATGGAAATTGTGTTTATACAAGTCATTTGTTTTCAGTTAACATCATGCAATGTCACTTTGATGTTTTTGAGCTCATATTCTTAGGCTTCAGTTATTGTGGTTTTTCTGTGAGTGTTTTCGTCTATATATGTGTGTATACATTTATATGTATATATGTATATATACCTGTGTATACACGTGTGTATATTTATATATGTATACATACAAATATACATGTGTATATATGCACACATACGTACACATCTCTATATATGTGTGTGTATATGTGTATATATAATGGATGCAATAGTCCCATGTGTATGTATTTATATCTAGACACACGTATATATATGCATACACACACATATATATACACAAATGCATACATATCTTTTTTTTAATAACTAGACGATTTCGATTCATGATTAAATCCTCCTAAAAGATAGCCTTAAAACTCATGAGCATGCGATAAACTTTTTTAGCCTCGAACATGAACTCTGCTTTGCCATGGGTGTAAGTCTGAATCTCATTACTGTTTGTATTACATTTTTTTGTCAAAATACATGACTCAATAGCTTTAAGACACAAATTATCTATATCGACACTAAAACACATCCAGTAAGTTCTCGTTTTAATCATTGTAATCCATTTTTAGCGTAAGCTAATTCTCTTTTAGAAATAATATGGCTTTGTTGCGCAACTGTTATTATTATTATTTTTTTGTATGGCGAAGAAGTATGATATTTCTATTTCCAACGGAGTCAAGGATACTTTTCTTTGATTTTGGAATATGATAGAGGAAAGAAAAATGACTCACTAAATTGATAGCGCTTTTTGTATTGTGAAGTTGCAGTTGATCGACACTTCATCATGGTTCATCCGGTAAGGTTGTGTACACCGACCGACTATGGGTGTAATGTTGTCAGTGGTGAAGAAATCTTATAAGAAAAAAAGCTGAATTAAAACCTTCGTTGAAAACTATATTTGAGGTCAATCATGATTGTAATCACGAAAATGCAAACATAATTTAAGTGTTGCTTACTTGCCTTGAGCCTTATGTTTGAATTTCAGACATATACTGTAGTGGTAGACCTTGTGTCTGTTGATTTTTCTAATTCCTGGGGACACTAAAGAAATTAATACCATTTTTCTAATGCAAGATCTGTTGAACGTGCCTTGGGTATGGTGGTTCCTTTTGGAATTTCTTGTTGAGGGTGGTAGATATTAATTCTTGGAGCTTAGTAACTTTGTGGCATTTTTGTCAGAGTCTCTAGCCAAGTTTCCGCGAAGAACTAGTTCTTCCTCTGGATTTAATGGTCAACTTCAGCAAACTGACAATCAGCAGCAGCAGCAAACAACAGATCACAACTCCAATGGTGATGCTTGTGTGCAGTCTACATCCATGCGACTTTCTTCTATCAATTCCATGGCGAATATAAATAGTACATCGAATCCTGCAGCTCCAACTTCTGCTAGTGCTGCTGCTGGGCATCAGAACTCAATGAATTCCAGACAGCAAAACCCAGTGAACGGTGGAAGCAGTCCCTATGGAGGTACCAGTGCTCAGTTGCCATCTCCCAGCTCTTCGAGTACATTTCCTCAGACGCAGCCAGCTCCTTCTCCATTCCAGTCTTCCACACCTCTGTCCAACAACCAACCACTGCAAACTTCAATTGGTGCCGTATCAGCTGGAATGCATGTTAATTCTGCTGCTTCTCCAAATATTGCATTGCAACAGCCAGCTATGTCTAGCAACATGGATGTAAATGATTCCCAGGGCTCAGTTCAGAAAATTATACAGGAAATGATGATGACTTCCCAACTTGGTGGTGGTGCTGGTAGTATGATGGGTCTCAACAATTTGGGAAATGATTTGAAAAATGGCAATAGTATTTCGCAAACTCCAAATAACACGAGTCTCTGTGGTAACAACGGTCTTGTTGGAAACGGTTTTCCCAACAGTCATACTGGTCTTGGTGGTGGTGGTTCAGAATTTGGGAACCTGAGCAATGGACTTGGCCAGGCTGCTATGGTTAATGGGATTCGGGCTGCATTGAGCAATAATTCCATGACTTCAAGTGGTAGAGTCGGAATGATGTTAGCGCGTCAACATAGTATGAACCAACAACATGATTTGGGGAGCCAACCACTCAACGGGCTTGGGCCAGTCAATAATTTTCATAACCTCCAATTTGATTGGAAAGCATCACCGTAGAAATTCCCATTCAAGTGCAAGCTGCTTGGGCTAGCAGATTACTTCTTGACAAGTGCAAGAAGCATCAGATGCTTTCTTGTGATGCCCCTTTATTCTATCAAGTTCAGAGGAAAGCAAAAGCTCTAGGATGGTTTCTTGACTGAAATGGTGTAGCATTCTAGCAACATATTTGTTCTAACAAAATTTTGAGTATTTCAGGTGCATATCTGCACTTAACAATCCTGAAGTGGCAGGGGACTCAGGGAGTGACTAGGCTCTCAGATGTTCTTGCTAACAACCTCTTGTGCATCCTTGTGAAGGCTCTTTCTAGAATCGCAGTTTTCGTATGGTCGGCCTTCCCCCCTCCCTCTCCCCCCGCCATTAGGGCTAATATGAGTGTATATAAATCTTTGTCGGTTGTCTTTGAGGTATTCCGTGGTCAGGTTTTGAGGTTATACTTTCATGGGGTTTCTTTTTTATTTTTATTTTGTTTTTAATTTTAGATAATCTGAGTTCCCTTTCTTCTTTCTGTCGAAGTTCCAATTAGACACAGGATATCAGATGTTCTGCCACACGCACACACACACACACACATCTATCTATGTATGTGTGTGTGTGTGTATATATGTATATATATATATATATATGTGTGTGTGTGTATATATCTATGTATGTATGTATGTATGTATATATACATTGGGACGAATCCTCAAGCCACTGTGATGATGCTTGGTAGGTATGCGTATGTATTCTGTATTTTAGAGATTGGAAGCTTGGTTCTGTGTCGTTTTTATAATTCATAGGATTGCAATACTGTGACATTTGCATTTTTTCTACACTCGGTTTCCTCCCTACTCTCTTTTAAGTATAGAGCTCACTTTTTGTTTTGTTTTTCCGCTAAGTTACGATTTTTTTATGAAATTTCTAGTTTGATGAGTTTATTCATATGTGGAACATGATGAATGAAAGCCTATATATATATATGTATATGTATATATGTTTATGTATACATATACAGATATACATATATATATATATATATATATACATGTATACATATACATATATACACACACACACACAGATATATATATATATATATAGCCTGTTTTTGAATTGTTTGAATTTCTTGTCTATTTCCTAAGGTCTGAATTTGTGTGTATGAGAAATGATTTATGCGGACCGTTATTTAGTTTTGCCAGTCCCGTTGTTAAAAAGTTTTTTCTTTTTTCTTTTTACATTTTCAATGTCCACAATAAGAACAAAAATTTAGTATATATTAATGTTTTGTTAGGAAGTCGGTCAAAATTGTACAAAATGCCGAATGCATACTAAATACTTTAAAATTCAGAATCATTCTTGTGCAAATTGGTTTTGTTAACATGCAATTCGTTTTCAATGTGTTCATGCACTTCAAAAGTAACAGTAGTCACATCATGTTCAACTTCATGCAAATTATGCAAATCAAGATGCAATTGGTTTTCAAGTTTGGGCACTTCATTTTTGGCATAAAGAGACCTTTTTGTTTGATTAGAATTTTCATGTGTTGCATGCTGTTTTTTGAGTCGAGCTTTTTTCTTCCTTTTCAGCTTGTACTCTTGCTTTTCTCCTTAGACCATGATTCCAGTTTTTTCTTTGTTGCTTCATTGAATTAAGAAAGTGTTTTTCATCCTCCTTTTCTTCTTTAGACTCACAAATTTTAGCCATTGTACGTTGATTTTCAAAACCATTCTGTGAAGAAAAAGCATGTAGTTTAAACAATTTGTTATTCAACCTAAATCTGAGAAAACCATCATAGGTGAATCTCTTATCATATTGC
This sequence comes from Eustoma russellianum, assembly GCA_036186865.1. NCBI lineage: Eukaryota > Viridiplantae > Streptophyta > Magnoliopsida > Gentianales > Gentianaceae > Eustoma > Eustoma russellianum. Next base: position 15,869,225 of record AP025041.1, on the reverse strand, counting down.
CATGATCTTGCTAATAAAAAACATCATATAACACTTTCTCTTGATAGTTGCCAATAGAGAAAGGTACCAAAACTTCTTTACTATCGTTTATTTCGCCGCAATCATTAAGCCATTGTAACTTGTAAGGATGTAGGTGATTAATCATAGGTAATGCAAGTCTCACTAACTCCATACTAGCAACATTTGCATAAGATCGAACACCTATAATCATGGTGCAAACATACCGCTAATCATGCAATGGATATGATAGATATTCTCATGATGTTGTTCATGCTCATGCATTTTAATTTATGCCTTTGTCTAAAAAAAAGAAACCCTTTAGATGCTTTTTCTTCCTCACTAATCATGCAATCCTCTTCTTCTAAATTCTCATCTAGGTTACTTTTTCTTCATCATTTTTAGGTTTTAGAATATTAGTTTACATAATCAACAATTAATATGGCATGTTTATACACGGTGATGCAATATGACTAATACTGTGGCGTCCTGTTTGAAACTAGGGTCTCGGCACGGTACACCCGTCGTACTCTGCACGAGAAGTACTAGGCGTCGATAACATCTATATGTACATCGTTATAAACATGTATCGAATAGCGGAAACATCATAAAATAGACAGAATAAAAACATAAACGACATGCGTACATCATAACTACATCAAAGTACAATATCATCAGTACATCGTTACATAAGTACATGGCTGAAATGACAAAATACAAAAGCTGGAACTACTGGGTCCACTAGACTGCTCATGGAAACCTACTCTCTCAGCTCGTCGTCTATATAGTCCAGCTCCAAAGCCTGAGGTTCTGCAAGATGTAAAATAAGGGGTGAGCGATAATGAATCGCTCAACAAGTATTTTTGCCTAGGTTCGTCATGTGGATCATGCATGGAAGACGGGACATGGGAACACATACAGTAAATAAATAACATAAATCGTCTCTGAATATGATAAGAAAATGACAAGTAAGACAAATAGCATAAGCAGGCAGATAAAACATGTAACTGAATAATCTTAAGCTTGCATTTAACAATGTTTTAGTAAATTAATCATCACTTGGTTATTCCTGGTTGTCCTAAGTCATATCCCTTAATAAGTCCAGACCTATGTGTGCAATCTGTACCCCTCCAACTGTAGGTGATGATGACTCGTAAGGGTTTCAAATGCTCATGCAGAGATGTATGTGATGCATGCATCATAAAACAATTAGTAACATGTCATTTCATAACTTTCATAAACATGGCAAATCATGTATTGGCTATAGCACTTTCCGTATAGTAAGAACGGTACACACGACATACCGAATGATCCCCGAGTAGTCTCATGTACCCAATATGAATCGCGGATGTCCAACCATGGTGTTACATCATACGTACATAGAACTAATGGTGACACGTTATGGCAGAGATCCCGGGTCCCGGACGTGGTGTTACACTCAACCATAACGTATAGTTTGCCCCTAGCATCCTCTCCTAGGACCCGATGTCAGGCAGCTCTCCATAAACATAACATCGTAGATGTATCATAAAGGCAGAGATCCCTTGTCTCAGACAAGGTGTTACACTCAACCAAACATAAACATACATAAGTTTTATATAATCATTCGTCTTGTACAGTTCTCTACTCATAAAAAATCATTCTAAAACTTCTTGTTCAGTAAAACATTTTGTAAAAGTGGCCGTATGATGAAATCTTTTTTATTTAAAAACTTATTTTGTCATATGCATGATGAATGCTCGGTTTCCGGACGGATTTTATGTTCTTAATCATCTCAGCCCTTAAGTCCAATACTTAGTTCATGTTTTATGTCTTACATGGAATGAAATTCCTATTTTACCCCTCCCTCGTGTAGCCTCGGCCAGCCCTCCCAAACCAGCCCCCTTTTTGGCTTTTAAATGTTAAGTGCTTGTCTTAAGTTGTCCAACATTTATTTTATTTAGTCTCTTCCAAAACAGCCCCAATTTCATAATCTTTGAGTTGTGAGAAATTACTCTCTTACCCCTCCATGGCCTCAGCTTCTTTGTCCTCAAAACAACCTTATTTAGTTTGTCACCTTCTTAATTCATTTGATTTCTCAATTTTTAATTTGTCTCATACATATAATATATACATTATACATACATACATACATACATATACATACATACATACATACACACACACACACAGATATATATATATACACACACTCAAATAAATATTTACATCATTATGACATCAAATTTGGCCTCTTGGCCGAATACCCCCTTGAACATGTACACTTGGTATTTCAATTATTCATTATGTCACACATGCTAAAAATGCTCATGATCATCATATTACTTAGCTACCATGATCTCCACCATAGTGATGCATTATGATGTACCAATCTTTTGATTTTAACATAGAAAGATCCATGCTTGAGACATTCCATCACAATCATGATCATAAGGTTCATGATCATGGTGATGATATGATAGAAATCACATGCAAACATATATTAAGATGCAACCCATGAAAATACTCCTCTTTAGGCCATGCTCATCAAGATACACATCATGATGATGGTGATGAAAGTATGCATAATGATGGAGGCCAAAAAAGCCCCATCTTTGGAAGGATCTTCATAAAAATGAGATGATGACACCAAAGAAATCAATTTTCATAGTCATGTATTTAACATAATTTTATGCATCATAGTCATGTTAAATCATGTCCATTAACATGAAAATACACTATAAATATAGGAAATCATGAAAGTGATGATCATCATAATATCATACATGGAGATGGATCAAAGTGAGGATCTTAGCACACTTTTTCAAGAAAATGTATTAAGATGCCAACGCTTATCATGGAAATGATCACATGCACAGCTCTATCCTTCCCCTCTTATGGCATGCCGAATACATGAGGCTTAGCAAGCCATGAATTCAACGTGCATGACACTCATTTATGCTCTTATGATCACTAACACAATCACATTCCAACACTACACACAAGACTTCATCAAGATGGCATACAAGCACACTTTTTCTATCTTTGTTGTGAACACATCATTTGAATATATGCATGCATGATCCAAGAGTGTAGATGAATATAGATGATATATTTTTGAACATGCATGATGAGACTAAGAAGAATACTTGCCTTTTCTTTGATCTTAACCTACAAATGGAACAAGATTGTTCATTTCTCCCTTGGCTTGTATGCCTGGGCCTAAGGCCAAGAAAACAGGGAAGAAATGGTCATTTTTAGAGATAACAACTAAGAGAATGCTAATATCAAATCCTAAGGAATGTTTTACCTTGAATTCTTCCAACACTTATGAAATTCTTCCTTCCTCCTTGATGGTGTTCACTGGTGGAGGCCTAAAATAAAGGGTGTGATGAGCCTTGTGAGAATATGGATGGTGAGGGAAGTGTGTATAAAGGAAGGGGAGGTTCTTACCTTCAAGATTCTTGAACTTGAGCTTGGAGTTCACTTGAAGATGGAAGATATTTTTCTTCCTACTTGGCTTCTATGCCTCAGACGGGGGAGGAAAAAATGAGGATGAGAGAGTGGCTTGAGGAAGAAAGTGGGCTGGAGAGAATTTTTGAGGAGAGAAAGATATTTTCAATTTGGTGAAATAGAGTGAATGGAATGAAAATGGGAGTCTTACCCTTAACTCCCCTTATGGCCGAAATTGGCATAAAGTTAGTGAGGATTTAATCATTGCTTGGTAAGGTCAGTGGGAGGAAAAAGGGCATGCAAGAAAGATGATTGGGGGTGTTCCAATTTTGTGTAAGAAATGTAATGATGGGGAGGAAAAAGAAAGGAAAGAAAATGGGAAAAATTTGGGGAAAATGGGAAGGGGTGGCTGGGTAGTGGGGTGGGGGTGTGAGTGGGTATTTTGGGATAATTTTGTGAATTAGTGGGAAGAAAGTGGGTATAATTTACCCACTTGTAATTTTTCTAACTTGTGTAAGAATTTATAAATGGGTGAAAATAAATATCTGCCCACTATGCCCCATTCCCACGGCTAGGGTTCCTTTTTGGAGGGCAAAATTGGACAACCATGATGTCTACTTATTTGTATGTCCTACAAGAATTTTCCTTTACTTTAATTCCTAATAAAAGTTGGATCATTCTTTTATATTCCTATTTAATTATTCCTACACCTATTAGGTCATTTTAAGTAATTCTTCAGTTCTATTTAAGGCACACATATACACATATTATATCAAGTATGACATAACGATATACACAGTTCTAAGCACGTAGCGGGTGTCATGGTGTAACAAATACCTTGACACAGGAAACGCTTAGTATCTCTTGTCCTGCTTTGATAGTTAGAAGACATACCTTTTTGTGGGCTTTCTCATCAATCTTACCCTTACCTTTATCCGTGGAAGGGGCTTGAGACAAATAAGCGACGAGTTGATCTGACCTGCGCGTCTGCCGTCCTTTTGTCACTATGACATGGTTTCTAAAGAAGGCTTGGCAAAAGGCTAGATTGATATAAGGAACTCTGAGGCAGGCAACAAAGGGCAACGAGTGACTTGAAGGACACGATCTGTCGCTTCATCCAATCGAGTGGAATGAACGTTTAACCGAATCTGCTTAATTAACATCAAGATACGCAGATAATAAAACCAAATCTATCCGCTGATTGGATGCGTCCTAGTGGTGGAGCATTTAACTGGTTCTACTGAATCAACATCGAGATACGTAGGTTTGAGAGAGCTCACGAGGAAGCTTTAACTAAATCTACAGAATCAATTGAATGCACATATTTAATTTATTTGGAGCATTAGATCGAGATCCACTTTTTTTTGGGAATATGAGTCAAAGCAATAACAACTGTACGAATCCTTTGCTTTATCCAAATGCGTAAAAAATCCTATCCACACTTAAAATCTGAGTACTCTACCATTGAGTCAGCAACCCAAAGAGAGAAAAAAGGCCGTATGCAGATAATGGTGAGCCATAAGAGTGAATTACATGGGATGCCTATGTCAATAAGAAATCCCGAAGCTATCCATTAATAGTAATAGAACTCTGTACAAAGTTAACTCCCGTAATATGACTTATTATCCCTTGATCACTTATTAATTTCACGTTTTTATTTCCTGGACATTTTGTTGAAAATGGTCTGCCAGCCTAGTCTTACTTCTTGGGTGTTAGTAAGAAAGTGTGTTATTCTGAGTTGGAAGTTGGCTACTTACAAAAGTAAATCATGCACAACTACCTTAATATTCGATTGATTTGCATAACTTTAAAAAAGAAGCTGGACTATACTTTTTCTCTAGTCTCAAACCGTTAATGCAAGATAAAATATATAAAAGATATAATGAATGATATTGGCAATATGTTTTATTCATCTATCTCATATCATTTTTATGGATATTGAGAAGGACTCCAAGGCTGGATAAAGAAATGGCGAGAGTTAAGGTCCTTACCGGAGCTTAAGTTTTGATCCCTTCATTATTCTAATGTGGATTCCCACAAACCATGCATGCTAGAACCCATTATTGAATAGGGATAATGGGGTGAGGACTTCAATCGAGCCTAAGGAAAACGTGCTTACTGTGGGTGCTTCGGGAAATGAGAAGAAGGTTGATGCTTAGGTTGGAGAGGCTAGCGAACCACGTCAGACAGGTTTAAGACCCCATAATTTTGTAGATAAGTGGATTATCCTATCCCATCGGGCTGTGATGATTACTGATCCAGATAAGGAATTTGCGGTAGCCAAGGCTTCGGTTAATGAAACTCTGTCGGGGTCAAAGCTAAACTCTATATGAGCGAAGCCGATCACTATGAAGAACCCATCCAAACAAGTAGAGTTAATACTTCAATGTTTAGGCTGTAACATTTAGCAAAAAAAATATTTAACCCAACTACTTAAGGAATCAATCTACATGTAGTGAAATGATAATCAAATCGTCGTCTTTTTAGAGGAATCGACTAATCGTCCCTTGATCGGATGCAGTACTCCTCCTATTCGTACCTGCTCCTCAGGAGGATAGGAAAGGGCTGTAGGATCTGCAAGGCACCACTAGAAGGGGGGGGGGATTGAATAGTTGATGCGGAAAGTGTGGTTTTTAAAATAGTTTTGACTCAAGAACTCAACTTCTGAAAAGAGTTTCTGTTTTCAGGACCCGTTTTAAAATATTTTTAAAATTAGGTTGTAGGTCTTCAAAAATTCTTAAATTCTGAGAGAACTTAGCCTCAGATGTTATGAGTGTCTCCTAAAAATTTCAGATTTAAATTCAACCTCTAACCCCTTGAAAATTCATTGGTGGTCAGATTGCGCAAATCTGCCAGAAACGGTAGACTGATTTGAAAAATTAATTCCTATTTGTGCGTAAATCCAAATTCTCTGAAAATTTAAAGACTAACCCCTTATAAGTTTTATTTAAATGTGGTGAAACAGTTTTGAAAAATTCTTTTGGGAAGTTAGTCAAATACGAACAAAGTCTCAACCTTTGAAAGCCTGAAACTCAGACTGCATTAGCCTCAGAACTTTGGATGTTTGGGTGACTTATACTTATCCAAAAGGGTTGAAACTTGCGTCAAAAGAACCCTAAGACGTGTGGCTATGTTTCCTAAAAGTTTTGTAATTTTTGAAATTAGTTTACTATTTTTACGAACGTAATCAAAAATGATAAACAGTGCTGAAACTGAAAGTAAGTGTTGAAAGTAAATAACACCAAGAATTTTATACTGGTTTGGTTATAAACAACCTACTCCAGTCTTCGAGGACACCTTCCTCGGTTCACACTAATCACACAACACAAAAACACCTTACCACAAGGTTGATGGAGTTACACACCAACTCCAACCCTTTACAAACCTTTTATGTGAATACAATGCACAAGAACACCACCACCTTGCAAGTCTAAGATTGATCACACCTTGATCAATCTTTTACAATGATAAAGAATATGTGGTGGTCTATAAGAAGCCTATTCAAGTATATGAATGTAAGTACAATAGGCTTTTAGGAAGAAGAAAGAGAGTGTAGAAAAGAAGATGCTAGGCGTTTTTGATCTTATGATTTGCAAGACTTGTTCTTGTTCTTGTTTTGCTCTTCTTCCTTCCTTTTTAACAATATGGCCGCCCCCTTGGATTCCTCTTCCCTTCTTGAAAATTATCTTCTAAGTCATTGGAAGAGTATATGGCATCATTGTGACATGTCTTTGCTTACTTGGCATCTTCTCATTGGATGATCATTAAACTTTTGCTTACTTGGCACTCATTGATTGGTTGGATGTTGTCATCATTTGATGACTAGACAAATCTGAGAATAACACTTAAAATATGTACCAAAATCATCATAAAATAGGTACCATAACTTCCAAGATCATCACATAAAATTTGCAAGACAATTTTCTACAAAATTCCTTAAAAAATTTCGGCCATTATGATGCTTTACATGCTGAAATTTCAGCATGCGAAACATTTGTATTATTTTCAAAATATTGCCAAATTTTATACTGATTTAATCTAAGAAATTAAGGGATAATTCAATCATTTGGTGCAAGACATCTTTATCAAATTTTGGAATAAAAATTTATCATCAACAAGTCCAAAAATTCGGCCATATACATTCCCACACATGCTGAAATTTTCAGAATGTGTGATATTCAAAATATCACAATTTTTATTCCATAACTTATTCAAAATACTTCCAAATTGTCTTCCAATTTATCCACCTTAATCGAGACACAAAATATGACTCATAATGGTGCTAAAATTAAGCCAGCCATTGTGCACATGCTGAAATTTTCAGCATGTGTTACAAATGTGACATAAGTTTGAAATGTTACCTTTTGTAGTTCCTTTCTTTATGTCATCAACATTGCATGCTTTATTCTTGACCAATCAATATGCCAACAATGATCCACATATGCTCCATCAAGATGGTATAGGTGTGTATAATGTGTAGATACATCTGCTGAATTTTATTTTTGCAAACTTTGTAAAATAGTGCACATTTAATAATACACATATGGTATATTTCAATCAGCCCTTAAATGAATTTTCTAGAACACTTTGAGATGTATGAAATATGTAAAAAGTGTCTAGATACATGTTGTATGATGTGCCAAAAACGTTCCATGTGTTGTGTACGTAGAAAACCGAATTTTCGATGTTTATCGATTACCCGATTTTTCTCTAATTAAATTCCAATTTTTTACACATGTTATATATATATATATATATATATATATTATGTTACACATAATATACATAAATTAAACTTTAATATTCAGCTCATAAGGCTGATTAAAGTGGCGCCTAGACATGTGACAAAATTGAAATTGAAATCTCCACAATTTGGCCTTAATGTGGGGTGATTTGTGTGTGCCAACATGGAATGATTTTATGGATGCGCATACCATGTAAGCCACAAAATTTATGGCTAATTTTGAAGTGCAGGGGCTGGCCATCTATTTATGGCAATTACGTGACACGTTGGCGAAGTTTCGGTATTTGCCCGATACGATAATTTTTGGTTTAGAACCTTTTAACGTGTCGTATTTAATTTTTCATCACCATGACTTATATCATATGATATAAGTCCTGAATATACTCATAAACATGAGTTAAATATAGTGGTGTGACATTAACATACGTAGGTAAAATATATAACGTGTCGGTAGCACGTTGGAATAAATGTGTACGTGCCTTTTTCAAAAAAAAATTTGAAAAAAAATATATATACATATATATAAATGGCGTGTATATAGTGTCGAGAGGAGAATGAAAGACTTTCCTTTCTTCACCTTGTTGCCTTTGTGCCTTGTCCAAATATTGCATCCTTTAATGAACTACTTAGTTTAATTAACTAAGTACTTCACTTAATGAACTAGTTTAGTTCATTAATGGTGGCACCTGAAAATAGTTCAAACACAACAAATGTTTGCCATTTGATGTAAGCTTTAAAGCTTCATGGCTCGTTAGTACGACAACATTATATATAAACTATATATAAGGAAATTTTTTGCAATATGTCATGCACGTTTATGTCATGCACGTTTTTATGCAATATGTCATGCACGTTTAAATCATGTATTTTGAAATCACTCAAACCCCTTTTTCTCTATAATCTCCCCCTTTTGATGATTTTCAAAATAACCTACATTCATGATTTAAATCCTATCGCTCCCCCTTCAATCATACATAAATTCAAATTTTGAATTTCAAATTTCAAACTGCTCCCCCTTGATTTATGCAATCAGTTTCTCTCTCCCTCTTAAATCATGCATTCTCTCCCCCTTTATTTTAGAAAGTCATTCAAAATCTGCATGTAAATATGGAAAGAGAATCAAATCAAATCAACAGAAATCATGCCTAATTTAGAACGAAGATTTTCGTACGTGGCTTGGTTTAAGGATTTAGCGAAGATATCCGCTACTTATGCTTCTGTGCGTACGTGATCTATGACAATGTCACCATTATTTACGTGATCACGAAGAAAGTGATAGCGTACTTCTATATGCTTGGCCTTAGAATGTAACACATGATTTTTAGATAGGTTAATTACACTCATACTATCACAATATATAGGAATTTTATTTATGGTGAAAGTTGTTGTTTTATCCATAGTAATTGTGTGCAACAAATACTAAGTGCCATGTATTCAGCTTCAGTAGTGGATAAAGCTACGCTTGCTTGCTTTTTGGAAAACCATGAAATAAGTGAGTTTCCTACAAATTGGCAAGTGCCACTTGTGCTTTTCCTATCTATTTTACAGCCACCGTAATCTGCATCAGTATAGGCATGTAAGTTAAATTCACAATCTTTATCATACCAAATACCTAAGGTGGGTGTGTGCATATAGCGGAATATTCTTTTTACCGCATTATAGTGAGACACCTTAGGTTGACTTTGAAAACGTGCACACATACATACACTGAACATGATATCAGGCCTACTAGCAGTAAGATATAACAAAGAACCAATCATAGATCTTTATAGTGCATTATCAAAATCCTTACCATGTTCATCTTTATCTAATTTAGTAGTAACACTCATAGGGGTGGGGATGGTTTTAAATTCTCAAAATTGAACTTTTTAATCATATCATTTACATATTTAGCTTGGCTTATGTGAGTACCTTTACTCGTTTGCTTAATTTGCAAGCTAAGAAAATAGTTCAATTCGCAAACCATAGACATTTCAAATTCGGATTTCATGCAATTTTCAAAATCTTCAACAAGTTTATGAGAAGTAGAGCCAAAAATAATGTCATCAACGTAAATTTGAATAATAAGTAAATCCGCTTTATCTTGTTTCAAAAAATAATGTACTATCTATAGTACCTATTTTAAAAATCATTTTCTAAAAGAAAGTCGCAAAACGATCATACCATGCTCTAGGTGCTTGCTTTAGCCCGTATAATGCCTTCTTTAGTTTGTACACGTGATCGGGATGTTTCAAATCTTCAAAATCGGGTGGTTGTTTCACGTATACCTCTTCTTGTATGAATCCATTTAAGGATGCACTTTTCACGTCCATTTGATAGAGTTTAAAATCTTTCATGCAAGCAATGGCAAGTAAAAGTCGTATAGCTTCTAAACGTGCTACGGGTGCGAATGTTTCATCATAATCAATTCCTTCTTCTTGATTATAGCCTTGTGCTACAAGTCTAGCCTTATTTCTTACAACTTTTCCTTCTTCATTCATTTTATTTCTAAACACCCACTTTGTGCCTATTATGGTCTTATCTTGTGGTTGTGGCACTAAATCCCATACGTCATTTCTAACAAATTGATTAAGTTCGTCATGCATAGCATCAATCCAAGAAGAATCGCTCAAAGCATCATGCACATTTTTGGGTTCAATTTCAGAAATCATAGCATGAAATTGATTTATTTCATCCGAAGTTATTCTTCTACGTGGTCGCACTCTGTGAGTGATATCGCCTATAATAAGATCATGTGGGTGATCTCTATGCCATCTTGGTTGATTATTTTCTATGTTCTCATGCATTTCTAAGTGATCATGCATTTCTAGTATATCATGCATATCAAACGTGCCATCATCATCATTCAAAACGGGTTTCAATTCAAAACCATCATCATATTCTTTATCTTTATCAATCTCACCAAATTCATTGAACTTCACATGAATAGATTCTATGATTTGTCTAGTGAGAGGATCACAACATCTATATGCTTTTGAATTTATAGAATATCCAACAAAGATGCATTCAATTGATTTAGATTCAAATTTATCTAAATTGTCTTTTGTATTTAAAATAAAACATTTGCATCCAAACACAAGAAAATAGTCAATTTTAGGCATGCGATCATTTAGTATCTCATAAGTCGTCTTATTTATTTTCTTTTTAATGGATAGGCGATTTACTATGTAGCATGCACAGTTTACGGCATCCGCCCACAAAAATCTAGGCAACTTATTTTCGCACAACACAGTGCTAGCAATTTCTTGTAATGTCCTATTCTTTCTTTCTACTATTCCATTTAATTGTGGAGTTCTAGGTGGCGAAAACTCGTGTTTAATTCCTTTTTCTTTGCAAAATGAAATCATGTCCTTATTTTTAAACTCACCGCCTCTATCGCTTCTTATCTTTTTCACATTAACGCCATATTGATTTTCAAGTTGTTTTATCAATTTAGCAATTTCAATAGTGCTATCATCCTTATATGCAAGAAATAAAGTCCAAGTATAACGAGAAAAATAATCAACAATCACGTAAGCATAGTGACGCCCACCAAGACTCGTAGTGCGACTAGGACCAAACAAATCAATATGTAGTAATTCTAAAACTCTAGTCGTGCTTATTTCATTTTTGGGTTTTAGTGACTCGCGTGTTTGTTTGCCTTTTATACAAGATTCACACAACTGAAAGTTGTCTAAATCAAGTGTAGGCAATCCTCGTATTAGGTTCTTTCGTTGGAGTTTTTCTAGTGTAGAAATACCAATATGTCCTAAATGTCTATGCCACAAATTTACGTTAGGTTCATTTGACATGAAACACTTAACCTTAGCGTCTAACATATCATCCATAGAAAGCGTAAAAATGTTACCTTCCCGTTTTCCTTTTAAGACTGTTTCTCCATTTTTATTTATTATATTGCAATATGGGTGAGTGAAACACACACTAAAACCATTGTCAATGAATTGCGAAATGCTAAGAAGATTATAAGATAAGTTGCTTACCAAAAAGACGTTGGAGATTTGAAGAGTGCTTAGGTTTCCAATTGTACCTTTTCCGATGATCTTGCCTTTGTTATTGTCTCCAAAGGTCACGTATCTGCCTTTTGTGACCTTCTTTAATTTCGTGAATAGGCTCGGGTCACCCGTCATGTGCCTCGAGTAACCACTGTCAAGGAACCATTTGATTGATGTATCTTTTGATGTGTGGGTTCCCTGCAATGTGCAAAAATGATTTAGGTACCCTTTTAATTTTGGGTCCTTACGAGTTAGTTATTCACCTTTTAGTAAAAGTACCTTTCGGTACCCATACTTGGGTGATCCTTCTCAGTCTAGAAAATGGCAAGAATGTAGATGAAGGTGCAATGTAGTAAACATGTGGTGAGTGCACTTTAGGCCTTTGGCCAAGAACTCCTTTATACTCATTATATGTAGGACGTTTTTGATATGTCCTTGTGTTTGTGTGCGTAGTGTGTGATCTAGATGAATGAAATGGATGACGTGTATGCATCACTTGTTTCTTCTCATATCTATATGGCATAAAATTGTATTTCGCGTGATATGAGGAAGAAGTAGGGCGTGAGGAGGGGAGAGGGGGTCTTTGCGTCATCTTAGACGCTGTTTTTTGTTTTGGGGTGTCTACTTTCTTAGACACTACGAACTTGGTTGGTTTAATGGATACTTCATTTGTTTCAATGTATCCTAAACCTGTTTTATCACTATCATGCTTTTGTGATAAGATAATACGCTCTAGCATGTTAGATCCCGTATCAAACTGTTTCATCATTTTCTCTAAGTCTGTATTCCTTGATTTCAAACTTGAAATCTCGTATTTCATTTCATTATTTTTCATGGTCAATGATGAGATCTCTGTCTTACCATTGCAATGAAAATGATGCAAAAAATTGAAAACTGAAAGTAAAGTGATGAAAAGTAAGAACACCGAGAATTTTATACTGGTTCAGTTAAAACAACCTAAATTAGTCTTCGAAGAAACCTTCCTCAGTTTTCACTAAACACAAAAACACCTAATCTACTCTTTTACAATCAAACAAACCAATCATGAACACCATCACCGATCGAATGACCGTTTGATCACACCTTGATCAACCTTTTACAAGAAATGAACGAGTGTGGGTGGTATAAACAAAGCCTATATAATATGTGGAATATAAGAATGGTAGGCTTGAGGCTAAGAAGAAGAGAAAGAAAGGAAGAAGAAGAGAATAGTCTTTCTTTTTGCAGTTGTACGAATATCAATTGTTGCTTAGCATTGTCTTGCACAATCTTCTTCTTTTTATAACCTCATGGCCGCCCTCTAGGGTCACTCTTCCTCCTTGAGAATTGTATTGAATGCCCTTGTAAGATTTTCTTGTGTAAAAGATGACATAACCTTGCTTACTTGGTGCAATATGATTGAAGGGATGACTTGTCTTTGTCTAGTTATCACTTGTTGATTGGCTAACATTAATCCACCTTGGCACCCTTTAAATGAGCTGTAAATTCTTCAAATAATCAGAGACATGTGCTCAAAATCAAGGTTAATAATTACCATATAATCACAATTTAATCACCTTGAATTTTGGAAGACAATTGAAGACAAAATTGACTAAAAATTCGTCCATGACAAACAACATGTGCTGAAATTTCAGCATGTGTTGTATTTTGAATTGTTTCCTTGTATGTTGCCCTCTTCAATATCGCCAATCATATGTGGCTTATTCTCCACCAATTAAAATGTCAAATAAGATCCACCTAAGCTTCAAAAATTCTGAAAACAGTGCGTGGAAATAGGCTGCATGTGCTTAAATTTTCTTTTGGTAAGCTTTATCAAATAATGCATAATATTCACACATATATGGTAAATTATAATTAGCCTTAGTTTGAATTTTGTAGAATACTTTAACATATCTTGAATGTGTAAAAATTGTCTAGATACATGTTACATCTATGCCAAAAACGTTCCATGTGTGTAAGTTCGTAGAAAACCAAATTTTCGACTTTCGTCGATTACGCAATTTTTCTCCGATTAATTTCAAACTTCCTACACATGTAATATATATTATGTCACACATAATATACATAAAATGAGGTGTATATTCAGCACCAATTCTAAGTAGAAACGCCCATGTGTCAAAATAGAATTAAGTTTGAATTCTTCACAAATCTAGGCTAAATTGTGGGTGATTTGTGTGTGCAAACATGGTATGACTTTGTGGCTGATTGTAACATGTGGATCACGAAATTTTTGAATAATTTTGATGTATATAGGCTGTCCATCTTTATATGACAAGTACGTGACATGTCGGTGAAGTTTCAGTAGTCACCCGATACGACAATTTTTGGTTTATGACCTTGTAACATGTCGTTATAATCTTGACGTCACCATGACTTATAACATCTGATATAACACCTGAATATACTCATAAATATTAGGTGTATATAGTGGTGTGACGTTGACGTATGTTTATAATATATGTGACCTGTCAGTGATACGTCGGGATATAAGTATATAGTGCCTTTTTAAAAATATTGGTATATTATATATATATATATGTAAATGGCGTTTGAAATGAATAGGATGAGGAGACTTTCCATTTCAAATTTGTTGTCATATAGATCTCTCTAAATATGTCTTCATTTAATGAACTAGTTAGTTCATTAACTTAAGTACTTCACTTAATGAACTAGTTTAGTTCATTAATTATGACACCTAAAAATAGTATAAAGACAACAAATGTTTGTCATATGATGTAACCTTTAAAGCTTCATGGCTTGTTAGTACGGAAACATTATATATAGACATGTAAAGCACTTTTATCACATAAATATGTCAAGAAAAATTTATTCATGCATTTCGTAAGTACATAACATTTAAATCATGCATTTGTAAATCACTCAAACCCTTTTTCTCAATAGTTATCATTGCCATTTCCTCCATTACAGACTTGTTCATGTCTTGGAGGTATTTTCCAAAATTTAGAACTATTGATAATATTTTTATTTAAATTCGGGCTAAGTTGGAGGTATTTTGGGAATTTCTAGACATTTATGGGGTGCACGCAGAAATTCAAGGGTATAACGGTAAATAAATAAAGAAAAAACAACACCCTCACACCCCTTAACCCGATCATAACTTAAATCTAAGATAATCTCTTAAGTCTACTTTATTCATTAGGGGTAAAATCATCATTTTTAGGAACGATATCATAGCTTATGTCTAAGTGAGCTAGTCAATCATGCATTTCCGAGGCGGATCTGGAGCCTTGGTAATAAATAATAGTTTATTATTGCACATCAGAAATAGTGCACCCGCCGTAGTCTTCTACGAGAACTACAAGGCGTCATTCAAACTTCTAACACGTCAGAAATAACATAGAAATTTTTTACAGAAACTATAATTAAACATTCGAGTTCAATTTATAAATAATCCCAATAAGGTAATAAATAATAGTTTAGGGGTGACGAAACCCAATACATCACATAAAATTCTAAAAGTCGGATATAACGAAATAAATACGAAATCCATCAAAGTCATCAATTGTATCGCAAAGCTCACTCATCCCAGCTAGTGCAGTCTGATCCGTCCTCTACGAAAATATAATCAAACTCTGGCTCACCTGTGGAAGGAACGGTAGTAGGGGTGAGTGATTTGGAATCACCCTAGGTTACTCGTCTTTTCTCAGAAAGGAACCATACTCAATATAAACAAACAATTACATAAAGAAAATAGCACATACCTGATTCGATTTGCAAAGTAAGATTTCCTTTTTAACACAACCACAACGTAAGATAAACAAAGATAATATAATCACATATCCAATGCAATGCGCAACTTCATGATACATGCTCCTTCGCATTACCGTGTCACACACACAATCACATCATATCACAAGTCGTGCTCTTTCTATCTATGGTATGCTATGCATGTCCCGGGTCCTATCATACGCTCCGACCCCGTGAAGTCAGTGCACACGCTCTGTATCGTGGAGCCACTCGCCCCGAAAGGATGCACGTTCCATGAATGCTAATCACTTTCCCACTCTTTCTTTTCTCCAATGTTGCATGCTCCGTTCTATATTGTGCGTTACCTATATTACACAGTTACCCTATATTGCGTGGGGTTATTACTGTATTTTATCTTTCTATATTTTATTTTATGTTTCTACACTTTATTTTATCTAACCTAAATTTTCAATCACTTCCTTCTTTTATTTATTTATTTTTATCTTACCATATTTTTTCTTTCATTTTTATTAAATTTTTTCTTTTCTTTTCTTTTTTTTCACGTTTCAGTATTTTTTACATTTATTTTATTTTTTTAGTGATTTACTAATTTTCAATTTATTAAATAATTTTAATATTATATTATTAATTTCTTTTTTCTTTTTTCCTGACCATTTTTCTTTTCTGCTCGCGGCCAGTCCGACCCAGTTTGCTGTAGACCAGACCAGACTAGTCTTATCCATCCCGCCACCTGGCGGGTTAGCTGAACCGGGTCAGGCCAATTCAGGTCAATCCCGACCAGGCTGACCTGGATTTTATTTTTTTATTTCTTAAAAAAATTATTAAATTCTGTTTTCTTCTAAATTCAATAAAATCTCCAATTTAAATCCAAATCAAGCCCAACAAATTTCATTTACCATGTTTAAAGCCACACAAACACTGCACCCGAGCATTGGCGCGTGTGGGATGCATGCGCAGACCATGATCGTGCATGGACCTCGTGCACTGCCTTGAAATGCGTGCTTGTGCTACATGCGTTGTCGTCCAGCCCTATTTATCAATTTTCAGTTTAATTTCAACCTAATTTCTGGGCTACATGACCTATTTCTAAGGCTATTCATGTAATTTTTCATTTAATCGCATTAAAATCCATTCTTTTTAATTATTTTCAAATTGTATGATCAACACCATTGCACACACAAATATACCCGTACACGTGATCATCATAGAGCAGCATACATACGAAAATATATACAAATAACATATAATAACATTTAAAGCAAGCATGATCCAACACGCGAAGTGCAAGCAATCCGAAAAGAGGGGAAGATAACCTACCTTTTTGGGCGAATTTCCTACGCACGCTTTTTCTCCTTCCTCTCCTTATGTGCTGGCAAAATTTCGATTTTGTAGGGTGGTAGGATTCTTACTAGCTGACTGCCCTTCCTTCAACCAATACATTAACTCGATTGATGAGGTCTTGAATCCTCCTATCTTCTCTAATTTCACACAAGATAAGCGCTTAATGGTCATTTTTGGGTCAAACTTTGCTTTCATGGAACCAATTGCTAATTCACCAATGACGTAACATTGGAATCAGTCGTTGTTACTTTAGTACGTTGTTTCGTACTTTTCATTTTATATCACATGTTTCTTTTTTGGTTAAGATGTTAATATTAACCAGAGAAATCAATATATCAAGAGGATGAGACCCATACAATAGCCCCACTTGTAGGTCCACATACCAACCTACATGTTCTATTTAGTAATATATAACAATCTTAAACCATATGAGCAGCGTCTATGTCTAAGATATGTGGGTAGAGCTTATACATCACTCTATATACATGAGTGCATTTTCTATGTGCTATATCCCTAGATACAAATGCATCTGCTTCAAAAATATATTTGTTCCGACCTTGCCAAATAAAATAAACTGTTGTAGCCAAGGCAATTTTTGCTGCATTGGCTTTCAGCGTTTTCCTTTTGAGTCTTCTTGATCCCCATGCCAAGCGTGTTTCTAGAGTGGAATCTCTGTGGGAGTCGCAGTCATGCTGAGATAGTTAGCCAAATTTGTTTGATAGCTGAGCAGGAGAAGAAGAGGTGATACAGCGTTTCTTGTTCGGTCGAGCAGATGTGACATTCTCTGTTTTCTAGATAAACAAGACGTTCCTTGGTGGGAAGCTTGTTCAGCCCAACAAGCCACAGTGTGGTGTTTAGGGGTGACTGCTGAGTCCCAGACAATCCTGCCCTAACTGACCTTACTGCCCTTATCCCTAAAATACTCATGAGTCAAACGAGGCTTGATGGTATCTTCCACTATCCATGAGGTGATTACCTATACAGTCGAGCTGCAGGAGCCTTCCCTAACCAGCAACTGATCTCAGATCTCCATAAATTTCTTTAGGAGAAGTGAGTCCGAGCTACGCCCCATCCTTGACCATAGCATACCTTGTAGTCGATACTTATAATTCATCCACTGCACCTAGAGTATCTCTTTCTTGTGGTGCAAATCCCACAAGTGCTTGGATAGCAGTGCCAACTTCCACACATTCAGTTGGATAACTCCTAGACCACCTTCTTCTTAAGGCAAGCTAACCTGAGACCAAGCAATCCAGGCATTTTTGGACCTCCGGGAAGAAGTTCCCCATAAAAGTGCAGACACCTAACTACTATGTAACTGCTGAATGATTCGATATGGCACTGTGCTTTTTAGGCTAGAAATGACTTGCTGCACCCTCAGTTATATATGTGGATCTTTTTCACCTGAACATTACATCCTGCACTCGTCTGATCCTGCATACATTTCATACCAGACATCTTTGCTGCTGGACTGGCATTTGAGTGTCCTGCTGTTTTTGCACTGGTGTTTAGGCACTTCATTGCCTTTTCTGCTGAGCCTTTAACACCTCCCTCAAACCTGACTTCTGAAATATATTATGCACTCCTAATGCAGAGGTCAGGTTGTGTAACATTTTAGATTCAAGAGCCTTAGTGAAAAGATCATCCAATTGGTACTCTGTCCTAATAGGCATAGGTTTCACTGCTCCTTCTAGATACTTGTCCTTTACAATGTGACAATCTATTTCTATATGCTTTGTCCTCTCATGAAAAAACAGGATTTTTAACTATGTAAATTGCGCTTTTGTTGTCACAAAAAAGCTCAACTGCCTTATCCTGACTAATCTTCAGATCTCTCATCAAATATAGTATCAATTGGATCTCATAGGCGGCTGAGGCTGGGGCCCTGTATTCTGCTCAGATGATGCTTTGGAGACACTGGTTTGCTTCTTTGCCTTCCAAGATATCAAGGCATCTCCAACAAACATGCAATAGCATGTAATGGACTTCCTGGTTTCAACACAAGCTCCCTAGTCAGAATCAACAAAAGCCTTTAACTTCAGATCCCTTTGGCTTGAAAACAGTAGGTCTTGACCAACTGTGCCTTTGATATATCTTAAAAGCCTCTGTGTGTCCTAAACATGCAACTCAATTGGAGTATCCAAAATTTGACTGAGTTTTTGTACAACATATGAAATGTCAGGTCTGGTAATAATGAGATACAACAGCTTGTCCACCAGCCTTCTATACCTAAACACATCAGCAACAAGAGGAGAGTCATTGTGTGAAATTTTAAGTTTTTGCTCCATAGGAGTACTAGCAGGCTTAGCACCTAGGAAACTAGCATCATCTATAAGCTCCATGGCACATGATAAAATCTTCAACTTACAACAACAATCTCAACTCAGCATTGAATTAGCAATATAGAACATCAGTTGCATTGAATTCCAAAGACAGCGATAGAACATTCAAAGAAGAAGGAAACAGAAATTTAAAATTGCATCGTTGGCGTCAAAACTATGCGCGAAGGACTGAGAACAGACGGAGCAAGAATTTGCTAAAAAATTCTGTATTTACAGAAAAGGCAATGAAGCCTTTCTATCATTCTGGCTCAACCTCCACTGAATCCACATAATTACCATTCATCGAGTAGAATTTTTGAGATGACATTGCTTATCAAGAACAAGATTGGATTTATTGATGGCTCTATTCCTGCACCTAAGCCTAATGATCCCCAATATCAAACATGGATAAGTTAACTCATGGTTCATTCATGGATTATGAATTGCGTATCTCCTTCGATTGCACAGCATGTAATGTGGTATGATACAGCCTATGATGTGTGGTCTGACCTCAAACTTAGGTACGGAAATGGAGATCCGTTTAGATTATCAGATTTATTGGAAAGTTTCTATGCTATTAAACAACATACATCTACAGTCAATGACTACTTTACTAGACTTAAGGTTGTTTGGAAGGAGATGATGGCACTTAGACCAGTTCCTAAATGCGTGTGTCTTGGATGTACCTGTGATGTTGCCAAAAAAGTGCATGTGGTTGTGCAGAGTGACTATGTAATAAAATTTGTTGAAGATTTAAATAAGAAGTATGAGCTGGTGAAGTCACAAGTCTTTGTCATGACACCGCTGCCTGATATTAACATTGCTTTTTCTATGGCAATTAAGTTTGAGATGAAGGTCACTAATATGAATGGACAAGGATCTTTTGTTAACAATCCTACAGCTGTGATGATGGAAGGAAATGATAGTGAAAGTGTAATGGTTAATGCCTTTGCGTATAGAGGACATGGAGGTAGTAATAGAAGGGGCATTGAAGAGTGGAATGGTAGGGCACACGGTAAAAAGATTCTATAAGAAACATGGGTTCCCTTCTGGATTCATGTTTAAGAATCAGACAAACATGATGGAAGCAATTGAAACAGATCTTGAGACTCAGCATCATGACCAGACTGAAAGAATAAACCCCTATGTTGACTCATGAACAGACACATAAACTTCTGAGTTTGATACGTGTTTGAGGCACGTATTTACGTGTATAGGATCCTTCCTTCAATCCCTCAAGCCCTCAAACGTCGATTAAGGTTGAACAATGGTGCAAGACACCACCTTTCTCCTGAATGGCGCTAAAAACGTCTGGTGCTAAGGAATTCAGCCGTCCAATCCACCAAGTCATTCCTTTTCCGTAGATTGTGGCCACCAAAAAGGGTTTCTCAAACCTTGAATTGGATCTAGCTTTGATTTGTTATTGTGAAACCAAATAAAACATTCAAAGGAGGATCACACAAGGGCTGCTGAAAGTTTTACTAGTATTCTGAAAATTTGAACTTGTTACAAGCTGCAGAGTTTGTGCCTTATATTGCCAATATTTTGCTAATTCTAAAAGATAATAAATCAATCAAGATAATTAGCATATCTCCTATCAATCTACGATAATTCTATCTAGGAAAGTAAATCAAAACTAATCAAGAAAAGAGTTTGAAATCAAACCCATAAAAGTTTGTACTGGATGATACCCTGTGGGTTACAGACTTCTACATGTCTCTAAAATCCAAATTAGCTTCAGAAAAGTTGTACATAATGAAATTATCTTGAATTCTGGCTCTTGAACCACCCCATTTGGACTCTTCTTCGCAGAGATATCATCTGCCAAAAGTCGGGTCCAATCCAGTGGGCTTCAGTACTTTCCATACTTGGACTCCAATCTTCAAGCTGACTTTGGGCCATCTTGCATCTCGAATTAGGAAACGTTCAAAGCCTGAAAGTTGTCTCAAATTGAGTGCTCTAACTCTTCAAGTGGTTTGAACATGTTTGGATTTGTCCTCCGACATGTACGTCCAAAATACCAAACGGATGTCCTGGCTGTCCTCCTAAAAGTAGGGATTCCCCATGCCACTTTCCTTATTTGGTTTTGGCTCCTACAAAGACACTCAACACTGGCATTAGTGCATCAAACACATAATAAAAGACTCCATACATTACCCTAGACCTAAACAAAGACAAAACAAATGACTAGAATCGAGACTATGATGCGCATGCATGAAATGACCATCCTGCCTTCCTACCAACCATGACATCTTATAATATGCATTAAACTCAAGGATAATCATATCATAGCCTCAATGATGAGCACCCAACGCTGCCCACCATATGTTGGCACCTCTTGCACATGTCTTCCCAAGAAAGGCCCAACATCAAACTCTAGTTGTCTCGCTTGGCTTCTTGTTGAGGGACCCGTATGTGTCCTCTTGGAGGGTCCTTGTGCAAGGTCATCATGAGAAGGATCTTGAGCCTCATCAATCCTCCCCCTCCTCAAAAGAATTCAACCTCGAATGGTAATCATCAAAATGCTCAAGAGGGGTAAGATCGCTAACATTAAAAGTGTGAGAAATAGAACCATACCTATCTTGCGGAAGATCAATCACATAAGCATTATCACCAACCTTTCGTAGGACCTTGAAAGGTCCATCTTCCCTAGGCATAAGCTTGGACTCCCTCTCCATAATAACCTAACTTTTCTCAAATGCAACCAAACAAGACCACCAGTAACAAAAGAAACATGTTTTTCTATTTTTATTACCTCCCAAGCATATTGTTTATTTTTTGTTCAAGTTGCAATTTAACTTTAGCATGCAAACGTTTAATCAAGTGAGCTTTGTTCTTAACTTCAAGACTAGCACGTTCATTTACAGGAATATGGAGCAAATCAAGCGGGGAATAGGGGTTGAAACCATAAACATCCTCAAAATGTGAATACAAAGAACACTATGCACAACCCTATTATATGAAAACTCAATATGAGGTAAGCATTTTCCCCATTTTTTAAGATTCTTTTTAATTTGTGCACTCAACAATTGTGATAAAGTCCTATTAACAACCTCAGTTTGACCATCGGTTTGATAATGGGTCGTGGTAGAAAACAAAAGTTTAGTACCAATCTTCCCCCCCAAAGAACTCTCCAAAAATGACTCAAGAACTTGGTATCCCTATCACTCATAATCGTTTTTGGCATGCCATGCAAACATACAAGTGTGCAACATGGGAAGCATCATCAGCTTTCTTGCATGCAATGAAGTGTGCCATCATAGAGAATCTATAAACAACAACAAACGCACTATCCTTCTCACTCTGGGACCTAAGCAAGCCTAAAACAAAGTCGATAGACAAGTCCACCCATGGTGAAGAAGGTGCGACTAAAGGAGTAAAAAGTCTATGTGTGTGTGCGGTTGACTTTACTTGCTTACATGTGATGCAACTCACACAAACTCCCTCAACGTTCACTCTCATCTGAGGCCAAGAGAAGTGTTCCTTCATGGTTTCCAAGGTCTTAAAATCTCCAAAGTGTCCCATTAGGCCGCCACCATGAGCCTCTCTCACAAGCAATTCTCGCATAGACCCTTTTGGTATGCACAACCATTATGCCCTAAATAGATATCCATCGTGCAAATAAAACTTACCAAAGGGTGGCTCAAGACATGCATTATAAATGGATCCAAATCCGTATCTTCCTTATACAACTCCTTAACGTGCTCAAAACTAAGCAAATGTGAAGACAACTTAGTGATTAAAGTGTATCTCCTAGACAATGCATCAGCTACAATGTTATCCTTATCTTGCTTGTATTTAATGACATAAGGAAGTTGCTCTATAAAATCTACCCATTTTTCATGCCTCTTATTCAATTTTCCTTAGACTTTAAGATACCTAAGGCTTTCATGATAAGTGTGGATCACAAATTCCTTAGGTTGCTGCCAAGTTTGTAAAGATCGCACTAATGCATATAATTCTTTTGTCATAGGTAGAACAATTCAATGACGCACCTTTCAACTTCTCATTAAAGTATGCAGTAGGCATTTTTCCTTGTAAGAACGGCACCTATTCCAACCCCACTAGTATCACATTGAGTCTCAAAAGCCTCGTCAAAGTTAGGCAATCTTAAGGTAGGAGCTGAGGCGAGTCTTACTTTCAACTCATCAAAGGCCTTTTGTTGAGCTTCTCCCCCAATGAAACCCGACATCCTTTTTAACAATTTCGTTTAATAGGGAAGCTATTGTTGAGAAGTCCTTTATAAAATGCCGGTAGAAGCTTGCCAAACCATGGAAGCTCCTAACCTCTCCCACAGTTTTGGGCGTGGGCCATTCTATGATGGACTTCACCTTCTCTTGATCTATTTCTATCCCTGAAGCACTCACAACAAATCCAAGGAACAAAACCTTTTCCATGCAAAAGTAACACTTTTTAAAGTTAGCATATAGTTGTTTCCTTAACATGTCAAAAACAGATTTTAGATGTCAAGATGGTCAAACAAGTTTTTAGAATAGATCAAAATGTCATCAAAATACACCACTACAAACTTGCCAATAAAAGCTCACAAAAATTCATTCATTAATCTCATTAATGTACTAGGCGCGTTACTTAACCCAAAAGGCATTACTAACCACTCATACAACCCAAATTTCGTTTTGAAAGCACTCTTCCACCCATCTCCTTCCGTTATTCTCACTTGGAAGTAGCCACTTTTAAGATCAATCTTAGTAAAGTACTTAGCACCGTTTAACATGTCAAGCATATCATCAAGTCTAGGGATGGGTACCTATACTTCATTATGATTTTGTTAATGGCTCTACAATCCACACACATCCTCCAACTTCCATCTTTCTTAAAGACTACTATCACTGGTACATCACAGGGGCTTATACTATCTCTCTCACCTTGCCCTTGCTTAAAAGTTCCTCTACTTGACTCTGAATCTTCTTTGTTTCCTCAGGGTTGGCCCTAAAATCTGGCCTATTAGGAAGTGTAGCTCCAGGAATGAAGTCTATTTGGTGTTCAATGCCTCTCAAAGGGGGTAATCCTAAGGTTCTTCTTTGGGGAACAAGTTGGAATACTCCTCTAATAAGGTCACAACACCACTAAGCAAAGAAGATGGCAAGTCATCCCTAGAAAACAGGAAGTCAACACTCTCCTTAAATAATAGCACATAAACAACCTTATGAGAATGCAATGCATGAGTAACTTCGCTAGGTTTTGCAAAGAAGGCATGTTTTGTGGATGTATGTGAAACAAGTGAAGGGGATGGGGGTATGAGGACCTTAGCCAAGGGCTTGATGCCCTTGGCTGTGGCCTTGGAGCTCTCTTCTGGGCTCCTCTTTTCCCTTTTGAGGTCCTCTAAGAACCTCTTGTCGGTCCCTTTTTCCTTTGGATCATTCTAAGCTTTCTTTCTCCTTTGATGATCCTCAAAAACCTTGTGCGGTGGTAATGCATGAAGTTTTAATACCTTATTATTAAACTTGAATGAATAGACGTTAGGACGACCATCATATGTAAAATGCTTGTCAAATTGCCAAGGTCTACCTAGAATGATGTGACTAGCATGCATAGGTTCAATATCACAAAAAATCTCATCTTTGTAACCAGCGATAGAAAAAGATAGCAAAAGTTGTTTAGAAACACTTAGCTCACCACAATCATTTAACCAAGATAGTCTATAGGGTGAGGGTGATCAATCAAAGGCAATTCAAGTTTTCTAACATGTTCTATGCTAGCAACATTAGCACAAGATCCACTATCGATATTGAAGTGCAACACTTACCTTTCACCGTGCAGTGGATGTGGAAGATGTTCTCTTGTTGCAAGGCTTCCTCTTCTTCTTTCACGTGGGCGCTCAAGAGATTTCTAACCACTAGAAAGTCCTTGTAGGCTCCCTCTTCCTCTCTGATCTCTTCTTCATTTACTTCATCTTCTTCTTCCTCAGGCTTTGGCTTTTCTTCCTCACTCTCATCGGTATAGTACTCTTCCGTCTATTTTAAGTACATGTTCTTCTTGGGGTTAGGCCACTCTCTAGCATAATGACCTCTACCATTACATTTAAAGCACTGGATATCCTTAAACCCAGGGATAGGGTTTCCTACTTTGCTCTCTCCTACCCTAACCTTTCCTTTCTCACCACTTGCTTGAGAAGAGTTTGTCTTGCTTGGAGCTTGGCTTGGCCTCGGTTGGACATGGTTGTGGATAGCTGCATGCTCCTTTCACTAAAATCTAAACCACTAGAAGAAGAACGTACCTTTAATTGTCTCGCGATCCTTTGAGCTTTATGTACCATAGAGTTCAGATCCACGTAGTTTGTGAGCTCAAGCTAGAAGCCAATCTCCCTATTCAACTCTCTTAGAAACTTTGCCATGGTAGCCTCCTTGGGTTCTATGGTGTTGGTTCTTATCATCAAAATATCAAGCTCTTTAAAATATTCATCAACACTCTAAGTTCCTTGGGCGAGTCCTTGCAATTTGTGATGCAGTGTTCGCTCATATGATCCAGGAATAAATTTTTTCTCATTTCAAATTTCATCTCATCCCAAGTGGAAATAGGATCTCTCATGGTTCTTCTTCTTATTTTTGAATTTGATCCACCAAATCAATGCATATTACATAAATTCAATGCTAGCTTAATGTACCTTTTGCCATTCGAAGTAGTT
The DNA here is from genome assembly GCA_036186865.1 of Eustoma russellianum. NCBI lineage: Eukaryota > Viridiplantae > Streptophyta > Magnoliopsida > Gentianales > Gentianaceae > Eustoma > Eustoma russellianum. The sequence goes on along the minus strand of AP025041.1, from coordinate 15,843,023 downwards.
TGTGCATGAATAGATAAGATCAACGTTCTTCTTTCACTCAAGGTATGCTTCGGGGTCACTCTTACCATAAAATGAAGAGAAGTTCATCTTGGTCTTATGAAACTCATCTTCATGGGATGGCGCTCTCAATGCTTGCACATTGCCTTGGGGCCATGCTTGCGCCTCACCCATCTCTTTCTCATAATAATCCTTCGGTGGATATTCTTTCCTAGGCTCACGATGTCTCATGGGCGCTTTGCCTCGATCCACTCTTCCTTTACTTCCCATGGCTACGAAACCTCTTGCCTCCCTCCATTAGAGGTCTGTCCATGACTTTGTGGATGTGCGTGGGCTGAATTTTGGTTGGATGTTCTCCTATCCAACTCCTCCACCTTGTTGGAGATTTCTTGTAATTTCTCTAACACCTTTTCATGGGACACTTTAGCCCTTGTCTCCTCAGCTACAGCATTGGTTGACGACATGTTTCACCTGAGATTAAATAAAGAAGAACAAGAAAAGGAAAAACTAACACAAAGACAAAAGAGATTTCGTTACGTCAGTGATAATGAATAAAACAGTTTTTGGGGTGTTTAGCCTCACTTTAATCCTTATAATTGTGAATTTCTTGGCCAATCTTGAGCTAGATACAATCCAAAGCAAGTAATCCAAGTGGTGAACACAATTTCAAGATGCAAACACCCTTTCTTAATCGTCAAGTCAAACAAATTCAGCACTTTCGAATGCAACAATTTCAAGCCACAAAATGAAACAACTTTCACATTTAACCACTAAGATTCAATGAAAAGAGACATAAAATTATGTCAAGAGCAGAGCCAAATACAGCTAAGGAGTTGCCCTAGGAAAGCTTTAGCTAACGCTAGCCTTATGCAAATCAATTACAAAGTTGTTGATTTTATTACAACTATCAAGTATCCAAGAATAAAACAATGAAATATGCAGGGGGTTGAGGTAAAGGATGCCTCGGTTTTGTGGTATGTTAATGGAACTTGTTATGCACCAAAAGATATCAACAACTTAATGTTATTTGTCAAACAATTTACGCCAACATGCATCTTGTCTCTTTTTCTTTTTGATGGTCTCAGATTCTGCCCTTTCTTTACGCGGTCTGAGACTTTTTTTTTATGTTTGTACAAAGAGAAAATGTATGTGTCCAGCTATGTGTATTTGATTTAGGTTTTTTTTGGCCCTTCTTGTGAGTCAAGGCAGAAAGAAAATGTTGAGAAATATGTTTGGATAATTTTCAAAGTCATGATTTTAAGTGGTGAATACTTAAAAATGTCACACATGGTGTTATATGTGATTAAAAGTTGAAAAAGTTGACATCGATCTCTCAGGTTGTTGTACATCGATTGATCTATGTACATAGATCTCTCACATCGATCGATCTATATAAGACAGAAAAGTTTAAGACCTTTCTGTGAGACATCGATCTCTAAACATGAGACACTTAGATCGATCGATGTAGGTCAGAGGCAAACTCTAAAACTTTCTGTGAGACATCGATCTCTGAAGCTGAGGTACTTCGATCGATCGATGTCTAGGGTTTTTAGAAATAATTTTCTAAAATGTGTTAAAATGTTTGTTTTCATTTGTATATGAATTATACATGTTCATTATGTGATTATTATGTGTTTTTGGTGATTATTATTTTCTTGTGACTAACGTGCCTTGGAAGTTTCTATAACTTACCAAAAGAGGCAAAATTGGTATTTTAAGTTTTGTAGGAACATCACATGGTGAAAATATTTCAGGGGTGTATTCTTATACTATTTATCAAGGCAAAGGTGATATCATGAGTATTTATGACCGTCGGGGTCATTTCAGGAGTTTTCATATACCAGTGGTATTTTGGTCATTTCACTCCCGAGGGTATTTTTGGTATTTTCACTCAAGGAATCCATTGAGCATATTATTATCTTCATTCTGGAGCTGATTTATTGTTAACTTGAAGATAATATGGTGATTCTTTATCTTATTCTCTCACATGATGATATTGTTGACTATAGCTGAATATGTGACGATTTGAGATGTCACATTCTATTTTTTCTTGAAGACCATCTTATATATGTTATAAGAGAACATTTATCATCGTTATTCAGAGATATTAAAGGTCAAAGGTGTGGAAATGTTCACGACATATAAGAAGAAATATTGGGGATTTCGTTGTTACACGTTGACATAATCTTGTCAACTATTATCTATTGATTTCTTCTTCAAAAATCTGAGTTGCTACACATATATATGTTGAAAAACGTGTATATTCAGATGTATATGATGGTGTATTCATTTTGTGAGTTGGAGAAAAGTGGACCAACCAAAAAGGAGTTTTCAAATTTGTAGCCAACGGCTACTTGGTTTTCTTGGTGTTATCATCAGATTTTTTTGAAGTCAAATGAAGACTTCACATGTCCTATTCTTGTGCTTGAAGTTGAGGATAACTTGGTGGTATTATCCTTTCTTATTTTATTAAAGAAAATCAAAACTATTTTTGGAAAAAAGGTAAAGAAAACCAACGGCTACTACATTTTTTGGAGCTGAATTTTGAGTTTGAAAGTGTAAATGCCCACATGCCTATTCTTGTGCCAAAGAGATGAGAAGATAAATGAGTTGTTATGGCTATTATCTTTGGGTATTATCTTTACATTTTTGAGACAATCCATGGTGGAAATTTCAGCCAACAAGGTGATGCCAAGGTGGACCAATTATGTTGTCTCATTTGGCCAAGTGTACAAAGACCAACCAATGATGTGAAGACACTTGGACTTGATGATAAAGATGGTGACACATTGGAGTTCTTATCTTCAAGGCTCAAATCACAATATAAATAGAGGCAATGGTGAAGAAGATGAAACACACTTGAAGCTCACAAGCATTTGTTGAATTTTCTTGATTTCATCTTCATCTTCTTGTTGTTATTGTTTTATTCATTGTAGCAAAGGTGTTTTTGTTGCCTCTTGAGCTTCATTTTTAAGATTGATTAGCCATCTTTATAAGGTTACATCAATAGGTGGTAGAGGTGTTGCAACTAAGTGTTGCTTAGAAGGTGATTATCCAAGTCTTGAGTAGGGTTGGTGTATAACCCAAGGATCAAGCTTGTCTCTTGTTGTAAGGTGTTTATTTCATAGTAAAATCCAAGGAAAGGTATTCCTTGGGACTGGAGTAGGTCACATTGACCGAACCAGGATAAATCATTGTTGTTCTTCTCTTGTTTCTTTATTTCTTTTTTCTGCCCGTTTTAACTGCAGATTTCACACAAATTCTCACAATTTTGAAAAATAGCTAAACATTTTCAAAATTCGTAATTTTTGGTGGAGTTATACTTCAGACTGTTAGCTTTCATTTGCAACAAGAATCACTTGATTTGAGCAAGGGAAAGTTAGTCTTTCAGTCTTTGCAAGATAACTGCTCCAATCTGGCTGCAATCTGACCAGTTTTGCGAAACCTTAAATTCTGTATTTTTCAAGAATTGTTTGAGGTCAGGTCCTTTTTGAAACTTCATCTACACATCCTAAGGAGTGTTTTTATATAAATATCAACCTTTTTGGTTGAGTATTCAAAGAGAAACACGTTTTGCAAAATCAGCAACATTCTGTCCAATTCTGTCTAGATTGACCACCTAAATCTTTTTATTTGTTTGAAGGGCCAAACAATCTTATTTTTATCTGATTTTTGGATAGAGTCTTGCTAACTCATTGAAGTTCAATTCTGAAAAGTTTCATAATTTTTGGAGTTGTGTACAAGTATTTGTGAATTTTTCAAAAATGGGTTCTGAATCTGAGGTGGTCTCAGATTCTGTTTTCAAAGGAGATTTTAACAAAGGGTTATAGTGTAATTTCCGCTAACCACTATTCACCCCCCTCTAGTGGTGTTTATTGCAGGTGCACGGTCCAACATTTGGTATCAGAGTCAGACCAACACCACTCAAAAGAAGCAAGATTCAACACCATACGAACAATACAAGGCCAAGAAATAACAATTCAATATATACTGCTTGTCTCAAATCCAATGTATATAAAATGGCTATTGTTTCTCACAAAGGTGAGTTGGAAGGTATGTCTACACAATGCCCTCCTCTTTTTGATGGCAATAATTTTGTTCATTAGAAACTAAGAATGAGGCTATTCTTAATGTCTATAGATATTGATTTATGGTCTATAGTTGAAGATGGGCCGTACATTCCAATGAAAGTTGTACAAGTTAATGGAGTCACACAGGAGGTTGAAAAGTATAAAAGTGAATGGTCATCAGAAAATAAAAAGAAAATGTCCATGAATGCTAAAGCTATGCTATTACTTTTGAATGGACTTACAACTTCTGAAGCAGGATATGTGTCAAATTGCACAAGCGCCACGACATGTGGAAATCACTTGTATTAAAGCATGAAGGTACTAGTGGTGTTAAAGAGTTAAAAATAAACATGCTTATGACTGAATTAGAGACTTTCAAAATGTTGCCGAACGAATCCATAACATCTATGGATTTGAGGATTACTAATATTTTCAATGCCCTTGAAGCTTTAGGGAAGTCATTTTCGAACAGTGAAAAGGTTCAAAAGGTGCTACGAAGTCTTCCTGCTGAATGGGATCCAAAGGTAACTACAATCGAGGAGACAAAGTCAATCACCAAGATGGATGAATTGATCGGGTCTCTTAAAGTCTATGAGGTAAAGTTAAATCAACGGAAGTCCGAGTCATCTAAATCATCAAGTAAGTCATTAGCCTTCAAAACAACTGAAACACATACAAATAATGATGACAGTAATAGTGATACTGAATTAGATGATGACTTGATATTAATAGCAAGAAAACTTATGAAGTTTTTCAAGCGTCCTAATAGGAATAGACAACGTTCTTCTTCTTCTTCTTCTCAACCTAGGAAAAATAACACAAATAAATGGTATAATAAAGAATTAAAGTGTTATGAATGCAGTCAAAAAGGACATATTTCATACGATTGTCCTACGAAGAAAAATAATAATAATAACAACAATAATCAACAAGCCAAGGACAAGGAGGCACAAACGACAAAGACAAAGGAGTCTAAGGCAAGGAAAGGGAAACGAGCAATGAAGGTGAGCACATGGAGCGACTCATTTGACTCAGAATCCGAAACCGAGGAAGCTCAAGTCTGCTTCGTATCCAACGAGGTATGTTCTTCATCTGATAGTGATTCTGATAGTGACATGATATTTGATGAAATGTATGAAGAGTTCTTAAGAATGCATGTGCACTGTAAGAGGCTCTCTAAAGAAAAGAAGAAACTAGTTGAAGAAAATGACAAGTTGAAGACGTCTAACTTGAAACTTTCCGATCAATTAGAATCTCTTAAACAAGAGTCTACTAATACTCTTGATTCTTTAGAGGATAAAATTGAATCATATGGGAAAGATGAACAAAAGTTAAAAATGGAAAATAATATGTTAAAGTCTAAGTTGGAAAATTGTGAACATGAGATAGTACAACTTAAGTCTTCTAAGCTTAACTTAGAAAAAAATGTTAGAACAATTTAAATCGGGTGCTAATATGTTAGATACACTTATCTCATCACAAAAGTATGGAAATGATAAAACCGGCTCAGGCTACAAAGAAGAAGATGACAAAGTAGGTAGAAAGACTAATTTTGTATCTTCAACTACTAAACAGCCTTATAAAGATATAAAAACAACTTTGCCTACTAAATCTTCTTCTACTCCTTCTTCTGTTTATTCTAAGGCAAAAATGCAACATACACCCATAAAAGCACACATGCATAAACATACATCTAGGCCAAACTTTGCATCTAGACAACCTAGAAACTATACCTATATGTATACAAATGCAAATAGACATAATAAAATGCATCCAACTTATTATGAACCTAAGTATAAACAACACTCATATAAATTTTATAGAAATGCATATGAACATACATATATAGCGCCGTTCAAGAAACAAAATTACATGTCTTATACACACTACCAAAATCGGCCAAGACATAGTAGTGATCAACCATGGTGCAACATGTATAACAATGCATCTTCACTTATGTGTAATAATCATCTATATGCTTATCCTTCTTATTTTAACCATGCTAAAAATGTGCCTAAAAGGTATGTTCAAGTTTGGATACCTAAGGGTTATCTAAAGAAGAATAATGCCCTTAACATTCAAGGACCCAAATAAAGGGTACCTAAAACTTTGTCTCCATTGTAGGAACAACGCAAAGAATACAAGAAGGAGGAAAATTCAAAGAATCTAAAAACCAAATGGTTTTTAGATAGTGGATGTTCAAGGCATATGAGAAGGAACCCCAAACTATTCATCGAATTGGAACATATCAAGAATGGAGGAACAATAACATTCGGTGACAACAACAAAGGACAAGTTGTTGGAAAAGGAACAATTGGGGACCTTAACACATTTCAAATACGAAATGTGTTGTTAGTAAGCAATCTTTCTTATAATTTACTTAGTATTTCATAACTTAAAGATTGTGGTTACAATGTCTCTTTTCTTCCCAATTCATGTGATATAATAAATGAAAAAGGAGAAATAGTTTTAAAAAGAAATAGAGATGGTAATATTTATACTCTTACCTTAGATAATATGTTAGATGCTAAGGTTAAGTGTTTGATATCACATGACTTAGGTGTGAATTTATGGCATAGAAGATTAGGCCATATAGGAATTTCAACCATTAAGAAATTATCTAAGAAGAATTTAGTTAGAGGAATGCCTAAGTTAGACTTAGATAATTTTCAAATGTGTGAAGCATGTATTAAAGGAAAACACATTAAAGAAACATTAAAACCGAAACATGAAGTGAATACTTGTCATGTACTAGAATTGCTTCACTTAGACTTATTTGGTCCAAGTAGGACAAGAAGTCTAGGTGGACACTACTATGTGTGTGTCGTAGTAGATGATTACTCACGCTACACATGGACATTGTTCTTAACACACAAAGACGATGCTCCATTAGCAATCGAAACTCTTATTAAGCAACTTGAAAACATGTATGAAGAAAATGTTAAAAGGATTAGAAGTGATAGAGGTGGAGAATTTAAAAACAAAGACGTAATCAAATTTTGCAAACTATATGGAATCAAACATGAATTCTCACCACCTAGAATACCACAACTCAATGGAGTTGTTGAACGTAAAAATAGAACGATTCAAGAAGTTGCTAAGACAATGCTTTGTGAATGCTATATTATAAATAGCCTTACTATAAGAAAGAAATTAAATAAAACACCTTATGAATTGCTAAACAATACACAACCTAAGATAGATTATCTTAAAGTATTTGGATGTAAGTGTTTTGTGCTGAATACTAAGGATAATCTAGATAAGTTTGAACAAAAGTCTATTGAATGCATATTTGTTGGTTATTCTACTAACTCAAGAGCATATAGGTGTTATAATCCTGCATCTAGAAAGATAATTGAATCAATACATGTAAAATTCAATGAAAATGTATGCTTTGAAGTTAGTGATAAACATCAACATAAACAAGAAACAAATGTTGAAAATATGTTTGATGATGATGTATTACTTGAGCCTGTACTTGATCATCTAGTACCAACTCTCCCTGAACAAGACATGCATGAACCCTTAGATGAAATAAATGAAGAAACTTTGCATTTAGAAGATAATATAACTAATGATCCAATTACATATGATAATGTTCACACTAATGAAACATTTGAACAAGATGAGGGTGAACCTAGTCAATCTAGGAATTGGTGGCACCCTAGAGAATTAATCATTGGGGATCCAAGTGTTGAAGTTAGAACACGTAGAAACGTAAGTCAACTTAAAGAACATAGCTTAGTCTCACACATAGAACCTAAGAATGTTAAGGAAGCCTTATGTGACATATCATGGATAGAAGCTATGCATGAAGAATTGAACCAATTTACAAGGAACAACATATGTGACCTAGTACCGAAACCTGAAGACAAGTCTATAATAGGAACTAAATGGGTCTTTAGGAATAAAATGGACAAAAAAGGAAATATTACAAGGAATAAGGCTAGGCTAGTCGCACAAGGTTATAATCAACAAGAAGGAATAGACTATGAAGAAACCTTTGCGCCCATTGCACGACTAGAAGCAATTAGATTGTTACTTGAGATTGCAAGTCTAAGTAACGTTAAACTCTTCCAAATGGATGTCAAGAGTGCTTTCTTGAATGGACACATCCAAAAAGAGGTGTTTGTCAAACAACCCCCTGGATTCGAAGATCCAAAGAATCCTAACCATGTTTATAAGCTTAAGAGAGCTTTATATGGTTTGAAACAAGATCCAAGAGCTTGGTATGATAGATTTGCAAACTTTCTTATTGCAAATAATTATCAAAGAGGAAAAATAGACAACACATTATTCCTAAGAAGAAAAGATAATGATTTGTTAATAGTTCAAATATATGTAGACGATATTTTCTTTGGTTCAACTAACCCTACCTTAGTAAAAGACTTCGAAGAATGTATGAAGTCAGAATTTGAAATGTCAATGGTAGGAGAATTGAACTACTTCTTAGGCCTTCAAATCAAACAAACCCCTCAAGGAATTCATATTAGCCATCTTAAGTATGTCAATGATATGATTAAGAAGTATGGTTTTGAAGAGTTGAAACCTACAATTACCCCCATGAGTGTTAGTTCCAAACTTGGTAAGGATGAAAATGGTAAACTTTTTGATGACACTCTCTATAGGTTTATGATTGGATCATTGTTATACTTAACTGCATTAAGACCTGATATCATGTTTAGTGTGTGTATGTGTGCTAGGTTTCAATCTTGTCCTAAGGTATCACATTACAATGCAGTGAAAAAGATCTTTAGATATCTTAAGCATACACCTCACTTAGGACTGTGGTATAATAGAAACACTAAGTTGGAATTACACGCATATAGTGATGCTGATTATGGTGGTTGCAAGTTAGATAGAAAGTCCACTAGCGATACATGTCAATTCATAGGAACCAATTTGATCTCTTGGTTTTCTAAAAAGCAAGCTAGTGTAGCTCTTTCTACCACTGAAGCCGAGTATATTGCTTTGAGTCTATGTACTACCTAAATACTTTGGCTTAAACAGCAACTTAGTGATTTTGGCATTAGAATGAAAAAGATTCCAATTTTCTGCGATAGCACAAGTGCAATCAATCTTTCTTGGAATCCAGTGCTTCATTCTAAGGCCAAACACATTGAGGTGCGATACCATTTTCTTCGCGATCAAGTTCAAAATGAGGATATAGTGATAAACCATATAAGAACTGATCACCAAATCGCTGACATCTTCACCAAACCCCTTAATCAAGCCACTTTTGAAAACTTACGAGCCAAACTAGGAATGATGACTTACGATACCATTGCCTAGTTCTATCTTTTGCATGATTTGCAAAATAAAGGGGGAGATAGAATAAGCACATGATTTTAGTTGGTAAGCCATGATGAATCATATGCTAAGTTTTAATTGGTATAAGTTTTGGAGCATAGGTTAAGGGGGAGAGTATGAGTTGAGGGGGAGCAGCATACTATTTAAAAGTTGAAAACATTTGGTTAAATTTTTTGTTATAAGTTGTGACATTAAAATCATGTTAGGTTATTTTGAAAATCATCCAAAAGGGGGAGAACGTTGAGAAATATGTTTGGATAATTTTCAAAGTCATGATTTTAAGTGGTGAATATGTAAAAATGTCACACATGGTGTTATATGTGATTAAAAGTTGAAAAAGTTGACATCGATCTCTCAAGTTATTGCACATCGATCGATCTATGTACATAGATCTCTCACATCGATTGATCTATGTAAGGCAGAAAAGTTTAAGACCTTTCTGTGAGACATCGATCTCTAAACATGAGACACTTCGATCGATCGATGTAGGTCAGAGGCAAACTCTAAAACTTTCTGTGAGACATCGATCTCTGAAGCTGAGGTACTTCGATCGATCGATGTCTAGGGTTTTTAGAAATAATTTTCTAAAATGTGTTAAAATGTTTGTTTTCATTTGTATATGAATTATACATGTTCATTGTGTGATTATTATGTGTTTTTGGTGATTATTATTTTCTTGTGACTAACGTGCCTTGGAAGTTTCTATAACTTACCAAAAGAGGCAAAATTGGTATTTTAAGTTTTGTAGGAACATCACATGGTGAAAATATTTCAGGGGTGTATTCTTATACTATTTATCAAGGCAAAGGTGATATCATGAGTATTTATGACCGTCGGGGTCATTTCAGGAGTTTTCATATACCAGTGGTATTTTGGTCATTTCACTCCCGAGGGTATTTTTGGTATTTTCACTCAAGGAATCCATTGAGCATATTATTATCTTCATTCTGGAGCTGATTTATTGTTAACTTGAAGATAATATGGTGATTCTTTATCTTATTCTCTCACATGATGATATTGTTGACTATAGCTGAATATGTGACGATTTGAGATGTCACATTCTATTTTTTCTTGAAGACCCTCTTATATATGTTATAAGAGAACATTTATCATCGTTATTCAGAGATATTAAAGGTCAAAGGTGTGGAAATATTCACGACATATAAGAAGAAATATTGGGAATTTCGTTGTTACACGTTGACATAATCTTGTCAACTATTATCTATTGATTTCTTCTTCAAAAATCTGAGTTGATACACATATATATGTTGAAAATCATGTATATTCAGATGTATATGATGGTGTATTCATTTTGTGAGTTGGAGACAAGTGGACCAACCAAAAAGGAGCTAGTTGGCAAAATTGCCAACTTGGAATTTTCAAATTTGTAGCCAACGGCTACTTGGTTTTCTTGGTGTTATCATCAGATTTTTTTGAAGTCAAATGAAGACTTCACATGTCCTATTCTTGTGCTTGAATTTGAGGATAATTTGGTGGTATTATCCTTTCTTATTTTATTAAAGAAAATCAAAACTATCTTTGGAAAAAAGGCAAAGAAAACCAACGGCTACTACATTTTTTGGAGCTGAATTTTGAGTTTGAAAGTGTGAATGCCCACATGCCTATTCTTGTGCCAAAGAGATGAGAAGATAAAGGAGTTGTTATGGCTATTACCTTTGGGTATTATCTTTACATTTTTGAGACAATCCATGGTGGAAATTTCGGCCAACAAGGTGATGCCAAGGTGGACCAATTATATTGTCTCATTTGGCCAAGTGTACAAAGACCAACCAATGATGTGAAGACACTTGGACTTGATGATAAAGATGGTGACACATTGGAGTTCTTATCTTCAAGGCTCAAATCACACTATAAATAGAGGCAATGGTGAAGAAGATGAAACACACTTGAAGCTCACAAGAATTTGTTGAATTTTCTTGATTTCATCTTCATCTTCTTGTTGTTATTGTTTTATTCATTGTAGCAAAGGTGTTCTTGTTGTATTGTGGTGAGCTATAAGCCTCTTGAGCTTCATTTGTAAGATTGATTAGCCATCTTTATAAGGCTACATCAATAGGTGGTAGAGGTGTTGCAACTAAGTGTTGCTTAGAAGGTAATCATCCAAGTCTTGAGTAGGGTTGGTGTATAACCCAAGGATCAAGCTTGGCTCTTGTTGTAAGGTGTTCATTTCATAGTAAAATCCAAGGGAAGGTGTTCCTTGGGACTGGAGTAGGTCACATTGACCGAACGAGGATAAATTCTTGGTGTTCTTCTCTTGTTTCTTTATTTATGTTTTCTGCCCGTTTTTACTGCAGATTTCACACAATTTCTCACAATTTGGAAAAAAAGCTAAACATTTTCAAAATTCGTAATTTTTGGTGGAGTTATACTTTAGACTGTTAACTTTCATTTGAAACAAGAATCACTTGATTGGAGCAAGGGAAAGTTAGTCTTTCAGTCTTTGCAAGATAACTGCTCCAATCTGGCTGCAATCTGACCAGTTTTGAGAAAACTTAAATTCTGTATTTGTCAAGAATTGTGTAAGGTCAGAGCCTTTTGGAAACTTCATCTACACATCCTAAGGAGTGTTTTGATATAAAGATCAAACTTTTTGGTTGAGTATTCAAAGAGAAACACGTTCTGCAAAATCCGCAACATTCTGTCCAATTCTGTCCAGATTGACTATCTGAATCTTTTTATTTGTTTGAAGGGTCAAACAATCTTATTTTTGTCTAATGTTTGGACAGAGTCTTGATAACTCATTGAAGTTCAATTCTGGAAAGTTTCGTAATTTTTGAAGTTGTGTATAATTATTTGTGAATTTTTCAAAAACGGGTTCTGAATCTGAGGTGGTCTCAGATTCTGTTTTCACAGGGGATTTTAACAAAGGGTTTAGTGTAATTTCCGCTAACCACTATTCACCCCCCTCTAGTGCTGTTTATTGCAGGTGTATGGTCCAAAAGAAAATAAATGGCACCTTAGGGCTATTTTGGTGAATCAGCCAAACAGTGTTGTTGTCACCAAGATTAGGACTTTTGTGGCTTGGTGTGGCTTGAAAGTAGATGCCTTTGAATGTGATGGATCAGGCCGTGTATTATATGGCGTAGGATCAGCCTTGGATACAAGAGAATTGCAACAAAAATCAAGCAAACAGTGCAACCAATATCACACAAGTCTAAGATCAACTAAAAGCTTCGTTAGCAACAACATTTACGTGTGTCACAAGAAAGCTATTTGGCTATGGTCGTATTTTATGTAAAATCTGAGACTTTAATCCCTAAATAGCATTAAAATCCTAAGTTAGGTGCGCAAGGTTGGTGCTTTTGATGTAAGAATGATAGAAAAGCAAGGCAAAGATGCAACCTTTGATGCAAAGGCCTTGGTTTTGCACTTGTTTCTCAAGAAATAACATTTTTTCTCTTCTAATCGTATTTTTATATATGATCAGATATGAGGTGGTAAGATATGGAGGAGACAAAGAAAAAAGACAAAGGGTAGAAAGCAAGGTGAACCGTGGGTTGGTGCTAGCGTGAACAAAGAAGAGGTGACAAGAAAAGAAGGATATGTGAGTTAAAAGGAATAACCTTTATCTCTGATAACAAATTGATACATATTTGAGACACATATGTGCATGTATAGGACCCTTCCTTCAACTCTCTCATGCCCTCAAACATTGTTCAAGGTTGAACAATGGCGGCAAAAGGCACCACTTTTCTCCTCAATGGCACTGAAAACGTTAGGTGCTAAGAAATTCAGTAGTCCAATCCACCAAGTCATTCCTTTTCTGTAGAATGTAGCCACCAACAAGGGTTTCTCAAACCTTGAATTGGATTTAGCTTTGATTTGTTATTGTGAAACCAAATATAACGCACAAAAGAGGAGCACACAAGGGTTGTCGAAAGTTTTACTAGTATTCTAAAAATGGAATTAGTTACAGCTGCCAAGTTTGTGCCTTATATGGCCGATATTTTGCTAATTCTAAAAGATAATAAATCAATCAAGATAATCAGCATATCTCCTATCAGTCAACATTAAGTCTACCTAGGAAAGTAAATTAAAACTAATCAAGAAAAGAGTTTGAAATCAAATCACTAAAATTTCGTACTAGATGACACCCTATCGGTCATAGACTTCTCCACGCTTCTACAATCTAAATTGTCTTTTGGACTCTTCAACAAAGTTGTAGATCATGAAATAGCCTTGAATTTTTGTTCTTGAATTACCCCATTTGGGCTCTTCTTCATAGAGATATTATTTGCCACAAATCGGGTACCAATCTAGTGGGCTTCAGTACTTTCAATACTTGGACTCCAATCTTCAAGCTGATTTTAGGCCATCTTGCAGCCCGAATTAGGAAAAGTGCAAAACATGAAAGTCGTCCCAAATTGATTCTTCTAGCATCTCCAAGTAGTTTGAACATATTTAGACCTATCCTCCGACCTGTATATCTAACATACCAAACGGGTGTCCTGGCTGTCCTACTAAAAAGTAGGGATTCCCCATGCCACTTTCCTTATTTGGTTTTGGTTCCTACAAGGACACTCAACAATGGCATTAGTGCATCAAATACATAATAAAGGACTCCATATGCTACCCTAAACCAAAACAAAGACATAACAAACGACTAGACTAGAGACTATGATGCGCATGCATGAAATGATCATCCTGCCCTCCCACTAACCCTTACATCATATACATTAAACTCAAGGATAATCAAATCATAGCCTTAATGATGAGTACCCAGCTCTGCCCATCATGTGTTGCCACCTCTTGTACATGTCTTCCCAAGAAAGCCCCAATATCAAACCCTTGTTGTCTCGTTTGGCTTCTTGTTAAGGGACTCGTATGTGTCTTATTGGAGGGTCCTTGTGAAAGGTCATTATGAGGAGGCTCTTGAGCCTCATTAGAGTTGGTTGAATAGAATTGATGATAACCAACAGCCCATGGTGTCAAGCACTAGAGTCCATGGAGCTTTCATGTCAGCTTAGGTTGCTATGTGAAAGGTACAAATTTCGTTGATAATAATAACATATGGATCCTTGATTCAGGAGCTACACATCATGTTATATATTGCTTTGAATTGTTCCATTCTTGTAAATCCGTTAACAATGTATCCATTAAATTGCCCAATAAATCTTCTGGCTTTGCTACACACATTGGTGCTGTCATGATTAATATACTTCTAGATGTACATAATGTGTTATATGTGCCTAATTTCACATTTAATTTGTTATCTCTCAGCAAACTCACCCTTGATCCTTCCTTGTTTGGAAACTTTTCTGGTGCCTCTTGCTTGATCCAGGATCAGTTATCCTAGCGGATGATTGGTTCAGCTGAGAAGAGAGATAGGCTTTAGTATTTGCATGAAACTGTCAAGTCTATTAAACCTTTTTCTTCATTTTCTGCTACCACTTTTGTTGATCTTTCTAAAATACCATCTTTGCTTTGGCATTACAGACTTGGGCATTCATCTCTTCCAAGAATGAAAGAAGCACAGAAGCTTGATAACTCTGTGTCTATTGTTGACAACAGTCATACTTGTATAGTTTGTCCCTAGCTAGGTTGAAGAGAAGTCAATTTCCTGTGTCTGTGTTTGTAACATCTAAGCCATTTGAATTAGTCCACATAGACATCTGAGGCACCTACCATGTATGGTCAGAAATATTTTCTCATAGTTGTTGATGACTTTACACGTTATACTTAGATTTACTTGCTCAAAAATAAATCTGAGGCCAGACTTGTCACTCAAAGCTTCTGTCAATCTGTATCTATTCAATTTGAAACCAATATCAAATTTTTGAGGAGTGATAACGGGTAAGAGTTTAAAATGGACCCATTTTATATGAGTAAAGGCATTATTCATCAAACTTCATGCGTAAACACTCCACAAAAAAATGGAGTAGTTGAAAGGAAGCATCAACACATACTGAATGTTGCCAAGGCATTAAGATTTCAAGCAAATCTACCTATTGAATTTTGGGGTTTCTTTATTCAATATGCTGCTCATCTAGTTAATATTCTACCAACCCCTCTGCTAAGACATGCTTGTCCTTATACTATATTGTTCAATAGCATTACTTCTTACAAAGATCTTAAAGTATTTGGATGCTTGGCATTTGCTTTAGACACAACGCCTCATATAGCCAAATTTGCTCCAAGAGCAATTCCTTTAGTAGACCTTGGTCTACCTCATTTTACTAAGGTTATATCCTATTTAATATGATCTCTAGGACTGTTTTTGTCTCAAAGGCTGTTCAGTTTCATGAACATACCTTCCTTTTTTCCCTCTAACTTCCAATCAAAGTCAAAGTCACTTGTGCCTTCAACCCTTGATATTCGATTTCCAATGGATACTATGTTTGCTCTAATACCAGGGGGTGTTGAGCCAGAATGATAGCAGGCTATCATTTGGATGCAAGTAAGCGGATTAGACATAGGATTTTCTTGACCTTGATGGTAATTAGGTCTCTGATTACTCGAAGTGGATGCCATGTCAGTACTGAACTTGCAATCACACAACTAAGAACAGGTAAATTTGAAACAGAAAGATCAAACACAAGCAACTAACAAAACAGACACAGAATTTCGATAAGAACTTCAAAAAATTCGCTCTGATACTATGATAAAATCTTCAATTTACACCAAAAATCTCAACTCAGCATTGAATCAGCAATATAGTGACATCAGTTGCATCGAATTTCAATGACAACAATAGCATACTCAAAGAGGAAGGAAACAGAAATTTAAAATTGCATCATTGGCGCCAAAAATAAGTGCCAAGAACAGAGAATAGAAGGAGCAAGAATTTGCTGAAAAATGCTACATTATAAATGAATAACCATCTCCTACAGTCTTTAGTATATATAATACAATAATAGAACCTCCTAGAATTGAATTACACACGTGATATAATACAATCGAGCTACTCCACTAGCTAGCCACCTAACTACTAATTAACGCTGATTGATCTGACGTGGCACCGTGCTTTTTGGGCTGGAAATGACTTGCTGCACCCTTAATTATATGTATGGATTGTTGCACCTGAACATTACCTCCTACACCCGTCTGATCCTGCATATGTTTCATACCAGACGTCTTTGCTGCTGGACTGGCATTTGAGTGTCCTACTGTTTTTGCACTGATGTTTGGGCACTTCATTGCCTTTTCTGCTGAGCCTTCAACATGTCTCCCCTCTATTACAGACAATGGGCTTCCACTCAATCCTTCAGTCGTGCATCATTTGATGCTTTTCTTTAGTTAAATGCAAATTGATGTTAACCAAATAAAATCTATATATCATCAGCGGGATGTAACTCATACAAACGACTTTAACATATTAGGCTACAGACAGCCTCAATATATAACTATCCAATGTGAAAATAGTATATACATAAACCTGTAAATATAGATGCGCATTCTATGAATTACATCCCAAAGTACACAATTAAGTCCCTAAAAAATAGACTTATTTCTAGCCTGCCATGTGAAATAGCCCATAGCAGCAAAGGCTATCTTGGCATCCTTGGCACGCAGTAACCTGTCCTGAGTTTCTTTGTGTCCTATGCCAAGGCACGCTTGAGCATGCCAAAGCTAACCTGCCACATCCATCCAAACTATCTCGTCTCTAAATTTACATAACATAGGTTACAAATGCTTGTCTTTTGGAAGGAAAATCTGTGTTTGGTTGGCAATTTGCCCAAGGCAGCCAATCCAAGTATGAAGGCATGCTTGGGAGTGATAAAAGAATCCCAAACCAGCTTGCTTCATTCCAGCTTCAACATTTTTTCTCTGAAGTATTCATAAGCCATATTAGGCCTTAAAATATCATCTTAAACCCAACGTGCCAAGACTGCCTTTTTTCCTCCAGTGACTCTTCCTTAGTGATGAGTTGGTCTTTGATGCCTAACAGAGTCTTGAGAAAGGAAGAGTTAGTCTTGTGCTTTTGCTTAGTCCATAGGTTGGCTCATAGCTTGTACTTGTGATTCATCCATTGAATCCATAGAGACGTATTCATTTGATTTAAAAGCAATAATCTTACCTTGTTTTGACATTGATTCTGATTTTCTTAGTGTAAGTTTGCTTTCGTTTGCCTTTATTGATACGATTAGTTCCTCCATTTTTATTGATCTCGTTTCTTTACTTTCCTCAATCGCTATGACTTTGGGGTCCCATTTGGATGGGAGACTTTTTAGAACTTTTTGAACCTTTTCATGTGTTGAGAAAGCTTTTCCAATAGACTCAAGAGAGTTGTAAATGTTACTCAAGCGTAAGTCCATATCAATAATCGATTCGTTTGGTAATAACTTGAAAGACTCAAGAGTGGACATAATCATGTTTATTTTAGACTCAAGAGTAGACATTTCTTGGGCACTCCAGCAAGTTGGCACATTATTTGATTCGCTTTTACTCAAATCGTTTAAAGGAAGTTGCATGGCTCTAGCATTCATACTTAACTTCTTTCTGTCATCACTAGTATATTCTTATTTCGGTATTACGACTTTCAGTGTGACACCATCAAACATGGATAACTTAGAAGGAATAAAAGGATCATCTTCTATAATGGACCACAAATCTATATCAATAGCCATAAAAAGAGTTTCATTCTAAGTTTCCATTGTATAAAATGCTCACTGTCAAAAAAAGGAGGCCTTACCTTCTCGTTTGGTCTTGTGACTAGCGGATGTCATCTCACAAAGATCATCGGATCCTCTTGTAGTGAGTATGCCTAAGCTCTGATACCACTTGTAGGACTTGTACAGCACCACTAGAAAGGGGGGCTAAATAGTGAGTGCGAAAAATTAGGTTTTTAAAAGTTTTTGACCCAAATTACTCACAATTGAAAACAGTTTTCTGTTTTCAAATCCTGATTTGAATTATTTAAATGACCTAGTTGTAGACATCCAAAAATTATGACATTTGGTGAGAATGTACTCTCAGATGTTATGAGTTACTCACAAAAATTTCAGATAAAAACTCCAATCCTAACCCCTTCAAAATATGTTTTTAGTCAGATTGTACAAATCTGCCAGAAACTGTATTCCGAATTGAAAATTTTACTCCTATTAATTGGTAACTCTAAATGGTCTAAAACTTTTATGATAAGACCCTCAGGATGTGTATTTTAATGGGTTGAAACAGGTTTTGGAAAAGATGTCAACCACATTAATGTTCTCAACATTTGCAAATCTGAAAATCAGATTGCACTAGTCTCAGCACTATTAATATTTGATTGACTTATACTTAATTAAAATGAGATGAAACTTGCGCAAAATGCAAAATAGGACGTGTGGCTATATTTTTGCAAAAGTTTATGATTTTTGAAAATCATTTACTATTTTTACTGTAGCAATGAAATCTATACAGAAAACAGGAAACTGATTGTAAAATGCTGAAAAGTAAGAATACCAAGAATTTTATCGTGGTTCGGTTAAAACAACCTACTCCGGTCTTTGAGGACACCTTTCTTGGTTATCAATAAACACTACAAATGCCTTACCATAAGGGTGAATAGAGTTAAACACTAACTCCACCTTTTTATAATCAAAACAATCAAGCAGATCAATCACGAATACCACCACCGATCGAATGAAGGTTTGATCATACGTTGATCAACCTTTTACAAGCAATGAATGTGTATGGGTGGTATATCAAATCCTATATACTATTTTGAATATATGAATGATAGGCATGAGACTAAGAAGAAGAATAAAGAAATGTAGAAGAAGAGAGCAGTCTAGCTTTTTGCACTTGTGAGAATATGAATTGTTGCTTGGCCTTGTCTTGCACTATCTTGCCTTTTTACTGCTCTTTGGGCCCCTTAAGGTTCTCTTCCTTCTTGAGATAAATCTTTAATGTCCTTGGAAGATTGCATTGGGTAAGAGATGACACAATCTTGCTTACTTTGTGTAATATGATTGGAAGGATGACTTGTCCTTGCCTAGATGTCACTTGTTGATTGGCCTTCATTTGTCCATCTTGGCACCCCTGTAATGAGCTGTAAATTCGAAAGAAACTGAAAACATGTGATAAAGTTCTAGTCAAATAATTATCATACAATCACACATTAATCCTCCTTCAATTTTGGAAGACAATTGAAGACAATTCAAGGGGAAAAATTGGCCAGCTATAGTAGACATGTGCTGAAATTTTCAGCATGTCTCTTTTGAATTCTTTCCTTATGTGGTGTCCTCTCCAATGTCACCAATCTTGTGTGGTATATCCTCCACTAATTGAAGTACCAAGTAAGCTCCACCTTGGCTCCAACATGGATGTAGTAGGCGTGTAGAAAGGCTGCAAATGTGCTGAAATTTTCTTTTAGCAAGCTTTGTCAAATAATGCACAATATTCACACATATATGGTAAATAATAATCGACCCTATTTTGAATTTTATAGAATACTTTAACATGTCTTGAATGTGTAAAATGTGTATAGATACATGTTAAATCTATGCCAAAAACCTTCCATGTGTGTATGTTCGTAGAAAACCAAATTTTCGACTTTCGTCGATTACGCGATTTTTCTCCGATTAATTTCAAAATTCCTACACATGTAATATATATTATGTCACACATAATATGCATAAAATGAAGTGTATATTCAGCTATATTGGTTGATAAAAAAATGTTGCATGTGTAAACAATAAAGTTGAGTTTGAATTCTCCACAAATCTAGCCTAAGTTGTGGGTGATTTGTGTGTGCCAACATGGTATAACTTAGTGGCTGATTGTAACATGTGATCCACAAAATTTTAAAGTATATTTGATGCATATAGGCTGGCCATATTTATATGGCCAGTACGTGACATGTCGGTGAAGTTTCGATAGTCACACGATACGACAATTTTTGGTTTATGACCTTGTAACATGGAATGTTGATGTCACCATGACTTATATCATAAATATGAGGCGTATATAGTGGTGTGAAATCGACGTGCGTTTATAAAATATGTGACGTGTCGGTGGTATGTCGGAATATAAGTATATAGTGTCTTTTAAAAAATGTGGATATATATATATAACATATATAATGGGTGTGTGAGATGAGATGAGGAGAAGACATTCCATTTTCAAATTTTTTGCCATATAGCTCTCTCCAAATATGTCTTCGTTTAATGAACTAGTTAGTCCATTAACTTAAGCACTTCACTTAATGAACTAGTTTAGTTCATTAATCATGGCACCTGAAAATAGTACAAAGACAACAAATTTTTGCCATATGATGTAAGTTTTAACGCTTCATGGCGTGTTAGTACGGCAACAATATATATAAGCATATAAAGCATGTTTATCACATAAACGTATCAAGTAATAATTTATTCATGCATTTTGTAAGCACGTTGAATTTAAATCATGCATTTATAAATCACTCAAACCCTTTTTCTCAAAACTTATATATGTTTATGTTTGGTTGAGTGTAACACCTTGTCCGGGATAAGAGATCTCCACCTTTATGATACATATACGATGTTATGTTTATGGAGATCTGCCTAACATCGGGTCCTGGTGGAGGATGTCAGGGGCAAACTACACATTATGGTTGAGTGTAACACCATGTCTGGGACACAGGGTCTCCGCCATAATGCGTCACTGTTATTTCTATGTACGTATGATGTAACACTGTGGTTGGACATCCGCGATTCATATTGGGTACATGAGACTATTCGGGGGATCATTCGGTATGTCGTAGGTACCGTTCTTACTATACAGAAAGTGCTATAGCCAATACATGATTTGCAATGTTTATGAAAGTTATGAAATGACATGTTACTAAATGTCTTATAATGGATGCATCACATACAACTCTGCATGAGCATTTGAAACCCTTACGAGTCATCATCACCTACAGTTAAAGGGGCACATATTACACACATAGGTCTGGACTTAGTAAGGGATATGACTTAGGGCAACCAGGAATAACCAAGTGATGATTAAGTTTCTAAAACAGTGTTAAATGCAAGCTTAAGATTATTCCGTTACATGTTTTATACCACAACACTATCAGAGATCCTTCTTCCAATGTTTAAAGAACCTTACCCAAGGGACATGGAGTATTGAAGGGCATTATAAGGAGTTGCACCTCTTGATGATTCCCGCAAATGCGTAAGAAAACGAGGAAGCTACTGTGACACGATTTTTGAGAGATTTAACTAAGATATACCAGACCTTATGGAACTTCATCTATATGTTGATATGGACTCTATGGTGCACATGGGAGAAAAAATAATGAGGAAAGTTAAGAGGCGATACACTCGGCTAACACAAGCTGCCTTTAACTGCTTTCAAAAGAGCACCACACAAGAGATCTGTGGCAGGGCCACCAAACAGTCTACAAAGACAAAATATAATGTAAGACGGGTGCCAAAAGTTCATCATGGAAGAAGGAACTTACTAAGCTGGTATCACTAACTATAGAAAAGAGCTGTCTTTTTGGTGTACGTTTCCCAAATTGAAAGTGAAAAAGGAGTTAGAATGCGCTTTGGTTCACAGGTATGGTGCTGCATATATGGGATCTCTAGTTGGTGGTGGGATGTCTTCCTAGCCCCATTTTTGTCTTCTACGCATTCATAGGTTGTTCTAAGATGTGACACATTCAGACTAGAAGTTTTGGATCGATCTATTCTAGCTGTAGATTTGGTTAAAGCTTTCTTATTAGCTTTCTCAGATCTACATATCTTGAAGGTGATGAAGTAGATTCTGTTAAATCTTCCTTTCTCACGAGGAAGCGAGCCAAGGATGAGAAAGGAAGGTTTAACCTTATCTACTTCATCAACAGAAAGAGTAGTAGAAAGTAAAACAAAATCTACTTCATTAACAAAATGATATGTAGAAGATCACGAGAGGTTTCGAATAAAAATATAAAAATAAACAAGGAAGTCGTTGTTTGTTTTATCTTTATTTAGTATTTAAAATTTTCGTATATGGTATATACTCTTCTATCATTTTTCTTAAAATGAATTGTATATTGGTTGCATCAGTGAAACAAAACCTTTCCTATTTGACCCCTTTGAATTCCATATTCGAAGTTGCAAATGGATCGATTCTTTTTAATGAATTCATTCCACACATTTCTTATGTACTCTTAGGTACTATATTGATTTTCCAGAATTTGTTGTTTTAACGTGGGTTTATTATCTTAGGTTAAGATCTATCATGAGGCTAGCCAAGTGGCATTTTCTTTAGCGAAATTGATTTGCCCTTGTAGAGAAAAAGGGGTTTGAGTGATTTCAAAATACATGATTTAAACGTGCATGACATATTGCATAAAAACGTGCATGACATAGACGTGCATAACATATTGCAAAAAACTTGCTTTATATACTTCATATATAATGTTGTCGTACTAACGAGCCATGAAGCTTTAAACCTTACATCAAATAGCAAACATTTGTTGTGTTTGAACTATTTTCAGGTGCCACCATTAATGAACTAAACTAGTTCATTAAATAAAGTACTTAGTTAATTAAACTAAGTAGTTCATTAAATGATGCAATATTTGGACAAGGCACAAAGGCAACAAGGTGAAGAAAAGAAAGTCTTCCATTCTCCTCTCGACACTATATACACGCCATTTATATATATGTACATATATATTTTTTCAAATTTTTTTTTGAAAAAGGCACGCACACATTTATTCCAACGTACTACCGACACGTTATATATTTTACATACGTATGTTAATGTCACACCACTATATTTAACTCATGTTTATGAGTATATTCAGGACTTATATCATATGATATAAGTCATGGTGATGACAAATTAAATAAGACACGTTAAAAGGTTCTAAACCGAAAATTGTCGTATCGGGCGAATACCGAAACTTCGCCAATGTGTCACGTACTTGCCATAAATAGATGGCTAGACCCTACACTTCACAATTAGCCATAAATTTCATGTCTTACATGGTATGTGCAGCCATAAAATCATTCCATGTTGGCACACACAAATCACCCCACATTAAGGCCAAATTGTGGAGATTCCAATTTCAATTTTGTCACATGTCTAGGCGCAACTTTAATCAGCATTATGAGCTGAATATTAAAGTTTAATTTATGTATATTATGTGTAATGTAATATATATAACATGTGAAAAAAGTTGGAATTTAATTAGAGAAAAATCGGGTAATCGATAAACATCGAAAATTCGGTTTTCTACGTACACAACACATGGAACGTTTTTGGCACATCATACAACATGTATCTAGACACTTTTTACATATTTCATATATCTCAAAATGTTCTAGAAAATTCATTTAAGGGCTGATTGGAATATACCATATGTGTATTATTAAATGTGCACTATTTTACAAAGTTTGCAAAAATAAAATTCAGCACATGTATCTACACATTATACACGCCTATACCAGCTTGATGGAGCATTTGTGGAGCATTGTTGGCATATTTATTGGTCAAGAATAAAGAATGCAATGTTGGCGACATAAAGAAAGAAACTACAAAAGGTAACATTTCAAACTTATGTCACATTTGTGACACTTTGCTGATTTTAACAATTTCTTGTCTTCAATTAATCGCTTCTTTTCTTTTGCGAGAGTCTTAGTAAATTTATGCAATTCTAAGTACTGACTAAAAAAATCATCATAAGAAGGCTCAGAGTCAGAATCAGAGTCAGATGATACCTCGTTTGATGCTTTGGACACAAAGCATACTTGTGCAGTCTCCTCTTCTGTTTCAGTCTCGGAATCTAATGTATCACTCCAAGTGGAGGCTTTGAGAGCTCGTTTCCTTTGCTTAGGTTCTGAGATGAGTCTATTCTTGTTCCGATCCTTGTCAGGGTATTTATTTGTTTGCTTGTCCTTATTAGGGCAGTCATATGATAGATGTCCAAGTTTATCGCATTCATAACATTTCACATCTTTGTTATTTGTCTTGTCCTTATTTCTGTTAGTCGAAGTGACCTTATTTTTGTTTCTAAACGACTTTCACATGAATTTTCTTAAGCCTTTAGCCAATAAAATTAAGTCATCGTTATCCGATTCAGAATCACTATCATCTACGTGATCAGAAGAAGTAGAGACGTATTCATTTGATTTAAACGCAATAGCTTTACCTTGTTTTGATGATTCTGATTTCCTTATGGTGAGTTTGTTCTCATGAACCTTAAGTGATCGAATTAATTCTTCCATCTTAATTGACTTGGTTTCTTTGCTTTCTTCTATTGCCGTTACTTTAGGGTCCCACTCGGATGGAAGGCTTCGCAAGACCTTTTGTATCTTTTCCTGCATAGTAAAGGCTTTTCCAAGAGACTCAAGAGAATTGTAAATGTTAGTCAAGCGAAGATCCATATCAACAATAGATTCATTAGACAATAATTTAAATGACTCGAGTGTGGACATAAGCATGTTGATCTTGGACTCTTTTACTTGACTAGTGCCTTCATGTTTCATTTCAAGTATTCTTCACATTTCTTGAGCACTAGAACAATTTGAGAGATAGCTAGACTCGCTCTTACTTAATCCATTTAAAAGTAACTGCATAGCCCTAGCGTTCATGCTTAGTCTCTTTTTATCCTCACTAGTATACTCTTCTTTAGGCTTAACGACCTCTAGTATGACTCCATCTACATTGGATAACTTTGATGGAACAAAAGGACCATCTTCTATAATTGACCAAAGATCAATATCAATTTCCATAAGAAAAAGCTTCATTCTTAATTTCCATTGAATTAAAGACTCACCGTCAAAGAGAGGAGGCCTTTGACTCGACATACCTTCTTGTTCGATTTTGAAATTTGTGGTTTCCATCTCACTGAGATCGTTGGATCCCTTTTGACGTGAGTGTCCTGCTCTCTGATACCACTTATAGGATCTACAAGGCACCACAAGAAGGGAGGGGGGGTTGAATAGTTGGTGCAGAAAGTGTGGTTTTTAAAATAGTTTTGACTCAAGAACTCAACTTCTGAAAACAGTTTCTTTTTTCAGGACCAGTTTTAAAACGTTTTTAAAACTAGGTTGTAGGTCTTCAAAAATTCTGAAATTTTGAGAGAACTTAGTCTCAGATGTTATGAGTGTCTCCAAAAAATTTCAGATTTAAATTGAACCTCTAAACCCTTGAAAATTTGTTAGTGGTCAGATTGCGCAAATCTGCCAGAAACGGTAGACTGATTTGAAAAATTAATTCCTATTTGTGCGTAACTCCAAATGCTCTGAAAATTTAAAGACTAACCCCTTATAAGTTTTATGTAAATGGGTTGAAACAGTTTTGAAAAATGCTTTTGGGAAGTTAGTCAAATACAAACAAAGTCTCAACCTTTGTAAGCCTGAAAATCAGACTGCACTAGCCTCAGAACTTTGGAACTTTGAGTGACTTATACTTATCCAAAAGGGTTGAAACTTGTGCCAAAAGAACCCTGAGACGTGTGGCTATGTTTCCTGAAAGTTTACTATTTTTATGAACGTAATCAAAAATGATAAACAGTGCTGAAACTGAAAGTAAATGACAGCAAGAATTTTATACTGGTTCGGTTATAAATAACCTACTCCAGTCTTCGAGGACACCTTCCTCGGTTCACACTAATCACACAACACAAAAACACCTTACCACAGAGTTGATGGAGTGACACACCAACTCCAACCCTTTATAAACCTTGTATGTGAATACAATGCACACGAACACCACCACCTTGCAAGTCTAAGATTGATCACACCTTGATCAATCTTTTACAATGATAAAGAATATGTGGTGGTCTATAAGAAGCCTATTCAAGTATATGAATGTAAGTATAATAGGATTTTAGGAAGAAGAAAGAAAGAGAGTGTAGAAAAGAAGATGCTAGGCGTTTTTGATCTTATGATTTGCAAGACTTTTTCTTGTTCTTGTTTTGCTCTTCTTCCTTCCTTTTTAACAATATGGCCGCCCCCTTGGAGTCCTCTTCCCTTCTTGAAAATTATCTTCTAAGTCCTTGGAAGAGTATATGGCATCATTGTGACATGTCTTTGCTTACTTGGCATCTTCTCATTGGATGATCATTAAACTTTTGCTTACTTGGCACTCATTTATTGGTTCGATGTTGTCATCATTTGATGACTAGACAAATCTGAGAATAACACTTAAAACATGTGCCAAAATCATCATAAAATAGGTACCATAACTTCCAAGATCATCACATAAAATTTGCAAGACAATTTTCTACAAAATTCCTTAAAAAATTTCGGCCATTATGATGCTTTATATGCTGAAATTTCAGCATGCGAAACATTTGTATTCTTTTCAAAATATTGCCAAATTTTGTATTGATTTATTCCAAGAAATTAAGGGATAATTTAATCATTTAGTGCAAGACATCTTTATCAAATTTTGGAATAAAAATTTATCATCAACAAGGCCAAAAATTCGGCCATATACATTCCCACACATGTTGAAATTTTCAGCATGTGTGATATTCAAAATATCACAATTTTAATTCCATAACTTATTCAAAATACTTCCAAATTGTCTTCCAAAAGTTTGCAGTTACATAGCCACATGTCCTAGCTTTCATTTGACACAAGTTTCATCTCATTTGGATAAGTATAAGTCAGCTAAACGTTAATAGTCATTAGACTAGTGCAATCTGATTTTCAGATATGCAAATGTTGAGAACATCAAAGTGGTTGACATGCTTGCCAAAAGAATTTTCAAAAAATGTTTTGACCCATTAAAATAAACATCTGGAGGGTCAAACCATAAAATTTGCAAGTCATTAGAGTTCCCAATTAATAGGAATAAATTTTTCATTTCGGAGTACAGTTTCTGGCAGATTGACGTAATCTATACAAAAACGTGTTTTCAAGGGGTTAGGCTTGAAATTTTAATTTTAGATTTTTGTGAGACAGTTATAAGATCTGAGAGCACATCCTCACAAAATTTCATAATTTTTGGAGGTCGAACAGGTCATCTAGATTAATCAAATCAGTATCTGAAAGTAGAGATTATTTTCAGAAGTGAGTTTTTGATCCAAAAAGTTTTAAAAACCAATTTCTCCACACTCACTATTCAACCTCCTTCCCCTTCTAGTGGTACTATACAGGTCCTACAATAACCACCAGAATCAGGGGGCTATTTTCCAAGCACTTGCAGATGCCATGGTCACAATGACCAATACCTTACCACAACAGCATCAACTGTTGAACCAGCAGTCAACACCTCAACCACCACGATAATTGGCCTGAAATTCGTCTTCAAGGAGATGCGAAGGAGTGGTGGCACATGGTGTAGGAACAACTGACACCACTGATCACTTGGATCCGATTTCGGGATGAGTTAAAGAAGTACTATGTGCCCGACAGTGCAATTTTTCAGAGCATGGCTCTACATCCACGGCATAAATGTAGGTCTAGTCCATGATTGTAGAAATTAAGTGAATAAGTCACGATCTTAGACATAAGTAACGATTTCGATTAAAAGTTGACCTTGGACATAGTACTGATTTTTGTCATAAGTGTCGATTATATGTTATATATGATCTTAGAAATAAGACATGCTCTTAGACTTAAGAAATGATGATACCAGCAACGATCCCAAAAATAAGCTACGATCCTAAACTTAAGGAGTCGATCGGTTTAGAGACATGTATGCCTAGGGTAAACCATACAATTTTACTTTCTTACCTTGTCTAAGTTTGATCATGACCCTTTGCACATATCCTTAATCGTGAATATAATAACCTTAAGCCAAATTATGGTACAAAAATATAATACTGATCAGGATGCTCTACCGCAGGCGCTAATTGACATATTAACTTGAATAGGTCAGGCGGTAACTCGGGCTGCTTCACTGTAGCAGCAGCATGAGACTCGGTACCATTAGAGAACTAAAGCGGGTTCATGCCTCTGCTTTGGCAGTAGTGTTGGAATGCGACTAGATCTAAGTTGAGATTGTAGCTACTAACGAATGATTTATAGTAGAATAATAGAAACTAAGTAACGATTTATAAGAATTATGATCAGTAGAGTTTAGCAAAGGATATTGTACAAAAGAGTTTAGAGTCTATGGTTAAGATGATGAATTGGAGTTATTAAAATAGGTCAAAGATATTAGTCTTACTACAGATATTGATTAATTGTGATGAGCACACATTAATATAGTTATAATGGAATAATATATTACTACAAAATCATTGGGTAAGTGTTGATTCCTAGAAACATCGAGTTATTTTGGCTTGAATTTAGTAGACTTAAATTTAAATAGAGCAGGCGTGAACAAGTAATAGTTGTCTTTCATGTGATATGGCTTAAAATTAGCTGTTTAGACAACCAAGTAAAGAGATACAATGGGTTAGTGTGGCACGCGGAAGCATGGTGAATTAGAACACCTCAAGTCGATCAATAATTAGTGTGCCATGTTAGGATTGGACAATTTAATTTAAAGATTTTATCATGAGTAGATAAACGTTAGACTTATAAAAAACTTTATGTAGGAGAACCTATTTGAAAATGAGTATGATTTATAGAAGATATATGAAATATTAGACTATTATATTCAAGCAGATAAAGATTTCATATAAGTACGTGCACCAAGGTATATATATATTTCAAAAGGTACATCCAAAAAAATTTGGTTTTCGAAAAAATACATCATCGAGCCTCATTTTTTCATAAAGTCTACTAAACTTTACAAAACTAAATTCTTTTCCGTACTTGTATATCAACATAATAAAAATTTCAATTCTTTTTGATGACCTTAAAGAGGAAAACTTTTTAGATGTTGATGAGGTGTATATATATTTCTTGTATTATTTCTCAATCTCCGTTAGTGATAACTATTTTTTCAAAAATAATTTTACTTGACGACTACCGATATTGCAAGCGTTTTATCTACTAAAGTGTTCTCGAAGTTATTTATCTACTCGCGATGAATTTACTTAACTTTTGTGAAGCCAAAAAGTAGGTTTCAAAATATGTACTTTTTTAGAAAACGAAAGGTACCGTATTCAAATCGTTTTATAAAATCTTACATTATTAGGTTTCAACTATTTTAATGCGGTGTTACCGTAATGCTTTTACAAACAAGTTATATATTTTCGGAAGAGGTCACTTGAGATACCACTTTGTGAAAACAAGTATATGCTATTTTGGTTCTCGTGTTTACATAAATAGAACAATATTATTTTAAACAATTAAGCTATATTTCAAATTATAGGCAGATAAGTTATGTTTTTACTTGAAGAAAAGTATATCCAAACACATATTCGTATATTAGGCTGCTGAAAGTATGCTGCAGAAGTAAGGATATGGTCATAGAACTAGCTTGTAAGTATATAGGAATTGATTTTGAAGACTTGGTTCTATGCAGAAGAAGTGCAATGGTTACCATATTGGCATACTCAATGGATATTTAGTTTGATTATTTATCTAGGAGGTGAATTAGATATAATTAGTTATAGAAATTCAGAAATTATAGATTACAAATATATAAGTTGAATGATACACGATCTAGTAGTGCGAGTGGAATGTGAAGACTTAATAACCGAAAAGTGAAGTTTGTATGATGATAATCATGATAAACACTTGGCTGATGTATTAAGTAGAACTACACTAAGTTAATGACTACGTAATACACAAGTTTCGAGAACGAAACTTATTTTAAGAGTGGAGACATGTTATATCCCGCAACTCCGGAAGGAGGAAAAGAAAATAAACGAAAAATAAACAAAATATAAAGTAGGATAAGATAAAAAATGATATTTTCTAATTAAATTAGGATTGGTTTTTCTAAACGAAATTGGATATATATTAAAACCCTAAACCTAATCTACCTAGGAAACGTATACTATCTCTATAAATAAATACACATACCCTCCTTTCCCAACACCATCAGCCGCCCCTCCCTCACCCCCTAGACAGCTAGTAGCCCCCTTCACCCCCCAGCCGGCAGCCTCCCTTGGTGGTGAAGAGAAGAATTTTGTTGAGAAATATGTTTGGATAATTTTCAAGGTCATGATTTTAAGTGGGGAATACTTAAGAATGTCACATATGGTGTTATAAATGATTAAGAGTTGAAAAAGTGAAGAAAAATGACGTCGATCTCTCAGGCAGAGACACATAGATCGTTCGATGTACATCATCCCCTAACATGGATCGATCGATGCTGGACAGAATAGAACCAAAAACTTACTGTGAGACGTCTATCTCTCATGTGGATCGATCGACGTACGTCAGCCCCTCACGTGGATCGATCAACATACGTCAATCCCTCACATTGATTGATCCACGTCTCACAGAAACTCACTGTGAGACATCGATCTCTGAAGCGGAGGCACTTCGATCGATCGATGTCTAGAGCTTTTAAAAATATTTTTCTAAAATGTGATAAAATAGTTGTTTTCATTTATACATGATTTATATATGTTGATATTATGTGTTTTTGATGAATTATAAATGACTTGTGACTAACGTGCTTTGGAAGTTTCTACAACATACCAAAAAGGGCAAAATTGGTGTTTTGAGTTTTGTATGAACATGATATGATGAAAATATTTCAAGGACATATTCTCATCTTATTTATCATGACAAAGGTGTTAATATATCTATTTCTGATCATCCTGGTCATTTCTGGAGTTTTCTCTCACCAGAGCATTTTGGTCATTTTACCCCTGAGGGCAGTTTTTGTATTTTCACTCAAAGAATCTCTTGAGTATATTATTATCTTTATTCTAGAGTTGATTTATGATTATATTGAAGATTATTTGGTGGTTTTCTATTATTTCTCTCAATTGATGATATTATCGACAATAGCGAGATATGTGATGGGTTGTGATGTCACATTTTATTTCTTTCTTGAAGAACTTCCTCTATGTGTTATTGGAGGATATTAATCATCATTTTTCAGATAATTTAAAGTTGTTAAAGGTGTGAAATTGATCACAACATACAAGTAGAAAAAGTGGGAATTTTGCTGTTATATGTTTACATAATCTTGTCACCTATTATTTGTTGATTTCTTCTTCAAAAATCTGAGTTCATATATATATATATATACAGCCTCAAAAACATGTATATACAGGTGGAAATGATGGTGTACTTATTTTATGACTTGGTGACAAGTGGATCAACCAAAAAGAAGCTAGTTGGCAAAATTGCCAACTTGGAAATTCTATTTTTGAAACCAACGGCTAGTATGGAGGTTTTGGAGCTGATTGTTTTGTTTGAAAATTTCAAATCTCACATGCCTATTCTCATGGCTAGAGTTGATTGGATAGTGGAAAAGTTATACCATATTATCCCTTGCTATTATCTTCACATTTTATTTACTATTTTGAGGTAAAAAAATCGGCCAAATGGTGTACAAAGATGGACCAATCATGTTGTTTCATTTTTCCAAGTGTACAAGGTTTCTATGTGGCCAACCAATGATGTGAAGACAACTAGGACTTGATGACGAAGATGGTGACATATTGGAGTTCTTATCTTCAAGAGTTATTTCACACTATAAATAGGAGGCAAAGGTGAAGAAGAAGAACACACACTTGAAAGCAAAATTTGAATTGTCTTGCTATCTTCTTCTCCTCATTCTTGTTTTATTCTTTGTAGCCAAGGTGTTCTTGTGATATTTGTTGTAGAGCTACTAGCCTCTTGTGTCTCATTTGTAAGATTGATTAGACAAATCTATAAGGCTACATCTATAGGTGATAGAGGTGTTGCAACCAAGAGTTGGATAGAGGTGTTCATCCATGTCTTGAATAGGGTTTGTGTTTAACCCAAGGATCAAGCTTCGTTCCTGTTGTAATTTGGTTCATACCATAGAGAAATCCAAGGAAAGGTGTTTCTTGGGACTGGAGTAGGTTACATTGACCGAACCAAGATAAATTCTTGGTGTTCTTGCCTTCTTTACAGTTTTCTGTTTTCTGCTCCAATCTGACCAGTTTGAGAACACTTGAACTCTGTTTTAACCAAGAAGTGTTTAAGGTTAGGGACTTTTTGAAACATAAACTAGACATCATAAGGAGTGGTTTGATATAAAGATCAACCTTTTTTGGTTAAGTATTCGAAGAAAAACACGTTTTCCAATTTGCGCAACATTCTGTCCAATTCTGTCTAGATTGACCATCTGAATCTTTTTATTTGTTTGAAGGTCCAACAATCTTATTTTTATCTGATTTTTGGATAGTATTTTCAAGACATTGAAGTTAAGTTCTGGAAATTTTCATAATTGTTGAAGTTGTGTACAAGGACTTTTGAATTTTTCAAGAACGGTTTCTGAATCTGAGGTGGCCTCAGATTCTGTTTTCAAATGGGATTTTGTTAAAGGGTAGTAGTGTAATTTCCGCTAACCATTATTTACCCCCTTTCTAGTGGTGTTTATTGTAGGTTCCTGGTCCAACAATTGGTATCAGAGCCAGGCTAACGCCACTCTAAGAAGCAAGATTCAACACCATATGAACAAGACAAGGACAAGAAGCAACAATTCAAAGTAGCCTACTAAACTTAAATCAAAGGTACATACAATGGCTATTGTTTCTCACAAAGGTGAGTTGGAAGGTATGTCTACGCAACGTCCTCCTCTTTTTGATGAAAATAATTTTGTTCATTGGAAACTTAGAATGAGGTTATTCTTAATGGCTATAGACATTGATTTATAGTCTATACTTGAAGATGGGCCGTACATTCCAATGTAAATTGTACAAGTAAATGGAGTCACACAAGAAGTAGAAAAATATAAAAGTGAATGTTCTTTCGAAGATAAAAAGAAAATGTCCATGAATGCTAAGGCTATGCAATTATTGTTAAACAAACTAACAACTTCTGACGCAGGATATGTGTCAAACTGTACAAGTGCACATGACATGTGGAAATCATTATAATTAAAGCATGAAGGTACTATTGGTGTAAAAGTGTCAAAAATAAACATAATTATGTCTGAGCTTGAATCTTTCAAAATGTTGCCGAACGAATCCATAACATCTATAGATTTGAGGATTACTAACATTTTTAATGCCCTTGAAGCTTTACGAAAATCATTTACCAACAACGAGAAGACTCAAAAGGTGCTGTGAAGCCTTCCTGCTGAATGGGATCCTAAGGTCACGGTGATAGAAAAAACAAAATCAATCACAAAAATAGACGAATTGATAGGCTCACTTAGAGTATACAAGGTGAAACTAAACCAACGGAAGTCCGGATCATCTAAATCATCCGGTAAATCTATAGCTTTCAAATCAACTGAGTAACATACAAATAATAATGATGGTAATAGTGATAATGAATTAGAAGATGACTTAACATTAATAGCTAGAAAACATAGAAAGTTTTTGAAACGGCCTAATAGGTATAGACAACGATCTTCTTCTTCTTCTTCTTCTATTTCTCAACCTAAGAAAAATAACTCTAACAACAACAAATGGTATAATAAAGAGTGAAAATGTTATGAATGTGGTGAAAAAAGACACATTTCTTATGATGTCCAACAAAGAAAAACAATAATAATAACAACAATAATAAACAAGCTAAGGACAAGGAGGCACAAAAGACTAAGACAAAGGAGTCCAAGTCAAGAAGAGGCAAACGACCAATGAAGGTGAGCACATGGAATGACTTGTCCGACTCAGAATCCAACACTGATGGAGCTCAAGTTTGCTTCGTATCCAACGAGGTAAGTTCTTCATCTGATGAAGATTCTGATAATGAAATATCATTTGATGAAATGTATGAAGAATTTTTAAGGATGCATGCTCACTGTATAAGGCTCTCTAAAGAAAAAAAAGAAACTAATTGAAGAAAATGACAAGTTGAAGACATCCAACTTGGAATTTTCCAATAATTAGAATCTTTTAAAAAGGAGTCTACTAATACTCTTGACTCTTTAGAGATTAAAATTGAATCATATTGAAAAAATAAACAAACATTAAAAACTGAAAATAGTATGTTGAAAGCGAAGTTAGAAAGTTGTGACAATGAGATGTAGGATCTGCAAGTCACCAATAGGAGAGGGGGTTGAATAGTGGGTACGGAAAATGTGGTTTTTAAAATTGCTTTAAACCAAAAACCCAACATCTGAAAACAGTTTTTGTTTTTAGGACCAGTTTTGAAACGTTTTGAAAACTAGGTTGCAGGTTTTCAAAAATTCTGAAATTTGGAGAGAACTTAGCCTCAAATGTTCTGAATATCTCCTAAAAATTTTCGATTAAAATGCAACCTCTAACCCCTTGAAAAATTGTTGGTGGTCAGATTGCGCAAATCTGCCAGAAACGGTAGTTTGATTTGAAAACTTTATTCCTATTTATCCGTAGCTCCAAATGATCTGAAAATTTAATGACTAACCCCTTATTAGTTTTATTTAATTAGGTTGAAACATTTTTGAAAAATGCTTTTGGGAAGTTAGTCAAATACGTTCAAAGTCTCAACATTTCTAAGCCTAAAAATCAGACTGCACTAGTCTCAGAACTTTGGGCGTTTAGATGACTTATACTTGTCCAAAAGGGTTGAAACTTACGCAAAAAGAACCCTAAGACGTGTGGATATGATTCTGGAAACTTTTGTGATTTTTGAGATTTGTTTACTATTTTTAATAACGTGATGAAAAGCGATGCATAGTGCTGAAAATGAAAGTAAGTGCTGAAAGAAAATAACACCATGAATTTTATACTGGTTCGGTTAAAACAACCTACTCCAGTCTTCGAGGACACCTTATTCGGTTAGCACTAATCACAAAACACAAAATAGCACCTTAACACTGGGTTGATGGAGTTACACACCAACTCCAACCCTTTACAAACCTTGTATGAGAATACAATGATCACGAACACCACCACCTTGCAAGTGCAAGATTGATCACACCTTGATCAATCTTTTACAACAATAAAGAGAGTATGTGGTGGTCTATATGAAGCCTATTCAAATATATGAATATGAGTACAATAGTCTTTTAGAGAGAAGAAATAAAGAAGTGTAGAGAGAAGAGGCTAGAAAATGTTTTTGATCCTTCAATTTGCAAGATTTGTTCTTGTCTTTTGTTTGCTGTCTTCTTTCCTTTTTATCACCGTATGGCCGCCCACTATGATGCCCTTCTCCTCTTGAAAATTATATTCTAAGTCCTTGGAAGAGTGTATTGCATCATTGTGACATGTCCTTGCTTACTTGGCAACTCCTCATTGGATGATCATTAAGCTCTTGCTTACTTGGCACTCATTGATTGGATGAAAGTTGTAATCACTTGATGACTACATAAATCTGAAAGTAAATCTCAAAAATCATGTGCCAATTAGCCATAAACTTATTACCATAAGTCACATAATCATCCCACATAATTAGCAAGGAAAATAACTCCAATTTTCCATTATAAAATAGGCCATAACACCTCTCCACATGCTGAAATTTCAGCATGTGTAACATTCACACTCTATTCAAATAGTTGCCAAGTTTGTATTTGATTTATTCCTTAAAAATAAAGAAGAAATCAATCATCATTTAGTACATAACATTCTTATCAATTTTGGAATAAAAATTGATCACCAATAGACCCAAGAATTCGGCCAACATAGATTCCCACACATGCTGAAATTTTCAGCATGTGTGATGTTCAAAGATATCACTTTATTTATTCCATAGTATATTCAAAACACTTCCATACTATCTCTTAATTAATCCACATAATTCAAGATAGCAAAATATGGCTCATTTAGTGTAGAAAATTGGCCAGCCATAGACTACACATGTTGAATTTTCAGCATGTGTCACAAATGTGACAAGATTTGAAATGTTACCTTTTGTAGCCCTTTCTTTATGTCACCAACATTTGCATGCTTCATTCTTGGCCAATCAAGATGCCAACAAAGCTCTAAATATGCTCCAACATGATAATTTAGGCGTGTGATGAAGATTGTGCATGTGCTGAATTTTATTTTTGCAAACTTTATAAAATAGTGCACATATAATTATACACATATAGTATGTTTCAATCAGCCCTTAATTGATTTTTCTAGAACACTTTAGAATGTATGAAGTATGTAAAAAGTGTCTAGATACATGTTATATCCCATGCCAAAAATGTTCCATGTGACGTGTACGTAGAAAACCGAATTTTCGACGTTTATCGATTACCCGATTTTTCTCTAATTAAATTCCAAAATTTTGCACATGTTATATATATTATGTTACACATAATATACATAAATTAAACTTTAATAATAAGCACTTAGGCTGATCTAAAATGACGCCTAACCATGTGACAAAATTGAAATTGGAATTTCATCAATTTGGCCTTAATTGAGGGTGATTTGTGTTTGCCAACATGGAATGATTTTATGGATGCACATACCATGTAAGCCAAGAAATTTGTGGCCATTTTTGAAGTGTAGGGGCTGGCCATCTATTTATGGCAAGTACGTCACACGTTGGTGAAGTTTCGGTATTTACCCGATACGACAATTTTCGGTTTAG
This sequence comes from Eustoma russellianum, assembly GCA_036186865.1. Classification (NCBI taxonomy): domain Eukaryota; kingdom Viridiplantae; phylum Streptophyta; class Magnoliopsida; order Gentianales; family Gentianaceae; genus Eustoma; species Eustoma russellianum. The sequence continues at coordinate 15,806,275 of AP025041.1, read as the reverse complement.
AACCTTTTAACGTGTTGTAATAAATTTGTCATCACCATGGCTTATATCATATGGTATAAGACCTAAATATACTCATAAATATGAGTTAAGTATAGTGGTTTAGAACCTTTTAACGTGTCGTAATAAATTTGTCATCACCATGACTTATATCATATGATATAAGACCTAAATATACTCATAAATATGAGTTAAGTATAGTGGTGTGACATTAATGTACATACGTAAAATATATAACGTATTGGCAGTACGTTGTAATATATGTGTATGTGCCTTTTTTAAAAAATCTGAATATATATATATATTTTTTGAAAGAAAAATTTTATTAGCATGAGCCCTCACTTTTGGCGGAGGAAAACCTTATTACAATAAATAAAAGATGTCAAGAGTAGCAGTAAGCGATTATCAACATCCATGTTATATATGATATGCCACATTAAAACCTTGCCAAGTGAAACCACCCTTGTGGATAAAACCTTGGCGAAGGAAAAAGCATACATATTTATATAAACGGAGTGTTGACATACTCTATCGGAAAAGTGAAAAGAAAAATAATCCTGGACAGTACACAAATGCACAAAAATCAAGATCTTGGCGAGCATCTTTGTCTGAAGTTGGTCTTTTGTCAAAGTGGCATGCCTGCCTGCACAAGCTAATGTGCCGGCAGAGATTTCAAGACACGCCAAACCATGTGGTAGATTTGCGTCAGGCGTTAGCTGCTTCGGTGAATATTTCAAAACTTGTGATGTGAAGAATGTTGCGCGAATAATGCTCGTTGTGGGATGTAGTCGCAGAAGCCAGAGGAATCCATCATTGTGTTGGTGTAAATCATATACAAAGAAAGCAGTGAAAATGTGAGAGGTCCGAGTAATATACACGAAAATCCAGCAGTTTGAGTGAATATAAAACATACCGAGTCTGCCTGCACCCAATAGGGTACAGGCAGAGAGGACGCAAAACTGCCAATCCATATGGAAGACTTGTGTAGTGCGACCATAGTTGCAGCAATCCGGTTGTGTAGTGAAATTGATCCGCCAACCAAATAGTGAGAAAGAAAAGAAAACTGTATAAATATTTAGAAAGCATAATATGCAGCAGCTGAGCAGAGGAAGATAAGTCATACTGCACCTGCCCGTATCCATAATGGTACGGGCAGAACCTCCTGAAGTGCGCCAATCCATTAGGAAGACATGAGCATCAGCCTGTGCGCAGGTTAGCCGAAGTGAGGTCTAAAAGTAGTGAGGCTCGTACCAAGGCTGGGAGATTATGACTATTGAAATATCCTGTCTCTGGACAAAGCATTGCATGTTGAGCTAAGTAGTGAGCTGCCATGTTGGTCTCCCGATACGTATGAGTAATTTCCAATCTATGTGACTGGAGCAATGAATGTAAGAGGTGTAGATGATAATTGCCGAAAATTCGCTGCGGTTGATGTAGTCTCGACACCAGATGTGCACAATCAGATTCTATCATAATCAATCTGAAGAAAGGAAGAAAATATAATAGACCAAATAAAGCAGCCTGAATTTCCGCCATCAATGGTGTGCACAGAGGCAGTCGGAAGGAGATGGCACTCACACAAGCACCAGTATGATTGCGCAAGATTGCCCCCCCGCAGCATATCGACGACCAACTGCTGCATCAACATTCAATTTGAGTCTACCTGATGGTGGACATTTCCATCTAACAATCCGGAGGCGCGGAGGATGGATCCGTGGGATCCAGGAAAGGGAAAGACTTGGTCCTGCTGATAGTTTGGATCCATGTATTTTCTGAATCCACATAGTAATGTCAAAGTGTATGAAATTTCTAAGCATTGTGGCCGAAAAGGATGTCGAATCCCCATATGTGAGCTGAGCATAGTGCCTCCAGATGTTAGAAACTGTTATAGCCGGAACAACAATTTTTAAAACTCCAGATAATGTTGAAGATGTGGAGCGATACCACCAAGATAACAAATATTTCACAGATTTAACGATTCTGGGAGTAATCCTTGAAGTTCCAAAGCAAAAAAAGCCCAAACCTGACAGATGCGATCACAGCAGAGGAAGACATGATCAACTGAGGCTGAATGCTGCTTGCAAAATGGACACTGCGTAGGTCGTGCCACAGAGTGTCGGCCAATGTAGTCCTCAAATGGCATAGCGGAATTGAATATACGCCACAGCAAGATTTTCGTGGATGGAGAGTGCTGCTTGAACCAAATAAATTTTGCTGACAGCTGTGTGGGGGTCGATGTCCTACAAATATCATATGCCGATTTGAGAGTGAATTCCCCTGTAGAAGTTGGTGTCCACGAAAGGAAAGAACCCAAGCCGGTCGTCTGGGATATGCACGTGTGATGTATTCGATAGATTAACTTCCATATCGCAGAGTCTGGAAGTCGTGGCCTATAATCTCCTCTTCTGCCATACTTCATATGCATATAGTGACTCCACAAAGTGTCCTTTTTTGGTATGTCCACCAAATTCTACACCGATATGCTTGTTGTAACTGATTAAGATCACGAAGCCATAATCCACCTTCTTCAATAGGAAATGTAATTCTTGTCCATGACACCCAATGATGCCGGTTTCCCCAAAAGAAAGATGCCATCTTTCTGTTGATTATTCGGATGACTGATTTTGGTAAGCCACCTGCTGCTAAAATATGTAGCGGAAGTGCAGCAATCACTGAACATAGCAGAACTAGACGTCCTACTTGGGAGAGCAGTCGGGCATGCCAGCCTTGCAGGCGGTCCTTCATGTGTTGTAACAGCAAGGAGAAATACATTGATCTATTAATACCTTTGTGAAGATACGAACCCAAATATCGAAAAGGAAGAGAAGCAAGCCGCATACCAAGAATGTCCTTGAATGTGCGTCGCTTATGTGGGGTGCGTCGCTGATGGCGTGTGGAGAGGGAGTGGAAGACTTTCCTTTCTTCAACTTGTTGCCTTTGTACCTTTTCCAAATATGGCTTCCTTTAGTGAACTACTTAGTTTATTTAACTAAGTACTTCACTTAATGAACTAGTTTAGTTCATTAATGATGGCACCTGAAAATAGTTCAAGCACAACAAATGCTTGCCATTTGATGTAAGCTTTAAAGCTTCATGGCTCGTTAGTACGACAACATTATATATGAACTATATAAGGCAAGTTTTATGCAACAGCGTGTCATGTCATAAAATATGTTATGCATTTCTTTAATACACGTTATTTAAATAATGCATTTTGTAATCACTCAAACCCCTTTTTCTCTACAATCTCTCCCTTTTGATGATTTACAAAATAACCTACATTCATGATTTAAATCTTATCACTCTCCCTTCAATCGTGCATAAATTCAAATTTTGAATTTCAAATTCGCCCCCCTTGATTTATGCAATCAGTTTCTCTCTCCCCCTTAAATCATACATTCTCTCCCCTTTTATTTTGGAAAGTCAATCAAAAATGCATGTGAATATGGAAAGACAATCAAATCAAATCAAATCAGCAGAAATCATGCCTAATTTAGAACGAAGATTTTCATACGTGGCTTGATTTAATGATTTAGTGAATATGTCAGCTACTTGTGCCTCAGTCCGTACGTGATCTATGACAATATCACCATTATTTACGTGATCAAGAAGGAAGTGATAGCGTACTTCTATATGTTTGGCTTTAGAGTGTAGCACGGGGTTCTTAGATAGGTTGATTGCACTCATACTATCACAATATATAGGAATTCTATTTATGGTAATTCCAAAGTCAGAAAGTTGTTGTTTTATCCATAGTAATTGTGTGCAACAAAGACTAAGTTCCATGTACTCGGCTTCAGTAGTGGATAAAGCTACGCTTGCTTGCTTTTTGGAAAACCATGAAATAAGTGAGTTTCCTATAAATTGGCAAGTGCCACTCGTGCTTTTTCTATCTTTTTTACATCCACCATAATCAGCGTCAGTGTAGGCATGCAAATTAAAGTCAAGTCACAATCTTTATCATACCAAATGCCTAAGGTGAGTGTGTGCTTAATATATCGGAATATTCTTTTCACCGTATTATAGTGAGACACCTTAGGTTGACTTTGAAAACATGCACACATACATACACTAAACATGATATCAGGTCTACTAGCAGTAAGATATAGCAAAGAGCCCATCACAGATCTGTATAAGGCATTATCAAAATCCTTACCATGTTCATCTTTATCTAATTTAGTAGTGACACTCATAAGGGTGAGTGATGATTTTAAATTCTCAAAATTGAACTTTTTAATCATATCATTTATATATTTAGCTTGGCTTATGTGGATGCCTTTACTCGTTTGTTTAATCTGCAAGCCAAGAAAGTAGTTCAATTTGCCAACCATAGACATTTCAAATTCGGATTTCATGCAATTTTCAAAATCTTCAACAAGTTTATGAGAAGTGGAGCCGAAAATGATGTCATCAACGTAAATTTGAATAATAAGTAAATCTGATTTATCTTGTTTTAAAAATAAAGTACTATCTATAGTGCCTCTTTTAAAACCATTTTCTAAAAGAAAAGTAGCAAAACGATCATACCATGCTCTAGGTGCTTGCTTTAGACTGTATAGTGCCTTATTTTAAAACCATTTTCTAAAAGAAAAGTAGCAAAACGATCATACCATGCTCTAGGTACTTGCTTTAGACCGTATAGTGCCTTCTTTAGTTTGTACACATGATCGGGGTGTTTCAAATCTTCAAAACTGGGTGGTTGTTTCACGTATACCTCTTCTTGTATGAATCCATTTAAGAATGCACTTTTCACGTCCATTTGATAGAGTTTAAAATGTTTCATGCAAGCAATGGCAAGTAAAAGTCGTATAGCTTCTAAACGTGCTACGGGTGCAAATGTTTCATCATAATCAATTCCTTCTTCTTGATTATAGCCTTGTGCTGCAAGTCTAGCTTTATTTCTAACAACTTTTCCTTCTTCATACATTTTATTTCTAAACACCCACTTTGTGCCTATTATAGTCTTATCTTGTGGTCATGACACTAAATCTTATACGTCATTTCTAACAAATTGATTAAATTCGTCATGTATAGCATCAATCCAAGAAGATTCACTCAAAGCATCATGCACATTTTTAGGTTCGATTTCAGAAATCATGGCATGAAATTGGTTTATTTCATCTGGATTTATTCTTCTACGTGGTCGCACACCGTGAGTGATATCGCCTATAGTGAGATCATGTGGTGATCTCTATGCCACATTGGTTGATTATTTTCTATGTTCTCATGCATTTCTAAATGATCATGCATTTCTAGTGTATCATGCATATCATGCGTGTCATCATCATCATTCAACACGAGTTTTAATTCAAAATCATCATCATATTCTTTTTCTTTATCAATCTCACCAAATTCATTAAACTTCACATGAATAGATTCTAGAATTTGTCTAGTGAGAGGATCATAACATCTATATGGTTTTGAATTCACAAAATACCCAACAAAGATGCATTCAATTGATTTAGATTCAAACTTATCTAAATTTTCTTTCGTATTTAACACAAAGCATTTACAACCAAACACACGAAAGTAATCAATTTTAGGCATGCGATCATTTAATATCTCATAAGGCACCTTGTTAATTTTCTTTCTAATGGACAAACGATTAACTATGTAGCATGCACAATTTATGGCTTCCGCCCACAAAAATCTAGGCAATTTATTCTCACACAACATGGTTCTAGCAATTTCTTGTAATGTCCTATTCTTTCATTCTACTACTCCATTTAATTGCGGAGTTCTAGGTGGCGAAAACTCGTATTTAATTCCTCTTTCTTTGCAAAATGAAATCATATCTTTGTTTTTAAATTCACCGCCTCTATCGCTTCTTATCCTTTTCACATTGACACCATATTGATTTTCAAGTTGTTTTATTAGTTTCGCAATCTCAGTGGCACTATCATCCTTATGTGCAAGAAACAAAGTCCAAGTATAATGAGAAAAGTCATCAACAATCACACAAGCATAGTGACGCCACTAAGACTCGTAGTGCGACTAGGACCAAACAAATCAATGTGTAGTAATTCTAAAACTCTAGTCGTGCTTATTTCATTTTTAGGTTTTAGTGACTCGCGTGTTTGTTTGCCTTTTATGCAAGATTCACACAACTGAAATCAAGTGTAGGCAATCCTCGTATTAGGTTCTTTCGTTGGAGTTTTTCAAGTATATAAATGCCAATGTGTCCTAAACGTCTATGCCATAAATTTACGTTAGGTTCATTTGACATGAAACACTTAATCTTAACGTCTACCATATCATCCATAGAAAGTGTAAAGATGTTTCCTTCCCGTTTTCCTTTTAGCACTACTTCTCCATTTTTATTTATGATATTGCAATAGGGATGAGTAAAGCACACATCGAAACCGTTATCAATAAATTGTGAAATGCTAGGAAGATTATAAGGTAAGTTGCTTACCAAAAAGACGTTGGAGATTTGAAGGGTGCTTGGGTTTCCAATTGTACCTTTTCCGATGATCTTGCCTTCATTGTTGTCTCCAAAGGTCACGGATCCGCCTTTTGTGACCTTCTTCAATTTAGTGAACAGGCTCGGGTCACCCGTCATGTGCCTCGAGCAACCACTGTCAAGGAACCATTTGATAGATGTATCTTTTGATGTGTGGGTTCCCTGTAATGTACGAGAATGATTTAGGTACCCTTTTAATTTTGGGTCCTTGCGAATTAGTTATTCACCTCTTGGTAAAAGTACCTTTCGGTACCCATACTTGGGTGATCCTTCTCAGTCTATCAAATGGCAAGAATGTAGGTGAAGGTGCAATGTAGTAGACATGTGGTGAGTGCACTTTGGGCCTTTGGCCAAGAACTCCTTTATACGCATTATATGGAGGACGTTTTTGATATGTCCTTGTGTTAGTTTGCGTAGTGCGTGATCTAGATGGATGAAATGAATTTCGTGTATGCATCACTTGTTTCTTCTCATATCTATATGGCACAAAATTATATTTCGCATGATATGCATAAGAAGTATGACGAGATGAGGGGAGAGGGGGTCTTTACGTCATCTTAAGCGCCATATTTGCTTTTGGAGTGTCTACTTTCTTAGACAATACAAACTTGGTTGGTTTAAAGGATACTTCATTTGTTTCAATATATCCTAATCCCATCTCATCACTATCATGCTTTTGTGATAAAATAATACGATCTAGCATGTTAGATCCCGTATCAAACTGTTTCATCATTTTCTCTAAGTCCGTATTCCTTGATTTCAAATTTAAAATCTCGGATTTCATTTCATTATTTTGCGTGGTCAATGATGAGATCTCTGTCTTTAATGCATTAATTATGCATGACGACTCTTCTTTTAAATCGTTTAATTGAGCGACAAGATTCTCGTTAGAAGATTCTAACAGCTTCTTGTCTTCAATTGATTGCTTCTTTTCTTTCGCGAGTCTTAGTAAATTTATGCAATTCTAAGTACTGACTAAAAAGATCATCATAAGAAGGCTCAGAGTCAGAATCAGAATCAGATGATACCTCGTTTCATACTTTGGACACAAAGCATACTTGTGTAGTCTCCTCTTCTGTTTCAGTCTCGGAATCAGATTTATCACTCCAAGTGGAGGCCTTGAGAGCTCTTTTCCTTTGCTTAGGATCTGAGACGAGTCTATTCTTGGTCCGTTCATTGTCAGGGTGTGTGTTTGTTTGTTTGTCCTTATTAGGACAGTCATATGATAGATGTCCAAGTTTACCGCATTCGTAACATTTAACATCCTTGTCATTTGTCTTGTTCTTATTTCGTTTAATCGAAGTAGCCTTAGTTTTGTTTTTAAATGACTTTCTCATGAATTTTCTTAAGCCTTTAGCCAACAAAATTAAGTCATCGTTATCTGATTCAGAATCACTATCATCTACGTGATCGGAAGAAGTAGAGACGTATTCATTTGATTTAAATGCAATAGTCTTACTTTGTTTTGATGATGATTCCAATTTCCTTATGGTGAGTTTGTTCTCATGTACCTTAAGTGATCCAATTAGTTCTTCAATCTTAATCGATTTAGTTTCTTTCCTTTCTTCTATGGCCGTTACTTTAGGGTTCCACTCGGATGGAAGGCTTTGCAGGACCTTTTGTACCTTTTCCTGCATATTAAAGGCTTTGCCAAGAGACTCAAGAGTATTTTAAATGTTAGTCAAGCGAAGATCCATATCAACGATAGATTCATTTGGTAATAATTTAAATGACTCGAGTGTGGACATAAGCATGTTGATCTTGGACTCTTTTACTTGACTAGTGCCTTCGTGTTTCATTTCAAGAATTCTCCATATTTCTTGAGCACTAGAACAATTTGAAACATAGCTAGATTCACTTTAACTTAGTCCATTTAAAAGTAATTGCATAGCCCTAGCGTTCATTCTTAGTCTCTTTTTATCATCACTAGTATACTCTTGTCTAGGCTTAAGGACCTCTAGTGTGACTCCATCTACAGTGGATAATTTTGATGGAACAAATGGACCATCTTCTATAATGGACCAAAGATCAATATCAATTGCCATAAGGAAAAGTTCCATTCTCAACTTCCATTGAATGAAAGACTCACCGTCAAAGAGAGGAGGCCTTTGACTGGACATACCTTCTTGTTCGGTTTTGAAGTTTGTGGCTTCTATCTCACTTAGATTGTTGGATCCTTTTGATGTGAGTGTTCTTTCTCTCTGATACCACTTGTAGGATCTACAAGGCACCACTAGAAGGGAGGTTGAATAGTGGGTGCAGAAAATGTGGTTTTTAAAATTGTTTTAAACCAAAAACCCAACTTCTGAAAACACTTTCTGTTTTCAGGTCCAGTTTTGAAACGTTTTGAAAACTAGGTTGCAGGTCTTCAAAAATTCTGCAATTTGGAGAGAACTTAGCCTCAGATGTTCTGAGTATCTCCTAAACATTTCAGAGTAAAATTCAACCTCTAACCCCTTGAAAAATCGTTGGTGGTCAGATTGCGCAAATCTGCCAGAAACGGTAGTCTGATTTGAAAACTTTATTCCTATTTATCCGTAACTCCAAATGCTCTAAAAATTTAATGAATAACCCCTTATTAATTTTATTTAATTGGGTTGAAACATTTTTGAAAAATTCTTTTGGGAAGTTAGTCAAATACGTTCAAAGTCTCAACCTTTACAAGCCTGAAAATCAGACTACATTAGTCTCAGAACTTTGGGCGTTTGGATGACTTATAATTGTCCAAAAGGGTTAAAACTTATGCCAAAAGAACCTTAAGACGTGTGGCTATGAATCTGGAAATTTTTGTAATTTTTGAAATTCGTTTACTATTTTTAATAACATGATGAAAAGCGATGCACAGTGCTGAGACTGAAAGTAAGTGCTGAAAGTAAATAACACCAGGAATTTTATACTGGTTCGGTTAAAACAACCTACTCCAGTCTTCGAGGACACCTTCTTCGGTTAGCACTAATCACAAAATACAAAATAGTACCTTAACACAGGGTTGATGGAGTTACACACCAACTCCAACCCTTTACAAACCTTGTATGAGAATACAATGATCACGAACACCACCACCTTGCAAGTGCAAGATTGATCACACCTTGATCAATCTTTTACAACAATAAAGAGAGTATGTGGTGGTCTATATAAAGCCTATTCAAATATATGAATATGAGTACAATAGGCTTTTAGAGAGAAGAAATAAAGAAGTGTAGAGAGAAGAGGCTAGAAAACGTTTTTGATCCTTCAATTTGCAAGATTTGTTCTTGTCTTTTGTTTGCTCTCTTCTTTCCTTTTTATCACCGTATGGCCGCCCACTATGATGCCCTTCTCCTCTTGAAAATTATATTCTAAGTCCTTGAAAGAGTGTATTACATCATTGTGACATGTCCTTGCTTACTTGGCAACTCCTCATTGGATGATCATTAAGCTCTTGCTTACTTGACACTCATTGATTAGATGAAAGTTGTCATCACTTGATGACCAGATAAATCTGAAATTAAATATCAAAAAACATGTGCCAATTAGCCATAAACTTATTACCATAAGTCACATAATCATCCCACATAATTAGCAAGGCAAATAACTCCAATTTTCCATGATAAAATCGGCCATAACACCTCTCCACATGCTGAAATTTCAGCATGTGTAACATTCACACTCTATTCAAATAGTTGTCAAGTTTGTATTTGATTTATTCCTTAAAAATAAAGAAGAAATAAATCACCATTTAGTACATAACATTCTTATCAATTTTGGAATAAAATTTGATCACCAATAGACCCAAGAATTCGGCCAACATACATTCCCACACATGCTGAAATTTTCAGTATGTGTGATATTCAAAGATATCACTTTATTTATTCCATAATATATTCAAAACACTTCCATACTATCTCTCAATTAATCCACATAATTCAAGATAGAAAAATATGCCTCATTTAGTGTAGAAAATCGGCCAGCCATAGACTACACATGCTGAATTTTCAGCATGTGTCACAAATGTGACAAGATTTTAAATGTAACTTTTTGTAGTTCCTTTCTTTATGTCACCAACATTTGCATGCTTCATTATTGGCCAATCAAGATGCCAAAAAAGCTCCACATATGCTCCAACATGATGATTTAGGCGTGTGATGAAGATTGTGCATGTGCTGAATTTTATTTTTGCAAACTTTGTAAAATAGTGCACATATAATTATACACATATAGTATATTCCAATCAGACCTTAATTGATTTTTCTAGAACACTTTAGAATGTATGAAGTATGTAAAAAGGTGTCTAGATACATATTATATCCCATGCCAAAAATGTTCCATGTGACGTGTACGTAGAAAACGAATTTTCGACGTTTATCGATTACACGATTTTTCTCTAATTAAATTCCAAATTTTTGCATATGTTATATATATTATGTTACACATAATATACATAAATTAAACTTTAATATTCAGCACTTAGACTGATCTAAAGTGGCGCCTAACCATGTGACAAAATTGAAATTGGAATTTCCACAATTTGGCCTTAATTGAGGGTGATTTGTGTGTGCCAACATTGAGGGTGATTTTATGGCTACACATACCATGTAAGCCAAGAACTTTGTGGCCATTTTTGAAGTGTAGGGGCTGGCCATCTATTTATGGCAAGTACATGACAAGTTGGCAAAGTTTCGGTATTTACCCGATACGACAATTTTTGGTTTAGAACATTTTAACGTGTCGTAATAAATTTGTCATCACCATGACTTATATCATATGATATAAGACCTGAATATACTCATAAATATGAGTTAAGTATAGCGGTGTGACGTTAATGTACGTACTAAAATATATAACATATCGGAAGTACGTTGAAATATATGTGTATGTGCTTTTTTTAAAAAAATCTGATTGTATATATATATATATATATATATATATATATATAATATGTTGAAAATGGCGTGTGGAGAGGGAGTGGAAGACTTTCCTTTCTTCAACTTGTTGTCTTTGTGTCTTTTCCAAATATGGCTTCCTTTAGTGAACTACTTAGTTTATTTAACTAACTACTTCACTTAATGAACTAGTTTAGTTCATTAATGATGACACCTGAAAATAGTTCAAACATAACAAATGCTTGCCATTTGATGTAAGCTTTAAAGCTTGTTGGCTCGTTAGTACGACAACATTATATATGAACTATATAAGGCAAGTTTTATGCAACTGCGTGTCATGTCATGAAATATGTTATGCATTTCTTTAATACACGTTATTTAAATCATGCATTTTGTAATCACTCAAACCCCTTTTTCTCTACATGAGATAGTTTAACTTAAATCTTTTAAACTAAACTTAGAAAAAATGTTGGAACAATTTAAGTCTGGAACCAACATGCTAGATACACTTATATCGTCTCAAAAATATGGAAACAATAAATCTGGATTAGGATATAAAGAAGAAAATGTCAAATTAGATAAAAGACTAAGTTTGTTTCACCAAATACTAAATAACCATATAAAGCAACAAAAATAAAATCAGCTTTGCCTGCTATTTCTTCTTCTACTCATTCTTCTGCTTATACCAAGGAAAAAATGCAACATGAACCCATAAAAGCACACACAAATAAACGTCCAACTAGGCAAAACTTTGCATCTAGACCACCTAGAATTTATGCCTACATGTATACAAATGTATCTAGACAAAATCAAATGCATCCAACTTATTATGAACCTAAATATAGGCAACATTCGTATAAGGCTTTTAGAAATGCATATGAACACATATATAGCACCATATAAGAAACAAAATCGTATGCCTTATTTTACCTATCAAAATCGGCCACAACATACTACTTATAAACCAAGATATAACAATTATGTGCATACACCTTCATTTAATTAGAATGGAGAAGTACATGAAAATCCTTTGTATTATTCAACTTATAATAATGTCAAATATGTGCCTAGAAGGTACATCCAAGTTTGGATACCTAAGGGATATCTAAATAAGGGTGGTGCCCCTAACATTCAAGGACCCAAGGGTACCTAAAACTTTGTCTCCATTGTAGGAAAATAGAAAGGAATGCAAGAAGGATCCAAAGTCAAAGAAGCTAAAAACCAAATGATTTTTAGATAGTGGATGTTCAAGGCATATGACGGGCAACCCCAACTATTCATCGAGTTGGAACATATCGAGAATGGAGGAAAGGTGACATTCAGTGACAACGACAAAGGAAAAGTTGTTGGAAAAGGAACAATCAAGGACCCTAACACATTTCAAATACAAAATGTGTTGTTAGTAAGAAATCAATCCTATAATTTATTAAGCATTTCGCAACATATAGATTCCGGTTATTATGTTTCACGTCTTCCTGATTCTTGTGATATAACTAATGAAAAAGGAGAAATTGTATTAAAAGGAAATAGGGACGATAACATTTATACTCTTACCTTAGATAATATGTTAGACGCTAAGGTTAAGTGTCTAATATCACATGACTTAGATGTGAATTTATGACATAGAAGACTAGATCATATAGGAATTTCAACTATTGAAAAGTTATCTAACAAGAACTTAATTAGAGGTATGCCTAAGTTAGACTTAGATAATTTTCAATGTTGTGAAACTTGTATTAAAGAAAAACATATTAAAGAAACATTAAAACCAAAACATGAAGTGAGTACTAGTCATGTACTAGAATTGCTTCACTTAGACTTATTTGGTCCAAGTAGGACAAGAAGTCTAGGTGGACACTACTATGTGTGTGTCATAGTAGATGATACTCACGATACACATGGACCTGGTTCTTAACACACAAAGACGATGCTCCATTGGAAATCAAAAATCTTATTAAACTACTTGCGTATTTGTATGAAGAAAATGTGAAAAGAATTAGGAGCCATAGAGGTGGAGAATTTAAAAACAAAGATGTAGTAAAGTTTTGTGAATTATATGGAATTAAACATGAATTCTCACCACCTAGAACACCACAACTAAATGAAGTTGTTGAATGTAAAAATAGGATAATTCAAGAGCATATAGGTGCTATAATCTTGTATCTAGAAAGATAATTGAATCTATGCATGTGAAATTCAATGAGAATGCATATTTTGAAGTTGGTAATAAAACTCAACATAAACAAGAAAATAATGTTCAAACTATGTTTGGTGATGATGATGTATTACTTGAGCCAGTATGTGATCGTCTAAAATCAACTCCCCCTGAACAAGACATGCATGAACCTTTAGATGAAATAAATGAAGAAATTTTGCAATTGGAAGATAATATAACTAACTTACAAGATGATCCAATTGTATAAGAAATTGTTCACACTAATGTAACATTCGAACAAGATGAGTGTGAATCTAGTCAACCTAGGAATTGGTGGCTTATAAAAGATAAACATAAACATCCTAAAGAATTAATCATTAGGGATCCAAGTGTTGGGGTTAGAACATGTAGAAACATAAGTCAACCTAAAGGACATAGCTTAATCTCACACTTAGAACCTAAGAATGTTAAGGAAGCCTTAGGTGATATATCTTGGATAGATGTCATGCATGAGGAATTGAATCAATTTACAAGGAACAATGTGTGGGACTTAGTACCTAAACCTAAAATAAGTCTATAATAGGAACTAAATGGATATTTAGGAATAAAATGGATGAACAAGGAAACATCATACGAAATAAGGCTAGGCTAGTCGTACAAGGTTATAATCAAGAAGAAGGAATAGATTATGATGAAACCTTTGCACCCGTTGCATGACTAGAGCAATTAGATTGTTACTTGCGGTTGCAAGTCCAAGCAACATCAAACTCTTCCAAATGGATGTCAAGAGTGCGTTCTTGAATGGATACATCCAAAAAGAAGTTTTTGTCAAACAACCCCATAGATCCAAAGATCCAAAGAATCCTAACCATGTTTACACTCAATATGGTTTGAAACAAGCTCCAAGAGCTTGTTATGATAAATTTGCAAACTTTCTTATTGCAAATAATTATCAAAGGGGGACCATAGACAACACACTATTTCTAAGAAGAAAAGATAACGACTTTTTAATAGTGCAAATATGTGTAGATGACATTATCTTTGGATCAACCAACCCTACCTTAGTAAAACACTTCGAAGAGTGTATGAAATCAAAATTTGAAATGTCAATGGTAGGAGAGTTGAATTATTTCTTAGGACTACAAATTAAACAAACCCCTCAAGGAATACATATTAGCCAACTTAAGTATGTCAATTATATGACTAAGAGGTTTGGCTTTGAGGAGTTGAAACCAACACCTACCCCTATGAGCGTTAGCACCAAATTAGACAAGGATGAAGATGGTAAACCTTTTGATGACACACTTTATAGGTCTATGATCGGATCAATGCTGTATTTAACTGCATCATGACTTTATATAATGTTTAGTGTTTGTATGTGTGCTAGGTTTCAATCTTGTCCTAAGGTATCTGATTACACTGCAGTGAAAAAGACGTTTAGATATCTTAAACACACACCTCACTTAGGACTTTGGTATGATAGAAATGCTAAGTTGGAATTGTATGCTTATAGCGATGCTGATTATGGTGGTTGCAAATTAGATAGAAAATCCACTAGCGGTACATGTCAATTCATAGGAACCAACTTGATCTCTTGGTTTTCTAAGAAACAAGCTAGTGTAGCACTCTCTACCACAGAAGCCGAGTATACAACCTTAAGCTTATACACTACCCAAATAATTTGGCTTAAACAACAACTTAGTGATTTTGACATTAAAATAAATAAGATTCTAATTTTCCACGATAGCACAAGTGCGATCAATCTTTCTAGGAATCCAGTACTTCATTCAAAGGCCAAACACATTGCGGTAAGATACCATTTCCTTCGAGATCATGTTCAAAATGGGGACATAACCATAGATCATGTAAGAACTGATCATCAAATAGCTGACATCTTTGCCAAACCCCTTAATCAAGCCACTTTTGAAACTTACGAGCCAAGTTAGGTATGACGACTTACGATACAATTGCATAGTTCTATCTTTTGCATGATTTCCAAAATAAAGGGCGAGATAGAATAAGAACATGACTTTTAGTTGGTAAGTCATGATTTGGATTTGAGTTGAATAATATGCTAAGTTTCAATTGATATAAGTTTTGAGCATAGGTTAAGGGAGAGAGTATAAGTTGAGGGGGAGCATATGAGCATATATGTCAAAAACATGAGACTTGAAAGTTTGAAAACAATTGGTATAAAATTGGTGAAATAATTGCTAATTGGTGAGGTTTTCAAAGCAATTCAATTGGTATAGAATTGGTAGATATGTGATAAAAGGGTTGTGACATTAAAATCATGTTAAGTTATTTTGAATATCATCCAAAAGGGGGAGAATGTTGAGAAATATGTTTGGATAATTTTCAAGGTCATGATTTTAAGTGGTGAGTACTTAAGAATGTCACATATGGTGTTATAAATGACTAAGAGTTGAAAAAGTGAAGAAAAATAACATGGATCTCTCAGGCAGAGACACATGGATCGTTCGATGTACATCATCCCCTAACATGGATCGATCGATGTTGGATAGAATAGAACAAAAAACTTACTGTGAGACGTCGATCTCTCACGTGGATCGATCGACGTACATCAGCCCCTCACATGGATCGATCCACGTCTCATAAAAACTCACTGTGAGACATCGATCTCTGAAGCGGAGGCACTTCGATCGATCGATGTCTAGGGTTTTTAAAAATATTTTTCTAAAATGTGATAAAATGGTTGTTTTCATTTATACATGATTTATATATGTTGATATTATGTGTTTTTGATGATTATAAATGATTTGTGACTAACGTGCCTTGGAAGTTTCTACAACTTATCAAAAAGGGCAAAATTGGTGTTTTGAGTTTTGTAGGAACATGATATGGTGAAATATTTCAAGGACTTATTCGCATCTTATTTATCATGACAAAGGTGTTATTATATCTATTTCTGACCATCCGGGTCATTTTTTGAGTTTTCTCTCACCAGGGGCATTTTGGTCATTTTACTCTTGATGATAGTTTTTGTATTTTTACTCAAGGAATATCTTGAGTATATTATTATCTTTATTCTGGAGTTGATTTATGATTATATTGAAGATTATTTGGTGGTTTTCAATTATTTCTCTCAATTGATGATATTATCTACAGTAGCGAGATATGTGACGGGTTGTGAGTCACATTCTATTTCTTTCTTGAAGATCTTCTTCTATGTGTTATTGGAGGATATTAATCATCATTTTTCAGAGTATTTAAAGTTGTTAAAGGTGTGAAATCGATCACAACATACAAGAAAAAAAGTAGAAATTTTGGTGTTATATGTTGACATAATCTTGTCAACTATTATTTGTTGATGTCTTCTTCAACAATCTGAGTTCATATACTATGGGATGTAATTCATAGAATACACATCTATGTTTATGGTGTTATGCATACGCATTTTCACATTTGATAGCTATATATTGATGATGTCTGTAGCCTAATATGTTAGGGTCTTTTGTATGGGTTACATCCCGGTAATAATATACCGATTTCATTTGATTAATATCAATTTGCATTTAACTAAAGAAAAGCAGCGGATGAGGGACAACTGGAGGATTGAGTGGAAGCCCGTTGTCTGTACTGGAGGGGAGACAGGACGATCAAATGTTTCACTTAATTTGCTTGGGCTTCTTATGAATTATAGCATAATTACGTGGTAGGGGTTTTCTGGTTGGACATTTTCACGGTCCTCTGTTACCATGCTGGTAGTCTCAACTACAACATCACCAAGGGGTACAGAAGGAGCTGTCGATGAAGAAGGGTTCTTGCGTTAAGCATCGATTGGGAATACTTCATCGCCGAGGTCATCAATATCTATTAAAGGAGCCGTTGAACTATTTTAGTTGAAGGTCCCTCACCTCTTTTCTTTAGTGTGATTTTAAAGGGGGTTCGAACGAACCACTTTTGGCCAAAACTTCATCCATTTTTTTCTGACAAAACAAAAAAAATAAATAAATAGGAATAATACGATGAGCAAAAAAGGTGAGCGTAATCGTGAAAAAATAAAAGTAAACACGAAAAGAAACATGTGATATAAAACGAAAAATATGAAACAAGGTACTAAAGTAACGGTGACTGACTCCAATGTTATGGTGAAGGCAAAATGGAACTCGGTTCCACGAAAGCAAAGTTTTATCCAAAACGTCCATTAAGCGCTTATCTTCTGTGAAATTAGATAAGATAGGAGGATTCAAGGACTCATTAAGTTAACGCATCGGTTGAAAGAAGGATAGTCAGCTGGTAAGGGATAGTGAATTTTGTGTTTTGAAGTTTTCCTCCCAATTGTAACGAGATTAATGATATCTTTTTAAGATCTCGTCAAATATTTTCTATTAAATGTATTTTATTATGTACATAAACAGTAAGATTTGCGTGTATCCTCACAACTATAATATAGGAAAAAAATTAGCATCACATGTCAATGTAATTATTATAAATTTGTATGGTTGAATGAATAAAAACAGACGTTCGGTTGCGAAAATCTTCCTTTACATGTATCAGAGCGAGTCTCCACAGCACTCTAACACCGCCGTCATCCACACAATTCTCTCGGCCCCTTCATTGAAACCATGGCAGCCGAATCTTCTGACCACAAGAAAATTGTTTCCCCCTATGACTTGCACTCAGGTGATCACCCTGGGTTACTCATTACTCTTGTATAGTTGACAGGACCAAATTATGAAGAATGGACGTGGGCTATCCGCAGCTCACTGGTTACCCGCCGAAAGTATGCCTTCCTGGAGGGAACCATAAAGCAACCGGTTGATGGCTCCCCTGACTTGGCTGATTGGGAGCTAGTCAACTTAATAATCATTGCATGGATATTGAATACTATCAAACCTGACCCGCGTTCCACCATTTCCTAAGTGGATAAGGCTAAAAACTTATGGGATGAGATCAAACAGCGTTTTGCTGTGATGAATGATCCTCAGGTGCAGCATTTGAAGAAAGCTCTTGCGAATTGCAAACAAAATGGTGACTCAGTCATGATCTACTACGGAAAGTTGAAGAAACTTTGGGATTAGTTGAAGGACTATAATGACATCCCAATGTGTTCTTGCACCAGCTGTAGATGTGACCCGCGGCACATACTTGCTCAACGAAAGGAAGTGGACAAGGTTCATCAGTTTCTTATAGGACTTCAGATACTACTTACAGAATGGTGCATTCTTCTATTCTTAATCAGAAACCTCTCCTGTTCTTGAACCATGTCTATTATATGGTGATTCAAAAAGAAAGCCTTGTGTCCACTGCATTGATGGAAGAATAGTGCGAACGTGCCGGCTTTGCATTGACGTGAGAGGCAAAACCAGGTGGAGATCAAAGAGTGACCAAAGTTGGAGTGGTGTGCTCACATTGTCATCGTAAAAGACACAAGGTAAGTGCATATTCTCAAATTTTGGGTTATTCAAAATGGTGGGATGATCACCAGAAAGGACCACACGGTCTCAAAAGACCAGCGGCCAGGGCTCCTTCTCGGCCCAGGCTCACGGGTGCCACTGCCCACATGGCATCCATTCATACGAAGCCTCCTACCGCAACTCCCGACACCATCAATAATGCTGCGGAGGCCTTGGCTGGGATGTCTGAGGATGATTTGGGTGTGGTGCTCCGTGCTCTCAGCACTCATAAGCACACACCAATGGAACACTTGAGTGGTAAGTATTCTGACTCTTCTTGGATTATCGAATCTGGAGCTTCTTAATAAAGAGCTCGTTGTTCCACACTTGACTTGCAATCTGTTGTCAGTTTCTCAATTATTAAACAATGGTGACTATGTTGTTGTGTTTGTTAATAATGGTTGTGTGATATAAGACCGGAGTACCAAGACTCAGGTTGGAGTTGGTGATCCAACCGACGTAATATACTTGCTGAAGGATTCTCCCACCATTCAGACTTACGCGCTTGGGGTGGATTCAAATGCAAGCTTGTGGCATAATCTTATCGGACATCCTTCTAATCGGGTTTTACGGATGATATGCAATATTGTTTCTTCCTTCAATAAAGATTGTCGGGATCCTTGTGATGTGTGTTGTTGGGCAAAACAAACCAAAAGACCCTTTGATTTAAGTGATACAATTGCTGAACAAATTTTTTGATTCTATTCATTATGATGTGTAGGGACATTATAGAGAAAAAAACATCGTGTGATGTTTCTTATTTTTTAACTTTTGTGGATGATCACTCACGGGCTGTTTGGGTATATATGTTGACAATCAAAGATCGAGTACCTTGTGTCGTTCTTTGCTACTGTGCATACTCAATTCGGTTAGTCTATTAAAACTTTCATCAGTTATAATGACACGGAATTCTCTCCTCTACGCACATTCTTTGTGGAGAATGGCATGCTCCCACATATCTGTTCGACGCACTCCACAACAGAATGGGAGGGTAGAACATAAAGATCTTCACATTCTCAGTGTAGCACGAGCATTACGCTTTCAGGCAAACTTACCTATATTCTTCCGGGTGAGTGTGCATTGACAACGGCATACCTAATTAATTGTACTCCATCCACTCTACTTGATAGCAAAACAACATATGAGATAATGTTTGGAAAACCTCTAAATTATTCTGATCTTCGAGTTTTTGGGAGTCTGTGCTATGTTCACAATGATCAATATCATGATGATAAGTTTCAAAGTCGAAGTCGCATATGTATCGTTGTGGGATACCCTATCGAGAAGAAAGGATAGAATGTTTATGACCTAGAAACCCATGAATTCTTTACTTCTCTCACAATATCACTATTGTCGAAACAGATTTCCCTTTTGCAACACAACCCAATCCACCACATCTTTACCAACGGACCCTCGTCCCTCACCACTTGTTGTGCAAGCACCTGATGATGATTACATTGCTTCTCCTCCTCACCAAATGGATAAACCTTCTACATACCCTCATCCTTCATTAAATACTCAACCATCCACTGATCCTTCACTCGAAGAGGAACAACCCCCCCTTTCCTCACCTTCACTAGGCCGAGGTCATCGGATCAAGAAACTCCTGGAAAAATTTACATATTTTGAGATGAATGCAGTCCAATACAGCCCCTCGATCAACTCCACCGCAACATCCGTTTCCTCATGAATTCCCTAATATATCATAAATTTTTTTAGTACTCACAAATTTTCTCTGGCCTACTGAGCCTTTCTTGCTACTATTACTTTGAGTGCAGAACCCCAATCATATTCACAAGTGGTCAAGGACCCTCGGTGGCGGACCGCCATGCAAGAGGAAATTTGGACCCTCGATGACAATCACACTTGGACACTTGAGGACTTACATCCGGAGAAGCATGTTATTGGTTGTAAGTGGGTTTACAAAATTAAACATTATTCTGGCGGTAGAATTGAACGCTACAAAGCTCGCTAGTTGTGCATGGTTATCATCAGATCGAGGGCCTGGACTACACAGAAACCTTTGTCCCGACAGCTAAAATGGCTACGATCCGTATTCTGCTAGCTCTTGCGGCCTCGCGAAATATGTCTGTGTGTCATATGGACGTAGAAAATGCATTTCTGCACAGCAACCTCAACGAAGAAGTCTATATGAAACTTTCCAAGGATTCGCTATGCCGTTTTCGCATAAATTCTGTCGTCTTCGTAAATCTTTGTATGGGCTTAAGCAAGCCCCTCGCTGTTAGTTTGCCAAGTTATCTGATGTAGCGTGCTTATGGTTTTGTTCAGTCCTATTCTGACTACTCCTTGTTTCTCTTTGTCCATGTTCAGGTTATGCTCTATATTCTAATGTATGTTGATGGTCTTCTTCTTGTTGGTAATGATGCCAAGCAATGGAGGTGCTGAATGCGTAACTCAGCACATGCTTTCATATGAAAGACCTTGGCTCGTTGAAATATTTTCTCGATCTTGAGATTGCCCGTAGCCCAGATCGCATCTTTGTGCCCCAACGCAAGTATGCTCTTGACATTATTATCGACTGCAGATTAATGGCCTCAAAGCCCATGGTTACCTTGTCGGAGTGACAACATCGATTGGCTCAATCCGAAAGTTCCTTCTTGGATGACCCCTTAATCTACTACCGGTTCATCGAACGCTTAATTTATCTCTCAGCTACTTTCCTATGCTGCTTTAAGAGTTGTTTGTTATCATAAGGGCAGCCCGGATCAGGGTATCCTTTTTTCTTTGACTAGTGATTTTCATTTGACCGCGTACTGTGACTCAGACTGGGCTAGTTGCTCTATTACTCATCGCTCGGTTACGGCTTATTGCATTACACTTGGGGCTACGCCCATTTCATGGAAAACAAAGAAACAAAAAATTGTCTCTTGTTTTTCTGCTGAAACTGAATATTGTGCTATGACGTATACTACCTCTGAGCTCAAATGGCTCCTCGGCCTTCTTCGTTTCTTAGACATGCCCCATGATGCTCCCATCACTCTCTTTACTCATAGCTAGTCTGCCTTACACTTGGCACATAATCAAGTATATCATGAACGTACCAAGTATATTGAGGTCGCTTGTCATTTTCTATGTGACACCATTTTGGATAGACAAATTCGCCCCTCACATGTCCCTACCTCTCCTCAGTTTGCAGATATACTCACCAAGTCCCTTGACAAGCGTGATTTTCGATTTCTTATGTCCTAGTTGGGCGTCTCAAATTTGCACACAACAACTTGAGAGGGGGGGCCAAGATTAACGAGTTCTTCTAAGATCTCGTCAAATATTTCCTATTGAATATATTTTATTATGTACATGAAGAGTGGGATTTGTGTATATCCTTATAGCTATAATTTAAAAAACAAATTAGCATCACATGTCAATTGTAATTACTGTAAATTTGTATAATTAAATAAAGAAAACAGACTTTCGATTACCAAAATCTTTCTTTAAACCAATCGTTTAGGGAACGTTGGACTCAGATTCGAGCAACAAGACAAAGGCAAACGTGGTTTTCTAGCTTTTCACATGAGAGAGGCAATCTTCAATAAGTTTCTGCCTTGAGCGAGAGGAGATATGGTAAAGACAAGCAGAGCCTCGGCATAGTTGTAGATGGTGGTGGTAAAATAAGGCGGGGATAGGCAAAATATTCAGGTGAACACGGATCAATTTAAAAGCTACTAGATTCCAAATGGGCTTCGGGGTCAATTGACACAGGTTGATCTCGTAGTGACGAAGGATAGATTTCACAAAATGCATGGCCCATCGGCATCCTAAAACCAGCTGCGATATGTTGGTAATAGAGGGACATAACCCTTCGGGAGGAGAACAGATTCGATTTGTACATTCGCGGTAAATAGTGAAGGTAAATTGTTTGCGATGAATCCACAAACGATCGATGATATAGTCCAGGTAAACAGTATCTAAGGGTACGTTTTTTGATAACAACATCGTCATAATTAGTTTCGTCACTACTGGTGATGGTGGGTCTCATCGAAGGAGGAGCATACAGATACAAAGTTCTTATGCTCCCAGATCTCATCTAGGTTAGCCGAAAAAAGAAAATTTAATATCTTGGGAAAAGTCAGTTTTCCTATCTTTCATAAATCTTCAATGAGTGTTTAACCATGATTCGTTTGTAATCTATAAAATTTATCAGTATTTATATCAGTGAAGTGGGACGTTTAAAAGAGTTAGTGAAAGCGAAGCATGTTATAATAGTTTGTAAAGGCAATGGGATGAAGAATGAAAGTAGATTGGTGTTTAAATAAGCAAGAATAGCTTGACTCATGACATGGATCGATCCATGTCTCAGTTGGATCGATCCATGTGGCTTCAAAATGAAATTAAGTATTCTGCCAGATATAGATCGATGACATTGATCAATCGATGTCACATAGATCGATCACATCGATCGATCGATCGATGTACTATGAGTGCAAAGTTAAAACTTTTTGTCCAACATAGATCGATCGATGTGACTTCGATCTATATATAGATCGATCGCAGTGGTTTGGATAAAAAGCTAGAGCTTACTGTGAGACAACGATCGATGACATTAATCGATCGATGTGCCAGTGACTTTTCATCTAGAATTGCAACTTATGCACCAAAGGACATATCCAATCACCATGCAACGGCTATGAACGTCTACAATGAAGTTCAAAAGCCTATAAAACGGCTATTGCAACCCATTTTCAAGACATCTTGCTTTCAAGTTAGTTCTTGCATCCTAAACTCTTCTTCCTACTCAAAACCACTCTCAATTTGAAAGTTCATTGGATATTTGTCCTATTTGCTGAACATCTAGTGAGGGCAAATATTCCTTACGGATAGTGTTTACACACGCCTCAAGCCATCAAATTCGTTCTCTCTACTTGTTATTCTTGTATCTATTTTCTAACAATCGTAAGGAATATTTCTAAGATGGATTCAAAGACGTTCTTAAATCAAGAGAGCATGAAGCTTGATCGATTTGATGGCACGAATTTCCTGCGGTGGAAGGGCAAAATGATGTTCTTGTTGACTGCCCTGCAGATTGGGTACTGTTTGGACCCAAACTTGAAGGATTTACCAACCCCACGGGAGGAGGATGATGAGGCGGTGAAGGCCGCCTGGAGGAAAGGACAAGAGGATAAAGTTATGTGTCGGGGACACATTCTCAACAATCTATCAGATCATATTTATGATCTGTTCACGACAACAACATCACCAAAGGAGATATAGAACGCCTTGGAGTTCAAATACAACAATGAGAAACAGGGTGAGACAAATTCCAGGTGATGAAATATTTTGATTCTAAGATATAGAAAATTTTTCTATTATGGATCAAGTGCACGAATTGCAGGTCATTGTTTTCAAACTGAAAGAGTTGAGTGTGGAAGTTTCTGAGGCATTGCAAGTAGGAGGGATGATCGCAAAGCTACCCCCTAGTTGGAATGACTACATGAAGAAATTACTGCACTCAAATGAATCCTTTTCACTTGAGCAACTTCAGAAACATTTGAGAATTGAAGAGGAGACTAGAAGTCTCATCAAAAGACATGTTTCTGATGATGCACCTAGAATGCATTATGTCAAAGGGAAAATAGGGAGTTGGGTTGGAAACAAGCGGAAGAACTCTGTATTGAGAAATATGTTTGGATAATTTTCAAAGTCATGATTTTAAGTGGTGAATGTATAAAAATTTCACACATGCTGTTATAAATGATTAAGAGGTGAAAAAGTTGAGAAAAATGACATCGATCTCTCAGGTTGTTGCACTTCGATCGATCGATGCACTTCGATCGATCGATGTACTTCAATCCCTCACATCGATCGATTTATGTAAGGCAGAGAAAGTTCAAGACCTTACATTGAGACACCGATCTCTAAACCTGAGACAAATCGATCGATCGATGTAGACATCGAACCTTCACTTCGATTGATCGATGTAGGTTAGAGACAAATTCTGAAACTCACTAAGAGACATTGATCTCTGAAGCTGAGACACTTCGATCGATCGATGTTTACGATTTTAGAAATATTTTCCTAAAATGTGATAAAGTGGTTGTTTTCATTTTTACATGTTTTATATATGTTCATTATGTGATTATTATGTGATTTTGATATAAATTTCTTGTGACTAATGTGCCTTGGAAGTTTCTACAACTTACCAAAAAAGGCAAAATTGGTATTTTGAGTTTTGTAGGAACATGATATGATGGAAATACTTCAAGGACTTATTTTCATCATATTTATCATGACAAAGGTTTTAATATATTCATTTCTAACCATCAGGGTCATTTCTGGAGTTTTCTCACACCAGGGGCATTTTGGTCATTTTACCCCTGAAGGAAGTTTTTTGTATTTTCACTCAAGGAATCTCTTGAGTATATTCTTATCTTCATTCTGGAGTTGAGTTATGATTATCTTGAAGATTATATGGTGGTTTTATATTATTTTTCTCAAATGATAATATTATCGACAGTAGCGGGATATGTGACGGGTTGTGATGTTACATTCTATTTCTTTCGTGAAGACCCTCGTCTATATGTTATTGAGAGATATGAATCATCATATTTCATAGAATTTAAATGTGTTAAATGTGTGAAAATGATCACAACATACAAGAAGAAATATTGGGAATTTTGGTGTTACATGTTGACATAATCTTGTCAACTATTATTTGTTGATTTCTTCTTCAAAAATCTGAGTTGGTATACATATATGCAGCTTCAAAAATGTGTATTAACAGGTGGAAATGATGGTGTACTCATTTTATAGCTTGATGACAAGTGGACTAACCAAAAAGAAGCTAGTTGGCAAAATTTGCCAACTAGGAAATGTTTAAAATGTAGCCAATGGCTATAAGGTGAAAAAGAGCTGATTTGGTCAAATTTTTTCAATCCTCACATGCCTATTCTTTTGGCAAAATGTTGAGAGGATAGTGGGGTTGTTATGACCTTTAGTCCTACTACATTATCTTCAACATTTTCAAGCCAAATTGTAGTCAAGATTTTGGCCAAGGTGATTTTCCAAGGTGGACAAATTATGTTGCTTCATTTTGCTATGTGTACAAGGTGATTGTGTGGTCAACCAATGATGTGAAGACACTTAAGCATTGATGATGAAGATAGTGACACATTGGGGTTCTCAAGGCTCAACTCACACTATAAATAGGAGGCAAAGGTGAAGGAGAAGAACACACTTGAAGCATACTTGAAAGCAATAGTTGATTTGTCTTGCTATCCTCTTCTTCTACTCATTCTTGATTTATTCTTTGTAGTGAATGTGTTCTTGAGATATCTGTTGTAGAGTTACGAGCCTCTTGTGTTTTATTTGTAAGATTGTTTAGCCAAATCTATAAGGCTATACCAATATGTGGTAGAGGTGTTGCAACCAAGAGTTGCATAGAGTTGTTCATCCAATTCTTGAATAGGGTTGGTGTTTAACCCAAGGATCAAGCTTGGTTCTTGTTGTAATTTTGTTCATACCATAGTGAAATTCAAGGGAAGGTGTTCCTTGGGACTGGAGTAGGTCACATTGACCGAACCAGGATAAATTCTTGGTGTTCTTATCTTGTTTCTACATTTCTGCATTCTGCCTGTTTTTCTCTGCAGATTTCACACAACTTCTCACGTTTTGCAAAAATAGCTAAACACTTTCAGAATTCGTGATTTTTGGTGGAGTTATACTTCAGACTGTTAGCTTTCATTTGCAACAAGAATCACTTGATTTTGAGAAAGGGAAAGTTAGGCTTTCAGTCTTTGCAAGATACTTGCTCTAATCTGGCAGCAATCTGACCAGCTTTGCAAAAACTCGAATTCTGTTTTAATCAAGAATTGTTTAAGGTCAGAGACTTTTGGAAAAATAAACTAGACATGCTAAGGACTTTTTTGACATAAAAATCAACCTTTTTGGTTAAGTATTCAAAGAGAAACACGTTTTTCAATTTCAGCATTATTCTTTCCAATTCTGTCCAGATTAACCATCTGAATCTTTTTATTTGTTTGAAGGGTCACAAAATCTTATTTTTGTCTAATTTTTAGAAAGAGTCTTGTCAACACATTGAAGTTAAATTCTGAAAATTTTCATAATTTTTGGAGTTGTGTACAAGGATTTTTGAATTTTTCAAAAATGGATTTTGAATCTGAGGTAGTCTCAGATTATGTTTTCAAAGGGGATTTTTGTAGCACCCCACACCCAGACCCCATCCGAATACGGTGCACCCACCGTACCTCACTAAGGAGAGTACAAAGCGTCATGCATAACATGCGAAAATCCATAACATAAGCCATGGACTCCCATGCTAATATTTAACATGGTAGTAAAATTAGGCAGAATTAAAAATTTTTCAAAATAAACATGCTTTACGAAAATACTAAGTTCCCAAAAGTAGTATTCCCACAAAATGACATAACCGAAATTCAGAAAGTTCAAACATTGTTCATAGTACAAACGTCTTGGCTACACAAAAGTCCTTAAGCTTTGCTCCCTTCAGATTTCCTTGCCTATGGATAAGGTACCCTCAGCTCATCCTCCTTCTACTCAATCTTAGCGTTATCTGGCTCTGGGAAAAAATAAAAGTGTGAGTGATAAAAATCACCCACCAAGAATACAATAAACTACCATGAAATACATAAAGAATTATAACATGAATGTAATAACCCAAAGACTTCAAATAATAACTTATACCTGGTCTTCATTCCTGAATTTGTTCGATGGTTTAGCCTAAGCATGAATCTAGATGGGCTATACCAATAATATCTTAATAATCATTAACCATAACATACAACATGTTAGCGTGCTCATGGATTATGCAAAATGCAATGCATGATGTCATGTCGTGTCAAAACATTATTTTGGTCCCATAAAATAACATGTCATAAAACAGAGTGTCAGATCAATTAACTCCGGATCTGAGCGGGTCCAGAACGTATCAACAGACCAATTAACCCCGGGTCTGAGACGGGTCCAGAACATGTATCAGATCAATTAACCCGGATCTAAACGGGTCCAGAACATGTATCAGATCAATTAACTCCGGATCTGAACAGGTCCAGAACATATCATGTCAACAGACCAATTAACCCGGGTCTGGAGTCGGGTTAGTCGCATGCTTGGCCGGCAAAGGAATCATGAAGCTTTCTTTAAAACATGGGACCATAAAAAAACTTTTCATGCGTAACAGAAAACATTTTCACTTGAAAAGACTTGCTTGCATAAATTTCATAAAATCAGATTCATGTGGCATATGGACATGCATGATACATGGAATGATATGCAATGCAAAGTCATGAAGTGAATAATCGTAAGCATTTCTTATAACTTCTCACAAGCATGATTTTGGAACCAAGAATTTCCAGATTTTCCACTTTATATTTATAGGTGGCTAACTAGGCTTATGAGACCTTAAAATCTTCATTATTTGGATCATAACCTGAAAAACACCCTAAGGCTTAACCCTTATAAGCCCAAACCGCATATAGAGGTCCATATCCTTCAAATTGAGCATTCTTAAATTAATCTTCTGTTTAGCCCAATTTTTCAGTTTTAGTACATCCATTTTATGTTCGTAATTACCCATCAAAACGATAAGACCAACCGGATTAATTTACATGAACTTACTCCTTTATGTCTTGAGTGATTACCATAAAATTTCTAGATCAATCTAACGACCTTAAAGGGTTCTTTTAATTATTTTTTTGAAATGGGTCATATGCTGAAACTGGACTGGCCCATTTTACTAAAAATTCAATTGTGGCAAAACCATGAATTCTTTTTCCAAAATTCCAACTCATACATGTCATAAACATGTAATGCTAGCATCCCACCGAAAATTAGCCCATTTTCCTGTTCCTAAGATTCATTTTTGAGTCCATTAACTCGTTACTTAATTTCTGCTCTGTTCCAGTAATTTCAATTGAGCAGTGCTACTAATTAAATCATTAAAAATAATTCACAACTTATTTTACCAAAATTCCAGCTTGAGTACTCACTGCACGCATAGTATTGTTATCATGCCAAAAATCAACTTTATTGAACATCTACAAGGTCCCTTTTCAAGCCAATCAAAAAGATGTACAGTTCTGCTCAGTTCCAGACTTTTCAGTCCAAACAGTTTTACTAAATATTTTATCAAAAATAATCCGTAACTTATTTTTTCAAAATTCCAACTTTCATATTTGGTACACACATAGGTATAACTTTGTTCCAAAAATCAAATTGATTGAAGGTCTACAAGACCCATTTTTAGTCTAGTAAAACCGTTGCTCAATTCTGTCCAGTTCGAGTGGTTTGATGTTTGGTCATTCCTTTACGTCAAATGTCCACTATTTCCCTTGTTCTTATGAAATAGCTTATTGGTTAACGCATACTCCCCCTTGAGTCATGAATATCCAGATCTTATGCTTTATATTGAGTCACTTTTTGCATCATACTAAACAGTTTGTAAATTGTACACAAACAAGTATCACATATGCTCAAAATAGATGTTCTTCCTTGAACACCCTTCTTTCCATCCCTTAGGCCGAAACATATGGGGAACCTTAAACACATTTTACAACATATATTCTGACATGAAACATATTAAAGAGTCATTTTAGTCTAGTCTTACAAATAACCTCATAAAAACTATCATCCATTACATGCATGCCTTCCTAAGATCACTTAAGTTCCAACCAATCCTTAATCTTGCCTAGACTCACTTAGATGCACCTTAATCCTTCCTAAAACAGCCTCATTCCATGTTGCATGTAAGTTCCATCTTTGAGAAAATAAACCACATGCAAGGCATTTTTCTTAGGAAATCACTAAGATGAAATCTTGAACCTAAGATATTCAACTAAAGATCATATCTTAGGAACTTCTAACCATTCAAGCTACTAGTTCTTTAAATAAATCATGAGAGATTAGTATACTTGCCTCTTCAAGATAAAGCTTTTGTCTTAGCTTGGTTATGGAATGAGTTGAGTTGAAATCCTCCTCTTTCTTCACCCTTGAACATACGGTTTTGAAGGAGATGAAGGAAGAAAGTTAGTCTTCATTCAATAGTGAAAATAGGATGTATTTGAGGCTAGAACGTCTTACCAAAATGAGCTTTGAGTGGAGATTCAAGTATCCCACGATGGCACCACCTTAGTGAGTTGAAATCTTTGCTCCTATGGCCAATGGAGGTCACGGTTGGGGTGGAGAAACAAAACACCCTTGTGAGCTTCACTATTATGCATGAAGAAGTTACTTAATAGACTTAGAAGGGAACTTACCTAAACACTTCTTGGCTTGAAGATGTAACTTGAATGAGTACTTCTAGCCTTCAAGATGGAGGGCCGAAAATAATGGGTGTGGAAGGAGATGGAACTTTGTTTAGGTGTTTAGTAGAGAACTTTCTAGCAAAATGTTCAAGATAAGGTAGAATGAGGTTGGTCTTGCAATTTTTTTTAAAAAAACTAGAGGGGCAAGGGAAGGGGGCAACCGGCGGTGCATGGGAGGGGGAGAAAGAGGGTCTAGGCCTTACTTTTTCTTACACCCTAGCTCATCTTTTCTTATTTTATCATTTCTTTTGCATGCAAGTTGCCTATTTTATTTCTAAATTATTGTGTAATTTGTTAATTATGAATTATTTAGAAGAGTGTGCAGAATTCTAGATTCTCCATAACTTTGGCCGAAATTAGGAGGGTGTTGGGGGGTATTTTTGTCCTTTCACATTTATCAAATCCCATATTTATTTTTGTAATGTTTATTTATTTTATCAAATTATGATTTTAATCTTGCTTTGGTGAAAATCAATTAGGCTTGCTTTCTTATGAACAAGATTGTTCTATGATTGGTCAAGGCCTCTTGGCCGAAATTCACAAGGTATTATAATACCTTGCAACATCCCCTTACTTAATTATTTAGTATCCATCTCAAAAGTAATTAAGTAAAGTAGTGCTACTTTGACTTGAGTAACATGTAATTAAAAGAATCATCGTTTTCATTACATTACTTAGTCACGGTTTCAAGTACATGGTCGTTGGGATACAACATCCTCCCCCCTTATCATAAGTTTCGTCCTCGAAACTTCAGAAGCTAGTTCAAAAGGTGGGGGTATCTACTCCTCATATCTTCCTCCGTTTCCCATGTTGCTTCTTCTTCCGAATGATGCTTCCTTTGTACCTTCACCATGGGTATGGATCTATTTCTTAATGCCTTCTCTTTCCGATCAACTATCCTTAAGGGTTCCTCTTCAGAAGATACATCTTCTTCAACCTTCAACTGTCGATCTTCAAGGATGTGGCTAGGATCATATACATATCGGCGAAGTTGAGAAACATGAAATACATCATGTAACTGGGAAATAGATTGTGGTAACGCCAAACAATATGCAACTTCACCCACCCTCTCTAATACCTCATAAGGTCCAACAAATCTTGGGCTCAACTTGCCTTTGATGCCAAACCTTTTGACTCTTTTGGTCGGAGAAACCTTTAGGAAAACTTTCTCTCCTTCTTGAAACTCTAAGGGTCTTCTCCTTTCATCAGCCCATATCTTGGTCCTGTCTTGTGCCGCTTTCAGTCTTTGTTGAACCATCTTGACCTTTTCTCACGTTTGCTCAACAATGTCAGGTCCCGTGTACATCTTATCTCCAATCTTGTCCCAATAGAATGGGGATCGACATTTTCGTCCATACAATGCCTCGTAAGGTGCCATTCCAATGGATCTGTGGAAGTTATTATTGTAAGAAAACTCAACGAGCTTAAGGATTTTATCCCAGCTTCCTCCAAAATCAAGAATGCAAGCGCGAAGCATATCCTCAAGGGTTTGGATTGTTCTTTCTGATTGGCCATCTGTTTGAGGATGAAATGCGGAACTCATTCTAATCTCTGTGCCCATTGCCTTTTGAAAGGCTGTCCAAAATTTTGAAGTAAAACGGGGATCGCGGTCGCATACAATACTTATGGATACCCCATGCAAACAAACGATCTGGTCAATATACATAGAGGCCAACTTCTCCATAGACGCCTTAATCGTCATAGCCAAAAAGTGAGCCGACTTAGTCAAACGATCCACAATGACCCATATAGCATCATTCCCATACTTAGTCTTGGGTAGATCGGTCACAAAGTCCATGGTGACGTGGTCCCACTTCCATTCTGGCACTTCTAAGGGTTGTAATAATCCAGCGGGTCTTTGGTGTTCAACTTTTACTCTCTGGCAGATTAAACATCGTTCAACGAATTCTGCTATCGATTCTTCATACCGTGCCACCAAAACTTTTGCTTGAGGTCTTGATACATCTTATTAGCTCTAGGGTGTATAAATAATCGAGAATTATGAGCTTCCATCAAAACTTCATCTTTAATTTCTTTGTTTTCAAGAACACATAACCGTCTTCGGTACCATAAGCTGCCATCACTGCGAACTTCAACGTCATCTCGTGGCTTATCTTTCATCCTTTCCTTGATTTTTCTTAAAGCTTCATCATTCCATTGAGCCTCTTTGATCTTATCAATCAACGAAGGAACAAGAACTAACTTGGCGAGGACTTCATCCACCGAATCCACTTCTTCTAAACCAAACTCTTCCATGTCTCGCTGAAGAGGCGGTTGCCTTGGGTGACTTGTTTTTCGACTTAATGCATCAGCGGCTTTGTAAGCTTTTACCGAATTGTATTGAATTGAGAGATCATAATCTTTAATCAACTCCAACCATCTGCGCTGCCGCATATTGAGTTCTTTCAGGGTAAAGAGATACTTTAAGCTTTTGTGGTCTGTGTAGATCTCACACTTCTCGCCATACAGGTAATGTCTCCATATCTTTAATGCGAAAACCACTACGGCAAGCTCAAGATCATGGACAGGGTAGTTTTGCTCGAATGGCTTCAACTACCAGGACGCATAAGCTATTACTTTGTCTTTCTGCATAAGAACACATCCGAGACCATTCTTCGAAGCATCGCTGTACACTACGTACTTTTCACCAGGGGTGGGTTGAGCTAGTATAGGAGCGGACGTCAACTTTGCTTTTAGCTCCGAGAAACTCTTTTCATAGTCGACGCTCTACTCAAACTTAGTCTTCTTTTAGGTCAATCTGGTGAGGGGAACAACTATCCTCGAGAATCCTTCAACAAACTTCCGGTAGTACCCGGCTAGTCCAAGGAAACTTCTCACTTCCGTAACATTTGTTGGTCTGGGCCATTCCGTGATAGCTTCAATTTTCTTGGGATCCACTGAAATCCCATCTTCCGAAATTACATGGCCTAGAAAGGATACACTTTGCAGCCAAAATTCGCATTTGCTAAACTTGGAATACAATTGTCTTGCTCATAGAATATTCAAGACTGTCCTCAGATGGCCTGTGTGAGTCTCTTCGTCGGGTGAATAAATCAAGATGTCGTCTATAAAGACCACTACGAACTTGTCCAACTGGTCTTGAAAGATTTGATTCATGAGATCCATAAAGGCGGCAGGGGCATTGGTCAAACCAAAGGGCATGACTAAGAATTCATAGTGTCCATAGCGGGTTCTGAAAGCAGTCTTAGGGACATCTTCCGCCTTAATCTTCAGTTGAAAGTATCCGGATCACAGGTCAATTTTATTAAAGATTCGGGATCCCTGCATTAAGATACTTTAGATAGGGTTTGAAAAGATTTAAATTTTAATCAAACTAAAGCTTATTAGTTACATACCTTGAGCTGGTCGAATAAGTCATCAATCCGGGACAATGGGTACTTGTTCTTTATGGTGATTTTGTTAAGCTCCTGGTAGTCGATGCATAAACGCATACTTCCATCTTTCTTCTTCACGAATAGCACCGGAGAACCCCATGGTGAAACACTCGGGCGAATGAGTTTCTTTTCTAACAGTTCGTGTAATTGCTCCTTTAACTCCTTCAGTTTTGCAGGTGCCATTCAGCTCCTGGGATAAGGTTTATTTCGAAAGCAATCTCGCGATCAGGAGGTAGTCCAGATAAATCATCAGGAAACACATCAGGGTATTCATTTACAATTGAAACTTGTGAAAGGGTAGGGCTTGCTTGCTCAGCACTCAGGACATAGATAAAGAATCCTTCATGACCTTTCCTTAACGCTTGGCTGGCTCGAGCTGCGTTAACAAAAACTTTCTAGGACTGTTTCTTTAACTTAGTTCCTCCTTGGAATGACACTTCCTCTTGGGTCGGGTTCTTAATTATGACTTGCCTACTGCGACAATCAATGTAAGCGTGATTCCTTGAGAGCCAATCCATTCCGAGTATCACGTCAAAATCACTCATAGATATGGGGATCAAATTTGCCTCAAACCGCTGATCATTAAACTCGAGCGAACAATTCTTGAAGATGTGATGGGAAACAAGCACCTGGTTACCAGCTGCTTGTACTCTATAGGGTGATTCTAGTTTGGTCGAGATTCTTAGCAAACTTTCTTGAAATAAATGAGTGGCTGGCGCCACTATCGAACAACACATTTGCGGGTATGCTACACACTAAGATAGTTCCTGAACCAAGCACATTTTGCTAAGCAATAATAGGCATGTATAAGTAAATCGTACTGAAGACATAAAACTTTTAAATCTTACCAATCAGTACGTCAGCAGTCTCTTCAACATCAGCATTTGTCATGGCATGCACCCTTGCATTAGCTCGTGGCCGTTGGTTCTTGGGCTACTGTTGTTGTTGCGCTCCTCTTTCTGGACAATCTTTAATCAGATGACCATCTTTGCGGCATCCAAAGCATTTACCCGTCTTCCATCTACACTCACCCATATGCCTCTTCTGGCACTGAGGGCATACTGGAATCGTTGGCTGCTGAGATGGAGTCTGATTCTTCAGCTGATTATTTTGTGATTGCTGGCGACGCTGATTCTGCCCTTGAGATTTTCACTGTCGAACTGACCCTTTGAAATTCTTTTTAGCCACCTTTCTGTATCGGTCCCTTGTCTTTCTCATTTTTGTCTCATATCATCTCATCGTATAATGTCTCTCTCAATCCGATAGCATGCGTCTAAGAGTTCTCCAAAATTGGTAGGGTTTACATTCACTAACCACGTCCTGATTCTTGGATGAGGCCTCTTTCAAACTTTAGCATTTTTGTTTCTTCGTCGTTCATGGTGACAGGCTGAAACCTTCCTAGTGCAATGAACTTATTTGCGTACTCAGCTACTGTCATGCCTGGCTCTTGCTTTAAAGATTCAAACTCATGCCTCTTTTGCAGTTTGACCGATGGAGGGATAAAAAACTTGTGAAATTCTTGCAAAAATCTTTCCCAGGCAATCGGTCTGGGCAAAGGTTGCAGATTCGTCTTCCATCATTGGTTTGCTTCACTAATCAAGAAAGGTCTGATGGCTTGAGCTTTCATCTCTTCTGGGGCTTGAATTAACTCAAAGCAGTTTTCAACTTCATCTAATCACTTTTCTGCGGTATCTGGGTCTGGCTTTCCCTCAAAAGGTGGCACATTAGCCTTCTTGAGATTCTCGAAGTAATACCGAGCATCTCTTACCGGCTGGTGTGGATGAGGGGGAGCGTTCTGATGAATTAGGCCTTGCCCTATCTGAGTGACAACCTTGCAGAAGGCCTGAAAAGCATTCATGTCGGGGATGACCGGAGGAACAGGTGCCTGCGGTGCTGGTGGTGGATTATTCTGCACAGGAGGATACTGGTCCGGTTGGGGTGGCGGCGGGACCTGAGCTGGTGGTGGAGGGATGGGCTCTTGAGCAGCTGGTCTTGCTCTCGGAGGTCTGCCACGTGGTCTCACCATCTGCACTATGGGGTTTAACATTTACTTAGAATATAGGAATAAAACTAATTCATTTTGACTAAGGACCGTAATTTGAAATTTTAAATAAGGGGAGGGCATGTCTTTCGTTATAGACCTAGCTTAAATAAATCAGGACGAATTATTAAGTTGCATTCTAGACCCGGTCTAAGTGGTCCTAGCCTAAGGCCATCACTCATCTAAGATCATGACTTAGGTCTAAGATCAAACTTAGGTTGCTAAGTTCATAACATAGTTCTACGTTCTGCCCGAAATCTAGAGCCTGGGCTCTGATACCACCTGTAGCACCCTGCACCCGGACCCCGTCCGAATACGGTGCACCCACTGTACCTCACTAAGGAGAGTACAAAGCGTCATGCATAACATGCGAAAATCCATAACATAAGCCATGGACTCCCATGCTAACATTTAACATGGTAGTAAAATTAGGCAGAATTAAAACTTTTTCAAAATAAACATGCATTACGAAAATACTAAGTTCCCAAAAGTAGCATTCCCACAAAATGACATAACCGAAATTCAGAAAGTTCAAACATTGTTCATAGTACGAACGTCTTGGCTGCACAAAAGTCCTTAAGCTTTGCTCCCTTCAGATTTCCTTGCCTATGGATAAGGTACCCTCGGCTCATCCTCCTTCTACTCAATCTTAGCGTTATCTGGCTCTGGGAAAAAATAAAAGTGTGAGTGATAAAAATCACCCATCAAGAATACAATAAACTACCATGAAATATCTAAAGAATTATAACATGAATGTAATAACCCAAAGACTTCAAATAATAACTTATACCTGGTCTTCATTCCTGAATTTGTTCGATGGTTTAGCCTAAGCATAAATCTAGATGGGCTATACCAATAATATCTTAATAATCATTAACCATAACATACAACATGTTAGCGTGCTCATGGATTATGCAAAATGCAATGCATGATGTCATGTCGTGTCAAAACATTATTTTGGTCCCATAAAATAACATGTCATAAAACAGAGTGTCAGATCAATTAACCCCGGATCTGAGCGGGTCCAGAACGTATCAACAGACCAATTAACCCCGGGTCTGAGACGGGTCCAGAACATGTATCAGATCAATTAACCCGGATCTAAACGGGTCCAGAACATGTATCAGATCAATTAACTCCGGATCTGAACAGGTCCAGAACATATCATGTCAACAGACCAATTAACCCGGGTCTGGAGTCGGGTTAGTCGCATGCTTGGCCGGCAAAGGAATCATGAAGCTTTCTTTAAAACATGGGACCATAAAAAAACTTTTCATGCGTAACAGAAAACATTTTCACTTGAAAAGACTTGCTTGCATAAATTTCATAAAATCAGATTCATGTGGCATATGGACATGCATGATACATGGAATGATATGCAATGCAAAGTCATGAAGTGAATAATCGTAAGCATTTCTTATAACTTGTCACAAGCATGACCTTAAAGGGTTCTTTTAATTATTTTTTTGAAATGGGTCATATGCTGAAACTGGACTGGCCCATTTTACTAAAAATTCAATTGTGGCAAAACCATGAATTCTTTTTCCAAAATTCCAACTCATACATGTCATAAACATGTAATGCTAGCATCCCACCGAAAATTAGCCCATTTTCATGTTCCTAAGATTCATTTTTGAGTCCATTAACTCGTTACTTAATTTCTGCTCTGTTCCAGTAATTTCAATTGAGCAGTGCTACTAATTAAATCATTAAAAATAATCCACAACTTATTTTACCAAAATTCCAGCTTGAGTACTCACTGCACGCATAGTATTGTTATCATGCCAAAAATCAACTTTATTGAACATCTACAAGGTCCCTTTTCAAGCCAATCAAAAAGATGTACAGTTCTGCTCAGTTCCAGACTTTTCATTCCAAACAGTTTTACTAAATATTTTATCAAACATAATCCGTAACTTATTTTATTGAAATTCCAACTATCATATTTGCTACACACATAGGTGTAACGTTTTTCCAAAAATAAGCTTGATTGAAGGTCTACAAGACCCATTTTTAGGCTAGTAAAAACGTTGCTCAATTCTGCCCAGTTCCAGTGGTTTGATGTTTGGTCATTCCTTTACGTCAAATGTCCACTATTTCCCTTGTTCTTATGAAATAGCTTATTGGTTAACGCATACTCCCTCTTGAGTCATGAATATCCAGATCTTATGCTTTATATTGAGTCACTTTTTGCATCATACTAAACAGTTTGTAAATTGTACACAAACAAGTATCACATATGCTCAAAATAGATGTTCTTCCTTGAACACCCTTCTTTCCATCCCTTAGGCCGAAACATATGGGGAACCTTAAACACATTTTACAACATATATTCAAATATGCAACATATTAAAGAGTCATTTTAGTCTAGTCTTACAAATAACCTCAAAAAAACTATCATCCATTACATGCATGCCTTCCTAAGATCACTTAAGTTCCAACCAATCCTTAATCTTTTCTAGACTCACTTAGATGCACCTTAATCCATCCTAAAACACCCTCATTCCATGTTGCATGTAAGAAAAGATTCCATCTTTGAGAAAATAAACCACATGCAAGGCATTTTTCTTAGGAAATCACTAAGATGAAATCTTGAACCTAAGATATTCAACTAAAGATCATATCTTAGGAACTTCTAACCATTCAAGCTACTAATTCTTTAAATAAATCATGAGAGGTTAGTGTATACTTGCCTCTTCAAGCTAAAGCTTTTGTCTTAGCTTGGTTATGGAATGAGTTGAGTTGAACATACGGTTTTGAAGGAGATGAAGGAAGAAGGTTAGTCTTCATTCAATAGTGAAAATAGGATGTATTTGAGGCTAGAACATCTTACCAAAATGAGATTTGAGTGGAGATTCAAGTATCCCACGATGGCACCACCTAAGTGAGTTGAAATCTTTGCTCCTATGGCCAATGGTGGTCACGATTGGGGTGGAGAAACAAAACACCCTTGTGAGATTCACTATTATGCATGAAGAAGTTACTTAATAGACTTAGAAGGGAACTTACCTAAACACTTCTTGGCTTGAAGATGGAACGTGAATGAGTACTTCTAGCCTTCAAGATGGAGGGCCGAAAATAAGGGGTGTGGAAGGAGATGGAACTTTGTTTAGGTGTTTAGTAGATAACTTTCTAGCAAAATGTTCAAGATAAGGTAGAATGAGGTTGGTCTTGCAATTTTTTTTTAAAAAAAAAACTAGAGGGGCAAGGGAAGGGGGCAACCGGCGGTGCATGGGAGGGGGAGAAAGAGGGTCTAAGCCTTACTTTTTCTTACACCCTAGCTCATATTTTCTTATTTTATCATTTCTTTTGCATGCAAGTTGCCTATTTTATTTTTAAATTATTATGTAATTTGTTAATTATGAATTATTTAGAAGAGTGTGGAGAATTCTAGATTCTCCTAAGCCTTGGCCGAATTAGGAGGGTGTTGGGGGGGTATTTTTGTCCTTTCACATTTATCAAATCCCATATTTATTTTTGTAATGTTTATGTATTTTATTAGATTATGATTTTAATCTTGCTTTGGTGAGAATCAATTAGGCTTGGTTTCTTATGAACAAGATTGTTCTATGATTGGTCAAGGCCTCTAGGCCGAAATTCACAAGGTATTATAATACCTTGTGACATCCCCTTACTTAATTATTTGGTATCCATCTCAAAAGTAATTAAGTAAAGTAGTGCTACTTTGACTTGAGTAACATGTAATTGAAAGAATCATCGTTTTCATTACATTACTTTGTCACGGTTTCAAGTACATGGTCGTTGGGGTACAACAATTTTTATCAAGGGTAGTAGTGTAATTTCTGCTAACCACTATTCACCCTCCCTCTATTGGTGTTTATTGCAGGTGCATGGTCCAACAATTGGTATCAGAACGACGTCGATAGCAATCAAAGAAGCAAGATTCAATGCCATACGAACAAGAAAACGCTAAGAAAAACATTTCAAAGTAGCCTGCTAATCTCAAATCAAAGATACATACAATGGTCGTAGTTTCTCACAAAGGTGAGTTGGAAGGTAAGCCTACACAACGTCCTCCTCTTTTTGATGGAAATAATTTCGTTCATTGGAAACTTAGAATGAGGCTATTCTTAATGGCTATAGACATCGATTTATGTTCTATACTTGAATATGGGCCTTACATTCAAATGAAAATTGTACAAGTTAGTGAAGTCACACAAGAAGTTGAAAAATATAAAAGCAAATGGTCTTCCGAAGATAAAAGGAAAATGTCCATGAATGCTAAGGCTGTGCAATTACTGTTAAATGGACTAACGACCTCTGAAGCAGGATATGTGTCAAATTGTACAAGTGCACACGACATGTGGAAATCATTAGAATTAAAGCACGAAGGTACTAGCGGGGTAAAAGAGTCAAAAATAAACATACTTATGTCTGAGCTTGAATCTTTCAAAATGTTGCCAAACAAATCCAAAACATCTATGGATTTGAGGATTACTAACATTTTCAATGCCCTTGAAGCTTTAGGCAAGTCATTTACCAACAATGAGAATGCTCAAAAGGTGTTGCGAAGCCTTCTTGCTGAATGGGATCCTAAGGTAACAGCAATCGAAGAGACAAATTCAATCACTAAGATGGATGAATTGATCGGTTCACTTAGAGTTTACGAGGTAAAACTAAACCAACGGAAGTCTGGGTTATCTAAGCCATCCGGTAAGTCTATAGCTTTCAAATCAACTGAATCACATGTAAATAATGATGATAGTAATAGTGATAATGAATTTGACGATGGCTTAATATTGATAGCTATAAAACTTAGAAAGTTTTTTAAACGGCCTAATAGGAATAGGCAACGATCTTCTTCTTCTTATTCTTCTCAACCTAAGAAAAATAACTCTAATATCAACAAATGGTATAATAAAGAGTTAAAATGTTGTGAATGTGGTCAAAGAGGACACATCTCTTATGATTGTCCGACAGAGAAAAATGCCAACAATAATAATAATAATAAACAAGAAAAGGAGATGCAAAAATCAAAGGCGAAGGAGACCAAGCCAAGGAAAGGCAAACGAGCAATGAAGGTGACCACATGGAGCGAATATCTGACTCAGAATCTGACACTAAGGAAGCTCAAGTCTGCGTCGTATCCAACGATGTAAGTTCTTCATCTGATGAAGATTCTAATAATGAAATGTCATTTGATGAAATGTATGAAGAATTTTTAAGGATGCATGCTCACTGTAAAAGGCTCTCTAAAGAAAAAAAAGAAACTAATTGAAGAAAAACGACAAGTTGAAGACATCCAACTTGGAGTTTTCCGATCAATTAGAATCTTTTAAATAAGAGTCTACTAATACTCTTGATTCTTTAGAGATTTTTTTATGAAAGTTGAATATTATTAAGAAATGACCTCACTTATGGCGGAGAAATACCATATTACAGGAATATAAGAATGTCGTCATATGAAAAGCGATAACGAAGCGCAGTAATAAGATTCAATCTCCAGTCATGTATGATATGCCGTATTAAAACCTTGTCAAGTAAAACCACCCTTGTGGATAAATAGTTGTACGAACTCTATTATATAGATGCTCATAAGAGAAATGTTCTTCACCAAACCTAGTTGAAGCATACTCTTTCCAGATTATCCACACCGTCGACTACGGCACAACAGCCCGTAATTGTCGTGCATATTGGCAGCTGAAGAACATTGCCACCAACGCACAAGATATCCCTTAATAGTTTGGCTTTGAGGCAATGGGCCAGATAACAGAATAGCATTCTCCCTCCATCAAACATTTATCCTGGGGAAATGCAAAAAGATGTGATCTTGCCTATCTGAATCCTGTTTACAGAATGGACATTGAGATGGAAAAGCCGTCAACC
The DNA here is from genome assembly GCA_036186865.1 of Eustoma russellianum. Taxonomy (NCBI): domain Eukaryota; kingdom Viridiplantae; phylum Streptophyta; class Magnoliopsida; order Gentianales; family Gentianaceae; genus Eustoma; species Eustoma russellianum. The sequence continues at coordinate 15,764,798 of AP025041.1, read as the reverse complement.
AATGCCGTACATGATCAACTAGCGGCAGTGAGTTGGTCCATAATCTCCATAAGAAAATACGCTTGCTAGGATGCGTGTTAGGCCACCATACATACTTTGAATAAGGGAACAAAACTTCTGGCTGCGTAACTTCGAGATATGCTGACTTGATAGAGAATTGGCCATACGGATCTGGCGTCCAGTGTAATACCGAATGAATTGTTTGTCTTAGTTTGCATGAATTCATTTAACCGGCAAAGACGTTTCTAACCTGTCGAATCATAAATATGTGAATATATCGTTGATCGTGAACCATAATTTTGCCTGTAGTAGAGCACCCACAATGAGTGGTCATTATGATATTTCCACATAGTTGGCAATCGTAAGCCTTATGCAAATAAGATAGATTGTGCAGCCCCAATCCCCCAGATTCCGTTGAAGTGCATATGGAATACCACAAGCGCCAATGATGTTGATCATTCCAAAGAAACTTGGCCATTTTCCTGTTTAACATGGCAATGACACCTTTTGGCAGCTGCGGACTTGCCATGATGTGTATAGGTATGAATTGAGAACATACCGTATTAAAACAAGTCTTCCCGCCATAGAGAGCAACTTTGATGACCATCCATTTAGTTTTGCGTCAAAATGTTGCAGTAGGGGCGCACAATAAGAAGCCTTATTGACACCTTTATACAAAAAAGAACCAAGGTATATGATGGATAAAGAAGCAAGTCTCATACCTAATACTTGAGATGCATTGTGTCCATTAACTGATGTCCCTATTACCACTTGGCTTTTATGATAATTAATGAGTTGCCTAGATGCTCTTTCATAAGCCAATAAGAAATCCTGGAATTTGGTTAAATTTCTATTCGGGCAGTTGAGAAAAATTAATAAGTCATCAGCAAAACCCAAGTGGGAAACTGCAGGAGCTCTACCAGCATTAAAGCCTCAATGTGTGCCTGATTGCAGCATGGCCTTTAAGCCACGAGAAAAGCCCTTAAATGCAAGAATAAATAACAAAGGTGACAATGGGTCACCTTGTTTCACTCCACGACTCACAACAAAAAAACCGACCGGCTTTCCATTAATAATAACTGAGCAACGAGTAACACGAAGATTATTCAGCACAATACGCACAAATCTTAGATAAAACCCATTTTAAGCAAAACCTGCTCCAGATAAGTCCAACTGACTCGATCAAAAGCCTTCGCCATGTCTAATTTAACCATAACGTTTCCCCCATGTGTGGGTCGATCAATAGCATGTATCATCTCCTGTGCTAAGAGTATGTGTTCTGTGATTCCTCGTCCGGTGATGAAACCTACTTGTTCCTGCGATATTAACCGTGGCAATAGACTAGAGAGTCGAGTGGATATGAGAAGTGTGATTACCTTAGAAATGAAGTTTTCCAAGCATATCGGACGAAGATGCAAAAGTTCGTGGAGTTTTCGTTTTTTGAATCAGGGTAATCATCACTGTGGCTAACAGCGAAGAAACTCGAATACCCAAGAAAAACTCTTGGACAGCCTTTAACACATCACCTGCTATAGTTGTCCAAAAATGTTTGTAGAAAGAACCAGGATATTCGTCTGGACCAGCGGCACTTGAAGGACTAAGATCCCATACTGCTTTTTTGACCTCCTGCAACGATGGCATAGCCTGCAAAACCAGATTATCCTCCTCCAACAAGCCACAAGTTATATGTTGTAATACGGGCTCAGTATCTCCCAACTGCTCGTCCGAGAATATGTGCTGAAAATAGGCAATTGCTTCCCCCTCAATGTCCGCATAAGTAGATAATGATTCTTTTGATATGCATGAGATGAATGAGACACTAGAAATGCATGATAACTTAGAAAATAATCAACCAAGATGGCATAGAGATCACCCACAAGATCTCATCATAGGTGACATTATTCACGGTGTGCGACCACGTAGAAGAATCACTTCGGATGAAATAAATGAATTTCATGCTATGATTTCTGAAATTGAGCCCAAAAATGTGCATGATGCTTTGAGTGATTCATCTTGGATTGATGCTATGCATGACGAACTTAATCAATTCGTTAGAAATGATGTATGGGATTTAGTGCCACGACCACAAGTTAAGACAATAATAGGCACAAAGTGGGTATTTAGGAACAAAATGAATGAAGAAGGAAAGGTCGTTAGGAATAAAGCAAGACTCGTAGCTCAAGGATATAATCAAGAAGAAGGAATAGACTACGATGAAACATTTGCACCCGTAGCACGTTTAGAAGCTATACGACTCTTACTTGCCATTGCTTGCATGAAAGATTTTAAACTGTATCAAATAGACGTCAAAAGTGCTTTTCTAAACAGATTCATACAAGAAGAAGTATACGTGAAGCAACCACCCGGGTTTGAAGATTTGAAACATCCAGATCACGTGTACAAACTAAGGAAGGCACTATATGGCCTAAAGCAAGCGCCGAGAGCATGGTATGATCGTTTTGCTACTTTCCTTTTAGAAAATAATTTTAAACGTGGTACTATAGACAGTACACTATTTTTGAAACAAGAAAAATCAGATTTACTTATTATTCAAATCTACGTAGATGACATTATTTTCGGTTCTACCTCACATAGACTCGTTAAAGATTTTGAAAATTGTATGAAAGCTGAGTTTGAAATGTCTATGGTTGGTGAACTTAATTATTTTCTTGGCTTGCAGATTAAGCAAATGAGTAAAGGAATTCATATAAGCCAAGCTAAGTATGTAAATGATATGATCAAGAAGTTCAATTTTGAAAATTTAAAACCATCCCCCACGCCTATGAGTGTTACTACTAAATTAGACAAAGACGAACATGGTAAAGACGTTGATAATGGATTATATCGATCTATGATAGGTTTTTTACTATATTTAACTGCTAGTAGGCCTGACATCATGTTTAGCGTATGCATGTGTGCTCGTTTTCAAAGTCAACCTAAGGTGTCACACTTAAATGCGGTAAAAAGAATATTCCGTTATATTAAGCACACGCCCACCTTAGGTATTTGGTATGATAAGGATTCTACATTCGACTTACATGCTTACACTGATGCAGATTATGGTGGCTGCAAGATAGATAGAAAAAGCACGAGCGGAACTTGCCAATTTATAGGAAATTCCCTTATTTCATGGTTTTCCAAAAAGCAAGCAAGTGTTGCTTTGTCCACTACGGAGGCTGAGTACATGGCTCTTAGCCTCTGTTGCACACAGTTGTTGTGGATAAAACAACAACTTTCGGACTTTGGAATTACCGTAAATAAAATTCCTATATATTGTGATAGTATGAGTGCAATAAATTTGTCTAAGAACCCCGTATTACACTCTAAGGCTAAGCATATAGAAGTTCGCTATCATTTTCTTCGTGATCACGTTAACAACGGAAATATTGTCATAGATCACGTACGCACAGAATCACAAGTAGCGGATATATTTACAAAGGCCTTAAATCAAGCCACATTTGAATCTCTTCGTTCTAAATTAGGCATGATTCCCGTTGATGTGATTTAATGTGATACTATTTGATTTACTTTCCTTTTTGACAGGAATCTTTTGATTAACTTTCCAAAATAAAGGGGGAGAGAGAAGCATGATTTAAGGGGGAGAGAAAGACACTGATTGATCCTAATTGCATGAATCAAGGGGAGCCGGATTTGAAATTCGAAATTCAAATTTCAAATCTGTGCATAATTCAAAGGGGAGAGATAGCACCTAAATCATGTACACTAGTTATTTTGAAAATCATCAAAAGGGGGAGATTGTAGAAATAAGAGGGTTTGAGTGATTTCAAAATAAGAAACGTTGAATATATACATATATACAAACGTGTATAAGTGTGTACATGTATGCATGATAACTTGTCATTACTTGCCTTATTTAGCTTATATATTATGTTGCCATACTAACGAGCCATGAAGCATTAAAGCTTACATCATATGGCGAACATTTGTTGAGTTTATACTATTTTCAGGTGCCACCATTAATGAACTAAATTAGTTCATTAAGTGAAGTACTTAGTTCAATAAACTAAGTAGTTCATTAAAGGAAGATGCATTTGGAAAAGGCACAAAGGCAACAAGGCTATGGAAGGAAAGTCTTCTCCTCCTCTCCACACTCAATGTCACACGCCACTTATAAATATATATACTATATTTGCAGATTTTTTTTAAAAGGCACATACACATGTATTCCAACGTACTACCGACACGTTATATATCTTACGTACGTACGTTAACGTCACACCACTATACTTAACTCATATTTATGAGTATATTCAGGTCTTATATCATATGATATAAGATATGGTGATGACAAATTAAATACGACACGATAAAAGGTTCTAAACCGAAATTTGTCGTATCGAGCGAATATCGAAACTTCGCCAACGTGTCACGTACTTGCCATAAATAAATGGCCAGCCCATATACATCAAAAATTGATGTAAATTTCGTGCACATCACTGAAAATTCTGGCAAAAATACTTTCCATGTTGGCACACACAAATCACCCCACATTTAGGCCAAAATGTGAAGATTCCGATTTTAATTTTGTCACATGTTTATGGTACCACTTTAAATCAGCCAGGAGCTGAAATTTAAAGTATATATTATATATATTATGTATAACATAATATATATATCATGTGCAAAAGTTGAAATTTAAATTAGAGAAAAATCGGGTAATCGATAAATATCGAAAATTCGGTTTTCTACGCACTTAACATGGAACGTTTTTCTTGAACATCATGTGACACGTATCTAGACACTTTTTACATATAATATACATCTTAAAGTGTTCTAGAAAAATTAAATTAAGGGCTGATTGGAATATTACATGTGTGTATTACTAAATGTGCACTATTTTACAAAGTTAGCAAAAATAAATTTCAGCACATGTACAAACACATTCCAACGTTACTACAGCTGAGATGGAGCACATGTGGAGCCTTGTTGGCATGTTGATTGGTCAAGGATCAATCATACAATGTTGATGAATCAAAGAGAAAAGCTACAAAAGGTAAGTATTCAACATATACCTCTCTTATGTCACATGCTGAAAATTTCAGCATGTTACACATATGGTGGCCGAATTCTTCATCATTAAGACAAGATATTTTGTCATTTTTTCATTAAAGGATTAATTGAAGGAGTTATGGAAATGATTTAAATATTATGTAAGGTAATTAAGTGTGATATTTTACATATCACACATGCTGAAATTTTTCAGCATGTGTGAAGGGTGTGCTGGCCGAATTTTGGCCCTCATTGTGTCCAAGTTCACTCTTCATTTGTTAGCAAGACTTACCTTATGTAATTGATTTATTTTTATGACAAAAATTCAAAGGAAAATGGCAAATAATCTGAATTTATCCCATGTTGTAAATGCTGAAAATTTCAGCATTGAAAAAAAGATGTTGGCCGATTTTTTTGAGGAGGAAAGGAGATATTTTCTTGTCTTGAAATTTATGAGAGAATTTGAGAATTATGGTATGACTTAATGATTGATTTTTTGGCAAATATTTAGTGATTATTTCAGATTTTCCATGTCATCAAATGATGACAACATTGAGCCAATCAAGAGGTGCCAAGTAAGCAATGATTAAATGATGGTCCAATGGAGTGATGCCAAGTAAGCAAAGCATTGTCACCATGATGTCTTACACTCTCTCAAGCACTTAAAAGGAAATTTTCAAGAGGGGGAGAGGCATAGGAGGGGACGGCTGGTTCCTATAAGGAAGACAAGAGAAGAGCAAACAAAAATAACACCAAGATTTGCATTCTAAAGTGATCAAAGTGCCAAGCCTCTTTTCTCCTACATCTTCTTTCTTTCTTTTCTTGTAAAAAGCCTATTGTATTTTACTTCTTTCAATCTTGAATAGGCTTCATAGAAACCACCATTCATTCATCTTTGTAAAAGATTGATCAAGGTGAGATCAATCTTCATTCTAGCGAGGTGGTGGTGTTCGTGTGAATTGTACTCATCATACAAGATTTGTAAAGGGTTGGAGTTAGGTGTAACTCTATCAACCCTGCGGTAAGGTGTAATGCGTGTGTGTGATTAGTGTGAACCAAGGAAGGTGTTCCTTGAAGACTGGAGTAGGTTGTTTATAACCGAACCAGTATAAAATTCTTGGTGCAATTTACTTTCAGCATTTACTTTTCAGTTTCTACACTGTTTATCCGTTTTGTTCACATTCGGAAAAATAGTAAACGATTTCCAAAAATTATAAAAATTTACAGAAACATACATAAACGTTCTAGGGTTAATTTGGCACAAGTTGCAACCCTTTTGGACAAGTATAGGTCAGTCAAACATCAAAAGATCTGAGACTAGTGCAGTCTGATTTTCAGACTTGCAAAGGTTGAGACTTTGGTTGTGTTTGATCTACTTCCCAAAAGAATTTTCAAAAACTGTTTCAAACTATCTAAATATAGTGTGTGAGGAGCTATTGGTCAAATTTTCAGATCATTTGGACATTACACAATTAGGAATTAATTTTTCAAAACCATCTACCGTTTCTGGCACATTTGCACAATATGAGTGCCAACGGTTTTTGAAGGTGTTAAAGGTTGAATTTTGATTTGAAATTTTTAGGGGACCCTCATAACATCTGAGGCTAAGTTCTCTCAAAATTTCATAATTTTTGGAGACCTCTAACCTGGTTTTAAAAACGTTTTAAAATAGGTCCTGAAAGCAGAATCTGTTTTCAGAACTTGAATTGTTCAAGTTTAAAGAAATTTTAAAAAGCACACTTTCCGCACCATCTATTCAACCCCCCCCCCCTTCTAGTGGTGCCTTGCAGATCCTACACTTGTCTCAAAACCCCCACATGCCCCCAACTGTAGGAAACGATCCCCATACACTGCAAACCAGATTATCAAAATCTGGGTGTGTTACCCAAGCATCGAGATATCGTAAACTCGCAGACGTATGTGGCACATCATGGTCACAATGCAAAAGAATTGGCGAGTGATCAGACATAGCCCCGCTAAGATGTTCACTGGACATAGTCGGGAATAAATCCATAAAAGATAATGAGCATAAATATATGTCCAACCGACGCCAGACCCGACCCAAACCGCATCCATCACTCCATGTAAATATAGATCCTCGATATGAAACTGTTTGTAGAGAACATTCAACAATTGTGTCATTGAAATCCTGCAAAGATCGTAATGCTGGAGTAGAATGGCCCTTATGTTCATGTAACGATATAAAAGTGTTAAAATCTCCACCCACGAGCCAAGGGCTATCTAGCGACGTAGATAACTCTTTTAAGTCAGCCTACAGTGGACGACGATCAATGACCATATGCAAACCATAAACCGCAGTAAACCAGAAAATATCCCCCGTGGCTAACCATTTAAGCTTGAGCGAGTGATTTTGGATCCCAGCGCGTTCATCTTCTATAGAAAATAGTGAATCTTTCCAAAAAAAACCAAATATGATTGTCACTAGTAGACACAGCTTTGGCAAAACCAAATTTTAAACGATAAGTCAACAAAGAAGAGACACGTGACTTTGGTTCTATGATAATGAGCAAATGCAAATTATACTGCCGTATTAACGATTGAACTCTATATTCCGAGGTATGAATACTCCGCACATTCCATATTAAAATCTTCATTATGACAAAACATCGAAGGAATTAGAGAGGTGAGCTGCTCATAACCTGGTTAATCTTGGTGAAGGAGGCGTTGCATGTTGCGTTCGACATAAAATGCGTGGGGGTGCTCAATCCTCATGCAGTTCATGATGTGATTTTTGATCTTCAATTGATCGGCTAACATCAACGAAAATTGCTTGAAATTCATTTGCCATGGAATCATATATATGTCTGTCTTGTGGATCCAGAAGGTTAACATTGAGTGGGATAGTCAATTCACTATCAGATGCCAAATACGCATCTACTTTTTGCTGTGGTTGATCCCCCAATATGCAATCATCAAAGCCTCGGAGACGATCTAAATCTTGAACGTTTGACACCGCAATTGGGCAAATATAAGGAGATGGTACCAGGGGAGATACCGAAATATCCTGCGATGGGTCTAAGTTGTAGAATTCTGGATTAGAAGATGGATCCATTGCAGCCCTTAAATGAACTGCTGTATCTGAGGCATTCTTCTTAGGAGTCCATCGTTGTTTTTTGTCTTTACTTCGCAGATCCAAATGCTTAATTTGTGGAGGGTCAATCTAAGCCATAAGATCCGTAGGGGGTAGTTTTCCACAGGCTGTCGCGTCATGACCAAGTCGAAAACATGCTGTGCAATATGAAGCCAAGTTCTCATATTCAAATTTCTGTTGGATCACTTTGGATGGTCCCTGAATGAATATACGCTGAGGCAGGTCGTGGAAAACGTCAATCTCAATGCATACTCTTGCTACCAAAGGACGGGTAACCGTAGTGTTCGCCGCATCCAATTTCATGGGTGTGCCAATTATACGCGCAATTTGAAAAAGAGCATCCTATCTTTGGAAATGTGTTGGCAACCCTGGAAAAGAAACCCAAACAGGCACGATGGGCACCTCAACTGCCGGATCATAATCTGGCGTCCACTTCATAACTCACATATGCTTTCCAGATATTGTCCAACTTTGCTGTGAAAAGCAGCGCAGATATTCTTTCTCATGATCAAAGTGAAGAATCACATGCTTTGCATCGAGTAGGCCGATCTTAACAGCCCCTGTAAACCCAATACAGTCGATCGTTGATCGGATGTCGCTATCAGAGGACGGCCATACCAAAAAGTTTCCACCAATAAAAATCTGTATGGAGCAGCCAAAGATTGTATTTCTTTCAACATAAATTGGATCATAGGACTGCCCTTATATTTAGATATGGGTTTCAGCAGGATTTGAGTATCTGATGATTGGAAAAGTGATGCACATGATCTTTGCGGCGCCGAAACCGATGTCGCTTGCTGCGGATGGAGGTTAGCGGGAGGCTATGAGTTCGACACTGTGGAAGGAGAATTAGAAGAAGGAAGGGGATGGAGAAAGCGATCGTCAGAAGGCGGAGAAAGGCTACGGAAGGCATAAGCCTACCACCACCGCCTGCAAAGAGAAAGGAGGCATTTTCTATATATTCTTGAGAAAAAATTAGAGATTAAAATTGAATCATATAGGAAAAAATAACAAACATTAAAAACTGAAAATAGTATGTTGAAGTCTAAATTAGAAAGTTGTGAAAATGAGATAGTGCAACTTAAATCTACTAAACTAAACTTAGAAAAAATGTTAGAACAATTTAAATCTAGTACAAACATGTTAAATACACTTATATCATCTAAAAAATATGGAAACGATAAAACCGAGTTAGGGTATAAAGAAGAAAATGTAAAGGTAGATAAAAATACTAAGTTTGTTTCATCTAGTATAAAACTGCCATACAATACAACGAAATCAACTTTGCCAGATACATCTTCTTCTACTCCTTCTTTAGTTTATTCTAAGGCAAAAATACAACATGCACCTACACAATCACACACATATCAACGTGCAACTAGGCAAAATTTTGAATCTAGACAACCTATAAAATATGTCTATATGTATACAAATGCAACTAGACATAATAAAATGCATCCAACTTTTTAAGACCTAAGTTTAGGCAACAAACATATAAGACTTATAGAAATGCATATGAACAAACATACATAATGCCATTCAAGAAACAAAATCATATACCTTTCACTCATTATCAAAATCGGCCCAGACATAGTACTTATCAACCAAGATATAACATGTATGACAATACATCATCTTTTAAATGGAATGGTCAAAAACATACTAATTCTTTATATTCAACTAATGTCAAATATGTGCCTAGAAAGTATGTCCAAGTCTGGATACCTAAGGGATATCTAAACAAGGATGGCGTCCCTAACATTCAAGGACCCAAATAAAGGATACCTAAAACTTTGCCTCCACTATAGGAAAATCGCAAGGAATGCAAGAAGGAGACAAAGTCAAATAATCTAAAAACCAAATGGTTTTTAGATAGTCGATGTTCAAGACACATGACGAGCAACCCCAAACTATTCACCGAGTTGGAACATATCGAGAATGGATGAAAGGTGACATTCGGTGACAACAACAAAGAAAAAGTTGTTGGAAAAGGAACAAACGGGGACCCAAACACATTTCAAATACAAAATGTGTTGTTAGTAAGAAATCTTTCTTATAATTTATTAAGCATTTCGCAACTTATAGATTACGGTTATTATGTTTCTTTTCTCCCTGATTCTTGTGATTATAACAAATGAAAAAGGAGAAATTGTTTTAAAGGAAATAGGGATGGTAACATTTATACCCTTTCCTTAGATAACATGTTAGATGCTAAGGTTAAATGTTTAATATCACATAACTTAGATGTAAACTTATGGCATAGACGACTAGGCCATATAGGAATTTCAACTATTCAAAAGTTATCTAAGAAGAACTTAATTAGAGGCATGCCTAAGTTAGACTTAGATAATTTTCAAATGTGTGAAACGTGTATTAAAGGAAACATATAAAAGAAACATTAAAACTAAAATATAAAGTGAGTACTAGTCATGTACTAGAATTGCTTCACTTAGACTTATGTGGTTCAAGTAGAACAAGAAGTCTAGGTGGACACTACTATGTGTGTGTCACAGTAGATGATTACTCACGCTACACATGGACGTTGTTCTTACCACACAAAGACGATGCTCCATTGGCAATCGAAACTCTTATAAAGCAACTAGAAAATCTTTATGAAGAAAATGTTAAGAGAATTAGAAGTGATAGAGGTGAAGAATTTAAAAACAAAGACGTAGTCAAGTTTTGTGAACTACATGGAATAAAACATGAATTCTTACCACCTATAACACCACAACTCAATGAAGTTGTTGAATGTAAAAATAGAACAATTCAAGAAGTTGCTAGAACAATGTTATGTGAAAATAAAGTACCAAAATATTTATGGGGTGAAGCTGTTAGTTGTGCATGTTATATTATAAATAGGCTTTCTATTAGAAAGAAATTAAATAAAACACCTTACAAATTATTAAACAATAGACAACCTGAGGTAGATTATCTTAAAGTATTTGGATGTGAATGTTTTGTACTCAATACTAAAGATAATCTAGACAAGTTTGAACAAAAGTCTATTGAATGCATATTTGTTAGCTATTCAACTAATTCAAGAGCATATAGGTATTATAATCCCGCATCTACAAAAATAATTGAATCTATATATGTGAAATTCAATGAAAATGCATGTGTTGAAGTTAGTAATAAAACTCAACATAAACAGAAAAATAATGTTGAAAATATGTTTGATGATGATGATATATTACTTGAGCCTGCACTTGATAATCTAGAACCAACTTCCCCTGAACAAGACATGCATGAACCCTTAGATGAAATAAATGAAGAAATTTTGCAATTGTAAGATAATACAACTAATGATCCAATTACATATGATAATGTTCATACAAATGAAACATTTGAACAAGATGAGGGTGAACTTAGTCAATCTAGGAATTGGTGGCACCCTAAAGAATTAATCATTGGGGATCCAAATGTTGGGGTTAGAACATGTAGAAATATAAATCAACCTGAAGGACATAGCTTAACCTCACACTTAGAACTTATGAATGTAAAGGAAGCCATAGGTGATATATCTTAGATAGATGCCATGCATGAGGAATTGAATCAATTTACAAGGAACAACGTGTGGGACTTAGTACCTAAACTTGAAGACAAGTCTATAATAGGAACCAAATGGGTCTTTAAGAATAAAATGGATGAAAAAGGAAACATCACATGAAATAAGGTTAGGCTAGTCGCACAAGTTTATAATCAACAAGAAGGAATAGATTATGAAGAAACCTTTGCACCCATTGCACGACTAGAAGCAATTAGATTGTTACTTGCTATTGCAAGTCTAAGCAATATTAAACTCTTCCAAATGGATGTCAAGAGTGCGTTCTTGAATGGATACATCCAAGAAGAGGTGTTTGTAAAACAACCCCCTGAATTCAAAGATTCAAAGAATCCTAACCATGTGTACAAGCTTAAGAAAGCTTTATATGGTTTGAAACAAGCTCCAAGAGCTTTGTATGATAGATTTGCAAACTTTCTTATTGCAAATAATTATCAAAGGGGACCATAGACAACATATTGTTTCTAAAAAGAAAAGATAAGATAAGGGAGGGAAGAAAAGATAAGATAAGAAAATGTTAAGGTGGATGTGTGGGCATACGAGGCTAGACCGGATCAGAAACGATGTGTTTCGAGAAAGGTTAGGCATGGCTAGTATAGCCGATAAGATAAGGGAGGGAAGATTGAGATGGTTTGGGCATGTCAAGCGGAGACAGACAACGGCGTCGGTCAGAGCAATTGAAAGCCTAACTGTAGAGGGAAACAGGAGTAAAGGCAGACCCAAACTGACTTGGGATGAGCAGATAAGACACGACTTACTAGATTTGCACCTCTCTGAGGACATGGTCCAGGATAGAAGTTCATGGAGACATAAGATTAAGGTTAACGAGGTATAAGTCATATATAGAGACACTGTAGAGTATATGTAGGGACATAGCTAAGCATAAGTACTAGATACATTTTAGGTTAACTTCCCACTTGGTGGCGTATGTTTTACTGTTGTTTTACATTACATGTACATATATACGGGATGTGTATTTCAATACTGAAAGGCCTTTATTTGTATTTCTTGAATTTACTCACTAACACACTAGCACAACATATACCTAGTATCATGTCTTTCTTGAATTTACTCACTAACACACTAGCACAACATATACATATTATCATGTCATTTATGCAGGTAGAGCCAGGGGTCTCACTGGAAGCAGACTCTCTATCCCTTGGGATAGAGGTATTGTCTGCCTACCACTTACCCTCCCCAGACCCTGACGATAGCTTTTGCTGTCGTTGGGATATACTGGGTACGGATGATGATGATGATGATGAACTAACCCTACCTTAGTAAAAGACTTCGAAGAGTGTATGAAGTCAGAGTTTGAAATGTCAATGATAGGATAATTGAATTACTTCTTAGGACTTCAAATCAAACAAACCCCTCAAGGAATCCATATTAGCCAACTTAAGTATGTCAATGATATGATTAAGAAGTTTGGCTTTGAAGAGTTGAAAACAACACCTACCCCTATGAGCATTAGCACCAAACTAGACAAAGATGACAATTGTAAACCTTTTGATGATACACTTTATAGGTCTATGATTGGCTCATTGTTATATTTAACTGCATCAAGACCTGACATCATGTTTAGTGTGTGTATGTGTGCTAGGTTTCAATCTTGTCCTAAGGTATCTCATTACAATGTAGTGGAAAAGATATTTAGATATCTTAAACACATACCTCACTTAGGACTTTGGCGTGATAGAAACACTAAGTTAGAATTATATGCATATAGTGATGTTGATTACGGTGGTTGCACATTAGATAGAAAATCTACTAGCGGTACATATCAATTCATAGGAACCAACTTGATCTCTTGGTTTTCTAAAAAGCAAGCTAGTGTAGCATTCTCTACCACCGAAGCCGAGTATATAGCCTTGAGTTTATGCACTACCCAAATACTTTGGCTTAAACAACAACTTAGTGACTTTGGTATTAAAATGAAAAATATTCCAATTTTCTGCTATAACACAAGTGCGATCAATCTTTCTCGGAATCTAGTACTTCATTTTAAGGCCAAACACATTGAAGCAAGATACCATTTCCTTCGAGATCATGTTCAAAATGAGGATATAGTTATAAACCATATAAGAACTGACCACAAAATAGCTGATTTCTTCACCAAACCCCTTAATCAAGCCAATTTTGAAAATTTACGAGCCACGTTAGATATGATGACTTAAGATACCATTGCATAGCTTTATCTTTTGTATGATTTGCAAAATAAAGGAGGAGATAGAATAAGAACATGATTTTAGTTGGTAAGTCATGATTTGGATGGTTGAATAATATGGTAAGTTTCAATTGGTATATGTTTTGGAGCATAGGTTAAGGGCTTTGATCGATCGATGTCTAGGGTTTTTAGAAACATTTTTCTAAAATGTGATAAAGTGGTTGTTTTCATTTGCACATATTTTATATATGTTCATTATGTGATTATTATGTGATTTTAATATAAATGTCTTGTGACTAATTTGTCTTGGAAGTTACTACAACATACTAAAAAGGGCAAAATTGGTATTTTGAGTTTTGTAGGAACATGATATGGTGGAAATATTTCAAGGACTTATTCTCATGTTATTTATCATGACAAAGGTGTTATTATATCTATTTCTGACCTTCTGGATCATTTCTAAAATTTTCTCTCACCAGGGGCATTTTGGTTATTTTACCCCTGAGGGTATTTTTGGTATTTTCACTCAAGGAATCTCTTGAGTATATTCTTATCTTCATTCTGGAGTTGATTTATGATTATCTTGAAGATTATATGGTGGTTTTGTATTATTTTTCTCAAATTATGATATTATCGACAGTAGTGGGATATGTGACGGGTTGTGATGTCACATTCTATTTCTTTCTTGAAGACAGTCTTGTATATGTTATTGAGAGATATGAATCATCATATTTCAAAGAATTTAAAGATTTTAATGGTTTGGAAATGATCACACATACAAGAAGAAATATTAGGAATTTTGGTGTTACATGTTGACATAATATTGTCAACTGTTAATTGTTGATTTCTTCTTCAAAAATCTGAGTTGACATACATATATGCAGCCTCAAAAATATGTATTAACAGGTGTAAATGATGGTGTACTCATTTTATGGCTTGGTGACAAGTGAAACAAACAAAAAGAAGCTAGTTGCAAAAGTTGCCAACTAAGAAATGTTTGAAATGTAGCCAATGGCTACAAGGTGAAAAGAGTTGATTTGGTCAAATTTTTTTTCAAGCCTCACATGCCTATTCTTTTGGCAAAAATTTGAGAGGATAGTGGAGTTGTTATGTCCTTTAGTCCTACTACATTATCTTCAACATTTTCAAGACAAACTGTAGTCAAAATTTTGGCCAAGGTGATTTTCCAAGATGGACCAATTATGTTGCTTCATTTTTCCATGTGTACAAGGTGATTGTGCGGCAAACCAATAATGTGAAGACACTTAAGCATTGATGATGAAGATAGTGACATATTGGAGTTCTTATCTACAAGGCTCAACTCACACTATAAATAGGAGGCAAAAGTGAAGGAGAAGGACACACTTGAAGCATACTTAGAAGCAATAGTTGATTTGTCTAGCTATCCTCTTCTTCTACTCATTCTTTAGTTTATTCTATAAACGGGTTCTGAATTTGAGGTGTTCTTATCTTGACACATTGACCGAACCATTATAAAATCTCGGTGTTCTTATCTTTTTTTAGATTTTTGCATTCTGTCTGTTTTTCTCTACAGATTTCACACAACTTCTCACGTTTTGAAAAAATAGATAAAAACTTTCAAAATTCGTGATTTTTGGTGGAGTTATACTTCAGGCTGTTAGCTTTCATTTTCAACAAGAATCACTTGATTTGAGCAAGGAAAAGTTAGTCTTACATTCTTTGCAAAATAATTGCTCCAATCTGGCTGTAATCTGACCAGTTTTGAGAAAACTTGAATTCTGTTTTAATCAAGAATTGTTTAAGGTCAGGGCCTTTTGGAAACATAAACTGGACATCCTAAGGAGTGTTTTAACATAAAAATCAACATTCTTGGTTAAGTATTCAAAGAGAAACACGTTTTTCAATTTCAGAAACATTCTGTCCAATTATGTCCAGATTGACCATCTAAATCGTTCGATTTGTTTGAAGGGACAAACAATCTTATTTTTGTCTAATTGTTGGACAGAGTCTTGCCAACACATGGAAGTTAAGTTCTGAAAATTTTCATAATTTCTAGAGTTGTGTACAAGGATATTTGAATTTTTCAAAAACAGGTTCTGAATTTGAGGTAGTCTCAGATTCTGTTTTCAAAATGGATTTTTATCAAGGGTAGTAGTGTAATTTCTGCTAACCAATATTCACTCCCTCTAGTGGTGTTTATTTTCCAACACTCCGAATCATTTGAATTCATAGACAAAACAAAAAATTCCAAGAAATGCAAGAGATGCTATAATTGTGGCAAGAAGGGACACCTCAAGAAAGACTGTTGGTTTCAAAAGAACCAAAAACAGGGTTGTAATTCCTAAAATGTCAACAATGCAAATATGGTAGACATTGGAACCGATCAATTTGTTGCAATGGTCTCCGGATTGCATGTTGTTATGGTAACTGAGCTGCATATGGCTACGAACGAAATCACAAGTGATTGGTGGTTCGATTCGGTGCAACGGTGTATGTATGCAACAACAAGGATCTATTCAAGACCAATCATGTTGTGTATAATCGCCAGCAAGTTCTGATGGGAAACCGCAATGCCTCAAAAGTCTTAGGAAAAGGTAGTGTAGAGTTAGACTTTACTTCTGGAAAGAAGTTGTTATTAGTCTATGTTCTACATATACCTGAGATTTCTAAGAATCTCGTTTCTGCAAATTTAGTCTGTGAAAATAGGTTCAAGATTGTAATGGAGGAAGACAAAATTAGAATGTCCAAGAATGGTGTCTTTGTCGGCAAGGGTTATTCTTGTGACGGGATGTTTAAGTTAAGTATACATAAAAATTGCGCAGCTTGTGTTTACTCTGTTGATTCTTCTTTTTCATTGTGGCATGATAGACTTGCTCATGTTAGAAGTGCTACTGTTAAATTCATGTCTAAGCAAGACTTAATTTCTTGTAAAGATGAAAATGAAAGAACATGTGAGATATGCATACAAGCTAAAATGACAAAGAAACCATTTTCGAAAGTAGAACGGAAAAAATGAACTCTTAGAACTTGTTCATTTGGATATTTGCAAATAGAACAGTGTTTTGACCAGAGGGGGAAATCGATATTTCATTACTTTCATTGATGATGCTTCCAGATATACATATGTGTATTTGCTGAGACATAAAGATGAAGCCTTTGACATGTTCAAAGTCTATAAAATGGAAGTTGAAAATCAATTGGGATTGAAAATCAAAGTTTTAAGAAGTGACCGTGGTGGTGAATATTTTCCTCTTGAATTTAATCAATTTCGTGAGGAGAATGGTATCATACACCAGAAAAGTGCATCGTACACACCTCAACAAAACGGATTGGCTGAATGAAAGAATAGAAGTTTAGTTGACATGCTAAATGTAATGTTAAAAAACTCCGGTTTTCCAAAGAATTTGTGGGGAGAAGCCTTGTTAACGGCTTGTCACATTCATAATAGAATTCCTTCTAAGAAGTTTAAAGTTTCTCCATATGAAATATGGAAGAAACGAAGACCAAATCTAAGTTATCTTAGAGTTTAAGACTGTCTAGTCTATTATAGAGTTCTGGATCTGAAGAGGACTAAGTTGGGGCCAAGAGCTCTTAAAGGTGTCTTTATTGGATATGATGAAAACTCTAAAGCATATAGGATTCTATATATAAAATACAATGTGGTTGTTGAATCTAGAGATGTTGAATTTCTTGAGAATAAATTCTTTAGAACAGATTCAAATCAAGGTTCAACAAGCGAAAATTTGAATGAACCAATAGTTGGAGATTTCCCCAATGATCCTTTTAGTGTTGATCAAAATCTAAATTCTCTAACTGAGGTTAGGAGAAGTCAACGTGCTAGAAAGGAGAAGTATTTACATTCGGATTTCATTTCTTCACAATCCATAAGGTAATAGGACAAATGTGTTTAATCAATACCTATTGTACTAAGTGAGAAGATGATCCTAAGTCCTATAAGGAGATGATGCGATCGAGAGATGCATCATTTTGGAAGGAAGAAATTGATGATGAGATGAACTCTTATTGTCAAACAATACGTGGATTCTCACTGATTTTCCTCCAAGTTCCAAAACGATTGGATATAAATGGGTATTTAGAAGAAAATACAACACAGATGGTTCAATTAAAACTTTCAAGGCAAGATTAGTAGCCAAAGGCTTTAGACAAAGAGAAGGGATAGACTATTTTGAGCGCACATACGCAACATATCCTCCATCGTCTGTATGGTTCGTTCAGATTGTACGTCTGTCTATGGATGAAAAGCGATACTCATGCTGATTTCAGTACGTATGGCCTGCTGATAAGCCTTCCAGAATCACAAAGTAAAGCACGGATATCGATCACATACAATGCTTACTGGCACCCCATGTAAGTTCACAATGTCATCCATGTATATGTTCACCAACTTCTTCATCGACGACTGGATTGACATAGGTAAGAAATGCGCTATCTTAGTAAGTCTATCAACAATCACCCAAATCGTGTCCTTCCCACTCTGAATCTTAGGATGTCCAATAACAAAGTCAATGGTGATGTGCTCCCGCTTCCATTCGGGAATCTCCAGTGGCTGCAATAGACCGGCTGGTCTCTAATGAGGTTCCATAAGGTAATCTTTTCTACCCATTTGCATAAGGTGAATGGTGTGCCTCCTTCATTATTTCTCTCTTAATATCCTCAATATCGGATACATATAATTTGCTGCGAAACCATAGGTTGCCCTCATCATAAATCTGAAAGTCCTTTTCCTCAATCATCTCCGACAACTTCGCATCACTTTTCTTGGCATCTTTTATTCGGTCTATCAAAGTAGGGGTGATCACTAGCGTGGCCAGGATATTAGTAGTAGACTCAACCATGTCTAGTCCAAACTCAGCTATTTCTCTTTCTAGTGGAGTCTGCCTTGCCTGACTTGATTTCCTGTGTAGTGCGACTGCTACTTTGTTTGCCTTACCTAGGTGATAATGAATCGCGAGGTCATAATCTTTGATCAACTTCAACCACATATGTTGTCTTATGTTCAACTCTTTCTGGATGAAAAGATATTTCAAACTTTTATGGTTCGTGTACACTTCGCACCTCTCTCTATACATATAATGCCTTCAGATTTTCAGAGCGAACACCATTGCTGCCAATTCTAGATAATGTGTACGATAGTTCTCCTCATAAGGCTTTAACTGCCTCGAAGTATAAGCAATTATCCAATCCTTCTGCATCAATGCACAACCTAAAAGAAAAGGATTACTGCACGTATATTTTATGGGGGAATTCACAATAGCAAAAGTCGTTTATTTATTTGTCTAATCTATTCTTGGATGCGTCGATGCATACTACAAATCCTTCATCAGAGATTGATTGTGCTAAAACTAGAGCTCAGGTCAATCTCTTCTTGACTTCGATGAAGCTTTGTTCGCATGCAGAATTCCACCCGAGCTTTGTCTTTTTCTGTGTCAACCTGGTCAGTGGAACTGCAATTCTGGATAAGCCTTCCACGAATTTCTGGTAATATCCTGCAAGTCCCAGAAAACTTCTGACCTATGTTACATTCGTAGGCCTTTGCCACTCTATTATGCTAGAATTCGGTACCGCCTACAGGAGACCGTGTTGGTTATCTTTATATGATCCTTATATTTAATGCCTATGAGATATTGTCAACTTTATTTAATTAAATATTGGAGGCAGCATCTTGTCCAACTGGGTATACAGGCGAAAAGAAATCTGACAGGACCAATCACCAACTTCTCTGGTATGTATGTTGTCTATCAAAAACAGAAATAATAATCGGCACCCGCCAAACCCTTGAGATGAGCTTTATGTTATATAAAGGACACTCCTTATCACTGTAGAAATATGCAACACAATATGATGCCCACACAGTCAAATTCATCTTCTTCTTTGTAAAGTTTTCCTACTCAAAACTAATTTAATCTTCAGAGTGGTCATGCCTTCCACGGACTTCCATGTTTACCCTTTATTTTTTCATTTTTTTTGTTATAGATCCAAGATCCAAGATCCAGTTTACATCTTTTATGGTGTCGGATTCTACCCTGCATCACATACGAAGCTTTACCAAATGAAAACGTTCTTTATTTAGTTTTAGCTGATAGATTGTTTCCAAAAGCGTTTGGTTGGTTCCCTACATCAACCCCCTAATTTCTTTAAGAGGTGATTAGTCTCCTTACATGTGGTGGGGTCGTCACGACCAGTGGCTGATTGGAGAAAGGAATTTGAAAGGCCTTTAGTAAAACAGTGTAACCACAATTTTGATTCGCAATATAATTTTTCCAGAATACATGCTTGATACAGTCGCATGTATTCATATAACGTTTACTCAGACATCAGACAAAAAATCTTAATTCGTGTAGCATGCATAGTATGATAAACAAGATGGATATTACGCACGAAGCTGAATTTTGATTTGTTTTGTCTTTGCATGTTCTACTGCTATACGATAAAGAATGATAAATTTAGCATCAGAATTCATGTTTCTATGTTCAAATATAATTTCATTACTCGTATAAGAGAACCACGAATAGGTTGATTGAACAACTTGCTTTATGCACAAAATAATAAGTATTTATGTATAGGCAAGTAGGTGCATCGACACAAACTTCTTCCAGCCATAATTAGGATATTTGGTTTGCATATCAAATAACTAACTGGACGTTCAGTCAAAAGCAAATATATTACATTAGCAACAACAATACCTCGTTGCCTTAGAAGCTCCCGCCTATGGCAATGTACGTGAGAGTCGGATGTACGCAAACGTATCCATGTGTTAGAAACATACAGAAGTTGACAGAGGTTGTTTTCCGATAACTCATAATAAAAATTGGTCAAACTGTATTGATCAACTGTTACTTCACAATATAAGAAGCGCAGCCAATTAAGTGAATCATTTTGCTTTATTCCACCATATTCCAAAGTCAAAAAATAGTTTGTCCTTGACTCAATTGAAAATAGAAACTAAATGTTACACCCGAAAATTTTCGAATTAGTCATTATGTGCTAATTTAGAAATTAAGTAGTCGTTGGATGTAACGACCCCTCGAAATTAAATTAATGGTAGCACGTGGATTATGTCCAAGTAATTTTATATTTATATTAGATTGTTATATATGTATAAGGTAAGGAAAACAAAACAAAAAAATAAAATAAAACAGATGTGAAAAAGGCGAGAGGATAAGAACAAAAAAATTAAATAAAAAAAATAGAGAGAGAACGTGATTGTTGGGGCAGTTAATTTACCCCCAAGTTTCGCTGGAATCGAGGGATAAAGGGAAAGGGTGTACGCTAGCAGTTAAGGGAAAAAAAGAATTTTTATTAAAGAAAATGTAGAAAGATTAAAGGGTGGAACACGGTTGAAGGCAGCAGCGCAGAAGAGAAAGGAAGAAGGGAGGAAGAAAAAGAGGGAAGAGGAAAGAGAGAAGGAGAAGAGAAGAGGAAGACAAGTCAACAAGGTTTACTTTAGTCGCGTACTTTTGTCTACAATCTAGGTATGTTTCGTTTTCCCCTTCAATTGGTACAAATTCAATCATGCTCTGGTAGTATTTTATGTGTTTTTGCTGTTTTAATTGTTGAAATTCAAAGCATGTTGTTCAATCTGTGAAAAGCATGAGTTTTGATGACTATGGAATGTGTTTGATGGCTGTTTGATGGCTGTGGAATGCGTATACTGTTTTCCGTGTATTGGATTTGATGTTAGGGAAAAATTTGATAATCAAAATACTAAAACTTTGGCATTATTAGGATTTTCCATTCTTGTTTTGACCCTAGAATAGGTTCCCATAGACTGAAAATAGGCGAAAATATAGACCGGGGTCGAAAAACAGACGCCAGAGGCGGGCGGAGCGACTCACGCACCACCGTAGTAGCCGCGCGTGAGGCCGCACGCGCCTCCTGGGTGCTGCTAATCGAAATAAAAAAATTTTGCATTAGGGCTGGCCTGCCAGCGCGCAGACCAGGTCAGCCCTTAGTGGGCCGCGGTCTGCAGCTGCAGGACTAGCCTAATAGAAACAAATAAAAAAAAAGGGCGGATGGTAGCGGGCCGGGCCGGATGGCCAGCGGACCGAACCAGATGTCAGCCGGCCTAAATCGCTTATTACATAAAAAAAAGGGAAATGGGACAGCGGGCCGGGCTGTGCTGGTAGTGACCAGGAAAAAAAATATTAGGGATTTATATAATTCTGATTTTATGGAAATTCTATAAAGGTTATTTAATTAATTTTAAATAGTAATAATTATAGAAAAATATAAATAAATATCAGAAAATTATAAATAAATTCAAGAAATTATAAAATGCTGAAACTAAATTATTTTCACTAAATTTTAGTAATTGTGATAATTTATTTAATTTGAACAATTAGGTAATAAATAGAAATAAATTAGAGAAAAATGAGAAAAAATATAGAAAATGCACAATAAGTATATACAAGCCAAGGAAAAACAAGTTTAACATCAAACAACATTAAATCATTACTCGAATAATAAATGAACCTAGATTTGAGTGCCGGAGGATGGTGAGGATGTGCCAAGGGCCTCAGGCGATCATTAAGTGAACCTAGAATTGAGTGCCGGAGGATGGTGAGGATGGGTCAGGGGCCTTAGACGATTGTGTTTTTGCATTCATGGCACGTACATTGCATTATGGCAGGTTGTGACATACGGGTCAAGGGCGCTCAGGATGGTGTACGGTGACGGGGCCACAACACTCAGGATGGTGTACGGTGGCTTGGCCACGCACACTCAGGATGGTGTACGGTGGGTACGACCCGCAGCCACTCAGTAGGACTCGGGTTCATGCATTGCACGGTGGAGATATCGGCATTCTGTGTGACATGATTTTGTTGCGTGTGACATGCATAGTAGGACATGCATCACGATGTTGCGCATTTTTATCTTGAGTGAATTACCTTTCCGCATTCTTTCATATGCCTATGTGATAACATGTTATGTGCTATGTTTTATATCATTTTTGTATCCTTGTCTTGTGCTAGTCGGAGGCAGGTGCCTACTGAGTGATTTCCTGTCACTCACCCCTACTCCCCCTCCCCACCAGTTGAGCACGAGGAAGCATACGACTATGTCTTTGCTGAGGACGGGGATGACACGGTAGTATGGGCAGACTGACGGTCGCGCCTAGGATATAAGAAGACCCTGCGACTGTTTGTCTTCATTTTATTGGAATCTCACCGGACATCACCTTGTTTAGATTTTCAGACTTACCTTATTGTCAGGACTTGGTTCATTATTGTATTGAGGAATTTTCTTTATCAAGAAAACTTTATGTTATTGTATTTTGTTTCTGCGCAAAAAATTTCTACGTCTTTTCAGACATGTTGAAAATTGATTCGACGCTTTGTATTCTCCTTAGTGAGATACGGCGGACGCACTGTTCCTGATGCTAGGGTTCGGGAGCGGGACGCTACAGGTGGTATCAGAGCGAGGCTTCAGATTCGCCTCGGGACTGTAGGATTAACTAAATCACCTAGACATAAGCTCTGATCTTCTCCTGGAAATACCAATTATACCCTAAATAAATGAAGTAGACCTAAGTTATGATCGGGTTATAGGAGGTGTGTGCCGTTGGTGAGCTTTCTCTATTTAATTATCGTTGAACCCCCGAACCTTCGCATGAGCCTCATAAGACTCAAATCCATCGATCACTCCCGTCTGGATTCTCGTCAAGATTCGTATGTCACCCAGAAAAATACCGCTGTGTCGTGAATAATCTCGCAAAGGAGGCAACGGTGGTTGTGGTAACGACCACCGAAATCTGAGGGCCATTCTTCAGGCATTGGTTGACACCATGACCACCATTTTGGCACAATAGCGGCAGTAGCATTTGAACGAGCGGCTTCCGCCGTTGCCACCACCCGATTTGAGGTTCTACTACATGGAAATGCAGGACTTCCGGAATCTAATGTTTCGAAAGACCCTTCACCAGGGAGGCATAAATATGCGACATGGCCGCTAATAATCACAAGACCGCTCGTGATAAAAGTACAGCCGTAGAGGAATGCATGGCCACTGCGGCAACCATGTGCTCATTATTGATGCCACGTTTGGGTCAGTGTGAGAGGATTATGCAATCATGAGTGCAACAACAAGGACGTTTTACGAGTAAAGGCACTGAGTAGAGGCCGGCACCACTATCATAACAAAATCAAGAACAACATAAAGGGAAGTAAGGATCAGTGCCCATATCTATGTGATGACTGATGCAGACATGGGAAAGGCTGGTGACGTCATAGCAGAGTTCAACCACCGGCGACCAGGTATTTATGACTCATCATCAGTTCTTACGTCACGTAAGTTCAGAAGAGTGAACCTAAGTGGATCTTAAAGAAGATTAAGGATATCGCTGAGTAGCCCTGACCGACCAAGGTGACTGAATTAAGGAGTCTTCTTGGTGTGGCCAGCTGCTACATGGAATTCGTTTAAGGATTTTCGTCGATACTGGTGTCCCTAAGCAGATGGAAGCATAAGAAGACAAAGTTCGAGTG
The DNA here is from genome assembly GCA_036186865.1 of Eustoma russellianum. Classification (NCBI taxonomy): domain Eukaryota; kingdom Viridiplantae; phylum Streptophyta; class Magnoliopsida; order Gentianales; family Gentianaceae; genus Eustoma; species Eustoma russellianum. Next base: position 15,740,457 of record AP025041.1, on the reverse strand, counting down.
GACAGTTGATATCAACAAAGCTTCGCTGAGCAAAAAAAAAAACTTAAACACAAGACCGTAACACACAACATTGCTAATTAACTATATATACACGCACTGATTAACACAACATACTTTAACGACATAGTTCCACGTATCGACCACGTACTAGAACATTAACATACAAAATCCAGCATAATTACGCAAAGAGATATAATGCAGTACCAAAAAAATATATATCACATAACATAATGAACTATAAATATACAACGACATAAGTCAACAATATACATATAACACACGCACAAATATACATACATATACGTAAATATATGCATATATACATATACATACAAAGCGACCAACACAAAAATATGAAGTAATAGGTAAAAGCTCACAATATATATAGAATACAATAACAACATAGGAGTAGCGAACATATTAAAGGTATACGATAAGTCAGGATTATATGTGCTAAATGATCACTGTAATATAAAACAAAACTATGCCAGATAACCAACTTAGAAATTTATAAACATTAAGCTGTTAACATATATCGTGGGTTACTAATCCACAGAGTAATACATAAAAAAAGAAAAAAAACACCCAGTCTCTTACAATAATAAAGAAGCAAATAGAAACACAATTTGTTACAACATCAATGATATAACATAAATAAAACAAAAAAATACAAATCGATACACGAAACAAAAGTAACTACACGGTGCTAAGTACATATGCACAAGTGTACACACAACTGTTTCAATGAGCCCACAACATAATTAATACAACAAAACAGTAATAAACATCATAGTATGTGACGACAACAAACAACACAATTACAAAGAATACAATAACAAATACCTTGCATACAAGACATGGATTACAAAAGACATACGATTACAAGTTTAAGACAAATTAACAACATACACACTTGTAGTAAAGCATACTAATTATGAGTTAGGAACATCATAATATTGCATGACAACATAGTAATAGATCAAAGTGTAAATAATTTAATAACAAAAGTACAGTAAAAAAAAGAGAGGTTTTTATTAATTATCTTACTTGAGCACCCAAATAACTTATATATATCTACATTACAGTAAAATCTATGCATTTATGAAATTCCTTCGGAATAATTTATATACTATATTTGTACAATAATAAGATAAGCTAGTACGAAAAATATAGAGTATAAGTAACAAAAATTATCGACGACTAACATAAGTACAAAAAGAGAGATCGCGAAAAAATAAATAAATAAATAAAATGAACGCGCACAGCATGTGTACCACTTAAAACTCAACTAATATATAATATAAATATAAGACATGTGACAGACTACAGATAACAATCGTGAATTCATTAGCTACATTTGATACATAAGTCATACATGCGTATGACATAAGCATACACAACATACCATATATATATATATATATATATATATATATATATATATATATATATATATACCAAATATGTTTAACAACTTAACAATTAAAACGACAACACATGTTAAAACTTGTGTATGTTGATATACAACAGACGGAGCCACGTTGAGCGTTGCATTTCATCCCTAATCTGATGAGTAGTCGAAGAGGACGATGTAGACTATTGAGGACATGCTGAGGGCTTGCGCACTAGACTTCAGAAGAAACTGGGATGATATGATCAAGTTGATCAAGTTTGCCTACAACAACAGTTATCATAACGCCATCGGCATGGCGCCATTTGAGGCGCTCTACAGGCGTAAGTGCGAGTCTACATTGCATTGGGATGAAGTTGGAAAGTGTAGAGAAAAAGGGGTTTGAGTGATTTCAAAATATGTGATTTGAATGAGCATGACAAAAACGTGTGCGTGATATAAATGTGTGCATGACATATTGCCTATTACTTGCCTTATTTAGTTCATATATAATGTTGCCGTACTAACGAGCCATGAAGCGTTAAAGCTTACATCATATGGCAAAAATTTGTTGTGTTTATACTATTTTTAGGTGCCACCATTAATGAACTAAACTAGTTCATTAAGTGAAGTACTTAGTTAATTAAACTAAGTAGTTCATTGAAGGAAGCTACATTTGAACAAGACACAAAGGCAACAAGACCAAGAAAGGAAAGTATTCTCCTCCTCTCCACATTTAATATACACGGCATATATATATATATATTTATATATATATACATATATTTTCTGATTTTTTGAAAAAGGCACATACACATGTATTCCAACGTACTACCGACACGTTATTTATTTTACGTACGTACGTTAACGTTACACCACCATACTTAACTCATATTTATGAGTATATTCAGGTCTTATATCATATGATATAAGTCATGGTGATGACAAATTAAATACGACACGTTAAAAAGGTTCTAAACCAAAAATTGTCGTATCGGACGAATACCGAAACTTCGCCAACGTGACACGTACTTGCCATAAATCGATGGCCAGCCCCTACACCTCAAAAAACATTATTAATTTCGTGGCTATGATGATATTTTCAGCCATAAAATCATTCCATGTTGGCACACACAAATCACCCCACATTAAGGCCAAATTGTGGAGATTCCAATTTTAATTTTGTCACATGTTAATGGCGCCACTTTAATCATCCAAGTGATGAAAATTAAAGTTTATATTATATATATTATGTGTAACATAATATACATAACATGTGCAAAAAATTTGGAATTTAATTAGAGAAAAATCGGGTAATCGATAAATATCGAAAATTCGGTTTTCTACGTACACAACACATAGAACATTTTTGGCACATCATACGACACGTATCTAGACACTTTTTATATATGTCATGCATCTTAAAGTGTTCTAGAAAATTAAATTAAGGGCTGATTGAAATATAACATGTGTGTATTATTAAATGTGCACTATTTTACAAAGTTAGCAAAAATAAAATTCAGCACATGCATATACATGTATACACGCCCCTACAGCTGAGATGGAGCATATGTGGAGCCTTGTTGGCATATTTATTGGTCAAGAATCAATCGTACAATGTTGGTGATTTAAAGAAAGAAGTTACAAAAGGTAATGTTTCAAATTTTATCTCATTTGAAACACATGCTGAAATTTTCAGCATGTAGAATTATAGCTGACCAATTTTTGGAGATTAATGAGGATATAATTGGTGTCTTGAAACATGTGGTAAATTGGAAGAAGAAATGGAAGTAATTTGAATAAAATACAAAGCCATAAATTGTGATATCTTGAGTATCACACAAGCTGAAAATTTTCAGCATGTGTGAAATGAACCTTGGCCGAAATTTAGGCCATGTTGGTGTCCAAATTTCATTTTCAATTTGATAAGAATATTTTCTACTAATTGATGATTTATTTTAAAAAGAAAAATCAAAGAAAATTGGAAATAATTTGAATTAAGGAGCCATGTATCACATGCTGAAATTTCAGTATGTTAACTACTCTTAATGGCCGATTTTTTGCACCTTTTTGGAGAAATATTATCTTGCTTAATTTATGTGGTAATCTTGGATGTTATGGAAACTAATTTATGTTGATTTTGGTACATGATTTTAGTGAAATATTCATATTTTCCAAGTCATCAAATGATGACAACATTCACCTAATCATGAAGTGCCAAGTAAGCAAAGGTTAAATGATTATCCAATAAGAAGGTGCCAAGTAAGCAAGATCATGTCACAATGATGCCATACATTCTCCCAAGGACTTAAAAGACAATTTTCAAGAAGGGAAGGCACCTATAGGGGACGGCCATAATGCATAAAAGGAAAGGAGAAGAGCAAAAACAAAGACAAGAACAAGCATTGCATTTTCAAGTGACAAAAACGCCTATCCTTCTCTTCTTCTACACTCTCTTTCTTTCTTCTTCTTGAAAGCCTATTGTACTTATATTCTTATTCTTGAATAGGCTTGTAATATACCACCACATACTCTTTATCTTTGTAAAAGATTGATCAAGGTGTGATCAATCTTCAATCTTGCTAGGTGGTGCTGTTCGTGCGAATTGTATTCATCGTACAAGGTTTGTAAAGGGTTGGAGTTGGTGTGTAACTCCATCGACCCTGTGGTAAGGTGTTTTTGTGTTGTGTGATTAGTGTGAACCGAGGAAGGTGTTCCTCGAAGACTGGAGTAGGTTGTTGATAACTGAACTAGTATAAGACTCTTGGTGTCATTTACTTTCAGCACTGATTTTCTGTTTCAGCATTGTTTACTGTTTTTAGTCACGCTTGTAAAAATACTAAACGAATTTCACAAATCACGAAACTTTCAGAAAACATAGCCACACGTTTTAAGGTTCTTTTGGCGCAAGTTTCAACCCTTTTGGATAAGTATAAGTCAACCAAACGTCCAAAGTTCTGAGACTAGTGCAGTCTGATTTTCAGGCTTGCAAAGGTTGAGACTTTGATCGTAATTGACTAACTTCCCAAAAGAATTTTTCAAAACTTTTTCAACCCATTTAAATACAGCTTATAAGGGGTTAGTCTTTAAATTTTCAGAGCATTTGGAGTTACGTACAAATAGAAATTAATTTTTTAATTCAGTCTACTGTTTCTGGCAGATTTGCGCAATCTGACCACCAATGAATTTTCAAGGGGTTAGAGGTTGAATTTAAATCTGAAATTTTTAGGAGACACTCATAACATCTGATGCTAAGTTATCACCAAATTTCAGAATTTTTGAAGACCTAAAACCTAGTTTTCAAAACATTTCAAAACTGGTCCTGAAAACAGAAACTGTTTTCAGAAGTTGGGTTTTTGGTTTAAAACTATTTTAAAAACCAAATTTTCCACACCCTCTATTCAACCCCCCCCCCTCCCTTCTAGTGGTGCCTTGCAGATCCTACAGAAAGCATACTATTACCGGTCTAGAGCTGACTAAGCAAACCAAGGAGAAGGTAAAGTTGATTTGCGAAAGACTTAAGGTTGCTCAAGACAGAAATAAGAGTTGGGCATATTCGAAGTGGCGTCCTCTGGAAATTACTGTCGGGGAGAAGGTTTGCTTACAAGTGTCGCCGATGAAGGGTGTAGCACGATTCGGACTAAAGGGTAAGCTGATGCCTCGATACATTGGCCCTACGAGGTGCTCGAAAGGATAGGTTAGTTAGCTTACCGATTGGCGTTACCTCTGGCGCTAGCTCAGGTGCAATGTTTCTCAGTGTAGAAGGTACGTTCCGAATTTGAGTCATGTACTAGACGCACCGCCTTCAAGAATCAAACCCAGATACGTTATATGAAGAAGCCCCTGTCCGAATCATGTACCGCAAGGACCAAGAGCTGAGAATAAGAATCACTCCGTATGTCAAGGTGCAATGGAGCAACCACAGGGAAAATGAAGCGACTTGGGAGTTGGAGGATCGGATGCGCAGTGCCACTAAGATTTTTGTGAACAAGGTACGACAATTTTCGTAACAAGTTTCGAGGACGAAACTTCTTGTAAGGTGGGTAGGATGTTACACCCGGAAATTTTCGAATTAGTCATTATGTGCAAATTTAGAAATTAAGTAGTTGTTGGGTGTAACGACCCTTCAGAATTAAATTAATGGTAGCACGTGGATTATGTCCAAGTAATTTTATATTTATATTAGATTGTTATATATGTATAAGGTAAGGAAAAGAAAACAAAAAAAATAAAATAAATAATAATAGGAAAAAAGAAGAATGTGAAAAAGTCGTGAGGCTAAGAACAAAAAAATAAAAAAAAATAAAATAGATGTGAAAAAGGCGAGAGGATGAGAACAAAAAAATTAAATAAAAAAAATAAAGAGAGAACGTGATTGTTGGGGGGAGCTAATTTCCCCCCAAGTTTCGCTGGAATCGAGGGATAAATGGGCAGGGGATACGCTAGCAGTTAAGGGGAAAAAAGAATTTTTATTAAAAAAATGTAGATAGATTAAAGGGGGGAACACGGTTGAAGGCAGCAGCGCAGAAGAGAAAGGAAGAAAAAGAGGGAAGAGGAAAGAGAGAAGGAGAAAAGAAGAGGAAGACAAGTCAACAAGGTTTACTTTAGTCGCGTAGTTTTGTCTACAATCCAGGTAAGTTCCCTTTTCCCCCTTCAATTGGTACAAATTCAAGCATGCTCTGGCGGTATTTTATGTGTTTTTGTTGTTTTAATTGTTGAAATTCAAAGCATGTTGTTCAATCTGTGAAAAGCATGAGTTTTGATGACTGTGGAATGCGTTTGATGACTGTGAAATGCGTATACTGTTTTACGTGTATTGGATTTGATGTTAGGGAAAATTTTGATAATCAAAATACTAAAACTTTTGCATTATTAGGATTTTTCATTCTTGTTTTGACCCTAGAATAGGTTCTCATAGACTTGAAATAGGCGGAAATATAGATTGGGGTCGAAAAACAGACGTTGGAGGCGGCCGGAGCGACTCACGCACCACCGGAGTGGCCGCGCATGGCCCTCACGCGCGCGTGTGAGGCCGCACGCGCCTCCTGGGTGCTGCTGATCGAAATAAAAAAAATTTTACATTAGGGCCGGCCTGCCAGCGCGCAGACCAGGCCAGCCCTTAGTGGGCTGCGGTCTGCAGCTGCAGGACCAGCCTAATAGAAACAAATAAAAAAAGGGCGGCTGGTAGCGGGCTAGGCCGAATGGACAGCGGACTGAACCAGATGCCAGCCGGCCCAAATCGCTTATTACATAAAAAAGAAAAGGAAATGGGACAGCAGGCCGCCTGTAGCGGGCCGGGCTGTGCTGGTAGTGACCAGGCTTGCAGAAGACCAGCCCAAACGGAAAAAAAAATATTAGGGATTTATATAATTCTGAATTTCTGGAAATTCTATAAAGGTTATTTAATTAATTTTAAATAGTAATAATTATAGGAAAAATATAAATAAATATCAGAAAATTATAAATAAATTCCAGAAATTATAAAATGCCGAAATTAAATTATTTTCACTAAATTTTAGTAATTGAGATAATTTATTTAATTTGAACAATTAGGTAATAAATAGAAATAAATTAGAGAAAAATGAGAAAAAATATAGAAAATGCACAATAAGCATATACAAGCTATGGAAAAATAAGTTTAACATCAAACATTAAATTATTACTCGGATAATAAATGAACCTAGATTTGAGTGCCGGAGGATGGTGAGGATGGACCAGGGGCCCTAGGCGATCATTAAGTGAACCTAGAATTGAGTGCCGGAGGATGGTGAGGATGGGCCAGGGGCCTCAGACGATTGTGTTTTTGCATTCATGACACGTGCATTGCATTATAGCAGGTCCTGACATATGGGTCTCGGGCGCTCAGGATGGTGTGCGGTGGCGAGGCCACGACACTCAGGATGGTGTACGGTGACGCGGCCACGCACACTCAGGATGGTGATTGTGGGTGGATACGACCCACAACCACTCAGTAGGACCCGGGTTCATGCATTGCATGGTGGAGATATCGGCATTTTGTGTGACATGACTTTGTTGTGTGTGACATGCATAGTAGGACATGCATCACGATGTTGCGCATTTTTATCTGGAGTGAATTACCTTTCCGCATTCTTTCATATGCCTATGTGATAACATGTTATGTGCTATGTGTTATATCATTTTTGTATGCTTGTCTTGTACTAGTTGGAGCCAGGTGCCTACTGAGTGATTTTCCGTCACTCACCCCTACCCCCCCCCCCCCACCAGGTGAGCACGAGGAAGCGTACGACTATGTCTTTGCTGAGGACGGGGATGACACGGTAGTATGGGCAGACTGACGGTCGCGCCTAGGATATAGGAAGACCCTGCGACTCTGTCTTTATTTTATTGGGATCTCACCGGACATCACCTTGTTTAGATTTTCAGACTTACGTTATTGTCAGGACTTGGTTCATTATTGTATTGAGAAATTTTCTTTATCAAGAAAACTTTATGTTATTGTATTTTGTTTCCGCGCGAAAAATTTCTACTTCTTTTCGGACATGTTGGAAATTGATTCGACGCTTTGTATTCTCCTTAGTGAGATACGGCGGG
>AP025041.1:15537523-15732484 GCA_036186865.1 Eustoma russellianum | reverse complement strand
GATTCGACGCTTTGTATTCTCCTTAGTGAGATACGGCGGGCGCACTGTTCCCAATGGTAGGGTTTGGGAGCGGGACGCTACACTAAATATATTGCATAAGCATATAGTTCAAAGTACTTGATCAATCAAGGATATACATTATTTTCATTCCAAGTGAGTCGAGTATTTTCATTTCTTTTATACATTTTATGGTGTTCTCCATTATCCTTAGAAAAACAAAAAAAAAAAAGAGATTGAGATGCCTTGTATTTGGAATTTCAGCCAGAGGATTTTTTGTTTTTATTTTTTAAGAAAGATTTCAGATGCAATTTTCTTTGACGGCAAGATTAAACGAAGAATCAGACAGTTACTGGCAAGTACTTGACTCACTTCGAACTTTCTCTTGACTTATTAGAAGTTTCCAAACGTTACAATTGTTGTTTTAGATCAGCACATGCTATTCTTGCTAACAGTAAGTTGTTAGACATCAACCTCAAGGGATCCATGAGCAGCAGTGCCTTCCTTGGATGCTCCCTTCCCATCATGAAACGATGTTTTATTAGCCATAGCATCCTTAAAGCTGTCCTTTTTATCGCTATAAATAGTGTACAAAATTAGCTGCACCGCCCCAAGTCCAGACCCGAAGCCATTAGGAATCTGCATGTCATAATAGTGCATTCAAAACATTAGAGTGTTTCCGATACACTAGACTCTCGCGTTTGCGCAGGGTTCGCGGAGTTTATTGAAAACATAAAGAATCATTTTAAAGCATAAGAACTTGAAATGAAAACAATGTTGGCCGGCTATCCTTCTATAGAAGAGCTCCATGTGGTGTATGTTAGGCAATCATTTATTTGTGTGCCTTATCTTGCTTTACCTTATTTTACTTGTATGATAGGGAAGAAGAAATATATTGACGTTCGATTTTGACAAATTAGTTCATTGTTTTACATGAATATGAGAAAAATCATTCACCAATCTAACTAGTGAAATAGACCCTTCCCTAAAAAAAGTGTTGTGATTTATAATCCTAATTGTATGATATGTTGGCATTAGTGGTATGATTAAATTTCAAAATGAAGATTTTGTCAAATGGGTATGTGTCATTACATTAATAGTCCAGTTGATTATTATTTATTGAGACATATGTCAAGCGTGCATATATTCCTATCATCAAGAAAGGTACAAGTCAAGCTAGATATTTTGTTACTATTCTACAAGATTATTAATTTTTACAAAATCACCACAGCTATTGATTGGGAATCAAATGTACGGCTTATATCTGTTTTTCCTTACACCATAGAAATAGAATTTTGATATAAATAGAAAATTATTGCGACATTAGAGGATGAGAGACTTAGGGTTCATCTTTTCTACATTTCTGAAATCTCAACTCCTTAGTGAAGAAGTCTAGCATCGATATTGATTAAGCCAAAAAGAGTTTGGTTAGACTAGATTAATGTACAACAAAAAGAGAGGATATCTAAAATGGTTGGATTAAGAAAGACGGAGTCTTTATGTAGCTACTGATTCTAGTCTCTTATCTTATGATATTGAATCTTTGTTTATGAGTAGGCCCTACACATGTAGGTGTGGATCACCGAACTTTTGTTAATATTTATGGTGTTGATATTTTTTTTTTTTTTTGCAATTTTGTTAATGTTTGTGTTGAGTTTGGATCCCTTTACCCACAATCTCTTCACCCATTTTTCCACCGCACGACACGTGACAGCAGGGGGTGGTGATACTAGATGCGGATGACCCTCATCTAGCCTCACCTTCCCCCTGCTGCCACGTGTCGTGCGGTAGTAAAGTGGATGAGGAAATTGTGGTGATAGGATCCTGTCCCGTTTGTGTTTTGGTGTTGGATGCTAAGTTTGATAGTAATTATTTTGGAGACACCAATGTTCCAATTAGGTACCGACACGAAACAACAACAACCGCATTACTCCATTGTCTTAGAGGCTTCCGTCTATGGCGGGGTATAAGAAGGTCGGATGTACACAACCATATTCATGTGTTAGAGATGTTGGAAAATTGCAGAGAATATTGGCAACACAAAATTATAGAACAGCCGAGACGTGACGGATTGTCACTGTCCTTAAAGCAATTTTGCCTATACCAAAGAGCAAGGTATACTTCTAGCAAATGCTTCCCAGGATATAACGGCTTACTTCCTTTCTATTGCTCTTAGAGAGAAAGTATTGAACTTGTTTAGTAGAAGAGAATGATAGTGAAAGGTAGAAGAAGAATGCAGCAGAAATTTTTCACAAGAATTCACGAGTTTTTCATATATATTTTGAAGATAGCAAAGCCTACTATTTATAGGCTTTGAGACAAGTTCAAAAGACCCCTTTTCTGCAGATTTTTCCTCCATGGATCGGTTATGGACGTTCAATATGAAAGGAGATGTCATTTGGAGAAGAAGATGCATCTTTTGTGAACAGTCGGGTCACATTAGGCGCTTCATGTGACATCGAACGACCCATTAAGTGCTTAATGTTACTTTGAACGACTGTACAAAATGACATCGAACGACTGTACAAAATGACATAGGAGCTTCATGTGACATCGAACGACCCATTAGGCGCTTAATGTCACTTCGAACGACTGTATAAAATGACATTAGGCGCTTTATGTCACATTGAACGACTGTACAAAATCACATTAGGCGCTTCATGTGACATTGAACGCCTACAAGGCGTTCGAAGTGTTCTGGAAGTGTCCCCGAACACTTCGAACGCCACATGAAGCGCTTCAAGTGTTCTGGAAGTGTTCCAGAATACTTCGAACGCCTACATAAGGCGCTTAAAGTGTTTGGAACACGCCCATTTCCTTCCAGCGTTCATAAAACACTCCAAACTTCATCCAATCTCCTATCAAAAGGTTACATAACATTATACAAGGTTGGATCACAAGATTTAAAGTACTTTTAAGTACTTTTCCAACAATCCCCCACATGATCCAAGCTTGTATAATTTCAAACGAACGAACATAAACCAATCTTTTCACTATCAAACGAAGATAATGACACATAACGGAGCAGTGACAAACGTCTTGAACTGGCCGGTAGTACAATTTGCAGTTATATAAACGGAAATAGGGTCACAGCCGTCTTGAACCACATATTTCACTACTGTTTATATGAACACACAAATGACATGCCATTATCTAACTTCTTACAAGTTCGCGGTGTGGTGCATTAAAGGCCCTGCACCCAATCCCAGGATTCATAAGCGCTCTAGAGAGTTTTCCAGGCTCTCATAGGAAGCGGCCCCACTTCCACACTTATATAGGTGATATTCATCAAGTGTGTACTGCAACACACCACCATCCTTGATGGCTATGAATTATCCATTAAGAGATTTACATCTCACCCTCAAACATGCAGTGAGTACTATCCTCGAACATCAACATAGGAACGGACATATGTGATAGTACTTAACAGAACTCTTCTATGACGTGTTTTTACCACATTGAACTCCGTTTGTAGGATCTCTACTAATAGTGAGTTGGGTTCCTGTCATAGAGAATTCACATCCAATGGAACAAGTCCCATTCCTCTCAATGTTTTAAGAACCATTTTCCGGTTCAACCCTTTAGTTAAGGGATCCGCCAGGTTTAACTCGGTTTTTATGTATTCCAAGTTGACCACCCCAGAACTAATCAAGTCACACACAATATTGTGCCTCAAGCGGATATGCCGGCTCTTTCCATTATATATTTTGTTCTTTGCTCGAGCAATAGCTGCCTGTGAGTCACAATGAACAAAAACAGACGGCATAGGCTTAGTCCACAAAGGAATATCAACTAGTAAATTCCTTAACCATTCTGCCTCTGAACAAGCAAGTTCTAAAGCAACAAATTCAGATTCCATTGTTGATTTAGCTTTACAAGTTTGTTTAGAGGATTTCCATGAAATGGCACCACCACCCAAAGTAAACACATACCCGCTGGTGGAGTTTATTTCATCGTTATCTGTGACCCAGTTAGCGTCACAATAACCTTCTAGAACTGCAGGACTACCGGTAAAGGTAAGTCCTAAGTCCATAGTACCCCTTAGATATCTCAATAGTCGTTTCAAAGCCTCCCAATGCTCTTTACTTGGACTATGAGTATATCTAGCCAAACGATTAACTGAGTATGCAATATCTGGCCTAGTGCAATTCATGAGATACATGACACTACCAATGATCTTTGCATACTCGCACTGAGACACACCATCACGTTTATTCTTTTCCAATCTTATAGATGCATCATATGGGGTACTAACAGGCTTGACATCATAATGATTAAATTTCTTCAAAATCTTTTCAACATAATGAGATTGAGAAAGCATATAACCCCCACATTTTTCTATCAATCTAAGACCAAGAATTAAATCTGCTTTTCCCATGTCTTTCATTTCAAAAACAGATGATAGAAACGCTTTAGTATCATTTACAACATCAAGACTCGTACCAAAGATTAACAAGTCATCAACATATAAACAAACAATAACACCATCATGATTTTCAAATTTACTGTAAATGCATCTATCACTTTCATTTACAACATAACCATTAGACAACATGGCATTATCAAATTTCTCATGCCATTGCTTAGGTGCTTGTTTTAAACCATATAACGATTTCTTCAACCTACAAACTTTATGCTCTTGTCCTTTTGCTATCATACCTTCGGGTTGTTTCATGTAAATTTCTTCTTCTAAATCTCCATTTAAAAACGCTGTTTTAACATCCATTTGATGTACAACTAACTTATAAATGGAAGCTAAAGCTATTAACACTCTAATGGAGGTAATCCTAGCAACAGGAGAATAGGCGTCAAAGAAATCTATCCCTTCTTGTTGGGTAAATCCTTCAGCCACAAGCCTATCCTTAAACTTATCAATTGTACCGTCCGCCTTTAGTTTCTTTCTAAAGACCCATTTACAACTGATAGGTTTACGACCTCTAGGCAAGTCTACGAGCTCCCAAGTATTATTGCTAAGTATAGATTCAAGTTCGCTATTGATAGCCTCTTTCCAAAACTTAGAATCTATAGACATTACCGCTTCTTGATATGTAGTCGGGTCATTTTCTAAAATGAATGCAGTAACAAAGTCATTTCCAAAAGACTTTTCTACTCTTTTTCTCTTACTTCTTCTAGGTGATGTGTCATTACTAGACGTTTTGCTAGACTCACCTTTTTCAAATTTATGACTAACTAATGACTCTTTCTTCATAGGAAAAATATGCTCAAAAAACTCAGCATTCTTAGATTCAATGATAGAACCATTATCAACCAACATGAATCTATATGCAGCACTATTTTGAGCATATCCTATGAAAACACAATCATTAGTCTTAGGACCAATTTTACTTCTTTTGAACTCTGGCATACCAACCTTGGCTAAGCACCCCCACACTTTGAAGTAATTCAAGTTAGGTGCGTAACCTCTCCAAAGTTCATAAGGAGTTTTATTGGTCTTTTTATGTGGGATTCTATTCAAGATATGACATGCCGAAAGGATAGCCTCTCCCCACATATTGTTAGGCAGGCCTGAACTTACAAGCATAGTATTCATCATATCCTTGAGTGTTCTATTTTTTCTTTCAGCGACTCCGTTAGATTGAGGTGTGTAAGGAGGAGTGAATTCATGTATAATTCCATTATCTTCACAAAACCTTTGTAAAGATAACACATTATACTCACCACCTCTATCTGTCCTCAATCTTTTAATTTTCCTGTCTAGTTGATTTTCAACTTCATTTTTATACCTGATGAACATTCTTTCAGATTCGTCTTTATGTGCTAGCAAGTAAACTCTAGTGTATCTAGTGAAATCATCAATAAAAGTTATGTAATACTTTTTACCACCTTTACTTGTATAACCTCTAAAGTCACCAAGATCACTATGTATGAGTTCCAACTTATCTGTTGTTCTTTCAACAGATTTAAACGACTTCTTGTGATGTTTTGCTTCTACACAAAACTCACACTTTCCAAAGTCATCTTCACATACATACGAGATTAGGTTGGTGAACTTTAGTCTTTTTAATGCATCTTTATTAACAAGTCCTAATCTTGCATGCCAAATATTCAAAGAGTCAACAACATAAGCAGAACTAGATGCATTCTTATTATTCATAATACACACAGCATCTAATACAAGTAAACCCCCAGAGCAATAACCTTTCCCGACAAACTCCCCATTTCTAGAAAGTATAAGCTTATCAGACTCAAGAACAAGTTTAATGTTAGCCTTGTTCAGTAGTTCTCCGGAAATCAAGTTCCTACGCATCGCAGGAACATGCAACACATTGTTCAACTCCAGTCTCTTGCCAGAAGTCAACTTGAGGATCACCTTTCCTTTACCAAGAACCTTGATACCATGTGCATCTCCCAAGAAAACTTGCTCGCCATCATCTATTTCTTGATATTCAAAAAATATATCCTTACTGGTAGCAATGTGCTTGGTAGCCCCAGTGTCTACCACCCATTCCGAAGCACTACCGAAAAGGTTTACCTCAGATAAGACGACCGCAGCAATGACTTTGTCGGTTGTCTTTGAGAACTCTACCAGATGTGCTTGATTGCTCGGTTGGCCTTTCCGTTGGTTGCATTTAGCCGCTCTGTGTCCAAGCTTTCTGCACACCCAGTACGCTCCTTTCATCTTCTTCTGTCCTTGTCCCTGCACAAATGTCTTACCTTTGCCATTGTGCTGAGTCTTTTGCCTCTTGGGTTTGTGCTCCACCACATTGGCTTGGGAGTTCCTTTCATCACGTCCAATGTCATCAAGCCGATTATTCTCTTCAATGCGAATGTGCTTGATGACTGCATCCAAGGTCAACTTGGCATCATCATGCTTGCCTCTCTTCTTGTATTTGCTCCAAGAAGAAGGTAGCTTTTCCAACAAGGAGGCTGCTTGAAAAGTTTCATCAACTTTGATGCCTTCTTGCTCCATGTTATCCACCAATTGTTGATATTGGTGGATTTGATCATTGATCGGTATATGGTCCACCATTTGGAACTTCAGAAACTCGCTGACCACATATTTTCTTTTGCCAACATCTTCAGAACCATATTTGTTCTGAAGTGCTGCCCAAATATCCTTTGCTGACGCAAATTTGACATAAATGTCAAATAGAGAGTTGGAGAGAAAGTGCAGAATGTGTCCTCTACACGTAGTATTGTCAGCATCATACTTTTTGCCTTCTGTTTCATCTGTTGGCCTGTCTTTGGAAAGCACATATGAAACAGAAATCATCTCCAAGAAGAACAACACCTTTGCTGCCCAACGCTTGAAGAATTTACCATCGAATGGCTCCATTTTGGACATGTCAGGAACAGGTGCTTGTCTTGTTGCCTATTCACAACGAAAATTGCTTTAAGAATGTTGGAAAATTGTAGAGAATATTGGCAACACAAAATTATAGAACAGCCGAGACGTGACGGATTGTCACTGTCCTTAAAGCAATTTTGCCTATACCAAAGAGCAAGGTATACTTCTAGCAAATGCTTCCCAGGATATAACGGCTTACTTCCTTTCTATTGCTCTTAGAGAGAAAGTATTGAACTTGTTTAGTAGAAGAGAATGATAGTGAAAGGTAGAAGAAGAATGCTGCAGAAATTTTTCACAAGAATTCAAGAGTTTTTCATATATATTTTGAAGATAGCAAAGCCTACTATTTATAGGCTTTGAGACAAGTTCAAAAGACCCCTTTTCTGCAGATTTTTCCTCCATGGATCGGTTATGGACGTTCAATATGAAAGGAGATGTCATTTGGAGAAGAAGATGCATCTTTTGTGAACAGTCGGGTCACATTAGGTGCTTCATGTGACATCGAACGACCCATTAAGCGCTTAATGTTACTTCGAACGACTGTACAAAATGACATCGAACGGCTGTACAAAATGACATAGGAGCTTCATGTGACATCGAACGACCCATTAGGCGTTTAATGTTACTTCGAACGACTGTACAAAATGACATTAGGCGCTTCATGTCACATTGAACGACTGTACAAAATCACATTAGGCGCTTCATGTGACATTGAACGCCTACAAGGCGTTCGAAGTGTTCTGGAAGTGTCTCCGAACACTTCGAACGCCACATGAAGCGCTTCAAGTGTTCTGGAAGTGTTCCAGAACACTTCGAACGCCTACATAAGGCGCTTAAAGTGTTTGGAACACCCCCATTTCCTTCCATCGTTCATAAAACACTCCAAACTTCATCCAATCTCCTATCAAAAGGTTACATAACATTATACAAGGTTGGATCACAAGATTTAAAGTACTTTTAAGTACTTTTCCAACAAGAGACACACAGATTTTGTTTTCTAATGATCCATAATGAAATGACAAAACGAAAGGAAAAAAATGAAACAAGCAAAATGGTGAAGATTGATTGATGATCATGAAAGCTCCCGTAATCCTGTCTACACTTTCTTAGTTAACTTCCTTAGTCAACCAACAACCAGAAATACTCGCTCTAAAGTTATTTTAAGATTAGGGGACAACCCTTTTTTTTTTCTAAAGTTATTTTAAGATTTGCCTAATAAAATTATTATAGTATTTGCTCTAAAGTTATTTTAAGCCAAGAGATTATTATGTAGTGGTCCAAAGTTTTCTCAGAAAAAAATGAAAGAAAAAGTGTGGAACTCAAAATGAGTAAGCATAAAACAAAAATACTTACAGCAACAAAAGGGTCCTTTCCCAGCAGGCCAAAAACAAACCATGAGGTGCCACACAAGAACACGAATAAAGAGAGGAAGAATGGCATGAATTCCACGCTTTTAGTTTTGATCACCAGCCTCTGCATTTTCAATGCACTAACTCATAACTTTGATCAAAACATTACCTTAAATCGCATCTGAAATTGTAAAGTTTCTGGTTCCCACTTAGCAGAAAAACAATTGCGACCCTCTCCGCTTTATACATAGCAGTGACCTAACTCAAAATAAAATACTTAAGAAAAGCAATTGAAACAAAGAGTATTCCCGGTGCACTAGGTTTCTGCGTTTGCATGTGGTCTGGGAGGAGACAGATCGCTTCGCGATCTGATATACACAGCTTTACCCTACACTTTGTGTAATAGGCTGTTTCTACCGCTCGAACACGTAACATTAAGGTTACAAAAAAACAACATTACCAGTTACTTGCTCCAAGACGCGCTCTACAGAAAAACAATTGCAAAGTCCCTAAATGTTCAATTATAGATGTTATCCCATGAATTTTTGTGGTAATGTACTTATTTGCATATTTAGTTACAAAGATATTAAAAGTTGTCTGATAGTATATTAAAAATGTAGCAAGCAAAAAAAAAAGATAGTAACAGTTTTATTTTTTTTTTTTGAAAAAGAGGATCTTTTATTGATTAAAAAACAACTTCAGGTCTTGTCTATGAGCTTATTATAGATTTCCAACTAATTCCTCCTGTTAGCATTGAGGTAACAGGTTCAAACCGTGAAAACGGTTTTTTGCACAAAGTATAAGATAAAATATCTTTTTAAACTCCGTATAAATACAGGAGTCTAGTACATCAAAAACATCTTTTTCCCGTTCATCTAAAAAGTCGGCACATGGAATAAATTTGCACAACATGCTTTACTAAGCATTCTTCAACTGACTTTTTCCAAATTTAGAAAAAGGTGAGAGTTTCTGAAGACAGCCTGACAACCTCTCTCGCACACAGAAATTAAAAGAGAAAATCAGAAAACAAAAAGTATTCAAGTAGTAAATTACCATAATACAACTGTTGAAAAAAAACGACAAAAACCCCATTTGTCAGCTTACCACCTTTTCATGCATTAGCCAGATTCTGGAAATTCAATATTTTATAGATAATAACTATAAAATCTAATGATAAAAGAAATATATTTAAACATATTTTAGCGGATATCCACACATATTGAGGATGTTTTGAATTTGTTCGTTTTGAACGAGAGTTTCTGCTTCAAGTTGTGGACGAAGTACTGTAGGAAATCACGATAAAATATCTACTGCTAAATGCTTCACAAAAGTTAATTAATGACACTTTTTAATACATTATGTTATATTGTGAAGTAGCAGTTGCTCGACAGAGCTTGATGCAATTTTCATTATAACCAGTAGCAATTGATCGACACAGATTGACGTAATTTTCATATAGGTCGTCGGGAAACAACCTCTGTATGTTTCTAACACATATGATTGCATATATCCGAACCTTACATACCTCGCTTTAGGCGAGAGCCTGTAAAGCAATGAGGTAATATTATTGTTGATGGTGAAAGATAATTTTCAAAGGCTTCTGCTTTCCGATAAAATATTTAAAGATTCTTGAAGAGTATTTGTATACATATATCATACGTTTCACAACTAAGTTTGGATACTTTTAACCTTCAAATTTTTTAAAATTTGCAAAAACATAACAAAGTCATCAACATGTTCATTATAAAGATGGCAATTTTCCAAGTTTCCAATAATTATATTGATTCTTTTGCTTTAGCATAGCCAAGAGAAAATTTTGAAAATTAAATGAACATATAAAAACTCAAAAGAAATATAAAAGAAATAGAGGTGGGGGGACTTACAATTATAGTTAGAGGTGAAGCATACATTGCAATGGAGAAGATTGTTGCAGCAAGGCCACAAAAGAGCTTTCTGTTGTTTTCATGCAGAGCTAACAGAGAAATCAAAACAACTGCTGCAAACAAACCGAGCACAAGAACAAAGAGTCCACCAATTTTCCTCTTCTCCTTCACTGGTGCGAATACAATATAAACCAGAACATATATGATCTCAATTGCTGCTCCTGTGCCGTTGATCGTCGAAACGAGCAAGTTATGTGGTGAGACAAAAGGCAGACCATACCTGTCCATTTTATCACCATAATCTGAATAACACACTAGATTGGAAAAAAAGACGTTTTGAATGTATTAGGATCCCGCGTTTGTACAGGGTCTATGAAGGTATCGGATCCCTTTTCGATCTGATGTATACAGTCTTGCCCTACACTTTGTTCAAGAGGCTGTTTCCACAGTTTAAACCCGTGACCTCAAGATCACAAATCAGCAACCTTACCCATTGATACAAGCCCCGCCCTCATACACCAGATGAAAAGAACTTAAATATAGAAAACAAAAAAGGACACAATTGGTAATTCCCTCTGCATGATGTGTTTGAGGGGATGAGATCTCTCAGCCCCAAATTCCTCACCCCCTTCCCACCGCCCATCACGTGGCAACAGGAAGGGGTGGCGAGGCTAGATGAAGAATGGAGAGGAAGAGTGTATAAGGGAGATGATTGTCACATGACGAGCGGTGGGAAAATGAGTAAGAGTTTTGGGGTGAGGATATCGCATCCCGTGTTTGAGAGGTAGATGGAACCCTTTTTCACGGATTACGAGACCAATGACTATTGGAGCGTTACTACTTCATATTATTGGAGCATGCTAAACCACATTCTAAATCTGCGTGTGTGCACAAAATAAAAAGTAAAATAGAAAAATATATGATTGTACATATTATACATAGATTATATAAGCTTAAAAAAATACTGTATCATACTTAGATTCGCATTAGGGGACGCTTGCATTTACTACTCCGACGAACTTCTCGTTCCCTTGAGATGTCCACACTCAACTAAGAATCCTATTTTACAAAACAAAGAAATAGAAAAACTTCTAACGGTAACGCCTCAATTAAAGCCCACTAGACCCATAACATACTAACAAACAAGTTCAGCTGTCAGAGTCCCACCTACTCAGTATTTAAAAACTTGAGGGTGAGGCAGTTATCTCTCTAACAAGAAAATTAGTTTCTATAGATATATATGTATGTGTATATATATAGATGTGTATGTATGTATCTATCTATCTATCTGCATATATGTGTGTGTATTTATACACACACATATATACACACACACATATGTATCTGTGTGTATATATATTTACACACGCACGAGCGTATATACATACGCGAACGTATATATATATGTGTGTATACATATAAATACATATGTACGTGTGTGTATATATTTACACACGCACGAGCGCATACACATACGTACGTATATATATGTGCGTATATGTGTATGCATGTACAGTATTAACAAAGACGCAGTGAATGAAATCCACAGAATAGAAGGAAAGGAAGGTAAGGAATTGCCATGTAGAGAGCAAACAGTTGAGCAAGGTCATGACATAGGGGATCCCAGAGAACTCTTCCGTTGATTTTTTCTGAAAAATCCTTTTGAAGGTTACCCTACAAGATGGAACATAACAACTCTTAAACATTCAATCATAAAATCAAACCCTAACGATATTATCCTATTATTTTTTTGTATGTTAATAAATATCGAATAAAACTCTATTATCTTATTAGTTTTTATTGGTTAATGAATAACTAAGAGTTATTATATATCGACCATATTATAATTTACGAGAACTCGTAAATCTTACAGTGGTGCTAAGAAGAGGAAGAGAGCAGAAGCATTCCCTGCAGCAATGATGGGGAAAAGAAAACAAACCCGTCATGATGGAAAATGGAAACAAAAATTTTGCAAAAGAAATAGAAAATAAACAAAAACTTGAAGAAGCTTCAAGAAAACGTACCGAAAATTCCGAAAACAAAATGAGCAACGTTCTCCATCTTTGGTTTATTTTATGAAGAAATGAGTTAGAATTTCATTGCACAGAAGAAAGAAGGCAGGCAATGAGAAAGAGGCAAGAAAATTTGCGACTCGGTGAGTGGCTTTTAATGACTTCGAGAAACTACTCGGTGAGTCGGTTTGCTTGTATTTGTCTTTTTTGTTGAAACTATCACCGAGTCGCTACTTTGTAATCTTCCTCTTCTTCTGTACCCCCTATATGTTTATCTGCTTATGATTATCACAACAGCATTACCCATTGTCTTAAAGACTTCTGTCTATACCAGAGTATACGGATTACTCATTGTCTTAGAGACTTCCGTATGTAGCAGGATATAGGGGTCAGATATATACAACCAAACACTCAGTGGCGGAGCCAGGAGTCCCTTCTTGGAGGCATTGAGAGAATACCACTGGTCACCATTTCAGACCGGAAAAACCGACAAAATCTTCTAGACATATTTTTGTATGATAACATAAAATACATGAAAGAAAACACATCTACCAACCAATGTACAAAAAAAATAAACAATACACAACAAACAATACGCGGATGATAATTATTAAATGAATATAGTCATGACATGAAGACTTTTTTGCATGAAAGAGAGTCTTATTTTATTTCTCAAGTAAATGTCTACTTTATACAAGATATCCAACGGCTAAAAGATAAGACCAAGGGCTAAAAAGTCTAGAAAATTACAATTGCAATTTGTACAATTAATGTAGTGTCTATCTAAATGATATGTATTGATTAGCTGTCCTTGGAATTAAGCTCATGGCATCCAACGGTTAAAAATTAATATTGCAACACCCCTCGCGAGCTAGGTGTAGATGTTGATACAACCTAGCTTGGAGACAAGGCCTTGGAAGGCTTGAGTAAAGATAGATTTGGTAAATATATCTGCAATCTGGTCTGTAGTAGGAACGTATTTGATGCAAAGGCTTCTATCTTCAATTTGTTCTCGTATAAAGTGGTGGCCGATTGCAACATGTTTTGATTTATCGTGTTAAATAGGATTTTCTACCATATTTATGGCAGAAATATTATCACAGCAAAGATGAATTGGTCGTGGAATATGTATGTCAAGATCTTTAATAACGCGTGTGAGCCAAATTCCTTCACATAATCCAAGAGCAAAAGCCCGCAGTTCGGCCTCAGCACTGCTTCGAGAGACAACGGGTTGTTTTTTACTTCGCCAAGTGATTCCCACAAATATGTACCATATCCAGTTGTTGAGCGCATGTCAGATTTTGGTCCTCCTCAGTCAGCATCAGTAAACACAGTAAGAGTTCTATCAGGGTTCTTCGTAAAGTATAGACCTTGACCAGGAGTTCTTTTGAGATACTTGAGAATCCTCATTACAGCATATATGTGATCATTGGTAGGAGATTGCATAAATTGACTTACATAAATCACAGCATAGTAGACATCAGGATGGGTATGTGATAGATAGATAAGCTTACCAACCAGCGTTTGATAATTTAACCTGTTTGTGGGTTTGGTGTCTGGTTGAATTTTTTTCTTTTGACCAGGTTCTAGAGGAGTCAGAGCTGGCTTGCATTCCAGCATCCCAGTTTCTTATAACAATCAAGAGTGTATTTTCGTTGTGAAATGCCCATACTTGTAGAAGTTCTTGCAATTTCCATCCCAAGGAAATATCGAGGGTGGCCTAAGTCTTTGAGTTCGAATGCCTCAGATAGGTAAACTTTGGTTTGAGCTATGCCTTCTGAATTGTTACATGTCAGAATAATATCATCTACATATACAATAAGAATGATAATCTGATTATTAGGACTGATCTTTGTAAATAATGTGAGCTTGCTTGAACCCAAACTTATTAATGATCTTTGTAAATTTTCTGAACCATTCCCCGGGTGATTGTTTCAAACCATAAATGTATTTTTGTTATTTGCACAGAAGGAGAGTATCAGAAGGATGATCAAGACCAGGAGGAATATCCATAAATACTTAGGAATGCATTCTTAACATCAAGTTGGCGCAGGCTCCAATCTAAGTTTACAACAAGAGACAACAAAATCCGAACTGTGTTAAGTTTCGCTACTGGTGCACAAGCTTCAAGGTACTCAATACCATAGGACTAGGTAAATCCTTTGGCAACCAAGCAAGATTTATATCTATCAATAGATCCATCAGAGTTCCACTTACATCCAATTGGTTTCATATAATTCTGTCGGGGAACTAATTTCCAAGTTTTGTTTTTTATTAGGGCAGTCATTTCATTATCAATAGCTTCTTTCCACCGTAGTTTAGAAATGGCATCTTGGAAATTTTTAGGTATAGTATGTGTGTCAAGAGAAACAGTGAAGGACATAAATGGGAATGACAGTTTGTTATAGGCAATGTAGTCGAAGATGGGCCAGGGCCTAGTCGTGCATTCTCTTGTTCCCTTGCGAAGGGCGATAGGAAAGTCATCATTAGGTGGAGGCTCGAGGTATTCTTCCCTGAGGGTAGATTTTTCTTGTATGTGACTAGGAGGAGCAACATTTGTTTGAGTTCTTCGGGTGATAGATAATATGTGTTGATTTCGTGGTTCAATGTCAGTGGGTGTAGTATCATAAGAATTTGCATTTGGAGTTTCATGGACTTCAGGAGTGGTAACATGCCTGGGCTGAGTAATGGTCATGGTGTCAAAGATACTCCATAGCTCTTTACTAGCTGATGTGTGTTCAGGCGTGAGTTTGTCATTATAAAACGGTAATTGTTCATTAAATGTGACATCAAGACTAACATTCATTTTTCTAGAGACTGGACAATAACATTTGTAACCATTCTGAGTACATGAGTAACCTAGAAAAATGCATCTTGTTGAGAAAAAGAGTCTGAGTGATTCACAAAATGCATGATTTAAATAACATGTGTTAAAGAAATGCATGACACAATTTATTACTTGACACATTTTTGTAACAAACTTGCCTTATATACTTTATACATAATGTTGCCGTACGAATAAGCCATCAAGCTTTAAAGCTTATATCAAATGGCAAACATTTGTTGTGTTTGAACTATTTTCAGGTGTCACCATTAATGAACTAAACTAGTTCATTAAGTGAAGTAATTAGTTAAATGAACTAAGTAATTCATTAAATAGAGATATATTTGGAGAAGACATGATGACAACAAACTTGGAAATGAAAAGTCTCCTCCCACCACTTCACACATCTTTCTTATATTATATACATATATATATATATACATATATATATATAGATATAGATATTCAGATTTTTTTAAAAAGGCACATATATTCTGACGTACTACCGACACGTTACATATATTACAAACGTACGTCAACATCACACCACTATACTTACCTCATATGTATGAGTACATTCAGATCTTATATCATATGGTATAAGTCATGGTGATGAAAAAATTATTACGACACGTTACAAGGTTGTAAACCAAAAATTGTTGTATCGGGTTACTACTGAAACTTCGCCAACGTGTCACGTACTTGCCATATGTAGATGGCCAGCCCCTACACTTTAAAAATGGCCACAAACTTCGTGGCTCACATGTTACACTCAGCCATAAAATCATTCCATATTGGCACACACAAATCACCTCCAATTAAGGTCAAATTGTGGAGATTTCAAATTCATCTTTTTAAGCACATGGGGCGCCACTTTTAATCAGACATTAGAGCTGAATAGTCAAGTTATTTTATGTATATTATGTGTGGCATAACACATATAACATGTGCAAAAATTTTGAATTTAATCGGAGAAAAATCGCGTAATCGACAAAAGTCGAAAATTTGGTTTTCTACGAACACAACACATGGAACGTTTTTGGCATGAAATGTAATATGTATCTAGATACTTTTTACATATTTAATACATACTAAAGTGTTCTAGAACATTCAAATTAGTGCTGATTGGAATATACCATATGTGTATAATTATTGTGCACTATTTTACAAAGTTTACAAAAATAAATTCAGCACATGTTCAAGATGCATATACACGCCTACTCAGCCTTGGTGGAGCTTATGTGGAGCTTAGTTGAAATCTCAATTGGTGGAGAAAAAGCCACACAAGGTTAGTGACATAATGGAGGAAGCTACACAAGGTAACATTTCAAACTTTGTAGCAAATGTAACACGCTGAAAATTCAGCATGTGAGACAATAGGCTGGCCGAATTTTGTGTCTTCAATGTGATCAATTTTCTTCTGAATATTCAAGGGATTGATGTGTAGTAATATGGTAACATTTCAAAGTCTTGAATATAGCACATGCTGAAAATTTCAGCATGTGAGACAATGGTATTGGCCGATTTTTTGGCCTTAATGGAGATCAAAATTGCTTTTAAATTTGAGGGGATTAATTGTATAATTTTTGGCAATGTTTTGGACTTTAATTTGGCACATGCTTTTCATTTTATCTCAGATTTTTTCTGTCATTAAGTGATGACACAACTCATCCAATCAAGGAGTGCCAAGTAAGCAAGGCCAAGATAATCATCCAATCAAGTTGTGCCAAGTAAGCAAGTTGATGTCACATCTATACAAGGCATTCTTCCAAGGACTTAAAAGAGAATTCTCAAGATGGAGAAGAAGCCCTAGGGGAGCGGCCAACACAAAATAAAAGGAAGAGAAGAGAGCCAACTCAAATGCAAGACAAGTCTCATATTTTTCAAAGTGCAAAAAGACTCTCTACTCTCTTCTTTTACATTTCTTTCTTCTCCTTCTCTCTCAAGCCTATTGTATCTATATTCAAACATATTGAATAGGCTTTATTCATACCACCATACACGCATCATTGTTGTAAAAGGTTGATTAAGGTGTGATCAAACCTTCATCCGTTCGGTGGTGGTGTTCATGATCGTTGTGATTGCTTGTATCGTTTGCAAAACGTTAGAGTTTGTGTGTAACTCCAGCAACCCTTGTGGTAAGGTGTTAATTTTGTTTAGTGATAACCTAGGAAGGTGTCCTCGAATATTGGAGTAGGTTGATTTAACCGAACCAGTATAAAGTTCCTTGTGTTCTTTACTTTACTGCACAGTATTTTCAGTTTTCAGCATTCTGCATCAATTTCATCACAATCTTAAAAATAGCAAACGAATTTCAAAAATTGTAAATTTGTAAAGTTTTAACCCATTCGGACAAGTATAAGTCATTCACACGTTATTAGTTCTGAGACTAGTGCAATCTGATTTTAAGAATTGCAAAGGTTGAGAACTTGAACGTATTTGACATACTTCCTAAAGGAATTTTTGAAACTGTTTCAACCCATTTAAATAAATATAGTAAGGGGTTTGTCATTAAATTTTCAGACCATTTGAAGTTACGGATTAATCGGAATAAATTTTTCAAATGAGACTAGTGTTTCTGGCAGATTTGCGTAACCTGAACACAAACAATTTTTCAAGGGGTTAGAGGTTGAGTTTTGGTCTGAAATTTTTAAGAGCTACTCAGAACATCTGAGAGTAGAATCTCTCCAAATTACAGAATTTTTGAAGGTTTGTAACCTAGTTTTTTAAACGTTTCAAAACAGGATCTGAAAACAGAAAGTGTTTTTAGAAATTGGGTTTTTGAATTAAAATATTTTAAAAACAAAATTTTCCGCACCCACTATTCAACCCCCCCTTTCTAGTGGTGCCTTGTAGGTCCTACAAGTGGTATCAGAGAGCAGGCACACTCACAACAAGGAGATCCAACGATCTAAGTGAGATGACAACCACTAGCTTCAAAACTGAACAAGAAGGTATGTCGAGTCAAATGCCTCCTCTTTTTGATGGTGAGTCCTTTATCCAATGGAAACTTAGAAAGAAACTTTTTCTTATAGCTATTGATATTGATCTATGGTCTATTATAGAAGACAATCCATTTGTTCCCTCTAAATTATCTACTGTAGATGGTGTCACAATAGAGGTTGTAAAACCAAAACAAGAATGCACTAGTGATGACAAAAAGAGACTAAGTATGAATGCTAGAGCCATGCAATTACTTTTAAACGGGCTAAGCAAAAGTGAATCTACTTACGTATCTAATTGCTCTAATGCTCAAGATATGTGGAGAATTCTTGAGATGAAACATGAAGGGACTAGCCAAGTAAAGGAGTCTAAGATTAATATGTTTATGTCCACACTTGAGTCTTTCAAATTATTGCCAAATGAGTCTATTGTTGATATGAATTTACGATTGACTAACATTTATAACTCTCTTGAGTCTCTTGGCGAAGCTTTCTCTATGCAGGAAAAGGTCGAAAAGGTATTAAGAAGCCTTCCATCCGAATGAGACCCTAAAGTCACAGCAATAGAGGAGAGTAAAGAAACAAAATCAATAAAAATGGAGGAACTAATCGGATCGCTAAAGGTATATGAAAACAAACTTACATTAAGGAAATCAGAATCAACGTCAAAACAAGGTAAGACTATTGCTTTTAAATCAAATGAATACGTCTCTACATCTTCCGATCACGTAGATGATAGTGATTCTGAATCAGACAATGATGATTTAATACTATTGGCTAAGGGTTTGAGAAAATTCATGAGAAAGTCATTTATAAACAAACCTAAGGCTACTTCCACTAAAAGAAATAAAAATAAAACAAATGACAAGGACATAAAGTGCTATGAATGCGGGAAACTTGGACACTTGTCATATGACTGCCCTAACAAGGACAAACAAACAAACACCTTGACAAGGATCGGACCAAAATTAGACTCGTCTCAGAACCTAAACAAAGGAGAAGAGCTCTCAAGGCCTCCACTTGGAGTTACACATCCGACTCTGAGACTTATACAGACGAAGAGACAGCACAAGTATGCTTTGTATCCAAAGCATCAAACGAGGTATCTTCTGATTTTGACTCTGATTCTGAACCTTCATATGATGATCTATTTATTCAATATTTAGAATTGCATAAATTCACAAAGACTCTAGCAAAAGAAAAGAAACGGTTAATTGAAGACAAGAAGTTGTTAAAATCGTCTAACACGAACCTTGTTGTTCAATTAAACGATTCAAAAGAAGAGTCGTCTCGCATCATCAGTGCATTAAAATCAGATATCTCATCATTAACTACACATAATAATGAAATGAAATCCGAGATTTCAAACTTGAAATCAAGGAATACGGATTTAGAGAAAATGGTGAAACAATTTGACACGGGAACTAAGATGCTAGATCGCATCATTTTATCACAAAAGCATGATAGTGATAAAACCAGAATAGGATACATTGAGAAAAACGAGATATTAAATAAACCAACCAAATTCATTTTGTCTAAGAAAATAGAAACACCCAAGACATATATGGCGCCTAAGAAGACGCCTAGACCCCTCTCCCTTCATCTCATCATGCTTCTTCTTCATATCATACAATACATAATTATGTGACGTATATATATGAGAAGAAACCATTAATGCATACACAACATTCATTCCATACATCTAGATCACGCACTATGCACACAAACACAAGAACATATCAAAAACGACAACCATACAATATGCATAAGGGAATACTCGGCCAAAGGCCAAACATATTCTCACCCCATGTCTGCTATGTTGCTTCTTCATCTACATTCTCACCATTTGCTAGACCGAGAAAGATCACCCAAGTATGGGACCGAAAGGTACTTTTACAAAGAGATGAATAACTTACTCGTAAGGACCCAAAATAAAAGGATACCTAAATCGTTGTTGTACATTGCAGGGAATCCATACATATAAAGGCACATCAATCAAGTGGTTCCTTGACAGTGGTTGCTCGAGCCACATGGCGGTTGACCCAAGCTTGCTCTCAAAGTTGAATAAGGTTACAAAAGGTGGATCGGTGACCTTCGCAGTCAACAATGAAGGAAGAATCATTGGAAAAGGTACAATCGGAAGCCCAAGTACTCTTCGAATCTCCAACGTCTTCTTGGTAAGTAACCTATCCTATAATCTACTTAGCATCTCACAGTTCATCGACAACAGTTTTAATGTGTGTTTCACTCATCCGTATTGCAATATAATAAATAAAAATAGAGAAACAATATTAAAAGGAAAAAGGGAAAGAAATATTTTTATGCTTTCTATGGATGACATGTTAGACGCTAAGGTTAATTGTTTTATGTCAAATGTACCTAACGTTAATTTGTGGCATAGGCGATTAGGACACATTGGCATCTCAACTGTTGAAAAACTTCAACGAAATAACCTAATACGAGGATTGCCTGAACTTGATTTAGACAAATTTCGGTTGTGTGAATCATGTATTAGAGGCAAACAAACACGAGAGTCACTTAAACCCAAAAATGAAATTAGCACGTCTAGAGTCTTAGAATTATTACACATTGATTTGTTTGGTCCTAGTCATACCAAAAGTCTTGGTGGACGCCATTATACATGTGCTATCGTTGATGATTTTTCTTGCTATACATGGACTTTATTTCTTTTAAATAAAGATGATAGTGCCATTGAGATTGCGAAACTAATAAAACAACTTGAAAATGAATATGGTTTGAATGTGAAAAAGATTAGAAGCGATAGAGGCAGTGAATTTGAAAACAAGGACATGATTGCGTTTTGCGAAGAAAAAGGAATCAAACACGAGTTTTCGTCACCTAGAACACCACAATTAAATGGAGTAGTAGAAAGAAAGAATAGAACACTACAAGAAATCGCTAGAACCATGTTGTGTGAAAATAAGTTGCCTAGATTTCTGTGGGCGGAAGCCGTAAATTGTGCATGCTATATAGTTAATCGTTTGTCGATTAGAAAGTAAATAAATAAAACTCCTTATGCAATAGTAAATGACCGCATGCCTAAAATTGATTACTTTCGCTTGTTTGGTTGCAAATGCTTTGTTTTAAATACAAAAGATAATTTAGATAAATTTGAATCTAAATCAATTGAATGCATTTTTATTGGATATTCTGTGAATTCTAAAGCATATAGATGTTATGATTCCATCATTAGACAAATTTTAGAATCCATTCATGTGAAGTTTAATGAATTTGGCGAGGTTGAAAAAGATAAAGAATATGACGATGATTTTGAACTAAAGCCCGTGTTAGATGATATAGAAGAGAGTGGCGTGCATGATGAATCGAACACCCTAGAAATGCATGAGAACTTACAAAATAATCAACCAAGATGGCATAGGAATCACCCACATGGTCTTATCATAGGCGATATAACTCAAGGTGTCCGACCACGTAGAAGAATAACTTCGGATGAAATAAACCAATTTCATGCTATGATATCCGAAATTGAACCTAAAAACGTTTTTGATGCTTTGAGTGATTCTTGTTGGATTGATGCTATGCATGATGAATTAAACCAATTCATAAGAAATAATGTATGGGATTTAGTGCCACGACCACAAGATAAGACAATAATAGGCACAAAGTGGGTGTTTAGAAATAAAATGAACGAAGAAGGTAAAGTTGTTAGAAACAAGGCGAGACTTGTAGCACAAGGATATAATCAAGAAGAAGGAATAGACTACGATGAAACATTTGCACCCGTAGCATGTTTAGAAGCCATACGACTTTTACTTGCTATTGCTTGCATGAGAGGTTTTAAACTCTATCAAATGGACGTAAAAAGTGCATTTTTAAATGGTTTTATACAAGAAGAAGTACATGTGAAGCAACCACCCGGTTTTGAAGATTTGAAATACCCTGATCATGTGTACAAATTAAAGAAGGCACTATACGGTTTAAAGCAAGCACCTAGAGCTTGGTATGATCATTTGCTACTTTCTTTTAGAAAATGGATTTAAAAGAGGCACCATAGATAGCACCTTATTCTTGAAACAAGATAAATCAGATTTACTACTCATTCAAATTTATGTTGATGACATGATTTTTGGATCTACATCTCATAAACCTGTTGAAGAATTTGAAACTTGCATGAAATCTGAGTTTGAAATGTGTATGGTTGGTGAATTGAATTACTTTCTTGGCTTGCAAATTAAACAAACTAGTAAAGGCATTCACATAAGTCAAGTTAAATATGTAAATGACATGCTTAAAAAGTTCAGTTTTGAGAACTTAAAACCACCCCACCCATATGAGTGTCACCACTAAACTAGGTAAAGATGAAAATGGAAAATACTTTGATAATGCTTTATATAGGTTTATGATTGGTTCTTTGCTTTATCTTACCGCAAGTAGACCTGAAATCATGTTTAGTGTTTGTACGTGTGCACGTTTTCAAAGCCAACCTAAAGTGTCTCATTATAATGATGTGAAAAGAATATTTCGATACATTAAGCGCGCCCCCACTTTAGGAATTTGGTATGATAAAAATTGTGAATTTGACTTACATGCTTATACCGATGTGGAATATGGTGGATGTAAAATAGATAGAAAAAGCACAAGCGTCACTTGTCAATTTATAGGAAATTCATTAATCTCTTGGTTTTCGAAAAAGCAAGCAAGTGTGGCCTTATCTACTACTGAAGCTGAATACATGGCACTTAGTCTTTGCTGCACACAACTATTATGGTTAAAACAAAAAATTTCTTATTTTGGTATCATGGTATATCGCATTCCTATTTATTGTGATAGTATGAGTGCTGTAAACTTGTCTAAGAACCCCGTACTACACTCTAAAGCAAAGCACATAGAAGTACGCTATCACTTTCTTCGTGATCACGTGAATAATGGTGATATTGTTATAGATCATGTACGCACTGAAGCACAAGTAGCCGACATATTCACTAAGGCACTAAATCAAGCCACGTACGAAAATTTGCGCTAAAAATTAGGCATGATTTCTGCTGATTTGATATAGCGTGATATGTCTTTCCATCTTTACATGCACTTTTGATTTTATTTCCAAAATAAAGGGGGAGAGAGAGTGCATGATTTAAGGGGGAGCGAAAGTGATTGTTTGCAAAAAAATCAAGGGGAAGAGAATTCAAAATTCGAAATTCGAAATTCGAAATTTGAATTTGTGCACGATTGGAGGGGGAGCGATTAAATTTAAATCATGAACTAAGATTATTTTGTAAATCATCAAAAGGGGGAGATTTTTTAGAAAAAGAGTTTGAGTGATTCACAAAATGCATGATTTAAATAACGTGTGTTAAAGAAATGCATGGCATAATTTATTACTTGACACGTTTTTGTGACAAACTTGCCTTATATACTTTATATATAATGTTGTCGTACTAACAAGACATGAAGCTTTAAAACTTACATCAAATGGAAAACATTTGTTGTGTTTGAACTATATTCAGGTGCCACCATTAATGAACTAAACTAGTTCATTAAGTGAAGTACTTAGTTAAATGAACTAAGTAGTTCGTTAAATGGAGATATATTTGGAGAAGGCATGATGGCAACAAACTTTGAAATGGAAAGTCTCCTCCCACCTCTTCACATGTTTTTCTTATATTATATATGTATATATTCAGATTTTTTAAAAAAGGCACAATACACATATATTCCGACGTACTACCTACACGTTACATATATTACAAACGTACGTCAACGTCACACCACTATAATTACCTCATATTTATGAGTACATTCAGATCTTATATCATACGATATAAGTCATGGTGATGACAAAATTATTACGGCATGTTACATAGTTTTAAACCAAAGATTATCGTATCGGATGACTACCGAAACTTCGTCAACGTGTCACGTACTTGCCATATATAGATGGCAAACCCCTACACTTCAAAAATGGCCAAAAATTTCGTGGCTCACATGATACACTAAGACATAAAATCATTCCATGTTGGCACACACAAATTACCCCCAATTAAGGCAAAATTGTGGAGATTCCAAATTCATCTTTTTAAGCACATGGGGCGCCACTTTTAATCAACCACTAGAGCTGAATATTCAAGTTATTTTATGTATATTATGTGTGACATAATATATATAAAACATGTGCAAAAAGTTTGAATTTAATCAGAGAAAAATCGCATAATCGACAAAAGTCAAAAATTCGGTTTTCTACGAACACAACACATGGAATGTTTTTGGCTTGACATGTAACATGTATCTAGACACTTTTTACATATTCAATACATACTAAAGTGTTCTAGAATATTAAAATTAAGGCTGATTGGAATATACCATATGTGTATAATTATTGTGCACTATTTTACAAAGTTTACAAAAATAAATTCAGCACATGTTCAATATGCATATACAC
Organism: Eustoma russellianum; assembly: GCA_036186865.1. Classification (NCBI taxonomy): domain Eukaryota; kingdom Viridiplantae; phylum Streptophyta; class Magnoliopsida; order Gentianales; family Gentianaceae; genus Eustoma; species Eustoma russellianum. The sequence goes on along the minus strand of AP025041.1, from coordinate 15,707,750 downwards.
GCCTACTCAGCCTTAGTGGAGCTTATGTGGAGCTTAGTTGGAATCTCAATTGGTGGAGAAAAAGCCACACAAGGTTAGTGACATAATGGAGGAAGCTACACAAGGTAACATTTCAAACTTTGTAGCAAATGTAACACATGCTGAAAATTCAGCATGTGAGACAATAGGCTGTCCGAATTTTGTGTCTTCAATATGATTAATTTGATTCTCAATATTCAAGGGATTGATTTGTAGTAATATGGTAACATTTCAAAGTCTCGAGAATATATCACATGCTGAAAATTTCAGCATGTGAGACAATGGTGTTGGCCGATTTTTCGTCCTTAATGGAGATCAAATTTGCTTCAAAATTTGAAGGGATTAATTGTATAATTTTTGGCAATGTTTTGAACTTTAATTTGGCACATCCTTTTCATTTTATCTCAGATTTTTTCAGTCATTAAGTGATGACACAACTCATCCAATCAAAGAGTGCCAAGTAAGCAAGGCCAAGACAATCATCCAATCAAGTTGTGCCAAGTAAGCAAGTTGATGTCACATCTATACAAGGCATTCTTCCAAGGACTTAAAAAAGAATTCTCCAGATGGAGAAGAAGCGCTAGGGGAGCGGCCAACACAAAATAAAAGGAAGAGAAGAGAGCCAACTCAAATGCAAGAAAGTCTCATATTTTCCGAAATGCAAAAAGACTCTCTACTCTCTTCTTCAACATTTCTTTCTTCTCCTTCTCTCTCAAACCTATTGTATCTATATTCAAACATATTGAATAGGCTTTATTCATTCCACCTTACATGCATCATTGTTGTAAAAGGTTGATCAAGGTGTGATCAAACCTTCATCCGTTCGGTGGTGGTGTTCGTGATCTTTGTGATTGCTTGTATCGTTTGTAAAGGGTTGGAGTTGGTGTGTAACTCCAGCAACCCTTGTGGTAAGGTGTTAATTTTTTTTAGTGATAACCGAGGAAGGTGTCCTCGAAGACTGGAGTAGATTGATTTAACCGAACCAGTAATAAATTGGAAAAATTACACTTAGTCCCCCTGTGGATTGGCTTAATTCCAAAAACCTCCCCTCTTGTTTGGAATTATACATTTACCTCCCCTGTAGTTTGGATTAAAAATGCACCGACCAATTTCCGGCAAAATCACAGGGGGTAAACATGCCGAAAATTAGCCGGTGCCTTTTTAACCCAAACCATAGGGGAGGTAAATGTATAATTCCAAACGAGAGGGGAGATTTTTGGAATTAAGCTAATCACAGGGGGTCTAAGTGTAATTTTCCCTAAAAAAGACAAATTTTATGTTTCATTAAATTATATTCAATTTTATATATATATACATATAAAGACACATACACACACACACACACATATATTCTATTTATTTTCTATTCAGTTCTATTCACTTAACAGAACACATACGTGACAAACTTTATGTTTCATTAAATTCTATCAATTTTATATGCATATATATATATATAGAGACACACACACACATATATATATATACTATTTATTTTTTATTCACTTAATAGACCGCATACGTACTAATGTCTTTAATATAAAAAGGACAAAATTTATTTTTCATTCATTTAGATTCAATTATATATGCATATGTGTATATACATGAATATATGTATATACATGCATATATATATATAAGCATTCATGCATTAAATATCGTTATTATCTCTAATTTTCATTAGGCAAGCGTAAAAGAAAAATTAAGCTTAGACCCCTTGTGGTTTGGCTTAATTCCAAAAACCTTCCCTCTCGTTTGGAATTATACATTTACCTCCCCTATGGTTTTTTTAAAAAGGCACCGACTAATTTCCGGCATGTTTACCCCCTGTGGTTTTGCCGAAAATTGGCCGGTAAGTTTTTAACCCAAACTATAGGGGAGGTAAATGCATAATTTCAAACGAGAGGGGAGATTTTTGGAATTAATCCAACCCACAGGGGTTCTAACTGTAATTTTCCATATTAAATTCCTTGTGTTCTTTACTTTACTGCATAGCATTTTCAGTTTTCAGCATTCTACATCTATTTCGTTGCAATCTTAAAAATAGCAAACGAATTTCAAAAATTGTAAAATTTTGCAGAAACATAGCCACACCTCTTAAGTTTCAGTTGGGGAAAGTTTCAACCCATTTGGACAAGTATAAGTCATTCAAACGTTAATAGATCTGAGACTGGTGCAATCTGATTTTCAGACTTGCAAAGGTTAAGAACTTGAACGTATTTGACATACTTACCAAAGGAATTTTTCAAAACTGTTTCAAAACATTTAAATACATATAATAAGGGGTTTGTCATTAAATTTTTAGATCATTTGGTGTTACGGATTAATCGAAATAAATTTTTCAAATTCAGAATATTGTTTCTGACAGATTTGCGCAATCTGACCACAAACAATTTTTCAAGGGGTTAGAGGTTGAGTTTTGATCTGAAATTTTTAGGAGATACTTAGAACATCTGAGAGTAGAATCTATCCAAAGTTCAGAATTTTTGAAGGCATGTAACCTAGTTTTTCAAATGTTTCAAAATAGGATTTGAAAACAAAAACTGTTTTCAGAAGTTGGGTTTTTGGGTTAAAATATTTTAAAAACCAAATTTTCCGCACTCACTATTCAACCTCCCCTTCTAGTGGTGCCTTACAGGTCCTACACATCTAACAGACTTAGCATCTAACTTACTACGGTGATGTGGTTGAATATGGACATAAGTAGTGCAACCAAAATAACTTGAGTGGAAGTGTAGAAAACAGTTTTGTCTATCGAAAAACTTCAAGTATCAGATCCTTGGGAGTCTTAAAATTGACTGTTCAAGACAACATTCTAGTGATGAGGTATGTAGCATTAAGCACGGCCTTTCTCCAATAAAATTTTGGAACATGAGTAGTAAACATGAGAGCACAAGTTACCTCGAGTATGTGACGATTTTTCCTCTCAGCGACTCCGTTCTGTTATGGAGTGTATGTGCATAACGTTTGGTGATAAATTCCATTCTCTGCCATGAACTCTTTTATTCCATCCTCAAAGTATTCACTGCCATTATCAATCCTTAGAGTTTTGATAGATGTTCCAAAATGATTCTTAATAAGATTAACAAAGGTCTTAAAAATAGGTCCAACTTCAGTTTTATGCTCCATGAGATAAATCCATGTAGCACGCAAGTGATCATCAACAAAGATAATATACCAACGGGAACTATTAATATTAGAGACGCGAGAAGGTCCCTAAATATCGGAGTGAACAAGATTAAAAGGTTGGGTACTTGTACTCCTTAAGGGGATAGCTACATCTAATTTGTTTTTGCTAATTGACACATTTCACAAAACATGGTTCTTGGATCTAATTTAGTAAATAATTACGGAAATCATTTTTTCATATATGGAAAACTAGGATGACCCATGATTTTATGTTTATGCATAATGTCTTCATTTGATTTAGTCTCTGAAGTACATAAAGTGGGCAAACTAAACGAAATAGTAGGAAGGTTGAAAGTAGTACTAGATGACATAGCAGATTTTGATTTTAATAACTTGATTTCTGATTCTGTATTCTGAAACTTTAGTTTGTTCCGCGCTGATCCTTTCCGGTCACACTTGTTCCGTTCTCTAATCTTTTTGTAGTTAAAAGATACAAACCATTCTTTCCTTCAGCACTGCCAATCCTCTCCCTCATGAGCATGTCCTGAAACAAACACTTAGAGGGTGAGAACCAACATGAAGAAGGAGAGAAACATGCAAAACAATTATTATCCTTTGTGATTTTATTAATTGATTAAAGTCCAGGCCAGGAACAAATAAAACATCAAACATTTTCAGATTTTCATTCAAAAAAACGGTTCCCATGCCATGAATCTTGAGATATATACCATTATCTATCTTAACAGTTTGGAGATTTTTGATATAACTAAAATCAAACAGTAATTTTAAATTATTTGCCATATGGTGTGATGCACCAGAGTCAACTATCTAAACAGTTGAAAGGTAATTTAAAGATTTACCTGTAGAAACCATAGATGCCTGAATTGGAGAAGAAGTACCTTGTTGCTGATTAAGTAATTTCAGAATTTGATCAAGCTGACCTTAGATACGAAGGTCTGCCGGATTGTTGTCATCACAAAAAGCTGGAGCAGCAACAGGGAGCTGCCTCCATTCATACTGAGGCAGACGGCTCCCCTCCATGGAAGCTGACCGAGACCCCCTCCAGTGAGCTTGATTGTTATTTTGTCTCCTGTAGCAGTTTGTAATAGTATGACCTGTTTTATGGTAATATTTGCAGTAAAGAGTTTTACCTTGCTGATGACTATTGCAATACGTGATAAGTCCGGCAGAATCATTGGAGCAGGAGCATAAGTTTCTTCCTTAATTTTTGAGGTAATGAAAGCGGAACCTTTAGAGACTGAAGCTGATTGAGTTCCTATCATTTCCTTAAGAAGACTTTCTTCTTATCGTATTTCAGAGAAAGCAATTTTCAGATTTGGAAGGGTTTTGAACCAACAGTCCGACTTCTTGTGGCATCAAAATCTTTGTTCAGACCATCAAGAAATTTGAATAGCCATTTGGTCTCAACAAAGGTTTTGAACATTTGTTCATCTCCTGGACTGTCCCATTTCAAGGTCTCGAACATGTCAATTTCTCTCCAGATTTTGACAGTTGACTATAATACTTGTTGACAGGATTCTCACCTTGTTTTATCTCTTGAAGTTGAGCCTCAAGTTCATACAATTCAGCGGTATCATCACATTTTGGATATATTTCTGCAGCTGCACTCCAGATTTTGGCTGCTGTATCATAGAGAATGAAGTCATCACTTATTTCGGGTGTCATCGATCCAAGTAACTAGAACATAATCATGGAGTTCTCACTCTTCTATGCCTGGTACTTCGGATCTCCAGCGGTATGAGCAGAGATCCAGCCATATAAATAATCCTCCTTACCGCGTCCAGTTATAAATAGTTCCACAGCCCGTCTCCAAGAAAGATAATTATGGCTTGTTAGTTTTTGATTTGTGATAACCATGGTGTTCTGGTCAACTGTGTTGCTACTGTTTTCTATCCGAGCAGGTGCTTCCATGGCAAAAGAGACCTCGGATTCAGACATTGAGATGAAGAAGAAGACTAAGCTGTTAGGCTTTTGATGGAGATAGTCGAAAAACAGAAGGAGAAGAAGAGTTTAATGTTAATAGGAGTAGGAACGCAAAAGCCAAGAAAGCTACACTCTGGAAAGTTTCCTCTGGACAGAGACAGAAGAACGAAAAATGCCAAAAAAACTTTTCTGGAGAGAGAAGTATTGAGAAGACCAAAAGATTTTTCTTTATTTTTTCTTCTCAGAAAATCGGAAAGGACAGTAGACAAAGGGGTAGCTCTGAATCTCTGATACCATCAATGCATGAAGACTTTTTTGCATGAAAGAGAGTCTTATTTTATTTCTCAAGTAAATGTCTACTTTATACAAGATGTCCAACGGCTAAAAAGTCTACAAAATTACAATTACAATTTGTACAATTAATGTAGTGTCTATGTAACTGATATGTATTGATGAGCTATCCTTGGAATTAAGCTGATGGCGTCCAACGGCTAAAAATTAATATTGGAACATATAGTAATATACATCAATACATACCTTTTATTTATTGTAGGACGATAAGAAGTTGCGAAGGGATTGCCCAGGGACGCAAAGAGTTTCTTCGAGATGACACTGATTGAAATCGTTGCATAATATCTTCATCTTCAATGGTGCTAAAAATTTCATGCTCAAAGTAACACAATAAACAATCTGATAGTACGTCATCCTCCAACCGATTGCGTAGATCAGTCTTGACGATATTCATTGCAGAAAAAGTTCTTTCAACACTAGCCGTTACAATGGGTAAGACAATGCTAACTCGATAAGTCGATAAAGGGATGTAGTTGTGATCATTCTCCACCATCTTCCATTCGTTCCAAGGAAGTGAAGTCATCTGTATATCACTCAGCAAGATGCAACAATTAACCATCATCAAACAACTGCCACAAAAGCTAGTATTTAACAATGGACATTTGAAAAAGTAAGTTACCTTTTAATTTGCAGAGAGATTGTTTGTTGCCATGAATGAGACACAATTTTTCCTTGGGAGTTTTCGGAGTGAAATTGAATCTAATAATAGAAATTTGTCTATGAGGCCGGGATGCTTTTGATGATCAATAGAGGCATAGAGCATGGGGCTTTGAAACTAACATCTCAAGCAACCATCGTAGGCATGTCTTCACAGACTTTTCAAACAACATAAGAGCGTGCTTCGAAGCAAACGTCTTGAATATCTGACTGGCGATGTTTTCAAGATAAAATGAAAATATTTTCAACTGTTGGTGTTTTTTTATCGGAAAAACTATTTTCAATCAAATAGATTTGTGTTTTTCTTGGGTAGAAGAAGAAATTAGAATCTAAGAACTGATAAAGAAGAAAGTAACAAATAAATTGGGACACGTAGCTTGTGCATATAATTCCTTATAGTAAAAGGGTTAGACTTTGCGTCTGCAGTCCGCTTCTTTTCTTCTTCCGTTCGATCTCCATCCAAAAACGTTGAAAGAAACTGCTGCTTATTTGTCAAATTTCCAAGGTGATACTGGGAGGTAAAGATGCTGCTGGTAGACTCCTTTAAGGCGATGAGTTTTTCCGCAAAAGATGGGGCTTCTTTTGTGACTCAAGAACCAAGAGAACTAAAAAAATCGGATTTTTCATATGTACAAAAGATGAGACGTTCTTAAGAACCAAGTGGAATTTTGATTGTAGGTGGTAGCCGAACGATTCTCACATAGGGTGCCAAATGATACATATAATCCAAAAAGAGTGCTGATATATACTGTTTTGTAACATCAAGAGGTGCTTTTAAGCTTGCAACACAGAAAAAAGTTAAAATTCAACGGAGTTAAAACACCTCAAGCTACCTATCCCTCCGCCCCTGCTTACAAAGTATGTTGTTTCCCTATGATCTATAATTGAATTTGCGTCAAGCTGTGTCGATGAACTACTACTTCACAATATAAGAAGTACAGTCAATTTAGTGCGTCGTTTTGCTTTATTATCATGAATATCAAACAAACATTTCTTAATTATATGTGACTCTTACACTGTATTGGAGGCACTTTGATCTTATAAAAATTAAAAGTTGTGTTGAAAAATGAGTTGAAGGATAGACCAGGTAAAGAATTATCAATCATGAGTATATCACATCTTTCGTCTTACCAAATGCAATTATGCATGTATGTATGTATTGGTTTGGTAAAACTTAATACGACAACAAACTCATTAATTTATTTGTGGTTTCAATTTTATCCTTAAAAATAACTAATCAATGCAATGCATCAATGACATAAACACGTTATATCTAAAAGTAAAAGTAAAAAATAAGAAATAGTTTTGACTACAAGTAATGCATTAGATGATGTCTACTTAATAATTTATCTTTCTTAAAATAGACTATCAACACCACAAAAAAAAAACATATAGCGACAGACAAAAGTCGTCGCTATGTCGTCGTTACAGACATTTAGCGACGAAATAGCGACGAAAAAAGTTGGTCGCGATACGGCTTGTCGCAAAGTGAATTTCGTCGGTGAAGCGTCGCTATATTGGGACGGAAAAATTTCGTCGGTGTTGCGTCGCACAATTGCGACGAAAAACTGTCAGTTCTGCGACCAGTTACTGCCGTCGTTGTTTCGTCGGTGTATGTTTTCGTCGCTATTTTATAATTTTTTATTTTTTTATTTCCTTTCTGCGACATATTATTTCGTCGCAAAGTTTCGTCGGTATATTTTTTCGTCGCTATTTTTAAATTTTTGATTTTTTTATTTCCGGTCTGCGACATTTCGTTTTCGTCGCAGGTTCGTCGCTATTTTATAATTTAATATTTAATATTAATTTAATATTAAATATTAAATATTTTTAATTTATAAATAATACAATATATTATTAATTAAATAGTTTTTTTATTATTTAATTTTTATAATAATAAAAATATTTTGTATATTAAATCATTTGTACGAATGTTATACCGAAATACAGTACTTGCGTATTGAAGTTCGTAAACAACACAAACGAAATAGAATCCGTATAAATGTCATATAAAATATAAAAGTACAAAGAATATCTCAATACAATAAACGAAATAGACTGTACGAAAAATCAAAAAATGAAATACTATGCAGAGGAAGATGGAGGGGGATCATGCGGAGAAGAGTGACCATCAGGGGGAGGCTGAGGCTGCCAGGAGCTGGAAATCATAGAGATGATGAGATGCGATAGCTGCGAGATTTGCTGGTTCGTCTGCTGCTGCACCTGCATCGTCTGCTGCTGCGTATGCTCAACCACCTGCTGAATCGCCTGCTGAAGCGACTGCTGCAGCTCTTGCTGGGTCTGAGTCAGATGCGACCGCAGTGCTCGTACGCTCTCCTCATGCTGCGCCCTGATGGTCTCCACCTCATGCTGTAGCGCCGCATGCTCTGATTCCAGGCGCGAAAGACTCTCTGGGGCCGTAGAAGGCGCGGAGGTGCTGGCCTCAGAGGAAGCACCTGCATGCAGAACTTCGGGAAAGAATCGCGGCGCTGTTGATCCGACCCCGTACACCTCCCTCTTCTTCTTATTCTGAGGGCCGACGGTCCGAACCGCATCCCAATAAGCGCGGTTCTTATCGGCCTCTTCTCCCCTAAGTGCGAGTAGTCTGTTGTACTCGTCCTGAAATGAGAATAAGAATTGTTAGGGTTTAGGGTTTAGCAATAAAACAAACTAAGGAAAAAACAAATGATATCGTAGTCTACTTACACTGATGTCGCGCGCCTTCGCCGTGATCCAGTCCTCCGTTCCGTCGGAGGCTTTCTTCCGATGCGTCTTGTAGAAGAGATCGTAGGAGGCTGGCCACTCCCCCGTCTCCTCCTGCTGAAAGAATGAAATAAAATATGTTAGTGAAATCCATAATTTTAAAAATTTCGGCATATGACCTATTCGTTTATTGGAGGTATCCCGGCCTTAAAGGCCTCTCCCAAGTCAAAGCAAAAATAATAAAAAAAGGCAAATGAACACATATACTACTTAAATTAACCATATACGAATACCAAAAAAACAACAGCGCAACATAAGTAATCAATGAATATAAATAATCCACTTAAGTCAGTGAATGTACATAATCCACTTAAGTCAATGAATCTAAATAATTCAATGAAATCAATAAATCTAAATAATCCAATATTGAAATACTTACCATAGAACGCATCGTGGTGGCGTGGGAAACCGACCCACCTGAGTGTGTGGCAGGTGCTGGGCCCTGTACATTGCCGCTGCGCCGGTTCGCCGCATTCCGGATGTTGCGGGCTTGGGTAGCAGGGTCCATCCAACCTGCTATCCACCCTGCCCAGGTGGCCTCGGATATGTAGGCAGGCCTGGCATAATTGAGGTCACGCTCCCACTTGGTCTTGTGCGAGTTGATGAAGTCCCTGTAGCGTGTGACGGCCCTATGCCGCCAGGCCTACTCCAAGTCGTGGGCGATGTCAGCTGGCCAGCTGTACGCCTTCTACAATTATTATACGGAGGAAAAGTAAAAACGTGGTTAGAAAAGTAATGATCGATTACGTATCAAAAAGTGAAATTCACCAAATTTGAATACCTGAAACTCATCCCAGTAGAATTTACGTGTCTGCATGGTGACACCGGACCAGCGGTATCCAGTTGGGTCCTGCCTCAAGTGGAAGGACCGAGTGATGCAACCGGAAATCTGGCCCGAGTCCGCTGCAAACCTGAAAGAGGTGAAGTTGTTAAGAAAAAATAACGCGTGAAATATATTTGAAAACGTGTTAAAAAAATAAATTATTACTTATGTATGGGTATCATATGACCAAGGGAGGGCACGACGCCCTTGAATGACACCCTCGTCCGATGCCGCATCAGACGCCGGATGAGGTGCTGAACCGGTGGGTGTGGGTGGCGGCGTAGATCGGGGGGTGCGGACCTCTCGGCAGACCCTAAAAGGTCTGCGTCCGCGGCAAGAGCTGCGGTCGAAACCGACCCAAGCTGCTCATGCTGAGAGAGGAACCTATCAAACTCTCCTGACATGTCATGTGTAGATCGAGTCGGAAAACCCTCACTAGCCATCAGATCTGCAAGGGTGAAAAATTTAAAAGGCACATTCAACGAGTTTAGGACACCGGTTGGCCAGACAAATAAGATGTCCAAAAATGACAAGTGTTTGCATACATTTAATGCAAGATATTACTAATTTTGAAAATTTCGGCATGACCTATTCGTTTATAGGATGTTTCCCGGCCTTAATGGCCTCTCCAAAGACAAATGTATGTCCAGCTCTCGAGCTTAGTAAACACCTTGAACTAGTATCATACCGAAAATCATATGCAAACCTCTTACAAAACAGTTTGTACATGCATCATTCATTGACCAAGCACACCACATTTCTACTAATTCAACCTTAACAACAATTTTGGTGCATACGCACCCTAGTCACCAACAGCCCTTTTTCGGTACATGCAAGGCAAAATAGTATGTAATATCCAAAACTTATTCATTTTCATATCTTAACATATATATTATACATATTTCATCACATATTATATCTTAACTATTGAAACATACTATTGATAAAATTAAAGTCAATTAAGCCAAAAATTACTTAATGGCCGAATATATATATATATATATATATATATATATTCGGTGTATATATATATTCGGTGTATATATATATATTCGGTGTATATAATACATATATACACCGAATATATATATATATATATATATATATATATATATATATATATATATATATATATAATACATATATAAACCGCCCCACCTCCGCCACACCCCCGCCCCATCCAGCCGAATCTGCCCTACCCAGAGCCCACCCACAGCCACCCAGCCCCGCGCATAGCCACCCCGCCCCGTCCGTTCTCCACCCACAGCCACCCAGCCCCACGCATAGCCACACCCCACCGGACCCCTCGCACAGCCACCCAGCCCCACCCAGCCCCACAGCCACCCATGCCCTCCGCCATCCCCTCCAACAACCAAGCTACACCACACCCCACCGGACCCCACGCACAGCCGTTAGTTTAGCTTTGAGTAGCTGTTTTCTGGGTTAAGGGACTAAGGTGCCCTCCTTCTAGCGCCAAATGATGAAGCCGAATCTTCACCAAGGGTCTAGACGACCTCAAATTAGCTCCGTCAGTTAACTTGAAGAGTTGTTAACTGGGATTGAAGGTTGTAGCTGGAATAGCCTCTAAAATATCATGCACAAGGAAGCACAAGTCAGAGGTCCCGGGGGGTTGGCCCTGGGAAAAACCCTCCGATACTCAAGTCAGTTTGGGCCATATCTCACTGAGATTATAATTTAAGGGGTGAGTTAAGAGTTTCTCACAGTATATGCCGAGGAGCGAAGTGTATGAGTTTGCTTTAGAGTATGAATGTTTGAATTCCGGATCCTCTTCTTTGTCTTGGTTAGCTTGCTTTTGTAGACCTTTTCCCGCCTTTTGCTTCTGATAGTAGATAGTGGATTGGACGTTTGCTTGGGGCAGAATGCCTAAGGCGCTGTAGGTCTGCTGATGTGATCAATAGTCTGACTGATGTGACTAATAGGCCGGCCCGATTGATGTAATTAGTAGGCCGACTGTTATGACCTTAGCGTGTTCCGGAAGAATACCCAGCTGTAATTACTATATTCGAATTGCAATTTTGCTGGATGGTCCCACAAGGTAATATCGTACTTGGCTCCTTTGCTGAAGTGCACGAGTGAACTCTGCCGAAGTGCAGGATCAAGCCTTGCCGAAGTGCATGGCTAAGCCTTGCCGAAGTGCATGACTTGGCCTTATCCAGTTGAAGTGGTCTGAAGTGTGGCATTTGTGTAGAAGCTGAAGTTGATGCCGAGGTACAAGCCTTGGCATATTCTTCGATGCTATAAGGGCGTCATGATGCCCTGCAGAGGTGTCGTTGAGGCTGAGCAGCCATGCTTGAGCGATGTACTGCTGAACTGCAGTACTTTGAGTGCTGAGCTACTGGAGTTGAACCGTTGACTGTTGTTGACTAACATACGATTTAATTATGGTTTATCACCAAGAGATTCACCTCGCTCGTGGTGGTGGCATTTTAGCTTGAAAGACAGCAATACTCTGTTGTGTCTCGGCTTTTTGTAGTTCTTGTTGCTATCGTTTTTATCTTGTTTGGTATCCATATTCATACACTTTTCTTACTCTTTTAGGAGAATGATGTCCATCATTTAAAAAAATAAAAATTTTAAATGTAAGTACTCAAATATTTCTCCACGTAAACAATCAAACATTTATTAATATAGTTATCTATCATTTTATTTCATATTTGATTCTCTGCTATATTGACAGTTGAAAGGCTCCTTCTCACTGTAGCAACAGCAACAGGAAAAAACAAATCCATTATTAAAAGAATAAACTACAACAAATAGATGATATCTTCTAGTCCCATCAACTTTTGAAAAAAAATTCAATTATCCTCTTTAAATATGATTAATTCATTTTTTCAATTTCAAGATTTAAATACAATATACAATTTAAATAAGTTAATGGTGATTGCCTAGAAAAATTACAGGGGCGCAATAATTATTTCCTCAAAATATTACAAGGGTTAAAATAAAATTATAAGATACTAGTGGGGGCACAAACTGCTTACAGGAGAGCATTGGGAAGGTGCCCCCTAAATCCCACTTTAGAACACGCGTTGACAACATTTTACCCAAACCTGTAACAACCAGACCTACGAACCTAATACCCTTTTATGTCCAAATGGTAAAATATAGTCTTTAGCGCTCGATCCTCGTCTGATCGATAATCCCACGTTCTCAAAAACCACGAAAACTGTAAAAAACTCTCGTCTTTCCTGCTTGAACCTCGTCGGAAAATCAATAGTCTAGTCTTCGAAACCCAAAAAAAGCCCTAACAATATACTTAACTCCATATCGACATACATCATTATAGTCAGTGTATATCTGACATAATAAAATACAACCCATACACCAATACAACTTGTATACAAATATCACTAAATCATCATGGGCCTCTTACACGTGCTCCACGATTTCGCGCACATTGGAAATGATAAGGAGTGATCATTTAACATGTACATTAAGAACTCCAACTACTCCCAATTAATTCATATTCACACGTAACACTGACATACACAAGTACTTGCTTTTATGACTATGCACATATAACTAACTATTTTGATCATACCTTGACCAATGCTAACTTAACTCTGACCTTGCTTTACCTCGGTATAATTATCAAATACCAATAGATTGTGGGCTCATCTAATCCGGGACAGTCTTCTCGCTTCCAATGAGGTCTTTACACATTTATCTAGGGCTATGGCATCCCATATGAGACTAATCAGTATCACCTTGACCATTTATTCTCTGCGATATGTTACGTGCTAGCCAGACCTGCACAGCCATCACCGGAAGCCCATATCATTCATCAAATGTGACACTTATCAAGCTTTTTGAGATTTTATTCTGATAAATGCTGACTCTCTAACCATTGAGTGTACATTATGATGTCTATTATTGTGAAACCTGAAATTTTAAAGAGGTTAATTTACGTATTTAAAAATTAATAAAAAATAAAATGTCTTAATAGCAAATGTTGGAAAAAAATGAAAGAAATGGGCCAAGTTGCAAACCGTGGTTATCAACGTACTTTGAATTTAATTATGATTAGTTTTCATTAATGATAAGTGAAAACTAATGAGTCTTTAACTATATATGTGACGAGTAGATAATTTTAGGTTTTTGAATCACTCAATTACGATACCGGGTGAATGAGAAATTAATGCTCAAAATAAGGGTAAAATAGGTGGAAATCAGCTTAGCTCAGCAGAACAGCTCGGGTTGTGGGCTTTGGGCCTAATGGGCTCGTCCTTAGGCTCGAGTTGTGGGTTGTAGGCCTGATGGGCTCGTGCGCAGGCTGCAGGCCAGATCCTGCAGGCAGCGGGTCGGATCCTATCAGCTGGGAAGAAAGTTTGTTTAAATTTAAACTTCCCTAGGCTGTTGCAATTGGCTAAGGTTTAAGTTTGAAAAGCTATTGAGCTTTAACCGTGCCGAGCTGACCTGAAGTTGTTATAATCTGAAGGCTCAGATTGAATAGTTATTTGATCCAATGTATGTGGGACAGACTTGATGCGGTTATCTGATCCAAGGGTTCAGGCCGAGCAGGTATCTGATCCTATGCCTGTGGTTGAACTGACTTAACAACCTGACCTCAGTTTTTCCCAATAAATATGAGGCCGAGCTGACCTTTGTGGTTATTTTTAGAAATCGAGTGTCTTCTCTTCTCTCTATACAATCTCTCGCCTAATCACTTCCTCTCTGCATACATTTGCATTTCAAGTCATCCGAGGAGTCAGTGACACTTTACAGGTTCGTTGAGTTCATATGCTGCAATGCTGCTCATCTAAACTGATTCCGTTGTATCCTGTGAGGCAATTACTTCCTTTGGCTGGTCACAGTATACCAAAACAATACGTCTTAGGGACAGAGTCCTGGACTCACCTCGGATTTTCTGCTAGATTGAACTGCTGAGTTTCTATTATCCTAGCACTGTCGTGCTGAGCTGTTACCGAGCTGAGCTATGCTGTCTGCTGAACTCGGCTGACAGTTCAGAACTGTTCTGCAGTGCTGTTATGCTAAGGATGGTAGATCGACTGACTGTCCAGAACGCAAACCCAATTGCGCTGCTTGGACTGATTGTACCTGACCGATTGATCTGACCCGCCATGATCTTGGAAGGTCGACTGTTGCTTTGTTTCACAAGCACACACTATACAAAATTCAATTTTGTCAGACTTGATTCATTTCCAGCAATATTAAGATGTTGGTAGCGGAGATGGAAGAGGATGGCATGTTGCTTAGTGAATCCTTCGTTGTGGCTTCAGTGATTGAGAAGGTACCTCTTTTGTGGAGGAAATTCAAGAGCTATCTCGAACACAAGAGAAAGGAAATGACATTGGAAGATCTGATTGTCCTACTCCACATAGAGGAGGATAATCGAAGATCCGAGAGAAAGCCACATGTCACTACTGGTCATAACAAAGCCATGTTGCTGAGGCAAAAAAGAAGAAAGGTCATCTTGGGGTGAACAACAAAGGCAACCAGATAGCCAAGAAGTTCACAGGGAAATGCTACAACTATGGCATTCAGGGGCATGTTAGCAATGAATGTCGCAAGCCCAAGAAAAAGCCTTATGCATGTCGATTATGCTTTGTACATTTTATATTGCTTCCACGATTTTGATACATGTTATGTCTACGTGCACATGAATGTTACCGATACCTTGTATTTCTCGTAGCATAGTACGGTGGGTACACCATGCTGAGACTCTAGTCTCGGGTGGGGCGCTAAGGCTTCGTATCCACAGCGTGTAACATAAAGTAAGCAACAATATGTATTATGATATGACAGTAGAGTCTAGGTTATGATTGTAGAACTAGAGTAGAGATCATAGAATCTAAGCATATGATTTTAGACTGAGTGTGATAACGTTAGTATAGATCCCTTAGACTGGTTTAGAGAAAATAACTAAAATAACCTGACCTTACTTAGGGTTGGATAAAATTAATTTGGGAGCCTTCACCATTAGCCTGTTTCTCCTCAGAATACGAAGAAAACACTTAGAATAAAATTTTATTATTATGCTATGTGAACTAATTATGTCAAACCAATTATTTCTGATAGGATGAGGTCGTGACCTGTGACACATATCCAGTTACCTTCTCCACAGCAGATACCACTACCTTAGGAGCATGTTCCACCACAGGTACATGTTTTAGGAGATGCCACTCAGGCATTTCTTGGTGCAATGAGGCATCTTGATTAGACTGTTGAGACTACGCAGGCTGCACCACCACATTCTCAAATGGGTATTTGGTTCTATTTCGGGGAACTTTAGAGAGCACAGGTTTTTAAATTTGAGGGAGGACCTGGTTCGCATAAGGCTGAGAAATGGTTGGAAGAAATTGAGAACGGATTCGAACTAGTGCAAGTACCGGAGGATTAAAGACACAGATTACCCGACCATTTCTGATTGGAAAGCAAGTCAGTGGTGCGAAGCGTGTGTTCAGCCCTTACCCTGACCGTTGCATGGACTCACTTGTTAGAAGAGTTCCATCAGCATTTCGTACTCCCTTCAGTGGTTATTCAAAGGATAGAGGAGTTCAAGATATTGAGACAGCGACCAGGAGATACAATTTTCGAATATGCCAGTCGGTTTACTGTCTTGGGTCGGCACGTCCCTGTGACTACGATGGATGCAACTCTTAGGATATGCAAGTTCAAATGTGTCCATAAAATAAAATATATGAAAAAGACTATTTGGACAAAATATAGGCAAAACAAAGTCCAACTGTGGGCTGACATTAGAGGTATCAACCGAAAGTCACTAAAGGGCAAAATGATAATTTTACCTAGGAAAATGATTTGATACCAGAGCCAACCATTAGTCTTAAGTTATAGAATTATTGGAAGCATAAAATCAGTCTGATACCGAGTGCTCTTCCATGCATATGATAAAGAAGTTTTAAAAGCGACATGTTTTAACTTACGATGCATATTTGCAAAAAATGGTTATCACGCACGTGTTTTAAAAGAGTTTTTACACGACATGTTGATAAGTATTATTTGATCGTACGAAAGGTTTTAAAAATATTTTAACGAACCGTGCCTTGCGACGACTGACTCCATATGAGGCACTTTACGCTGTTCCGACAGCTCATATTCATTTTTGGAGGACGCCTGACATCGGGTGTAGTAGTGAGGTTGTTAGGGGCAATGTCTGTTCTGATACACTTCCTAATGGGTGTTTTATGTATCTCCGCCCCCTGACGCTGTAACCTATGTGAGAGGTTGGTGTCATGTGGCGAGTGTCTATTTACGTTCTAGTTGAGTGTAATACCGTGTCTAGGACCCAGGATCTTTGCCAAACATGTCCCCATTAGTCTTCATACATATGATGTAACACCGAGGTTGGACCATGGATATTCATAGACGATATTTGACTACTCGGAGAGTCACCGTTAGTCTGCGTGCGTATGATGTAATACCATGGTTGAACCACTGGTATTTATAGACCGTACTTAACTACCTGGGGAGTTCAGTCGGTAGGTCTTATGTACGTTTGTACAAGTTAACATATGTTATGAACACGACTCTAGAAATACATGAACCAAAGAATGTGCACGATGCTTTGAATGATTTTTCTTCGATTGATATGCTATAAATTGCTATTTATTACGTTTGCTTCTAATTGCGCTTTTTTATGTGATTTACAAAATAAAGAGAGAGAAGAGCATGATTTAAGGGGGAGAGATTGAGGAGAGATTGACTTAAGGGGGAGCACAACTTATAGGAGAGTTTTGAAATTCAAATTTTGAAATTAAAATTTATGAATGCATGATTGTAGGGAGAGCAATTATGACACATTTAAATCGTGAATAAAGGTTATTTTGCAAATCATCAAAAGGAAAAGATTTTTGAGAAACCCGGGTTTGAGTGATTTGAAAATACGTGATTTAAATGTTACGTGTTTTAGAAATGCATGATTTAAGTGTTACATGACATGCGTACATGATAAATATGCTTTATATGTTTATATATATTATTGTCGTACTAACATGCCATGAAGCGTTAAAGCTTACATCATATGGCAAACATTTGTTGTGTTTGTACTAATTTCATGTGACATGTTAAATGCACTAAATTAGTTCATTTAATGAAGTGCTTAAGGAGATGAACTAAACTAGTTTATTTAATGAAGTACTCAAGGAAACATATTTGAAGATATTTATTTGGCAACAAATTTGGAATGAAAAGTTCCTCTCCACACTCACACAACAACCATATATATATATATATATATATATATATATATATATATGTATGTATATATGTATGTATGTATGTATGTATGTATGTATGTATATATATATATGTATATATATATACATATTTTTTATAACGACGAACTATACAGTCAACATCAAGTTACCATATACACATCATATTTTTGAGTATATACAGGTGCCATGTCATACATTACATGTCATCAAGTTACCAAAATTATACCGACATGTCACAAGTCCATAAACCGAAAATTGCCATATCGGATGACTACCGAACCGCCACCGACATGTAACATACTTACCATACAAAGATGACCAGCCTACATACACTCCAAATGCTCAAAAATTTCGTGTACCATGTGTCCATTTCAGCCCCAAAGTCATACCATATTTACACATATCAATTACCTACTATTTGCTTTGATTTCGAAAGTAAGATTCAAATGATTGTTGTGTGATATTTCTCTATACTCTTTCTTTTGCACGTTAACTTCTTGAGGAAGAATTTGAAGAATTCAACAACTCTGAATCTTTTGGAGAGGAGTAGATGAAAAGGGAGAAAACGATCGCAAATCCGAGGCAGAACCAATCGTGAAGCACAGGATTTCCAAAAAAGTGCTCAAGAATCCTATGTGTTAGCTCTCTGAATCAATACACATACAAGATGAATATGAATTTCAAGAAAATGAAGGAGCCCACAAACGGAAACAATTCAAGAATTTGTGAATGAACGAAATGAATTGGGTTAATTTTCAAAAGCTAAGGATCTGGAAGCGAAGATGAAACAGAAAGAGAAGAGTTTCAACCCTGAAACCAAAATCTTGAAATACTTGTTAAGACCTCAACAAAAAAATTAAAATAAAAATTGTGGGCGAAATCAACACAAGTTAATCATGTAGCCAGTAAATTATCTTCAGTGAACCCAACAAATTCTAAGCATGATTAAAAGAAGATACCTATATTTGATGTATGAAATGGTAGAATACCTTATGAAAGTGAAGGAATGGAAAATAATGCGAGCCAAAACAGGGGAACACCCCTTCCCCAAGTACATGTCATTTATCGAAAGAATAATTTTATTTGACTCTAACAATATTCTAAAGTCATTCATGACTAGAAGATCCCTAGAAACCAAATTCTTCCGAATGTCAGGGCGTGCAACACATTTTGAAGAGTCAGATGCTTCTCCAAGGTCAGCTTCAGAACAACTTTCCCTTCGTCTTCGATCTTCGATGATGCATAGTTCCCAATGTAAAGTTGTTCGTTATTTCCGGGCTGTGGGGAAAATAAATAAAAGGAATAGAATAAAATGCAAGACAACTTGGTCTTACATGTCTTGGGGTGGGGCGGCCAAGGTGTGGGGGTACGGTGGAGATTTACTATTTTGTCCCTCCTCACTTTCTTATGTGTTACTTTCTTTTTTCTTTAATTTAATTCCTAATAAAAGTTGTACCATTCTTTATATGCCTAATTAATTATTCTTACACCTATTAGGGTAATTTTAATAGTTCTTAAGTTTTATTTAGGATACACATATACACATATTATACCAAGTGCGATACGACGATCGCACTCTGATTCCATCGTAACCTTTCGTTATTCTCTTTGCCAACTAGCCCGCGGGTGCAGGTCATTACGTTCCTGTCCCCTTATAAAAAATTTCTTCCTTGAAACTTGTAGGTTTGGTCGGAATCAACTGCTTCACATTACTCTACTGGTCTCACCCTTATCACATGTTTTGAACTCTTTTCGATGTATCAATCGGGCATTCAGACATGCTTGTTTGGAATCGTAGCCTACTAACTCCTATTTGGAAATTTAATTATCTATTTAACATGGTACTCATCCTATGTTGAGAGCTTTCAAAATTATCCGCTTAGATTATTCTAACTTCCGCGCTTCTGCTGTGTTACTCTATCCAATTATCCTTACTTATCGGATATGTTACTGACTTTGTGAAATCTTCCCTAAAGATCCTTGTCTTACTGAATTAGTGCATTTCTTCACTACTATAGTTCATTCTTAGTTAATAGACAATCATAATACTGGTACCACTAATCATAGTTAAATTGCGTAATTGAGCGTACCTATTTGAGTATTCGGGATATCAGAAATCTAGGGGTCAGGCACACTTTGATCTAGATCACCGACCCTTGATTTCCCTTCTTGTTGTCATGATTCCTCTAGCGGCCCACCTTTCTTCTCTATACAGTCTCTGGCTAGGTGTCCAATTTCACTGCAGCTGAAACATGCGCTGGCCTTCCTTTGGCACTCACCAGTGGGCTATCACTGGCAGATCTGACATGACGGAATCGCACGCTGTGGTAGACGTGGCTGCTGCAATTGATGCTGATGAATGGTGAGAAGAAAACACTTCTCATTCACTATACCGGATGAATGCTTATATACAAGAGAGAAGTCAACTATTTGTTAGTCTTTGATGTGACAGGTCCAATGGCTCTATTTACAGACAAATACTGATCTACACGCGCCTAATTAACCCCAAAACAATACCTAATCTACAGATTAATGATCATGCAATGAGAAGCATCATTATAATGGGCATTCGACGCATTTAGCAATCTGCTCGACGAAATGTCCCAATGAACATACTGCACTAATTGAGAAACTCCCTTAGGCAGTCTTCAGGCATCAGGATCCTCTTGCATTCCAATGCTCCCCCACAAGCTACGTGTGTATATATTTATACAACCAAGCTTGCCAAGAAGGGACCTGAAGACTTGTATTGTGACTGGCTTGGTGAGTATGCCTGCCACTTGAAACTTGAACTGAATGTGATATAGCTTTAAGATCTTGTCCTCAATCTTTTCCCTGAGAAAATGCCTGTCAATTTCCATGTGTTTGAACTTGTCATGCTGAACAGGATTCATGTTGATGGCAAAAAAGTTGTCATAGTATACATGGATTGGAGCCTCAATGGATAGCCTTAGATCTTGCATTACCCTGTTTATCCAGAGACCCTCACAGACACCAAGAGACATAGCCCTCAATTTTGCCTCTGCACTGCTCCTGGACACTATTGGATGCTTCTTGCTCTTCCAAGTGATTAAGTTTCCCTACAGGTAGGTGGCATATTTAGATGTAGACCTCATATCACTCTTGGAATAGCCCAATCAACATTAGTGTATATATGTAGGCCTTTGTCAGCATTTTTCTTGAAGAATAGGCCTTGTCCATGGGTGGTCTTTAGGTACCTGAGTATCTTGAGTGCATAATTGTAGTGCTCAGCAGTAGGATTATGCATAAATTGGCTAATAAAACTTACCCCATAACAGATGTTAGGTCTGGTCTGTGAAAGATAAATAAGTTTACCTGTAAGCCTATGATACCTAATCCTATCAGTGTAGTTAGAATCCCATGCCTGAATTGGCTTGTGGCCTGGTTCAACAGGGAAGCTGGTAGGCTTGCATCCAGACATGTTGGTTTCCTGTAGAAGATTAAGTACATATTTCCTCTGGGAGATACTGATACCTCATGAGGTCCTAGCAACTTCCATCCCAAGGAAATACCTCAACTGTCCAAGATCCTTAAACTTAAAGGCTTTAGACAGCTGCCTCTTGGTTTCACTCATGTCAGGATCGTTGTTCCCAGTTAAGATAATATCATCAACATAAACTAATATTACAGTGCACATGTGACCCTTAGCATATTTGACAAATAGAGTGTGATCACTGTGAGCTTGAGTGAAGCCAAGGTTGGAAACAACAACATTAAACCTTCTAAACCAAGACCTAGGTGATTGCTTTAGGCCATATAAAGATTTCTTTAACATGCAGACCAGATTGATGTTTTCTCTTGCGAGAAAACCTGGAGGAACCTCCATATGAATTCCTCCTCAAGATCACCATTTAAGAATGAATTTTTGAAATCTAATTGATACAGTGGACAATCAAGATTCACAGAAATAGTAAATAGAATTCTTACAGTGTTGAGTTTAGCAACTGGAGCAAATGTCTCTTCATAGTCAATGCCATGTGTCTGAGTAAAACCCCTTGCCACTAGTCTGGCCTTATACATGTTCATAGAACCATCAGAGTTGTACTTCACAGCAAATATCCACTTGCATCCCACAGTTCTGATGCCCTCAATAGCAGGTATCAGCTCCCACGTTTGATTCTTTAGTAAGATAGTCATTTCTTCATGGACAGCTTGCTTCCACATAGGATCAGAAAAAGCTTCTTGTATGGAATTTGGTACCTAAATTCTATCCACACTTGAAACAAATGATTTCATATGTTTGGATAAGTGATCATAAGATACAAATTTGTGTAAAGGATGTAGCCTCTTAACACACTCCCTAACCCCCCTTTCTGACGGCGATAGGTCTGTCATCAGGAGGTGTAACAGCTCTGTAGGTTGAGGATGCTTCAGATGGATCAGCAGTGTTTCCTTCTTCTTTAGTATCTTGAGAAGCATCCCTTGCCAGAGGTTCACCAGATCCCCCCTGAGCTAGAGTCCCCCTGGTTGTGGTGGCATCAGTCTTAGTGATGTCAATAATGCTCCAAAAATCAGCTTCATTCTGCATGTCAAGCTCAGTCAAATCCTTAGAATAGAAAGCAAAAGACTCATTCAATATGACATCAAGAGACACATACATCTTCCTTGGTTGAGGAGAGTAACATTTGTATCCTTTTTGAGTGTGAGAGTAACCCAGAAAAATGCATTTCTCAGACCTCACATCTAGCTTACTCTAGAATTGTTTAGGGATATGTTTAAACACAGTGCATCCAAACACCTTTAATGGTAAATCAGAAAACAGACATGTGTTGGGATGATCATTGACAAAAACAAACTTAGGTGTATGATAGTTTAACACCTTAGAAGACATTCTATTGATCAAGTGTGTAGCAGTTAGGACACCTTCTCCCCAGTAATGCTTAGGCACCTTTATGATCATCATGAGGGCCCTAGTAACCTCAAGGAAGTGTCTGTTCTTCCTCTCTACTACCACATTATCATTTAAGTATTCAGTTAATTGTTTTTCAAAATACTCCAATCTATTATCAGACTTGAGAGTTTTTATAGTGACATTAAACTGATTCTTAACTATTTCCACAAACCTCTTGATTATATCACCTACTTCAGTTTTATGTTTCACTAGATATAACTAGGCGACTCTAGTGTGATCATCCACAAAAGTAATAAATCATCTTGGCCCATTGATATTTGAGACCCTTGTACGACCCCAAACATACAGAGTGGATAAGAATGAAAGCAGAAGATACAACATGATTCTTTCTGGGATATCATGTTCTACAACTCTTTGCATACTGGCATTCCTCACAAAAAAGGTCACAATGATTTATATTAGAAAATAAATTTTGCATAAGTCTTTTTAGATACAAAAAATTGGGATGTCCTAATCTTCTATGCCACAACAAAATGCTCTCAGTAGTCCTACTAGATGCAACCATGGCTTCAATCCTAGTTTGAGTACTGAGAGATGTAGGTTCTTTTGCTTTTAACATGAAGAGGCCATTAATCTTGTTAGCACTGCCAATCATCCTCTTGTAGGAGGTCTCCTAAAAACAACACTTAGATTATGAGAACTTAACATCACAATGATTATCCTCAGTAATCTTACCAACAGAGATTAAATTAAAGCTCAGTTTTAGTATAAACAATATATCTCTTAAGCCTAGTTCAGGAGTTATTGATAGGTTCCCCTTACCAACGATGTTTATGCAGGCACTATTAGAAATTTTAACACTGGTGGGTGTGTGAAAAAAATGTGAAATCAGTAAGGTGATCCCTGTACCATGTCATATGGTGTGTGGCACCAGAATCAATAATCCAACTGTGCAAAGGTTTAGAATTGTTACCATAAGAGGCCATGGTGGCCTGAATTGCTTCCTGGTTGATGTCAAGTGGCCTTGGCTGAGCTTGATGCTGTTTCATAAACTGCAGGATGGCATCAAGCTGGCTCTGGATAGGAACCTTGGGAATAGGCCCTGTGGCACAATGGCCGGAATACCCTCCACTGTAACTGTTGCTGAGGTTAAGCCCCCTCTAATTCCATGCTGGAGGTGACTGAGGCCTCTAGGTATATGACTCAGAATTTATCCAACCTACAGGAGGCCTACCATGTTTGTCATAGCACCTTTCCTCAAGGTGCCCATACTTCTTACAGAATGTGTAGAATTTGTTAGGATCAGGACCTCTTCTCTGAGGATTTTGGGCAGGTGGAGTGTACCTTCTGCCTGCAACACTGGCACAGCCCCAGCAGGAAGCTAAGAAGGTCACTTAGAACTAGCAGCCATAGCTGCTCCCTTAGTGTTGGAGGAAGAACTCATCATTAATTTAATTCTACTCTCCTCCTTCCTAATCTCAGAAAATACATTGTTGATAGAGGGGAGAGGTCTTGTTCTAAGAATGCTGCCAGGGGCAGCATCAAACTCCTTGTTGAAGCATGCCAGGAACCTAAAAGTTCTTCTGGTCTCAGTGATGGACTTGTACATTTTGTCAGCTTCTTGGGAGGGGCATTTATGTGTGTCATGCACATCAATTTGCTATCATATATGTTTTAGTTGGCCGAAGTACACATTGACAGGTGAATCCCCTTGCTTGATGTCATGTAACATGACATCAGGCTCATAGAACTCAGAAATGTTATCTACCTTGGATTACATTTCTTGATCTGCCTTCCAAATCTCAGAGGCAGTGTCATAAAGGATGAAGTTATCACTTACATCCGTGGTTATTCATCCAATAAGTCATGAAATGATTATGGCATTTTCAGCATTCCATAGCTTGAAGCTTGGATCATTCTCCTCAGGAATGCTGGAATTAGCTTTGAGATAGTCCTCTTTGCCTTTACCTGTAATAAACATTTTAAGTGCTCTAGACCAGGCATGGTAGTTGCTACCATTCAACTTATGATTAGTGATGATAACTTGAGTAGAATCAGCAGAACTGGATGCTTGACTAGCTTCAGATGAACCAATAGGTGATGTAGCAGCAGCAGGTCCTGGTATAGATGGTGCTTCACTTCCAACTGACTCCATAACTTATCACAATGAAAGAACAATAGGATAGATCACTTATTTAATTGATATCAAGAAGATCGCTCGAGAAAGAATTCAAAAAGAATCAACAGAGCTCAGAGAAGAAGATGATGAACAACAAACAATTCAAAAAACAACATTTGCACACGATGAGCTCAATGGCTCGGATACCATATAGAGAAATATCACACGACAATCACTTGAATCTTACTTGAAGTGAGAAGAAAACACTTCTCATTCACTATATTATTGAATGCACCGGATGAATGCTTATATACAAGGGAGAAGCCAACTATCCATTAGCCTTTGATGTGACAGGTGCAATGGCTCTATTTACAAACCAATGCTGAGCTACACGCGCCTAATTAGCCCTAAAAATGATGCCTAATCTACAAATTAATGATCATACAATGAATTTAAGAAGGTATATTACAATCATATACAATTTAGAAAGAGAATTAATCATTGCAATAGGTGTTCGACGCATTCATCAATCTGCTCGACTAATTGTTCCAATGAACATATTCCACTGATTAAGAAACTACCTCAGGCAGTCTTCAGGCATTAGGATCCTCTTGCATTCCAACAAAGAGCAATCGCACTCAGTTTCAAGTGACGAAAATACATTAAAGATTCGATTTGGGTTTTGGGTTTCCATAAGTCAATCTAGGAAATTCTTGTCGGGAGTTAGAATAATTTTCTCCACCACCTCCGGCATCATCTCTGGCGGTACCTCTGGTGATCTCCAAATAATTTTCAACACTTGATCCACCGACTTCATTTCCAGTCCATCGTCTTCTGGGTTTTCAACCCATTCAGGTGATATAATATCATTTTTGTCTGATTATAATTGAATTGATTTTTGTTTTTATTCACTGGACTTGATAAGAAACTGACAGAATCTTCGTATGATTTTCTTTTATTTGTCTAATTTGGACATTGTGGCATTCCATTAGTCATTCTTTTGCCCTCGTTTGTGCAGGACTATGCTCTCTGAATAGCTCTTTCATTCTTAATCTAATTGTTTTATTTCTATTTACGCATTATATTCACTTGCTTTTGATCTATATTTATAGGCTTATTGTCTTGTTTGTTTTCGTTAATTTTTGCGTTAACCTATTTGCATGCTTGTTTTTTAAATTTTGCTTTCTTGCATTTAGTTGTAAACTTTCGGTTTCAGTAGCATGTTTGAGGATTTGGTTTTAATTGCAAATATTGCTAGAAGAAGTTATGACTTTTCAGTGAGACCATGTCCAGGGGAGAAGGGTGTAGGTAAGGGGAAGGAAGTGGCGGATAGTTTACGTATAGCCTCTTGGAATGTAGGAACTTTAAGTGGTAAATTGTTGGAGGTTGTAGATGTACTTAAGAGGCATAAGATAGATGTAGCATACCTCCAAGAGATTAGATGGAAGGGGAACAAAGGTAAAGAGTGTAATGGGTATAAATTGTTGTATTCAGGGTCCGTTAGAACCAAGAACTGGTAGGATTTCTAATAAAGTTAGAATTGCACAAGAACGTGATCGATGTGATAAGATATAATGATAGAATTATGGTACTGAATTTAATATTAAACAAGGAGGTAGTGACAATGATTTGCCATTACGCACCACACGTGGGACTAGGAGAATAGGAGAAGAAAGAGTTTAGAGATTGCTTAGATGTCGTGCTAAAGGCAATACCTAGGGAGGAATGAATTTGTATAGGAGGTGATTTTAATGGTCACATTGGAAAGGATATCGATGGTTTTCAGTCAGCACATAGCGGGTTTGGCTATGGAAAAGAAAAAAGCAGGGTAGGGATCTACTAGACCTAGCGGTAGCCCACGACCTAGGTATTATAAACTTGTTCTTGAAGAAAAAAGAAACACATTTGATCACTTTTAGCAGCGGGGGACGTAACTCGCAAATCTACTATTTTCTGATAAGACGTGAAGATCGACAGTTATGGAGGGACTGTAAGGTTATACCAGGGAAGACAGTGGTGACGCAACACCGTTTATTAGTGGTAGTTATTACATTGAGCCAAAAGCTGAGCAAGGTGGTTAGAAAATTCCCACCCATGATTCAATGAGGGAGTTTGAAGGACGAAAAAATTAACATATTTAGAAACAAGGTTATTGCCACGATATCAAATCAAATGGGTGAGGACACTAACCAGATGTGGGAGGCTATGGCAACTACTATGACTCATGCGGCGAGAGAAACTCTTGGGGTAACAGCAGAAAAGACAACCGTACATAAAAAGTCATGATGGTGGAACAAGGATATGCAACAAAAAATAAAGGATAAACAACGAACTTTTAGAGAGATGTTACGCTGTACAGACGTGGAGGAGAAAGTGAAATTGAGGGAAGACTATAAAATCGCTAGGAAGGAGGAAAAGAATGCAGTGGCGGAGACAAAGACCGCAACCTATAAAAGGATGTACAAAAGACTAGAAACAAAAAGCAGAGAGCATGTTATGTTTAAGATTGCCAAAGCTAGAGACTGAAAGAGGTTGAACCTAAGAGGCAGAAAGTTTATAAAGGGAGAACATGGACGTGTTTTAGTCAAAGAAGAAGCATCAAGTGGAAATGGCAAACATACTTCCGCAATCTTTTCAACAGTGGAGGGCCGACCAGGAAGAAAGAGACAGGATCACTAGCCAAAATCGGCAACATAATAATTGCAAATGTTAGAGCATCACATAAGGAGAGGTGATGAGAGCACTTAAGAATATAGGAAGAGCTAAGGGAGTTCACTGGATACATACCGATTGACGTGTGGAAGTATTTGAGAGAGGAAGGAGTTCAATGGCTAACCACTCTGTTCAACCTTATTTTCAAAACAGAAAAATTGCCAGATGAGTGGAGAAGGAGTGTCATGGTCCCGCTATTTAAGAACAAAGGAGACGCACAACCTTGTGGGAATTATTGGAGGATAAAGTTGTTAAATCATACTATGAAGTTATCGGAGAGAGTAATCGATGCTAGAATTAGGGGAGAAAATCAGGTTACGGTGAACCAATTCAGTTTCATGGCAGGACTGTCAACTACGGAACCAATACACATCCTAAGGAAAATGATAGAGAAGTATAGGGAGAAGAAGCGCGATCTACATATGGTCTTCATCGATCTTGAAAAAGCGTATGATAGTGTGCCATGTAGACTGATTTGGGATAGTCTGGATGCAAGAGGAGTTCATATAAAGTATATAGACATAATTAGGGATATGTATGCTATGACGAAAACAACCGTCCATACGCCTGTAGGGAGTACAAACTTCTTTCCGATAAAGTTCGGCCTACATCAAGGGTCTGCTTTGAACCCATTTCTTTTTACAGTTGTCCTCGACGAGTTGTCAAAGACGATCCAAGAGACCGTTCCGTGGTGTATGCTTTTTGCTGACGATATTGTATTAGTCGCTGAGATTAGACATATCCCGAGTATGAGATTAGAGCAATGGAGAGGGGCTTTAGAGAGAGAAGACCTATAGATTAGTCGTTCTAAGAGTGAATATCTGCACTGAGACTTCAGGGGCACAACCGATGGTGAGAATAGCCCCCTCATCATCGAGGGTCAAGTGGTACCATAGGTAAGTAAGCTCAAGTACCTAGGATCATTTGCACGGCAGGATGGAGTCATAAATAGTGATATAGCGCTCCGAGTTCAAGCAGGCTGCTATAGGTGGAGAGTAACCTCAGGGGTGTTGTGTGACAAGAATTTTTCAATTAAATTAAAGGGAAAATTTTATAGGGTGGCAGTGGGGACAGCAATGTTATATGGGACAGACTGCTGGGCCATGAAGAGGATACAGTCATAGAAGATGGAAGTAGTAGAGATGAGGATGCTGAGGTGGATGTGTTGGCATACAAGGCTAGACCGGCTTAGAAATGAGGTATTTCGAGAAAGGCTAGGGGTGTCTAGTATAAATGATAAGATAAGGGAGGGGAGAGTGAGATGGTTTGGGCATGTCAAACAGAGACAAACAACGGCACCCGTCAGAGTAGTTGAAAGCCTCCTTGTAGAGGGAAAAAGAAGTAAAGGCAGGCCCAAACGGACTTGGGAGGAACCGATTAGGCATGACCTACTAGATTTGCACCTCTCTGAGGACATGGTCCAGAATAGGAGCTCATGGAGACGGAGGATTAAGGTTAGCGAGGTTTAGGAAGGATATAGAGAAAGGTTAGAGTATATAAGGGGCTTAAATACTCGCTCAACATTAGGTTGAATTTGCATTTTTTGTGTTTGTCTTTGTCTTGCATTATTTGTTGTTCATTATGTGTCTATGCAGGTACATATGGAGTTGGGGGTCTCGCTTTAAGCGACCTCTCTATCCTTTAGGGATGGAGGTATTGTTCGCTTGTCTCTCACCCTCCCCAGATCCTACTGATAGCTTTTGCTGTTGCTGGAATATACTGGGTATGTGCTGCTGTTGTTGTTGTATTTTGGGGAATGGATACTTGCCGAATAGGATGTTTAAATTAAATGTCATCACAATTGTATCCAAGAAAGAATTGCCCACAGAGGCCAATAATATTGCTTCCTCTTCTACTTACATGCTTGAGTTTTCGTGTTTATGGCATTTTTGTTTGGGATGTGTAAATTGTAAGTCAATAAAATGAATGGTTAATCTTGACTTATTACCCACATTTAACTTTGATAAAGAAAAATGCCAAATATGTGTTGAAGCAAAAAAAAATGGCAAAAGCATCATTTCCTTCAATAGAAAGGAACACTGGACCT
Source organism: Eustoma russellianum (assembly GCA_036186865.1). Taxonomy (NCBI): domain Eukaryota; kingdom Viridiplantae; phylum Streptophyta; class Magnoliopsida; order Gentianales; family Gentianaceae; genus Eustoma; species Eustoma russellianum. Next base: position 15,678,098 of record AP025041.1, on the reverse strand, counting down.
TTAGATTTAATTCAAAAAGATGTGTTGGCCTTGTATTGTACGTACGGTGTTGAATCTTGCTTCTTTTGTGTGGTGTTGGTCTGGTTCTGATACCAAATGTAGGACCGTGCACCTGCAATAAACACCACTAGAGGGGGGGTGAATAGTGGTTAGCGGAAATTACACTACAACCCTTTGTTAAAATCCCCTTTGAAAACAGAATCTGAGACCACCTCAGATTCAAAACCCGTTTTTCAAAAATTCACAAATAATTTTACATAACTCTAAAAATTGTGAAACTTTCCAGAATTGAACTTCAATGCGTTAACAAGACTCTGTCCAAAAATCAGACAAAAATAAGATCGTTTGACCCTTCAAACAAATAAAAAGATTTAGATGGTCAATTTGGACAGAATTGGACAGAATGTTGCTGATTTTGCATAACGTATTTCTCTTTGTATACTCAACCAAAAAGGTTGATCTTTATATCAAAACAGTCCTTAGGATGTGTAGATGAAGTTTCAAAAAGGCCCTGACCTCAAACAATTCTTGAAAAATACAGAATTTAAGTTTTCTCAAAACTGGTCAGATTGCAGCCAGATTGTAGCAGTTATCATAGAAAGACTGAAAGACTAACTTTCCCTTGCTCAAATCAAGTGATTCTTGTTGCAAATGAAAGATAACAGTCTGAAGTATAACTCCACCAAAAATCACGAATTTTGAAAATCTTTAGCTATTTTTTCAAATTGTGTGAAGTTGGGTGAAAACTGCAGTCAAAAACGGGCAGAAAACAGAAATAAAGAAACAAGAGAAGAACACCGAGGATTTATCCTGGTTCGGTCAATGTGACCTACTCCAGTCCCAAGGAACACCTTTCCTTGGATTTCACTATGAAATGAGCACCTTACAACAAGAGCCAAGCTTGATCCTTGGGTTATACACCAACCCTATTCAAGACTTGTATAATCGCCTTCTAAGCAACACTTAGTTGCAACTCCTCTAACACCTATTGATGTAGCCTTATAAAGATGGCTAATCAATCTTACAAATGAAGCTCAAGAGGCTTGTAGCACAACAAAAATATCAAGAACACCTTTGCTACAACAAAATACAACAACAAGAACAAGAAGATGAATATGAAAGCTATAGAATGCTTGTGAGCTTCAAGTGTGTTTCATCTTCTTCACCAATGCCTCTATTTATAGTGTGATTTGAGCCTTGAAGATAAGAATGCACATGTGTCAACATCTTCATCATCAATTCCAAATGTCTTCTCATCATTGGTTGGCCTTGTACACTTGGCAAAATAAAACACAATGATTGGTCCACCTTGGCAATGTCATGTTGGCCGAAAATTCTACTTGGAATTGTCTTGAATTATCCTTAGCAAGAATAGATAATAAGAGAAGATAAATACACCAAGATAACCTCAACTCCTTGCTTGAGAATAGGCATGTGAACTTGAACATTTCAAAACTCAAAATTCAGCCTCAAATTTGAAGTGTAGCTGTTGGTTTACACTTAGTTTTCCAAAAGATATATTTGATTTTCTTAAATAAAATAAGGAAGGATAATACCACCAAATTATCCCCAACTTTAAGCACCATAATAGGACATGTGAAGTCTTCTTTTGACTTCAAAAATCTGCTGAAATTTCACAAATAAAACAATATAGCCGTTGGCTATTTTTAGTAAATTCCAAGTTGGCAATTTTGCCAACTAGCTCCTTTTTGATTGGTCCACTTGTCTCCAACTCATAAAATGAACTCCACATCATATCCACCAGAATATTCACGTTTTTCCACATATATATATAAGTGTAGCAACTCAGATTTTTGAAGAAGAAATAAATAGATAACACTAGACAAGATTATGTCAACGTGTAACACCGAAATTCCCTAATATTTCTTCTTATATGTTGAGATCATTTCCACACCTTTGACACCTTTAATATCTCTGAATAATGATGATAAATGTTCTCTTATAACATATATAAGAGGGTCTTCGAGAAAAATTAGAATGTGACATCTCAAATCGTCACATATCCAGCTATAGTCAATAATATCATCGGTTGAGAGAAAAAGATATAAGATCACCATATTATCTTCAAAATAATAATAACACAGCTCCAGAATGAAGATAATAATATGCTCAAGAGATTCCTTGAGTGAAAATACCAAAAATACCCTCGTGGGTAAAATGACCAAAATACCCCTGGTGTGAGAAAACTCCAGAAATGTCCCGGATGGTCATAAATAATCATGATATCAACTTTGTCATGATAAATAGTATAAGAATATGCTCTTGAAATATTTCCACCATATCATGTTCCTACAAAACTCAAAATACCAATTTTGCCCTTTTTGGTAAGTTGTAGAAACTTCCAAGGCATGTTAGTCACAAGACAATAATAATCACCAAAAACACATAATAAGCACATAATGAACATGTATAAATGATGTACAAATGAAAACAATCATTTTAACACATTTTAGAAAATTATTTCTAAAAACCTAGACATCGATCGATCGAAATGAGGGTTCGATGTACATCGATGTGTACATCGATCGATCGATGTGTCTCAAGTTTAGAGATCGATTTCAACTTTTTCAACTTTTAATCACATATAACACCATGTGTGACATTTTTAAGTATACACCACTTAAAATCATGACTTTTAAAATTATCCAAACATATTTCTCAACAAACGATTGCACAAAATACTGTTATGTTTATTTGCTAAGTAGCAAAGATGAGGCCGTTGAGGCTTTCAAAGAACATAAAAATAAAGTTGAGAATCAACTTACCAAATGAATTAAAGCAATTCGTAGTGATAGAGGTGGTGAATATGATACACCGTTTAATGAATTCTGTTCAGAACATAGCATTTATTCATCAAATGACTGTACCATATTCACCTTAATCGAATGGTATTGCTGAAAGCAAAAAAATCTTCTCTGAAAGAGATGATAAATGCTATGTTGATAAGTTCAGGTTTTAGGTCAGATCTTTGTGGGGGGGGGGAAGCAATTCTCTCAGCTAACATCAATTTGAATAGAATTCCATCTAAAAAGATGGATGAAACCCCAAGCCTAGTTACAAATACTTGAAAGTGTGGGGGTGTCTGGAAAAGGCTGCGGTACCTAAACCAAGACAAGTAAAAATTGGGCCTAAAATGATTAATTGCATATTCATAAGATATGCAACTAACGGTAGTGCATATCGATTCTTGGTGCACAAATCAGACATTTCTGATATACATGAAAACGTTGTCATGGAGTCAAAGAATACAGTGTTCTTCGAAGATGTCTTTCCAAAGAAAGACAAAAAAAGAAGAAACGAGTAATGGTGAGCGAATACGTGAGACGACTCCTCCAGGCACTGAGGAACTTCGTCAAAGCAAGCGAGCCAGAATACCAGCTTCGTTTAGACCGGATTTTCTAACCTACATAGTAGAAAATGAGCCAAAGGCTTTTTCTAAGGCAATGTCAACTCCAGAATCTCCCTTCTGGAAAGAGGCAATTAACAACGAGATAGACTCGATTCTTCTGAATCACACTTTGGAGCTGGTTGACCTTCCACTGAGAAGTAAACCACTCGGGTGCAAGTGGATTTTCAAGAAGAAGATGAAAGAGGATGGATCTGTCGAAAAGTACAAGGCATGGTTGGTAGCTAAAAGCTATGGACAGAAGGAAGGCTTTGACTTTTTTGACACATACTCACCAGTGACTAGAATCACTTCAATAAAGGTGCTAGTTTCTATTGCTGCAGTCTACAATTTGGAAATCCATCATATGGATGTAAAGACTGCTTTTCTGAATGGTAAGTTTGAGGAAGAAATTTATATGGAACAATCTAAAGGATTCGTTGTTCCAGGACAAGAGTCAAAAGTCTGTAGACTTGTTAAGTCATTATATGGACTTAAGCAAGCGTCTAAACAGTGACACTTGTAATTTGATCAAATGATGCTAGCTAATGGTTTCAAGATCAACGAGTATGGCACATGTGTCTACATCAAGAACACACCAAATACCTATGTAATAGTATGTCTATATGTAGACGACATGCTAATCATGGACAATACTCGTGATATCATTTTAAATACAAAGAAGATATTGACGAGAAACTTCGACATGAAGGATATGAGAGTTGCCAACGTTATTCTAGAAATTAGAATTTCTAGGGTAACCGAAGGACTTGTTTTGTCACAAACTCACTATATTGAATCTGTTCTAAAACGTTTCAATATGTTTTATGTGAAACCAGTAAAGACTCCACTTGACTTAAGTATACACTTAAGGAAGATCCGTAGCAAGCAGTTGCTCAATTGGAGTACTCGCAAGTAATTGAAAGTCTGACGTACATAAAAAATGTACAAGACCAGACTTAGCATGTTCACTGAACAAATTGAGCAGGTTTACCAGTAATCCAAACGATGATCATTGGAAAGCTCGAAATAGAGTAATGAGATACTTAAAGTATACAATGAACTTTGGATTTTATTACACAAGATATCCAATAGTATTGGAAGGCTATTGTGATGCCAACTAGATATTTGATAATAAAGATTATAAGTCCACCATTGGATATTTATTCACTATTGATGGAGGTGCTGTGTCGTGGAAATCTACAAAGCAAACATGCATAGCTCATTCTACTATGGAAGCTGAGTTTATAGCACTAGATCAAACTGGGGAAGAGGCTGAATGGCTTCGGAATTTCCTAGAAAATGTGCCATGCTGGCGTAAGCCAATCGCTCCTATTAGCATACAGTGTGATAGTCAGTCAGCTATAGGAAGAGCTCAAAGCAGCATCTATAATGGTAAGTATCGACATATACGTCGGAGACACAATACCATTGAACCGTTGATCTCTAATGGCGTGATCTTCAATATATAAAATCAAAAGAGAATCTTGTGGATCCGCTTACAAAAGGCTTGCCTAGAGATCAGATGTCAAATTTGACAAATATAATGGGACTAAAGCCTATAAAGCAAGAACCTTTGTAACGACAACCCAACCTTGTTGACTGAAGATCCCAGAATCTAGGTTCAATGGGACAACTAAGTTATGAAGTTTCGGTGAACACTTACTCATGCTGTTAAATAAAACTGATGTCTTCGAAAAGAGTTACGGTAAGATAAGGCTTTTAATGTTTCCTATATCTTGGTATATCAAGTTGGGAATAACATAATACTCTTTATAGGAAACACCTATGTAAGTGTGAAATGGGACCGCTTCTATGAGAGTTCTTTGAGGCAAGTGTTGGACCGTGCACCTGCAGTAAACAACACTAGAGGGGGGTGAATAGTGGTTAGTAGAAATTACACTACTACCCTTTAACAAAATCCCCTTTGAAAACTGAATCTGAGACCTTCAAGATTCAGTATCCATTTTTGTAAAATTCAAAAACCATTGTACACAACTCCAAAAATTATAAAACTTTCCAGAACTTAACTTCAATGTCTTGACAAGACTTTGTCCAAAACTTACACAAAAATAAGATCGTTGGCACTTCAAATAAATAAAAAGATTCTGATGATCAATCTAGACAGAATTGGACAAAATAGTGTTGAGCTTTGAAAACATGTTTCGCTTTGAATACTCAAACAAAAGGTTGATCTTTATATCAAAACACTTCTTAGGATGTCTAGTTTATGTTTTCAAAAGGCCGTAACCTTAAACAATTCTTGATGAAAGCAGAATTCAAGTTTTCTCAAAACTGGTCAGATTACAGCCAGAATGGAGCAGTTATCTTGCAATGACTAAAAAACTAACTTTCCTTTGCTCAGGTCCAGTGATTCTTGTTGAAAATGAAAGATAATAATCTGAAGTATAACTCCACCAAAAATCACAAAATTTTGAAAGCATTTGTCTATTTGTTTAAAGCGTAAGAAATTGTGTGAAATCTGCAGTGAAAACGGACCGAAAAATAGAAAAGTGTAAAGAAGAGAAGAACATCAAAAATTTATCCTGGTTCAGTCAATGTGACCTACTCCAGTCCCGAGGAATACCTTTCCTTGGATTTCACTATGGTATGAAAACAATTACAACAAGAACCAAGCTTGATCCTTGGGTTAAACACCAACCCTATTCAAGACTTGGATGAACGCCTCTATCACCTATTGATGTAGTCTTATAGATTTGGATAATCAATCTTAAAAATAAGACACAAGAGGCTTGTAGCTCTACAAAAAATATCACAAGAACACCTTGGCTACACAAAGAATGAAACAGAAATGGAGAGAAGAAGATAGCAAGACAATGAGCTTCAATTTTTGCTTTCAAGTGTGTGTTCTTCTTCCTCACCTTTGCCTCCTATTTATAGTGTGAAATGACCCTTGAAAATAAGAACTCCAATGTATCAATGTCTTCATCATCAATACTTAAGTGTCTTCACATCATTGGTTGGCCACATAAACACCTTGTACACTTGGCAAAATGAAACAACGTAATTGGTCCACCTAGGAAATTCACTATGGCCGAAATTTGTCTTCAAAATAATATGGAAATAGTGAAGATAATAAGCAAAGATAAGATGACACAACTCCTCCATGATTGCCTCAACTTCTTGACACAAGAATAGGCATGTGATGGCTGAAAATTTCAATAAAAAAATAGCTCCAATCAAGTCAATGTAGCCGTTTTTTTCACTTTGAAATTTCCAAGTTGGCAATTTTGCCAACTAGCTTGTTTTTAGTTGGTCACTTATACACATGTCATAAAATGAATACACCATCTAAGCCACATAATTATAGTCTTTTTGAGCAACATAAAGGTATACAAACTCAGATTTGTTGAAGAGAAATAAGTAGATAAAGTTGACAAGACATTGTCAACACATAGTTCAAAATTCTCATATTTTTCTCCTTACAAGTTGTGGTGAATTTCGTGCCAATAATGCCTTTAAAATCTCTACAAAATGATGAATAATAAACCCTAATAACATATATAAGAATATCTCCAAGAATAGAAAATTATGTGACATCAAAACCCGTCACGTATCCTGCTACCGTCGATAATATCATCAAATGAGAGAGTAAGATAGAAAACCACCAAATAATCTTCAAGACACCATAAATAAACTCCAGAATAAAGATAATAAGATACTCAAGAGATTCCTTGAGTAAAATGACAAAATTGCCCTTGTGGTGTAAAATGACCAAAATGCCCCTAGTGAGAGAAAACTCCAGAAATGACTCCGATTGTTAGAAATAGATATAACAATACCTTTTTGATGATAAATAAGAAATAATGAGGTCCTTGTATGACTTTCTCCATGCCATGTACCTATAAGAGCACAAAATACCACTTTTGTCCTTTTTGATAAGTTGTAGAAACTTCCAAGGCACATTAGTGACACAACAATATTATTATCATCAAAAACAAGTAATAAAACCACAATATACATATATGAAACATATGTAAATGAAAACAATAATTTTATCACCTTTTAGAAAAATTTATCCAAAAACACTGAACATCGATCGATCTATGTCTCAATTTTAAAGACTGATGTATACATCGATAGATCGATCAATGTCTAGTGTTTTTGGAGAAATTTTTTTAAAAGGTGATAAAATGATTGTTCATTCGATGTACCTCTGTTTGAGAGATCGATGTCTCATAGTGAGTTTGAGTTTTTGATTATGTGTGACATCGATCGATCGATGTAGAGATCTATATACATAGATCTCTGACTGAAAGATCTATGTAAAGATCTATGTATACATTGATCTCTGGCTAAGAGATCTGTGTAGAGATCGATGTCACTTTTTCATTCGTTTCAACTTTATTTCAACTTTGTGACCTTTTTATGTTTTCAACACTTAAAATCATGACTTTGAAAATTATCCAAACATATTTCTCAACATTCTCTCATTTTTGGATGATTTTCAAAATAACTCAACATGATTTTAATGTCACAACTCTTTATCAATTGTTTATATGTACCAATTTTATACCATTTGAATTGTTTTTAGTACCTCACCAATTCTATACCAATTTTTTTCAAACTTTCAAAAGTCATGTTTTTAACATATATGCTCATGTGCACCCCTCAACTTATACTCCCCCCTTAACCTATGGTTTAAGCCAATTTAACACCAATTAAAACTTATACCAATTGAACGTAACATATTATTCAACTCAAATCATGACTTAACATATTACTCAACTCAAATCATGACTTAACAACTAAAATCATATTATTATTCTATCTCCCCTTTATTTTGCAAATCATGCAAAAGATAGAATTATAAGATTGTATCGTAGGTCATCGTACCTAATTTGGCTCATAAAGTTTCAAAAGTTGCTTGATTAAGGGGTTTGGTGAAGATGTCAGCTACTTGATGATCAGTTCTTATATGGTTTATGACTATATCCTCATTTTGAACATGGTCACGGAGAAAATGATATCTTACCTCAATGTGTTTGACCTTAGAATGAAGTACTGGATTCGGAAAAAGATTGATTGCACTGGTGCTATCGCAAAAAATCAGAATCTTATTTATTTTAATGGCAAAATCACTAAGTTGTTGTTTTAGCCAAAGTATATGGGTAGTGCATAAACTCAAGGCTATACACTCGGCTTCGGTGGTAGAGAGTGCTACACTAGCTTGCTTTTTAGAAAACCAAGAGATCAAGTTGGTTCCGATGAATTGACATGTATCGCTATTGGATTTTCCATCTAACTTGCAATCACCATAATCAGCATCACTATTAACATAAATTTCCAACTTAGCGTTTCTATCATACCAAAGTCCTAAGTGAGGTGTGTGTTTAAGATATCTAAATATCTTTTTCACTGCATCGTAATGAGATACTTTAGGACAAGATTGAAACCTAGCACACATACAAACACTAAACATGATATCAGATCTTGACGCGGTTAAATATAACAATGATCCAATCGTAGACCTATATAGTGTGTCATCAAAAGGTCTACCATTTTCATCTTTGTCTAGTTTGGTGCTAACACTCGTAGGTGTAGGTGTCTGTTTCAACTCTTCAAAGCCAAACTTCTTAATCATATCCTTGACATACTTAAGTTGGATAATGTGAATTCCTTGAGGGGTTTGTTTTATTTGAAGCCTTAAGAAGTAATTTAACTCTCCAACCATTGACATTTCAAATTCAGACTTCATACACTCTTCAAAGTCTTTAACTAAGGTAGGATTAGTTGAACCAAAGATAATATCATCTACATATATTTGAACTATCAATAAATCATTATCTTTTCTTTTAAGAAATGATGTGTTGTCTATGGTCTCCCTTTGATAATTATTTGCAATAAGAAAGTTTGCAAATCTATCATACCAAGCTCTTGGAGCTTGTTTCAAACCATATAAAGCTTTCTTAAGCTTGTATACATGGTTAGGATTCTTTGGATCTTCGAATCCAGGTGGTGTTTGACAAGTACTTCTTCTTGGATGTATCCATTCAAGGACGCACTCTTAACATCCGTTTGGAAGAGTTTGATGTTGCTTAGACTTGAAATAGTAAATAACAGTCTAATTGCTTCTAGTCGTGCAACGGGTGCAAAAGTTTCTTCATAATCTATTCCTTCTTGTTGATTATAACCTTGTGTGACTAGCCTAGCCTTATTTCTTGTAATATTTCCTTGTTCATCCATTTTATTTCTAAACACCCATTTTGTACCTGTTATAGATTCATTTTCAGGTTTAGGCACTAAGTCCCACACGTTGTTCCTGGTGAATTGGTTTAACTCCTCATGCATGACATCTATCCATATATCACCTAAGGCTTTCTTAACATTCTTAGGTTCTAGGTGTGATATTAAGCTATGTCCTTCAGCTTGACTTATGAATCTACGTCTTCTAATCCTAACACTTAGATCCCAAATGATTAACTCTTTAGGGTGTTTATGTTTATCTTTTATAAGCCACCAATTCCTAGGTTGACTAGGTTCACCCTCATCTTGTTCAAATGTTTCATTAGTGTGAACATTATCATATACAATTGGATCATCTTGCAAGTTAGTTGTACTACCTTCCAATTGCGAAATTTATTTATTTATTTCATCTAAGGGTTCATGTATGTCTTGATCAGGGAGAGTTGGTTCTAGATTATCAAGTACATGCTCAAGTGATACATCATCATCATCAAACATATTTTCAACATTATTCTCATGTTTATGTTGAGTTTTATCACTAACTTCAAAACATGCATTTTTATTGAATTTCACATGTATAGATTCAATTATTTTTCTGAATGCAGGATTATATTTATATGCTCTTGAATTAGTTGAATAACTAACAAATATGCATTCAATAGACTTTTGTTCAAATTTGTCTAGATTATCTTTAGTATTGGGTACAAAACATTTACATCCAAATACTCTAAGATAATCTAACTTAGGTTGTCTATTGTTTAATAATTCGTAAGGTGTTTTATTTAATTTCTTTCTAATAGAAAGTCTATTTATAATATAACATGCACAACTAACAGCTTCAGCGCATTAATGTTTAGGTACTTTGTTTTCACACAACATTGTCCTTGCAATTTCTTGAATCGTTCTATTTTTACGCTCAACAACTCCATTAAGTTGTGCTATTCTAGGTTCTAAAAATTCATGTTTTATTCCATGTAATTCACAAAACTTGATTACATCTTTGTTTTTAAATTCTCCACCTCTATCACTTCTAATTCTTTTAACATTTTCTTTGTAAAGATTCTCGAGTTCCTTGATAAGAGTTTCGATTGCAAATAAAGCATCGTCTTTGTGTGTTAAGAACAATGTCCATGTGTATCGTGAGTAATCAATCTACTATGACACACACATAGTAGTGTCCACTTAGACTTCTTGTCTCACTTGGACAAATAAATCTAAGTGAAGCAATTCTAGTACATGACTAGTACTCACTTCATGTTTTGGTTTTATTGCTTCTTTAATATGTTTTCCATTGATACATGTTTCACACATTTGAAAATTATCTAACTTAGGCATGCCTCTAATTAAGTTCTTCTTAGATAACTTTTCAATAGTTGAAATTCCTATATGGCCTAGTCGTCTATGCCATAAATTCACATCTAAGTCATGTGATATTAAACACTTAATCTTAACATCTAACATGTTATCTAAGGAAAGGATATAAATGTTACCATCCCTGTTTCCTTTTAATACAATTTCTCCCTTATCATTTATTATATCACAAGAATTAGAGAGAAAAGAAACATGATAACTGGAATCAATAAGTTGCAAAATACTAAGTAAATTATATGAAAGATTACTTACTAACAACACATTTCGTATTTGAAATGTGTTAGGATCCCCAATTGTTTCTTTTCCAACAACTTTTCCTTGTTGTCACCGATTGTCACCTTTCCTCCATTCTCAATATGTTCAAGTTCGGTGAATAGTTAGAGGTTGTCCGTCATATGCCTTGAATATCCTCTGTCTAAAAACCATTTGATTTTTAGATTCTTTGACTTTGCCTCATTCTTGCATTCCTTACGGTTTTCCTACAATGGAGACAAAGTTTTAGGTACCCTTTATTTGGGTCCATGAATGTTAGGGGAACCATCCTTGTTTAAATATCCCTTAAGTATCCAAAATTGGTATACCTTCTAGGCACATATTTGACATTAGTTGAATAAAGAGGATTAATATGTGTTTGACCATTCCATTTAAAAGATGATGCATTGTCATACATGTTATATCTTGGTTGATAAGTATTATGTCTTGGCCGACTTTGATAGTGAGTGAAAGGCATATGATTTTGTTTCTTGAATGGCACTATGTATGTGTGTTCATATGCATTTCTATAAGTCTTATATGAATTTCGCCTATATTTAGGTTCATAATAAGTTGGATGTATTTGATTTTGTCTAGATACATTTGTATACATATAGGCATAATTTCTAGGTGGTCTAGATGCGAAGTTTTGCCTAGTTGCATGTTTGTATGTGTGCACCTTGTGGGTGCATGTTGCATTTTTACCTTAGAAGGAGTAGAAGGAAGAGTAGCAGGCAAAATGTGTATATTTGATTTAGTTGTACTATATGGTAATTTAGACTTAGATGATATAAAGTTAGTCTTTTTGCCTAACTTGTCATTTTCTTCTATATAACCTAAGCCCTTTTTATCATTTCCATATTTTTGTGACGATATAAGTGTGTTAAGCATGTCTGTTCCAGATTTAAACTGCTCTAACATCTTTTCTAAGTCTAGCTTAGGTGTTCTAAGTTGTGATATTTCATTTTCACAACTTTCTACCTTAGATTTCAACATGCTATTTTTAGTTTTTAAATTACGCTCGTTTTTCTGATATGACTCAATTTTAATTTCTAAAGAGTCAAGAGTATTTGATGACTCTTATTTGAAAGATTCTAATCGATTGGAAAATTCCAAGTTGGATGCCTTCAACTTGCCATTTTCTTCAATTAGTTTCTTTTTCTCTTTTGATAATCGTTTACAGTATGGATGCATTTTTAGAAATTCTTCATACATCTCATCAAACGACATTTCATTATCAGAATCTACATCAGATGAAGAACTTACCTCGTTGGATACGAAGCAGATTTGAGCTTCCTCAGTGTCAGATTCTGAGTCAGACGAGTCGCTCCACGTGCTTGCCTTCATTGCTCGTTTGCCTCTTCTTGACTTGGACTCCTTTGTCTTAGGATTTTATGTCTCCTTGTCTTGTTTATTGTTGTCATTATTCTTGTTGTTGTTATTTTTCTTTGTTGGACAATCATAAGAGATATGTCCTTTTTGCCCACTTTCATAGCACTTTAATTCCTTATTACACCTCTTGTTATTATTTGAGTTATTTTTCTTAGATTGAGAAGAAGAAGAAGAAGACTGTTGTCTATTTTTATTAGGCCGTTTAAAAAACTTTCTAAGTTTTCTAGCCACTAATATTAAGTCATCATCTAATTCATTATCGCTATTACTTTCACTATTATTACGTATCTCAGTTGTCTTGAAAGCAATAGACTTGCCTGTACATTTTGATGTCTCAAATTTCCGTTAGTTTAGTTTTACCTCGTATACTCTAAGTGAGCCTATCAATTCATCTATTTTTTGCGATTGATGACTTTAGGATCTCATTCAGCAAGAAGGATTCGCAGTACCTTTTGAACCTTTTCGTTGCTTGTAAAAGATTTACCTAAAGCTTCAAGGGCATTGAAAATATTAGTAATCCTCACATCCATAGACGTTATGGATTCGTTCGAAAACATTTTAAATGATTCTAATTCAGTTATAAGCATGTTTGTTTTAGACTCTTTTACACCGCTACTACCTTTATGCTTTAATTCTAGTGATTTCCACATGTCATGTGCACTTATGCAATTTGAAACTTATCCTACTTCAGAAGTCGTTAGTCCATTTAAAAGTAATTGCATAGCTTTAGCATTTATGGACATTTTCGTTTTATCTTCAGATGACCATTCACTTTTATATTTTTCTACTTCTTGCGTTACACCGTTTACTTGAACAGTTTTTATTGGAATGTATGGCCCATCTTCAGCTATAGACCATAAATCGATATCTATAGCCATTAAGAATAACCTCATTCTAAGTTTCCAATGAACAAAATTATTACCATCAAAAAGAGGAGGACGTTATGTAGACATACCTTCCAACTCACCTTTATGAGAAACTATGGCCATTGTATATACCTTAGACTTGAGATTAGCAGGCTACTATGCATTGTTGTTTATTGGCCTTGTCTTCTTAGTATGGTGTTGAATCTTGCTTATTAGAGTGGTGTTAACCTCGCTCTGATACCAATTGTTGGACCGTGTACCTGCAGTAAACACCACTAAAGGAGGGATGAGTAGTGGTTAGCGGAAATTACACTACTACCCTTTAACAAAATCCCTTTTGAAAACAGAATCTGAGACCTCCTCAGATTCAGTACCCATTCTTTAAAATTCAAAACTCATTGTACACAAATCCAAAAATTATGAACATTTCCAGAACTTAACTTCAATATCTTGACAAGACTCTGTCCAAAAATTAGATAAAAATAAGATCGTTTGACTTTTTCAAAAAATAAAAAGATTCAAATGGTCAATCTGGATAGAATTGGACAGAATAGTGCTGAACTTTGAAAACGTGTTTCTCTTTGAATACTCAACCAATAAGGTTGATGTTTATATCAAAACACTCCTAGGATGTCTAGTTTATGTTTTAAAAAGGCCCTGACCTTAAACAATTCTTTATGAAAGCAGAATTCAAGTTTTCTCAAAACTTGTCAGATTACAGCCAGAATGGAGCAGTTATTTTGCAATGACTGAAAGACTAACTTTCTTTTGTTCAAATCAAGTGATTCTTATTCCAAAAGCTAACAGTCTGAAGTATAACTCCACCAAAAATCACAAATTTTGAAAGTGTTTTGCTACTCTTTTAAAACGTGAGAAGTTGTGTGAAATCTACAGTGAAAACAGGCAGAAAAACAGAAAAGTGTAAAGAAGAGAAGAACACCAAAGATTTATCCTTGTTCGGTCAATATGACCTATTCCAGTCCTAAGAAATACCTTTCCTTGGATTTCACTGTGGTATGAGCACAATTACAACAAGAACCAGGCTTCATCCATGGGTTAAATACCAGCCCTATTCAAGACTTGGATGAACACCTCTATGCAACTCTTGGTTGCAACACCTCTATCACATATTGATGTGGCCTTATAGATTTGGCTAATCAAAATTACAAAGGAGACACAAGAGGCTTGTAGCTCTACAACAAATATGACAATAACATCTTGACTACACAAAGAATGAAATAAGAATGGAGAGAAGAAGATAGCAAGACAATGAGCTTCAACTTTTGCTTTCAAGTGTTTGTTCTTCTTCTTCACCTTTTCCTGCTATTTATAGTGTGAAATGACCCTTGAAGATAAGAACTCTAATGTGTTAATGTCTTCATCATCAATGCTTAAGTGTCTTCACATCATTGGTTGGCCACATAAACACCTTATACACTTGGCAAAATGAAACAACAAAATTGGTCCACCTTGGAAATTCACTATGGCCGAGATTTGTCTTCAAAATAATATGGAAATAGTGAAGATAATAAGCAAGGATAAGATGTCACAACTCCTCCAAGATTGCCTCAACTTCTTGGTACACGAATCGGCATGTGATGGCTGAAAAATTCAAACAAAAAACAGCTCCAATCAAGTCAATATTGTCTTTTTCTTAACCTTTGAAATTTCCGATTGCCAACTAGCTTGTTTTTTGTTAGTCCACTTGTACACATGTCATAAAATAAATACACCACCTATGCCACATAATTATAGACGTTTTTGAGCAGCATAAATGTGTACAAACTCAGATTTGTTGAAGAGAAATAAGTAGATAAAGTTGACAATACTTTGTCAACATATAGTTCAAAATTCTCATATTTTTCTCCTTGCAAGTTATGGTGAATTTTGTACCAATAATACCCTTATAATCTCTGAAAAATGATGAATAATAAACTTCAATAACATATATAAGAATATCTCCAAGAATAGAAAAGAATGTGACATCGAAACCCGTCACATATCCTGCTACCGTCGATAATATCATCAAATGAGAGAATAAGATAGAAAACAACCAAATAATCTTCAAGAAAAAATAAATAAACTCCAGAATGAAGATAATAAGATACTCAAGAGATTACTTAAGTAAAATGACAAAATTGCCCTTGTGGTGTAAAATGACCAAAATGCCCCTGGTGAGAGAAAACTCCAGAAATAACCCTGATGGTCAGAAATAGATATAGTAATACCTTTTTGATGATAAATAAGAAATAATGAAGTCCTTGTATGACTTTCTCCTGCCATGTACCTACAAGAACTCAAAATACCACTCTTGTCCTTTTTGGTAAGTTGTAGAAATTTCAAAGGCACATTAGTGACACAACAATATTATTATCATCAAAAACAAGCAATAAAATCACAATATACATGTATGAAACATATGTAAATGAAAACAATCATTTTATCACTTTTTGGAAAAATTTCTCCAAAAACACTGGTCATTGATCGATCTACTTTTAATTTTAAAGACTGATGTATACATCGATTGGTCGATGTACCTCTGGTTGAGAGATCGATGTCTCACAGTGAGTTTGAGTTTTTGATTCTGTGTGACATCGATCGATCGATGTAGAGATCTATGTACATCGATCTCTGACTGAGAGACCTATGTAGAGATCTATGTATACATCGATCTCTGGCTGAGAGATCTATGTAGAGATCGATGCCACTTTTTTATTTGTTTCAACTTTGTGACCTTTTATGTTTTCAACATTTAAAATCATGACTTTGAAAATTATCCAAACATATTTCTCAACAGCAAGAATTCTCTAAAACACTTTCTGAAACCAGGCGGTTCATGGCCAAAGCAAACACAATCATAAGAATGAAAAAGGTGTTAAAGGAAATGGTGTGTGAGTTTTGTTGTCTAGGTTCACAATAAAGGCTGACTAGTTCAAGACATCAAGTCACTAATTAGCCGAGTGGATCCGACAGTATATCACTAGAAAAGGTTCAAAGTCAGAAGCTACCTCTTTGTATACAACATTTTCTTTCCTGACTTTTCGATAGAGTCTACATTTGTGTTTGCATTAATTCCCATTCATGTGTGGGATTGTTGGAGAAAATTGAAAAAAATGGGCCAAGTTGCAAACCGTGGTTAGTAACATATTTTAAGCTTAATTATGATTAGTTTTAATTAATGATAAGTGAAAACTAATGAGTCTTTAATTATTTACGTAACGAGTAGATAATTTTAGGCTTTTGAATCACTCAATTATGATACCGGATGAATGAGAAATTAATGCTCAAAGTTAGGGTAAAATAGGTGGAAATCAACTCAGCTCAGCAGATTAGCTCGGGTTGTGGGCTGCGGGCCTGAAGGTCTCGTATTCAGGCTCGGGTTGTGAGCTGTGGGACTAATGGGCTCATGCACAGGCTGCAGACTGGCCTGTAGGCTATAGGCCAGATCCTGCAGGCAGCAGGTCGGATCCTATCAGCTGGGAAGAAAGTTTGTTCAAATTTAAACTTCTCCAGGTTGTTGGGATCGGCTAAGGTTTAAGTTTGAAAAGATGTTGAGCTTTAACCGTGCTGACCTGACCTGAAGTTGTTATGATTTGAAGGCTCAGATTGAAAAGTTATTTAATCCAACGACTGTGCACCAGACCTGGTGCAGTTATCTAATCCAGGGGTTCAGGCCGAGCAGGTATCTGATCCTACGGCTGTGGTTAAACTAACTGTACAACCTGACCTCAGTTTTTCCCTATAAATATGAGGCCGAGCTGACCTCTGTGGTTGCTTTCAGAAATCGAGTTTCTTCTCTTCTCTCCATACAATCTCTCAGCTAATCACTTCCTCTCTGCATACATTTGCATTTCAAGTCATCCGAGGAGTCAGGGGCACTTTACAGGTTCGTTGAGTTCATACGCTGCAGTGCCACTCGTCTAAACTGATTCCATTTTATCTTGGGAGACTATTGCTTGCTTTGGTTGGCACAGTATACCGAAACAATACGCCTTAAGGACAGAGTCCTGGACTCACCTTAGATTTTCTGCTCGGCTGAACCGCTGGGTTGCTATTAGCCTAGCACTGTCGTGCTGAGCTGTTGCCCAGCTGAGCTCTGCTGTGTCTTGAGCTCGGCTGATCGGCTGACAGCTCAAAAATGTTCTGTAGTGCTGCTATGCTGAGGTCGGCAGGTCGGCTGAATGTCCAGAACGCAAACTCAATTGCGCTGCTTAGACTGATCGTACCTAACCGATTGACCCGACCTGCCTTGAGCTCGGCAGGTTGACTGTTGCTTTGTTTCACAAGCACACATGGTACAGAATTCAATTTTATCTGACTTGATTTGTTTCCAACCGAAAAAAGGGGGGGTTGAGAGTTTTATTATCATCATTATAAAAAGTATTATTGTCATTATTAATTTTATAACGCGAAAGGTAGGGGGAGTCGGAAAACGTGAGGAAGAAAAATAATAAGAAAATGGGGTTTCTCTGCACAACTTCGACGGTGGCATGATGTATCGATTTTCCCCCAAAAACATTTACTGGTTAGAAATCATCTGTTTTTGGTATGTCGTTGTCTGGGTTCAGCAATTAGATTTACAGATGTTTACCCTGGGATATTGAAGAGTATAAAAAAAGTGTTTTTCTTTACGGCTCGGATAGTGAGAAATCAAACAAAGTGATAGTACGAAGTGTTAAAATCAAATGGGAAGAATAATATTCTTTTTCATTCACTTTCAATCTGTACAATTGGTGTCCTATTATAGCCTCCGTATATTCCTAACTATGGTATCAAACAAATTACAATAATTCCAACGATTTACAAACGATTTGATTACAATTATACATGAATGATTGAGTGATTTCCTGCTGATTTGTTTCCTTTTCTAACACTCCCCCTCAATTTGAGCAGTGGGGTCGTCAATGCTTAACTTGCTTAACGCTTCATTAAACGCCCTTCCAGTCACCGCTTTAGTTAGTATATCTGCCAGCTGATCCTCAGAATTCACAAAGGGAAGCTCTATCATGCAATCCTCCAATTTTTCCTTGATAAAGTGTCGATCTATCTCCACATGTTTTGTTCTATCATGTTGAACAGAATTTTCTGAGATGTTGATAGCTGCCTTATTATCACACGTCAATTTGGTTGAGACTCTTCGTGGGAAGCCAATCTCGGTTAACAACCTTCTTAACCATAGTACTTCGGTTATTCCTTTGGCAATACCTCAAAACTCTTCCTCGGCGCTCGAAAGTGCTACCTCATTTTGTTTTTTGCTCTTCCATGTGACTAGATTCCCTCCGACAAAAGTAAAGTATCTTGAGGTGGATTTTTGATCATTCGGGTTGCCAGTCCAATCTACGCCTGTGTATGCCTCAATATCAAGATGGTTCCCTTTTCCAAACGTAAGGCCATGTCCTGCAGTTCCTTTTAGATAACGCAAGATTCTCACTGCCGCATCCATATGTTTTACTTGTGGTTGGTGCATAAACTGACTCACAACTCCAACATCATACGCTATATCTGGTCTAGTGAGGGCCAAGTAAATCAGCTTTCTAACCAATCTCCTATACCTTCCTCTGTCTGTGGACTTTCCCTCTTGTTTAATTCAAAGCCCGTGGTTTACTTGTATTAGCGTGTCAACCAGCTTACAGTCTATCATTCATGTCTCTGCAAGTAAGTCCAAGATATATTTCCATTGTGCGATGAAAATTCCATGTCTTGACCTAAGTACCTCAATGCCAAGAAAGTATTTCAACCCTCCCAGGTCCTTTATTTCAAACTCTTTGAATTGATTGTTCTTTAGCTTAGTCATCTCTTCATGGTCGCTTCCGGTTAATATCATATCATCAACATAAATAATTAAGCAGGTCACCAAATCTCCTCTTCATTTAATAAACAAAGTGTGGTCTGAATTACTTTGTTTATACCCATACCTTTTCATAGCCATGGTGAATCGTCCAAACCACACTCGCGGTGACTGTTTTAGACCATATAGCGCTTTTTTGAGCCGACATACTTCTCCATCCTAAAATTCATCCGTGAAGCCTGGCGGAGCTTCCATATATACCTCTTCTCTCAAATCACCATGAAGGAAAGCATTTTTTACATAGTACTGGTGGAGTGGCCAGTCCTTGTTTTCAGTTATCGAGAATAGTACTCGAATAGTATCGATCTTTGCCACGGGCGAGAAGGTCTCATCATAGTCAATTCCACTCGTTTGAGTATACCTTTTTGCCACCAGTCGTGCTTTGTATCTTTCTATTTTCCCATCTGCATGGTGTTTGACTGTGAATACCCATCTGCATCTAACTGGCCGTTTTCCTTCTGGGAGTCTGCATTTGTCCTATGTGTGATTCTTGTAGAGTGTCTCTATTTCTGTCTCCATCGCCAACCTCCACTCCTTTTCAAGCTTTGCCTCTTGTGCCGTTGCCGAGATTGCTTGATTGTACAACCGTGCAGTAAATGCTCGTACCAATTTTAACACATTTCTTCTGGTTATGTTGCCAATCGGGTATCTACTGGTCGGAGATATGCGATCTGGGAATACCGTACTAGTGGAATGCCTCGAGTACTCCTGTTAGGAAGAACATATACACTTTCTCCGAGTCCCTCAGGATTAGTATCATCAGTATTAACATAAACTAGGATATCAGGATGGGACCCACTTACCTCTTGTCGAACATCATCCGAAGGTGGATCTGGGGTAGGTGCAAACACATCGACCTCAGTCAAGTAAGGGAGCACAGCAGAAGTAACGGGCACAGTAGAGGAGGTATTATCTGAGACAACATTATCTGAGCATTCAGGAATATCAATCCAACCAAGTGAGCTATGTGATGTCTCCCCTGGTCACGTGGTTGGGTAGAGTAGTAGAATTCAATTTCAAGAAAGTCACAATCCATAGTTTAGTAGAGACGGCGATGAATAGGGTCATAGCATCGATAACCTTTCTGATGAGAGACGTATCCCACAAAAACACAGTTAGTGGCACACGGATCAAGCTTAGATCGTGTGTACTTGGGTACATGAACAAAAACGGTGCAGCCAAAAATTCGTGGGATAGTGTTAAAGTAGATGGGATGTTGGCTTGGGTTTCAAGGACCTGAAGGGGTTTTTGATAGTTAAGTATTCGTGTGGGTAACCAATTTATGAGGTAGGTAACGGTGGCAACTGCTTCTGGCCAGAAATACTTAGGGACGTTGGCATCGAACATGAAGGCTCTGGTTATTTCAAGGATGATATGGTTTTTTCATTCGGCAACGCCATTTTGCTGTGGTGTGTTTAGGCAAGAGGTTTGATGAACCAGACCATTTTTCGAGAAAAATTGTTGGAGATCATAGGCCATATATGCTCCGTCATTGTCGGAGCAGAGAATTTGGATTCTGGCATTGTACTGGGTGTGTATCATGTGGTAAAAGTCCACGAACCTGACATGCACCTCACTTTTGTGTTTAAGGAAATGCAGCCACGTCATACGAGAAAAATCATCAATAAATTGCACAAAATGATTAAATCCACTTCAGGTCGGGTAGGGAGAAGGTCCCCATATATCAGAGTAAATTAATGAAAACATAGTATTGACACATGTGTTCTTAGGACAAAAAGTAGTACGATGGCTCTTAGCCAATACACATGTCTCACATGATAACTGGATATTATTTTTATGGAAAAGAGAAGGAAATAAGTGGCGAAGATAACTTATAGATGGATGTCCTAGTCGGCGGTGCTAGAGCCACAGTTGTCGATCAGATGTTGCCTGAGACAAGAGTGACGTACCCTTTTATGCTACCTCAGTCACATAGTAAAGGCCTCCGTACTCAGTACCATTCTCAATGATCGACTTCATATGAATGTCCTACAAAAGACAAAAACGAGGGTACATCAGGGCAACACAATTCAATTCTCGAGTGACATGGCTCAAAGATAGTAGTTTGCAATACAAAGATGACACATAAATACAATTATGAGGTTTTAATTGAGGTGAGATGGCAATATTGTAGGACCTGTATAGCACCACTAGAAGGGGGGTTGAATAGTAGGTGCGGAAAATTTGGTTTTTAAAATATTTTGAACCAAAAACCTAACTTCTGAAAACAGTTTCTGTTTTCAGATACTGACTTGAAACATTTGAAAAACCAAGTTACACACCTTCAAAAATTTTGAAATTTGGAGAGATTCTACTCTCAGATGTTTTGAGTATATCCTAAAATTTTCATATTAAAATTCAACCTCTAACCCTTTGAAAAGACATTTGTGGTCGGATTGCACAAATTTATTCCGATTAATTCGTAACTCCAAGTGGTCTAAAACATTAATGACAAAACCCTTAGGATATTTATTTAAATGGGTTGAAACAGTTTTGAAAAATTCCTTTGAGAAGTATGTCAAATATGTTGATGTTCTGAACCTTTGCAAGTCTAAAAATCAGATTGCACTAGTTTAAGGACTATTAACGTTTGATTCACTTGAACTTGTCCAAATGGGTTGAGACTTGCACGAAATAAAACTTAAGAGGTGTGGCTATGTTTTTGCAAAGTTTTGTAATTTTTTAAAGTTGTTTACTATTTTTACGATTGTAATGAAATCAACGCAGAAACTGAAAAACTGAAAGTAAAGTGTTGAAAGTAATGACACCAAGAATTTTATACTGGTTCGATTAAAACAACCTACTACAGTCTTCGAGGACACCTTCCTCGGTTATCACTAAACACACAATAACACCTTACCACATGGGTTGCTGGAGTTACACACCAACTCTACCCTTAAACAATCGTTACAAGCAATCACACCAATCACGAACACCACCACCGAATGGTTGAAGGTTTGATACACATTTTACAATTTAAAGCGTGTATAGTGGTCTAATCAAAGCCTATTCAATATATTGAATATAGAACAATAGACTTGAGAGAAGAAGAAGAAGAGAGTGGATAGTCTTTTTGCACTTTGGAAATTATGAGAGTTGTCTTGTCTTTGTTTGCTCTCTTCTCTTCTTTTTATTCAAGAGTGGCCGCCTCCTAGGGTTTTTCTTCACATTGAGAATTCTCTTTTATGTCCTTGGAAGAATTCCTTGTGTAGATGTGACACCATCTTGCTTACTTGGCACAGCTTGATTGGATGAATATCTTGGCTTTGCTTACTTGGTACTTCATGATTGGTCCAATCTTGTCACCATTTAGTAGCTTTACAAATCTGAGATTAACATCTAAAACATGTGACAAATAAGGTTTAAAACATTTTCAAATAATCAACAATTAGTCCCTACAAATTTGGAAGCAAATTTGTCTCTATTCAAGACCAAAAATCGGCCAGCTCTAGATTGTCACATGTTGATTTTTCAGCATGTGTTATATTCTTAAAGTTTTGAAATGTTACCTTGTGTAGCTCCCTCCATTATGTCACTAACCTTGTGTCGCTTATTTTCCACCAATTGAGATGCCAACTAAGCTCCACATAAGCTCTACCAAGCTGTAATAGGTGTGTGATATGGTCTCCAACATGTGCTGAATTTTATTTTTGTAAACTTTATAAAATAATGCACAATAATTATATGCATATGATATATTCCAATCAGTCCTAATTTGAATATTCTATTACACTTTAATATGTCTTGAATATGTAAAAATTTTCTAGATACATGTTACATGGCACGCCAAAAACGTTCCATGTGTTGTGTTCGTAGAAAACCGAATTTTTGACTTTTGTCGATTATGCGATTTTTCTCCGATTAAATTTAAAATTTTTGCACATATTATATATATATTATGTCATACATAATATGCATAAAATAAATTGAATATTCATCTCTAATGGCTTATTAAAGTGGCACCCCATGTGGCAAAAAATTTAATTTGGAATCTCCACAACTTGGCCTTAATTGGAGGTTTGTGTGTGCCAACATGGAATGATTTTACGGCTGAATATAACATGTAAGCCACAAAATTTCTGGCCATTTTTGAAGTGTAGGGGCTGGCCATCTATATATGGAAAGTACGTGACACGTTGGTGAAGTTTGGGTAGTCACCTGATACGACAATTTTCGGTTTGCAACCTTGTAACATGTCGTAATTATTTTGTCATCACCATGACTTATATCATATGATATAAGACCTGAATATACTCATAAATATGAGGTAAGTACAATGGTGTGACGTTGACGTACGTTCGTAATATATGTAACGTGTCGATAGTACGTCCGAATATATGTGGATTATGCCTTTTTATAAAAAAACTGAATATATATATATATATATATAAACGTGTGAATTAGATGGAGAGGAGACTTTCCATGTTTCAATTTGTTGCCATCATGCCTTCTCAAATTATATCTCTATTTAATGAACTACTTAGTTCATTTAACTAAGTACTTCACTTAATGAACTAGTTTAGTTCATTAAGAGTAGCACCTGAAAATAGTTCAAACACAACAAATGTTTGCCATTTAATGTAAGCTTTATACATTCATGGCTTGTTAGTACGGAAACATTATATATAAAGTATATAAGGCAAGTTTATCACAAAAACGTGGCAAGTAATAAAATTGTCATGCATTTCTTAAACACGTATTTAAATATGTATTCGTAAATCACTAAAACTTTTTTTCTCAACAATCGCCCCCTTTTGATGATTTACAAAATAACATTATTTCATGATTTAAATTTAACCGCTTCCCCTCTAATTGTGCACAAATTTGATTTTTGAATTTTGAATTCTCCCCCTTGATTTGTACAATCATACTCTCTTACCTCCTTAAATCACTCTCATTCCCCCTTAAATCATGCACTCTCTCCCTCTTTATTTTGGAAATAAAATCAAAAGTGCATGTAAAGATGGAAGGAAATATCAAGCTATAGCAAATCAGCAGAAATCATGCCTAATTTAGAACGTAGATTTTCATACTTGGCTTGATTTAGTGCTTTGGTGAATATGTCGGCTACTTATGCTTCAGTGCGTACATGTTCTATAACAATATCACCATTATTCACGTGATCACGAAGAAAGTGATATCTTACTTCTATGTGCTTTGCCTTAGAGTATAGTACAAGGTTCTTAGATAAATTTATAGCACTCATACTATCACAATAAATGGGAACGCGATTTACCGTGATTCCAAAATCAGAAAGTTGTTGTCTTAACCATAGAAGTTGTGTGCAACAAAGACTAAGTGCCATGTATTCAGCTTCTGTGGTAGATAATGCCACACTCGATTTTTTTCGAAAACCAAGAAATTAATGAATTTCCTATAAATTGACAAGTGCCACTTGTGCTTTTTCTATCTATTTTGCATCTGCCGTAATCCGCATCAGTATATGTATGCAAATCAAATTCGAAATTCTTATCATACCAAATTCCTAAAGTGGGAGTGTGCTTAATGTATCAAAAAATCCGTTTTACAGCATTATAGTGAGACACTTTAGGTTGGCTTTGAAAACGTGCGCACATACAAACACTAAACATGATATCGGGTCTACTTGCGGTAAGATAAAGCAAAGAACCAATCATAGACCTATATAAAGCATTATCAAAGTCTTTTCCATTTTCATCTTATCTAGTTTAGTGGTGACACTCATAAGGGTGTGGGATGGTTTCAAGTTCTCAAAATTGAACTTTTTAATCATGTCATTCACATATCTAACTTGACTTATGTGAATGCCTTTATTAGTTTGTTTAATTTGCAAGCCAAGAAAGTAATTCAATTCACCGACCATAGACATTTCAAATTCGGATTTCATGCAAATTTCAAATTCTTCAACAAGAATAAGGTGCTATCTATGGTGCCTCTTTTAAATTCTTCGACATAAATTTGAATGATAAGTAAATCCGATTCATCTTGTTTCAAGAATAAGGTGCTATCTATGGTGCCTCTTTTAAATCCATTTTCTGAAATAAAAGTAGAAAAACGATCATACCAAGCTCTAGGTGCTTGTTTTCAGCCATATAGTGCCTTCTTTAATTTGTACACGTGATCGGGATATTTCAAATCTTCAAAACCGGATGGTTGCTTCACGTATACTTCTTATTGTATAAAGCCATTTAAAAATGCACTTTTTACGTCTATTTGATAGAGTTTAAAATCCTTCATGCAAGTAATAGCAAGTAATAATCGTATGGCTTCTAAGCATGCTACGGGTGCATATGTCTCGTCGTAGTCTATTCCTTCTTCTTGATTATATCCTTGTGCTACAAGTCTCGCTTCGTTTCTAACAACTTTACCTTCTTCATTTATTTTATTGCTAAAGACGCACTTTGTGCCTATTATAGTTTTATCTTGTGGACGTGTCACTAAATCCCATACATCATTTCTTGTAAATTGATTTAATTCATCATGCATAGCATCAATCCAAGAAGAATCATTCAAAGCGTCAAAAAGGTTCTTAGGCTCAATTTCGGATATCATAGCATGAAATTGATTTATTTCATCCGGATTTATTCTTCTACGTGGTCGGACACTTGAGTAATATCGCATATAATGAGATCGTGTGGGTGATCCCTATGCCATCTCGGTTGATTATTCTCTAAGTTCTCATGCATTTCTAGTGTATTTGATTCATCATGTACGTCATCATCTAACACGGGCTTTAGTTCAAAATCATCATCATATTTTTTATCTTTTTCAAACTCGCCAAATTCATTAAACATCACATGAATAGATTCTATAATTTGTCTAGTGATAGGATCAAAGCATCTATATGCTTTAGAATTCACAGAATATCCAACAAAGATGCATTCAATTGATTTAGATTCAAATTTATCTAGATTATCTTTTGTATTCAAAACAAAGCATTTACAACCAAACACACGAAAGTAATCAATTTTAGGCATGCAATTGTAGGACTTGTAAGGCACCACTGGAAGGGGGTTGAATATTGGATGTGAAAAATTTGATTTTTAAAATGTTTTGACCCAAAAACCCAACTTCTGAAAACAATTTCTGCTTTCAGGTCCTGTTTTGCAACGTTTGAAAAACAAGGTTACATGCCTTCCAAAATTTTAAAATTTGGAGAGATTGTACTCTCAGATGTTATGAGTATCTCATAAAAATTTCAGATCAAAATTCAACCTCTAACCCTTTGAAAATTCGCTTGTGGTCAGATTGCGCAAATCTGCAAGAAACAGTAGCCTGATTTGAAAATTTTATTCTGATCAATCCATAACTCCAAATGGTCTGAGAATTTAATGACAAACCCTCAAGATATGTGTTTTAATGGGTCGAAACAATTTTGAAAAATTCCTTTAGGAAGTATGTCAAATACGTTCAAGTTCTCAACCTTTGCAAGTCTGGAAATCAGATTGCACTAGTCTCAGAACTATTAATGTTTGAATGACTTATACTTGTCCAAAAGGGTTGAAACTTGCGCCAAATGAAACTTAAGAGATGTGGCTATGTTTCTGCAAAACTTTACAATTTTTGAAATTCGCTTACTATTTTTAAGATTGTGACGAAATAGATACAAAGTGCTAGAAACTGAAAGTACTGTGCGGAAAAGTAAAGAAACACAAGGAATTTTATAATGGTTCGGTTAAATCAACGTACTCCTGTCTTCAAAGACACCTTCCTCGGTTATCACTAGATAAAATAACACCTTACCACAACGGGTTGCTGGATTTACACACCAACTCCAACCCTTTAGAAACGATGCAAGCAATCAAAACTATCACGAACACCACCACCAAACGAATGAAAGTTTGATCACACCTTGATCAACCTTTTACAACAATAAGGCGTGTATGGTGGTATGACCATATCCTTTTCAATATGTTGAATACGAGTACAATAGACTTGAAAGAGAAAGAGAAGAAAGAAATGTGAAAGAAGAAAGTAGAAGACTACTTTTGCACTTGGAAATTATGAGACTTGTCTTGCGTTTGAGTGGCTCCCTTTTTTTTTTGCTTTTATTAACTATTGGCCGCCCCCCTTAGGGCATCATCTCATGTTGAAAATTCTCTTTTAAGTCCTTGGAAGAATGCCTTGTACAGATGTGACATCAACTTGTTTACTTGGCACAACTTGATTGGATGATTGTCTTGGCCTTGCTTACTTGGCACTCTTTGATTGATGAAATTTGTCATCACTTGATGACTGTAAAAATCTGAGAATATCATTCAAAACATGTGCCAAAACAGTAGTAAACATCTTACCAAATATCATACAATTAATCCCAACTAATTTGGGAAGAAAATTGATCTCCGTTAACTCAAAAATTCGGCCAGCACCATATGTGACACATGCTGAATTTTCAGCATGTGCAATAATCTCAAGACTTTTAAATTGTTACCATATTAATACACATTAATCCCTTGAATATTCAGAAGCAAATGTATCACAATTTAGAGACAAATTCGGCCACCTTGATTTCTCACATGCTGAATTTTCAGCATGTGTTATATTTGTAACATAGTTTGAAATATTAACTTGTGTACCTCCCTCCATTAGGTCACTAACCTTGTGTAGTCCATTATTCACCAATCAAGATGCCAACTAAGCTCCACATAGGCTCCACCAGCAGCATTAAGCGTGTGAAGTAAGCTTGAACATGTGTTGAATTTATTTTGTAAACTTTGTATAATAGTGCACAATAATTATACACATATAGTATATTCCAATCATCCTTAATTTGAATATTCTAGAACACTTTAGTATGTAGTGAATATGTAAAAAGTATGTAGATACATGTTACATGTCATCCCAAAAACGTTCCATGTGTTGTGTTCGTAGAAAACCGAATTTTCGACTTTCGTCGATTAGGCGATTTTTCTCTGATTAAATTCCAACTTTTTGCTTTGTCACACATAATATACATAATATAACTTTAATATTCAGCTCTAATGGTTGATTAAAGTGGCGCCCTCATGTGCTTAAATAGAGAAATTTAGAATCTCCACAATTTGGCCTTAATTGGGGATGATTTGTGTGTGCCAACATAGAATGATTTCATGGCTGAATGTACCATGTAAGCCACGAAATTTGTGGCCACTTTTCAAGTGTAGGGTCTGTCCATCTATATATGGTAAGTACGTCACACGTTGGCGAAGTTTCAATAGTCACCCGATACGACAAATTTTTGGTTTACAACCTTGTAACGTGTCGTAATAATTTTGTCATCACCATGACTTATATCATATGATATAAGACCTGAATATACTCATAAATATGAGTAAGTATATTGGTATGACGTTGACGTACATTCGTAATATATGTAACGTGTCGGTAGTACGTCGGAATATATGTGTATTGTGCCTTTAAAAAAAATCTGAATATAAGTATATAATATATATCAAAAACGTGTGAATGAGTGTATAAGGAGACTTTTCATTCTTTAATTTGTTTCCATCATGTCTTCTCCAAATATATCTCCATTTAATGAACTACTTAGTTCATTTAACTAAGTACTTCACTTAATGAACTAGTTTAGTTCATTAATGGTGGCACCTGATAATAGTTCAAACACAACAAATGTTTTCCATTTGATGTAAGTTTTAAATCTTCATGGCTTGTTAGTACGGAAACATTATATATAAAGTATTAAGGCAAGTTTGTCACAAAACGTGTCAAGTAATAAATTGTGTCGTGCATTTCTTTAACATACGTTATTTAAATCATGCATTTTGTGAATCACACAAACTCTTTTTCTCAACAATCTCCCCCTTTTGATGATTTACAAAATAACCTTAGTTCATGATTTAAATTTAACCGCTCCTCCTCCAATCGTGCACAAATTCAAATTTTGAATTTTGAATTCTCTCCCCCTTGATTTTTACAATCATACTCTCTTACCTCCTTAAATCACTCTCACTCCCCCTTATATCTTGCACTCTCTCTCCCGCTTTATTTTGGAAATAAAATCAAAAGTGCATGTAAGAAAGAAATAGCAATTTGTGTAACAACAAAAATCATGCATTTCAAGTGTATTGTGCAATAATATCAAAAGTGCGTTCTTAAGGGTTATTTACTCAACCCTTTGCAAATGACCCTTTTGGTACCCAAATTTGGGTGACCTTTCTAGGTCTTCCAAAAGGTGAGAAAGGAGATGATGAAGCAACATAATAGACGTTATGTGGGTATGTGTTTGGCCTTTGGCCGAGAATCCCATTATGCACATAATATGATCTTTGTTTTTGATATGCCTTTCTGTTTGCATGTATGGTTCGTGATCTAGATGCATTTGTATGATATGAATATCGCATATGCATCAATGGGTTTTTTTTATATTTATATGGCACACAATTGTACTTTCCACTTGATGAAAAAGAAGTAGTGTGATGAAATGCAACATGAGGCTCACTAGATTGTATTGTCACCTTCTTAGGCTTTACTATCTTTTTATGCACATGTTGTCGCTTAGATGAAGATAAAACAAAATTTGTAGATTTGTTTTGTACCTGATTATTTTTAATATACCCTAATCCGCTTTTGTCAGTTTCATGTTTTTGCAAAGAAATGAGACGATCTAACATGCAAGTACCTCTATTGAATTGTTTTATCGTCTTTTCTAGATCTTTGTTTCTTGATTTCAAATTTGAAATCTCTGCTTTTAGTTCAGTGTTCTGTGATGTCAATGATGAAATTTCAGACCTTAATGAATTTATGATGCGAGACGACTCTTCTTTTGAATCGTTTAGTTGAGACACAAGATTTGTGTTAGAAGATTCTAACAATTTCTTGTCATCAATTAAGCGTTTCTTTTCTTTTGCAACAGTCTTAGCAAACTTATGCAATTCAAGATATTGATGGTACGGAATCAGAAGCAGAATCGGAATCAGAATGTACCTCACTATCAAGAAGTGGAGGCATTTGGCTTGGCATACCTTCTTGCTCGGTTTTGTGTCTAGTGGTTGCCATCTCACTAAGATTGTTTGATCTCCTTGTCGTGAGTGTGCCTGCGCTCTGATACCACTTGTAGGACCTGTAAGGCACCACTAGAAGGGAGGTTGAATAGTGGGTGCGGAAAATTTGGTTTTTAAAATGTTTTGACCCAAAAAACCAACTTCTGAAAACAGTTTCTGTTTCCAGGTCCTGTTTTGCAACGTTTGAAAACTAGGTTACAAGCCTTAAAAAATTCTGAAATTCGGAGATATTGTACCCTCAGATGTTTTGATTCATCATCATCATCATCATCTGGACCCAGTATATCCCAACGACAGCAAAAGCTACCGTTAGGGTCTAAGGAGGATAAGTGGTAGGCAGACAATACCTCTATCCCAAGGGATAGAGAGTCTGCTTCTAGTGAGACCCCCGGCTCTACATGTACCTGCACAAATGATATGATAATAGGGATATGTTGTGCTAGTGTGTTAGTGAGGAAATTCAAGAAATACAAAGAAAGAACTTTCGATATTAAAATTCAACCTCTAACCCTTTGAAAAATTGTTTGTGGTCAGATTGCGCAAATCTGCCAGAAACAGTAGTCTGATTTGAAAATTTTATTTCGATTAATCCATAACTCCAAATGGTCTGAGAATTTAATGAAAAACCCCTTACGTTATGCGTTTTAATGGGTTGAAACAATTTTGAAAAATTCCTTTTGGAAGTATGTCAAATACGTTCAAGTTCTCAACCTTTGCATGTCTGAAAATCAGATTGCACTAATCTCAGAACTATTAACGTTTGAATGACTTATACTTGTCCAAAAGGGTTGAAACTTGCACCAAATGAAACTTAAGAAATGTGTCCATGTTTCTGCAAAATTTTACAATTTTTTAAATTCGTTTACTATTTTTAAGATTGCGGCGAAATAGATGCAAAGTACTAGAAACTGAAAGTACTGTGCAGAAAAGTAAAACAAAACACAAAGAATTTTATACTGGTTCGGTTAAATCAACCCACTCCAGTCTTCGAGGACACCTTCCTCATTTATCACTAGACAAAATAAAACCTTACCACAAAGGGTTGCTAGAGTTACACACCAACTCCAACCCTTTACAAATGATGCAAGCAATCACAACTATCACGAACACCACCACCGAACGAATAAAGGTTTGATCACACCTTGATCAACGTTTTACAACAATAAGGCGTGTATGGTGGTATGAACAAATCCTATTCAATATGTTTGAATATGAGTACAATAGGCTTGAGAGAGGAAGAGAAGAAAGAAATGTGGAAGAAGAAAGTAGAAGACTCCTTTTGCACTTGGAAATTATGAGACTTGTCTTGCATTTGAGTGGCTCTCTTTTCTTCCTTTTATCAAGTGTTGGCCACCCCCCTTAGGGAATCATCCCATCTTGAAAATTCTCTTTTATGTTCTTGGAAAAATGCCTTGTATATATGTGACATCAACTTGCTTACTTGGCACAACTTGATTAGATGATTGTCTTGGCCTTGCGTACTTGGCACTCCTTGATTGGATGAAATTTGTCATCACTTGATGACTGTAAAAATCTGAGAATATTATTCAAAACATGTGCCAAAATACTAGTAAACATCTTACCAAATATCATACAATTAATCCCAACTAATTTGGGAAGCAAATTGATCTCCACTAACTAAAAAATTCGGCCAGCACCATATGTGACACATGCAGAATTTTCAGCATGTGCAATAATCTCAAGACTTTTAAACTATTACCATATTAATACACATTAATCCCTTGAATATTGAGAAGCAAGTTTATCACAATTTAGAGACATAAATTCGGCCACCTTGATTTCTCACATGCTGAGTTTTCAGCATGTGTTATATTTGTAATATAGTTTGAAATATTACCTTGTGTAGCTCCCTCCATTAAGTCACTAACCTTGTGTAGTCCATTCTTCACCAATCAAGATGCTAACTAAGCTCCACATATGCTCCACCAAGCAGCATTAGGCGTGTGAAGTAAGCTTCAACATGTGTTGAATTTATTTTTGTAAACTTTGTAAAATAGTGCACAATAATTATACATATATGGTATATTCCAATCAACCCTAATTTGAATATTCTATAACACTTTAGTATGTATTGAATATGTAAAAAGTGTCTAGATACATGTTACATGTCATCCCAAAAACGTTCCATGTGTTGTGTTCGTAGAAAACCAAATTTTCGACTTTCGTCGATTACGCGATTTTTCTCCGATTAAATTCCAAATTTTTTCACATGTTATATATATTATGTCACACATAATATACATAATATAAATTTAATATTCAACTCTAATGGCGGATTAAAGTGGCGCCCCCATGTGCTTAAAAAGATAAATTTGGAATCTCCACAATTTGGCATTAATTGGGGATGACTTGTGTGTGCCAACATGGAATGATTTTATGGCTGAATGTACCATGTAAGGCACGAAATCTGTGGCCATTTTGAAGTATAGGGGCTGGACATCTATATATGGCAAGTACATCATACGTTGGCGAAGTTTTGGTAGTCACCCGATACGACAATTTTTGGTTTACAACCTTGTAATGTGTCGTAATAATTTTTCATCACCATGATTTATATCATATGATATAAGACCTAAATATAATCGTAAATATGATGTAAGTATAGTGGTATGATGTTGACGTACGTTCGTAATATATGTAACGTGTCGTCAGTACGTCGGAATATATGTGTATTGTGCCTTTAAAAAATCTGAATATATGTATATATTATATATCAAAAACGTGTGAATGAGTGTAGAAGGAGACTTTTCATTCTTCAATTTTTTGTCATCACGCCTTCTCCAAATATATCTCCATTTAATGAACTACTTAGTTTATTTAACTAAGTACTTCACTTAATGAACTAGTTTAGTTCATTAACGGTGGCACCTGAAAATAGTTCAAACACAACAAATGTTTTCCATTTGATGTATGCTTTAAAGCTTCATGGCTTATTAGTACGGAAACATTATATATAAAGTATATAAGGCAAGTTTGTCGCAAAACGTGTCAAGTAATAAATTGTGTCGTATTTTTTTAACACACGTTATTTAAATCATGCATTTTGTGAATCACTCAAACTCTTTTTGTCAACATCGATCATTTATTATTTCATAAGGAGTTTTATTTATTTTATAACTATATAGCATGCACAATTTACGGCTTCCGTCCACGGAAATCTAGTCAACTTATTTTCACACAACATGGTTCTAGCAATTTCTTGTAGTTTTAATACCTTTTGCTTCGCAAAACGCAATCATGTCCTTATTTTTAAACTCGCCGCCTCTATCGCTTCTAATCTTTTTCACATTCAAACCGTGTTCATTTTCAAGTTGTTTTATTAGTTTAGCAATCTCAACGGCATCATCATCTTTATTCGCAAGAAATAAAGTCCATGTATAGTGAGAAAATCGTCAACAATTACACAAGCATAGTAGCGTCCACCAAAACTCTTAGTACGACTAGGACCAAACAAATCAATGTGTAATAATTCTAAGACTGTAGACGTGCTAATTTCATTTTTTGATTTAAG
Source organism: Eustoma russellianum (assembly GCA_036186865.1). Taxonomy (NCBI): domain Eukaryota; kingdom Viridiplantae; phylum Streptophyta; class Magnoliopsida; order Gentianales; family Gentianaceae; genus Eustoma; species Eustoma russellianum. The sequence goes on along the minus strand of AP025041.1, from coordinate 15,644,245 downwards.
TGACTCGCGTGTTTGTTTGCCTTTAATACAAGATTCACACAATTTAAAGTTGTCTAAATCAAGTTTAGGCAACCCTCGTACTAGATTCTTTCGTTGAAGTTTTTCAAGCGTTGAGATGCCAATGTGTCCTAATCGCCTATGCCACAGATTTACGTTAGGTTCATTTGACACAAAACATTTAACTTTAGCGTGTAACATGTCATCCATAGAAAGTGTAAAAATATTTCCTTCTCTTTTTCCTTTTAATACCGTTTCTCCGTTTTTATTTATTATGTTGCAATATGGATGAGTGAAACACACATCAAAACCGTTGTCAATAAATTTTGAGATGCTAAGAAAATTATAGGATAGATTACTTACCAAGAAAACGTTGGAGATTTGAAGAGTACTTGGGCTTTCGATTGTATCTTTACCGATGATTCTTCCTTCATTGTTGTCCCCAAAGGTCACCGATCCACCTTTTGTAACCTTCTTCAACTTTGAGAACAAGCTCGGGTCACCCGTCATGTGTCTCGAGCAACCACTGTTAAGGAACCACTTGATTGATATACCTTTAGTTGTATGGGTTCCCTGCAATGTACAACAACGATATAGGTACCCTTTTATTTTGGGTCCTTACGAGTTAGTTCTTAAACTCTTTGTAAAAGTACCTTAAGGTGCCCATACTTGGGTGACCTTTTGGTCTAACAAATGGTGAGAATGTAGATGAAGAAGCAATATAGTAGACATGAGGTGAGAATACATTTGGCCTTTGGCCGAGAATTTCCTTATGAATATTGTATAGTTGTCGTTTTTGATATGTTCTTGTGTTGGTGTGCATGGAGTGTGATATAGATGTAAATAAATGCCATGTATGCATTAATGGTTTCTTTTCATATTTGTACGGTACGTAATTATATCTCGTATGATATGAAGATGAAGCACGGTGAGATGTCATAGGGGGGATCTAGGCGTCTTCTTAGGCGCCACATATGTCCTAGTTGCATCTATTTTCTTAGACGGAATGAACTTGGTTGATTTATTTAATGTCTCATTTTTCTCAATGTATCTTAATCCGGTTTTGTCACTATCATGCTTTTGTGAAGAAATGAAGCGATCTAGCATGTTTGTACCTATGTCAAACTGTTTCATCATTTTTTCTAGATCTATATTCCTTGATTTCAAGTTTTAAATCTCGGATTTCATTTCATAGTTTTGTGTTGTTAATGATGTGAGCTCTGATTTTAATGCGTTAATTATGCTTGAGGACTCTTCTTTTAAATCGTTTAATTGAGCCACAAGGTTTGTGTTAGACGATTCTAACAACTTCTTGTCTTTAATTAATCGTTTCTTTTCTTTTGCGAGAGTCTTTGTGAATTTATGCAATTCTAAATATTGACTAAATAAATCATCATATGAAGGTTTAGAATCAAAGTCAGAATCAGAAGATATCTCGTTTGATGCTTCGGATACAAAGCATACTTGTGCCGTCTCTTCTTCGGTATCAGTCTCAGAGTCGGATGTGTCACTCCAAGTGGAGGCCTTGAGAGCTCTTCTCCTTTGTTTAGGTTCTAAGACAAGTCTAGTTTTGGTCCGATCCTTATCAAGGCGTTTGTTCGTTTGTTTGTCCTTGTTAGGGCAGTCATATGACAAGTGTCTAAGTTTCCCGCATTCGTAGCACTTTACGTCCTTGTCATTTATTTTATTTTTATTTCTTTTAGTCGAAATAGCCTTAGGTTTGTTTTTAAATGACTTTCTCATAAATTTTCTCAAACCTTTAGCTAATAATATTAGATCATCATTGTCTAATTCAGAATCACTATCATCTACGTGATCGGAAGAAGTAGAGACGTATTCATTTGATTTAAAAGCAATGGTCTTACCTTGTTTTGATGTTGATTCCGATTTCCTTAATGTAAGTTTGTTTTCGTATACCTTTAGCGATCCGATTAGTTCCTCCATTTTTATTGATTTCGTTTCTGTTATAGCCAAAGGAAAAAAATAAAAATAATAAATAAATAAAGAAATAAAGAGATAAATAAATTAAAAAGATGATAAACGTAGTAATAATTAAAAAAAGTTAAGGATAATAGCAAACTAAAAAAATTAATTAAGGGCGTAATTGCAGGGGGAGTAACAGACTCCCCCTAAACTAGCGCTCAATTGACGTGAATAATAAGGCAGTGGGGGGAAGCATTTGGAGGAACCAAAATAAAAAGAAAAAGAAGAGAGACGCAAGCAAGAAGAGGAACGACGGCTAGGAGGAAGAAAGAGAGGGAAGAAAAGAGAAAAAGGGAGAAAAGAGGGAAGAGGAAAAGATAAGAAGGAGAGGAGAGAGAAGGAAAAGAAGGCAACTGGGTATATTTCAATCGCGTAGTGTTGTCTGCAATCCAAGTAGGTTCCCTTTTCTCCCTCTAAATTGGTACAATCCAAGCATGCTTTATGATATATTATGTGTTTTTGTTGCTTTAATTGTTAAATTCCATAGCATACTGTTAATTCTGTGAGAAGCATGAAAGCTGCAGACTGTGGTTGTGTATACTCTATTTTGCGTGCTTTGGATTTGATGTTAGGAAAAAATTTGATAATCAAAATAGCACACTATTAACATGTTTAAGGTTTTATTTAGATGTTGTTTTGGCCTTAGAATAGGTTCCCATAGACTGGAAATAGGCAAAAATGTAAATCGGGGTCGAAAAACGGCCGTCGGAGGGCGTCAGTGCGCCGCACGCGCCGTCGGAAATGGCCGTGCATGGGCTGCACGCACCTATTGCATATCTGTGCTGGGAATTTTGATTTATATAAAAAAGGGACATTAGGGCCGGCCTGTCGGCGCAGACCAGGCTAGCCCCTTAGTGGGCCACGGTCTGCAGCTGCAGGACCAGCCCAATTGCTATTGTATATAAAAAAAGGGAAGCTGGTAGCGGGCCGGGCCGGATGGCCAGCAGACTGGACCAGACACTGGCTAGACCAGACACTCTCCGGCCCAATTACTATTGTGTTTAAGTTGTTTCTAATTATTTACTATTAGATGTGGAACTTACGAGGCATGACACATAGTAGGGCATGCATCACGATGTTGCACATTCTCTATATGGAGTGAATTACATTTTCGCATTCATATGCTTACGTGATATCATGTTATGTGCTATGTGTTATATCATTATTGTATGTTTCGTTTTTGTACTAGTTGGAGGCAGGTGTCTACTGAGTGATTTCCCGTCACTCACCCCTACTCTCCCCCCTCCAGGTGAGCAGGAAGAGACCTATGACTATGACTTTGTTGAGGACGGGGCTGACACGGTAGAGTGGGCAGATTGACGGTCGCACCTAGGATACGAGAAGACCTGCGACTGTTCATCTTTATCTTCTTTGGGATCTCATCAGACATCACCTTGTTTAGTACGATAGACTCTAGATGCTAGCTTGTTGACTTTATTGTCGTGACATATTTATTGTTTCTATGGAGGATTGTCTTTTATTCATATGAATTAATGTTATGGTATTTTGTTTCCGCGAGAAAAAAAAATTCTACGTCTTTTCGGATATGTAGAAAGTTGATTCGACGCTTTGTATTCTCCTTAGCGAGATGTGGCAGGTGCACCGTTCCCGATGCTAGGGTTCAGGAGCGGGACGCTACAGGTGATATCAGAGCTAAGGCTTCAGATCTGCTTTGGAAATGCAGGATTAAATAGGTCACCTAGACATAAGATATGATCTTTTCCTGGAAACGACAAGTATACCCCTAATAAATGACGACATTAGTGGCTCAGTAGCAGATATAGATGGCTCACCTGCAGCAGCAGCAGGAGCAGAAGCAGCCATCACCACCACCCCCCCTAGGACTTCGTTTCTTCTATAAGGAGATGCAGCACTCCCGGGTACCAATGTTTAGGGGCACCACACGGCCAGATGAGGCCGAAATTTGGTTGAAGAATGTGACCGAGCAGCTGCAGTTATTGTAGGTTCCGGATGATCTGAAGGTGGAGGTGGTCGTTCCATTCCTTAAAGGTGATGCTAGGGAATGGTGGCTTGGTGTGCAGTGCCGGTTGACCCCATAATTGACTTGGGCCCAGTTCCGGAAAGAGTACCAGAGGCACTATGTTCCTGAGAGTGCCATATAGAGAAGGATGACTAAGTTCCAGTTACTTACATAGGGGACCATGACGGTGGACCAGTACTCGGAGAGATTCCATGCACTAGGGAGATACATGCCTTCCGTTATGGATAACAAGAAGGCAAAGATGTCGAAGTTCAAGACTGGACTGAACCATCGCATTCAGTCCTTGATTATTTGTGTAAGACTGAGGACCTTTGAGGAGCTGCTGGAGGTATGCCGGGATGTCGAGAGTGATCTTAGGAGGGTCGTAGCAGATGACCGGGCGAAGAGGCCATGGGAGGAGTATCGTTCTTGGAGACCAATGAGATTGCTTAAGGTACCCCGCCGCCAGCAGCCGGGAAGCTCTTTTCGACCACCGCATCAGCAAAGACTGTTTGCCCAGCCACTTGCCATCGAGGAACTAGCGGTGACTGATGCACAGCCAGTGAGGGTGGTGGCCCCCACTACACCATGTGTCCAGTGTGGACACTTTTATCTCGGTCAGTGCTGGAGGACCAGGGACGTTTGCTACAGATGCGGCACCCTAGGGCACTTTGCCAGAGTTGCCCCGCGCATGGACAGGCACCCCCTCCACAGCACAGCCAGACACAGCAGAAGGGGAGGCCGAAGATTAATGTCCGGACACATGTCATGAGACACGACGACGTCAAGGAGACCAACAACATCGTAGCAGGTACATTTAATTTAGCGTTAAAATTTCAGTTTACTTTGAATACCTTTCTTTCTTGTGGTTACATGTTATAGGCATAACTTTGCACATGTTAGGTGAGATATTGATTAACAAGGTTCCAGCCTACGTACTTTTTGATAGTGGGGTCAACCATTCATTCATTGCCAGGAGGTTCGTCAAGAGTTTGGATACTCCACTGGAATAACTCGAGATTCCTTACCGCGTCCAAACCGCCGGTGATCAGGTGTTTATATCGCACTACCAGTACAAGGACTGCCCATTGGATATTAACGAGCTGGAATTCATTGCGACTCTGATTCCGATCCAGATGCAAGATTTTGATGTCATTATGGGCATGGATTTTCTGGCTAAGTATGAGGCCACGATAGACTGTCTTCAGAGGCAGGTCTGCATGCAGACGCAGAGTAAGCAGGAAACCACCTTCCAAGGGGATTTCAAGTTGCAGAAGGCGCCCAAAAAGATCTGCATGAGTGCAGCGCAAGTGCACATGGAATTGAGAAAAGGTAATCAAGGTTTTCTTGTATATGCTATTGGTGCAGAAAAAGAGGTACCCTCGATAGATTGGATACCTATGGTGAATGAGTAGAAAGATGTATTTCCCGACGAGCTGCTAGGACTACTGCCCAGTCGGGAGGTAGAGTTTGAGATTAATCTGCTGCCCGGTGCTGACTCGATATCGAAGGCACCGTACAGAATGGCTCCAGCTGAGCTGAAGAAGTTGTAAGAGCAATTGTAGAAGTTACCGGATCGGAAGTTCATCCGACCCAGTGTCTCACCCTGGGGGGCTCTTGTCTTGTTTGTGAAGAAGAAGGATGGCAATATGAGGCTTTGCATTGATTATCGGGAGATTAATAAGATCATCATCAAGAACAAATATCCTCTACCTCGCATCGTGGACCTCTTCGATCAATTAAAGGTACCCGTTAATCAATGTAACTCATAATGAATATTATGGAATTTTCCAATTAATTCTGCAACTTTGCATTCTTCAGGGTGCTAAGGTATTCTCAAAGATTGATCTTCGATCCGGGTATCATCAGCTAAGGATTAAAGCAGAGGACGTAGCGAAGACTGCCTTCCGCACTAGATATGGCCACTATGAGTTTTTAGTGATGCCATTCGGTCTGACTAATGCTCCCACAGCCAGCTTGATAAGTTTGTGGTGGTTTTTATTGATGATATACTGGTCTATTCTCCGGACGAAGATTCGCAGGAGAAGCATCTGAGGGAGGTTCTAGAAACTCTCAGGCAAAAGAAGCTATATCCCAAGTTTAGTACGTGCGAATTCTGGCAGAGGAGCGTTGCTTTCTTGGGACACGTGGTCTCAGAGGAGGGAATTTCTGTTGATCCTAAGAAGATTAAGGCTATCACTGATTGGCCCAGGCCGACCAACATGACTGAAGTGAGGATTTTTCTGGGCTCTGCTGGCTGCTACCGGAAGTTTGTAGAAGGGTTCTCGTCTATTGCGGTGCCACTGAGCAGGTTGACTCAGAAAAAGTCAAAGTTTGTATGGACCGCTAAGTGCGAGCAGAGCTTTGCAGAACTTAATAGGCGATTGATGACGGCTCCTATACTTGCTCAACCCTCAAGCTCGGAAGGGTTTATCATCTATAGCGACGCATCGAAGAATGAACTAGGTATATGCATAAGACTTCCATTAAGTTCTATATGCATTACAATATGGTCTAACCTCTTTCTTTTCAGGATGTGTCTTGATGCAGAACGACAAAGTTATTGCTTATGCTTCACGCAAGTTGAAGCCATATGAGCAGAATTATCTGACTCACGACCTGGAGCTAGCTGCCGTGGTTTTCGCACTTAAGATTTGGCGTCATTATCTTTATGGAGTGAAGTGCGAAGTATTTACGGATCATAAGAGTTTGAAGTACTTATTCACTTAGAAGGAGCTAAACATGCGATAGAGGAGATGGCTTGAGTTGTTGAAGGACTATGACTTGACTATTAGCTACCATCCGGGGAAGGCGAACCGAGTTTCGGATGCACTGAGTAGGAAGTCCAGCCATGTCAGACAGACGCCGTTGGAGAGGGATATGGCAGAGTTAGATCTTGATATCATGGACTCCACAACTAATGTTTTAGCAGCACTGATTATTACTCCATCTCTAATTGAGCAGAACAAAGAGGCGCAGAAGAGAGATGTAGCGCTTAGTGAGATCCGAGAGAAGATGATGACCAATCAGGTTGATGGATTTCAAATACATAATGATGGTAGCATGTGGTTTCAGGGGAGACTGTGTATTCCGGAGGATCAGGATCTCAGAAGAGCAGTATTGAAGGAGGCGCATAACTCAAAGTTGTTGATTCATCCGGGTGCTACGAAAATGTATAATGACTTGAGGAAGCATTATTGGTGGAGCAGAATGAAGAGACATATAGCCGAGATTATTGAGAGGTGTTTGGTGTGTCAGATTGTCAAGGCGGAACATCAGAGACCAGGGGTTTGTTGATGCCGTTAGAGATCCCTGAATAGAAGTAGGAGCATATGACGATGGATTTTGTGATGGGTCTTCCGAGAACGAGAAATGGTAATGGTATGATCTGGGCGATTGTGGATAGATTGACTAAGTCTGCTCATTTTCTACCTGTACCGAATGATGTGACCTTGGATAAACTGGTTACGCTTTACATCAACAACATCATCAGTTTACATGGAATCCCAGTCCGTATTGTCTCCGATCGAGATCCGAGATTCACTTCTAGGTTTTGGTCGGCATGTCAGAGGAGAATGGGGACTGAGCTGCGTTTGAGCACTGCATTCCACCTGCAAATGGATGAGCAATCAGAGAGGACGATACAGACATTGGAAGATATGTTGAGAGCTTGCACCATCGATTTCAAGGGGAACTGGGATGGTATGATCAAGTTGATAGAGTTTTCCTACAACAACAGTCATCATTGCGCCATCGGCATGGCACCATTTGAGGCGCTCTATGGGTATAAGTGTAGATCCCCTATCCATTGGGATGAAGTTGGAGAGTGCGCTATTACTGGTCCTAAGCTGGTTGAGCAAACCAAGGAGAAGATTAAGTTGATTCGGGAAAGGCTTAAGGTTGCTCAAGATAGAAGTAAGAGATGTGCTGACTCGAAGAGGCATCCGTTGGAGTTTAATGTGGGAGAAAAGGTTTACCTGAAAGTGTCGCCTATGAAAGGTGTTGCAAGATTTGGTCTGAAGGGTAAACTGAGGCCTCAGTACATTGGCCCTTATGAGGTGCTCGAAAGGATTGGTTCGCTAGCTTACCGTTTGGCGTTACCCCCGACGCTAGCTCAAGTGCACAATGTGTTTCATGTATCCCAGCTGAGGAGGTACATCCCGGATCCGAGTCACGTACTGGATCCACCGCCTTCGAAGATCAGACTGGACACATCATATGAAGAGACTCATGTTCGAATAAAAAGTTAGACGGGCCCGACAGTTACTAGGATTGCTACCTCGTCCGCAACAGCGTGAGACCCGGTACCATTAAGATAACTGAAGTAGGTCATGCCTCTACTTTGACAGTACTGTCGGAATGCGGCTAGGTCTAAGCTGAGATCGTAGTACTAAGGAATGATTTATATTAGCATGATAGAAAGTAAGTAATGATTTATAAGCGTATTGATCAGTAGAGTTTGGTAAAAGATATTGTTCAAAGGAGTTTATAGTTTACGATTAAGGTGCCGAATTTAAAATTACCAAAAGAGGCCGAAGATATTAGTCTCATTAGAGATATTGATCGATAGTGATAGGTGAGAATCGGCTATATTGAGTGTTGGAATGATAAATTGTCAACAAATCCTTAGTTAAGTGTTGACTTCTAGAAACATCGAGTTACTTGGCCAGAATCTAGTAGGCTTGAATTGAAATAGAGTAAACATAAAAAAGTAGGAGTTGCATTTCATGTGAAATTTAACAAGGTTAAACTTTGTTGTTGAAATAACCAAGTAAAACAGAACGATGGATCAGTGTTGCAAGCGGAAACATGGTGAATTAAAATACCTTAAGTCGATTAATATTTAGCGTGCCATGCTAGGATTGGACAATTTAAGTTAAGGATTTTATCATAGTAGGCGAATGTTAGAATTATAAGAAACAATACATAGACGGATTTTTTTATTTGAAAATAAGGATGGATTGTAGAAATTATATGAAGTATCGGACTATCATTGTTTTCAGGTGGTCAAATATTTTCAGATAAGCACGTAACCCACGATACACCTGTCTTTTAAACATTCAAAAATTTTTGCTTCTAAGTATTTCAACTAATTCGTTTTTATATAGTCTACTAACTTCCCAAGCCTACATTTTCTTTCTGAATTTGTATATAAACGTAACGAAATTTCAACTACTCTTACAACTCTGAAAAATAGATACATTTTTTTCAAAGAGTGAGATGTTTACATATTTCTTGAACAATATTTCAAACTTTCGCTTTTGGTTATAATAGTTTTGTCAAAATAAATTCTATTTGTCGACTATCGATATTGCAAGCATTTTATCCATTAAATGTTCCAAAGTTATTTATTCGCTTGCAAGGAAATCACTTAATTCTTTTGCAAAACAAACCATAGCTTTCAAAATAGATATTTCTTTTGGGAAAGAAAAAGACATCCTGTTCAAATTGTTTTATAAAAGAAATTTTACGATTGTTGTGTCTCAATTGTTTTTAAAGTGTTTTACTTGTAATAGTTTTACGAACAAGTTATGTCATTATTTTATTAAAAGGTCATGTGAAACACCGCTTTCCGAAAACAAATATGTAATCCTTTGGTTCTAGTATTTACAAAAATTAGAATGAATATTATTTTAAATTATTCAAGCTATATTCGAAATTATAGCTACATAAGCTACATTTTTACTTAAAGAAAAACATGTTAATAAACATATTTCGAATACTAGGATATTGATGATATCGCTAAAGAAGTAAGTGCAAGATCATACAGTTAGTTCATAAGTATACAGGAATTAATTTTGGAGGACTTGGTTTTGTGTAAAGGAGAATAATGATGAACCTATTGGAGAACTCAATGGATGTTTAGTTTGATTACGTATCTAGGAAATGAATCACATATGATTAGTTTTGAGAATTTCAAATTGTAGAATACAATTATATAAGTTGAATGATACACGTTAAGTGAGAATTGTGGGCTTAACGACTTAAAAGTGAGGTTGATATTGTTATGCCCCGTAAATCTTTGTGCGTAAGATATGCATGAAATAGGCATGCACACACGTCAACAACATACCTTCCTTTCATATACTACACATAATATAAAAACATATATATAAATTAAAATATACATGCATGTACGGCTTTGAAGAAGAGAAAAATATATATATATATTATACATGCATTAGACATATGCACACACTTTGAACAATAACGAAAGATATATATATATATACTACATATCTTTTGCACAGAAAAAGTAAACAAAATAAAATAAAAGCTTAGAAACCTAAACATTCTAGGAAAAGAATAATAAAGATATAGAATTCCATTACCATTCAAAGTTCTAATTATATTAGGATTATACATATACAAATATATATATATATATATATATACATATAACATTATTTTTGTCCAAAACTTCTCCCCCCAAAACCCTCAGCATACTCACGGCGGCTAGGCTGCCCTATTTCATCCTGCTGTTGCCGTCAGCAACAAAGAAACCAAAGAAGGGAGATTCAATCCCTTTGCCTTCAGATATTCTTTATTTTTCTTTCTTTCTGACATCATCTTCAAATAAGGATTATTTTTTTGACTAAATTTTCTTGAATGTTGCCATGAACGGCACCCCTCACCAATTTCGACATCCGAAATAAAAAGAGAGTATTTTTAGTTTTTGGGCAGATGCTAAGCATATTGTATTTAAGAAGAAGCAGGATGGAAGAACACTAGCACACAGCCATTCACTAATGAATCGAATATTGATCTTCTTGTTGGAGAGCCACCTAGTGGCAGAATCGAAATTGTGAGATTTGAAACAATTCTATTATGCCTCTGGTCTGATGGCAATTTTGTTCGCCACCAGTGCAGTCTCATAACTTGCATACCATAGAATTCTTGTATTGATCAATTGGATACTTTTAATTGAAATCGAATCCTGAGGTCGTGGAGCACCAGCAAAAGAAAATAGCAGTATATATATGTTGATTCGAGCCTAGAGGAGAAGGAAGTTAATTCGTCAAAAAGGTAGGTGCATACTATTTATTCCCTCAAAATGGTATGAAGATTGCATGCTCAAAACGGTATTTTTATGTGTTTATTGTATTCTTTTATTCTTGACTCGATCATGATCTTATTACTTGTATAAACTGATAAATCTATTTATATGTATGTATATGTTTAAATCGTTTTCGTGTGTGCATGTGAGGATGTATTTTATGTGTCCTGCTGCTTTAAACGTGTGATAGGAATTGTGTCTGGGAAATAGGTAATTTACATATTTGAAGGATTGCAAGTTACTGCTGTTGTCTAAATGAAAGGGGAAAGGAATATGAATTGCTGAGGGTGTTTGTTTTAGTTTTTGTTTGTTGGTTTGCGTGCCCTGGGGAATGGATTAATATTTATGCATGAATTATGCCGATTTCTGTGCTGTATATATATAATTAAAAATAATAATAATAAACGGCAAAGGGTTTGGCCATTTCGGCCAACCCAATTTAATTTAATAAAAAAAAGGGCGAAGGGTTTGGCCTTTCGGCTGAACCCAATTTAATTAAAAAAAGTAAAATAAAATAAAATAATAAAATAACTAGACTAAGTAATGGGAGACGGATGTGGTACAGAGGAAAGTAATGGCGGCTGTGTGGTGTTCCTGCATTCATGGCACGTGCATTGCATGAGGTATACTGCGTCTATAGGGCGTGGGTATCGGGATGACTTACCGTGTCTATAGGGCACCAGGGTCATGAGACATACTGCGTCTATAGGGCGTGGGTGTCCAAACGGCTAGTGGTGGCTAGAGACCACGACGCTGGATTTAGGACCCGGGAGCATGCATTGCATATATGTCTAGGGGCATAATGCATGACATGATTCTCGTTGCGTGTGACACGTTGATTGAGCATGCATCACGTACTTGCGCATTTTTATGTGGAGTGCTTTACCTTTCCGTATAAGCCATGCTATCATGTTTTATGTGTTATGTGTTGATATCTTTTTGGGTATGTACTCTTTGTATTGTTTTGAGAGGCACCTACTGGGTGATTACCATCACTCACCCCTACTATTCCATATGTAGCCGAGACGGAGTATGATTATATTTTCCTCGAGGATGGTGCCGATGTCGTGGAGTGGGCCGAGTGACCAGTAGATATGATTGCGGCGAGGGCAGAGACGGGCTGTTTATGATATTCTTGGGGTGACATTGAGATTTATATTTTTACGCTAGTACGTTGAGACATTTCTTTTAGACTTTTAATTCAGACAGTTGACTTTGACTTGTAGGGCATGGTCAGCCTAATAATGATGTCTTTATCTTATTGAGGTTCATTAAATTCTAATTAGTGTTGTGTTTAATCGTTTCCGCAAAAAAAGAAAAAAAAATTCTATGCCAACACTGACGTGTAAGAAGTTGTTGTGACGCTTTGTATTCTCCTTAGTGAGATACGGCGGGTGCACCGTTACCGAGGGTGGAGCTCGGGAGCGGGGCGCTACAGGTGGTATCAGAGCCGAGGATGCAGATCCGCCTCGGAAACGCAGGCTTAATTAGATCACTTAGACATAAGTTACGATCTTTTATAAAGTTTCGATTTCACCCCTAATAAACAAAGTAGACTTAAGATATGATCTTAGACTTAGGCTATGATCGGGTTATGGGAGGTGCGTGACGATGGTGAGCTTTTCTTGTCTAATTACCATTTTACCTCGTGTCTAACCCTTTTAACTCGCTATTGACTAATCTGATTTATTTTCATGAACTGGAATTACAGAAATGCCTCTACGACGTGAGCCAGCTGAAAATAGTGGTGAGAACCACCAGAATCAGGGTATAATTTCCAAGCACTTGAAGATGCTATAGTCACCATGACCAACACCTTAGCACAGTAGCGCCTGCTGCTGAACTAGCATGCACTGCCTCTACCACCATTGGACTCGGACCTGAGATTCTTCGACAAAGAGATGCAGAGGAGTGATGGCGCAGCCAACCGACACCGCCGGTCACTTGGATCTAATTTCGGAATAAGTTTAAGAAGTACTATGTATTCAACAGTGCGATCTTCAAGAGCGTGGCTTTAGATCCACGGCAGAAACATAGATTTAGGCCATGATCTTAGAAATTAAGTTACGATTTTGCCCCTAAGTCACGATCTTAGACATAAGTCCCGATTTTTAGTCGTAAGCAATGATTATGGACTGGGCATGCTATTGGAAATAAAATATGGCCTTATAAATTAAATGATGATCATACTTGTAAGTCACAGTTTTAGACCTAAGCAACGATCTTGATTAAGAGCTGATCTTCGACTTAAGCATTAATTTTAGACATAAATGTTGATTATGTACTAAGTATGACTTGGAAATACAACATGATTTTGGGGGTTAAGTTATGACCTTGCCCATAAGTTACGATTTTAGACTTAGAGAATGACGATATGAAATATCAGATCTAGAAATTTAGTGGTGACCTGAACAATAGGTGATGATTTGCACATAAGCACTGATCTTAGTCTTAAGCTGTGATTATATTCTAAGCATGGATCGTAGAAATAAGTAATGGTTTTAGACGTAAGAAATGATGATACCAAGGTTCGATTCTAGAAATAAGTCATGACATTAGACCTAAGTGATGATCAAATAAGGGATATGCCCACGTATACCTAGGACACTCTATACAACTCTGAACTATTTGCCTTACATAAGTGCTGACTATAACCCTTTGTGTAATTCCTTAGATCTGACCCCTGCAAACCCGGTACCATTGTGATAAATAAAACGGGTTCATGCATTTCTTTAACAGTAATGTTCGAACGTGGCTAGGTCTGAGTTGTGATCATAGTTCCTAAGCAATGAAAATGATTTTAGTAGAATGATCGAGACTAAAGAAAGGATTTATTGGCGTTATGATCTGTAGAGCGTGGCAAAGAATATCGTATAAGTGGTTTATAGTTACAATTAAGATGTTGAATTTCGGGTTATCGATAGGCCGAAGATATTAGTCTTATTAAGGATATTGATTGGCAGAGATAAGCGAGCTTTACAAAAAAAACAGTGGAATGACAAATTATTACAAAATTGGGTTAAGTGTTGATTCCTTAGAACGCATAAGTACTGATGTATCGAGTAGGATTGAATTGAAATAGAGTAAGAATGAACAAGTAGAGGTGCTTTCTAGGTGAGATCTAACTAAATTAGAATCAGCGGTTGAAATAACCAAGTGAAGAAGTACAATGAATCAGTGTGGCACGCGGAAGCATGGTGAATTAGAATACCCTAAGTCGATCAATATTAGTGTGTCATGCTACGATTGAACAACTTAAGTTAAAGATTTGTAATAGACGGTACATAGGTGGATTTTCACTCACATTAAGGGGTGATTTAGAAGATTATACGAAGTATTGGACTATTATTTTTCAAATAGTAAAATGTTTTCTTTTAAGCACGTAGACCGATATATATTCTATATTTCAAAGGTATTTCAAAGATTTTTGCTACTAAATATTTTAGCTAGTTTTGTTTTTTTATACAGTCTAGTAACTTTACAAGTCTATACTCCTTTCTGAATTTGTATAGCTCTAATGGAATTTCGGTCACCTCTGACAAAACTGGTATATATTTTAAAATAATGAGGTTTCGAAGAATGATATGTTTACATATTCCTTACAATTCTCAAACTTTTTTTTAGCTATATTTATTTTGCCAGAATAAATTCTATTTGTCAACTATCAATATTGCAAGCATTTTACCATTAAATGCTTTTGAATATATTTATCTGTTTGCGATAAACTCATTTAATTTTGCGAAGCATAAATAGTTTCAAAATATATGTACTTATTTTTGAAAAAGAGAGGTACCGCAAAAAAAAATTTGTTTTATAAAAATTTATATTTGCTGAATTTTCGATCGTCGTATTTTGCGAAACAAAACATAGCTTTCAAAATATATATATTTCTTTGAAAAGAAAAAGTCACCGTGTTCAAATCACTTTGTAAAAAAAAGTACTTTTACGATTTTTGTGTCTCAATTGTTTTAAAGTATTTTTAATCGTAATACTTTTGCGAACAAGTTATATGATTGTTTAATAAGTGGTCATTTGAGACACCATGTTGCAAAAACAAACGATATTTTGGTTATGTGTTTACAAAAAAAAATTAGAATAGATATTATTTTAAACAGTTAAAGTCGTATTCCAAATGGTAGCTATGTAAGCTACTTTTCTTTTAAGTTGAAGAAAAATATGTCCATATACATACTTCGTATATCAGGCTGTGGATGATATCTCTGAGAAAAGTAAGGACATGATCATAGAGCTAGTTTGTAAGTATATAAGAATTGATTTCGAGTACCTGATTCTATAACTATAAAGTGTAATGATTAATATAAGGGTAGACTCGATGGATACTTCGGATGATCATGTAAATGGGAGATGAATTATATATGACGAGTTAAGAATACGAAATTATAAATCACAAAAAAAAAATTGAATGATACACGTCAAGTGGCATAAGTAGAGCTTTATAAGTTATAATTTTAGAGAATTAAGTAAAGATTATAGTACACCTAAGAACTGATTTTAAAAGACTGCTGAGGACCGCAGATATAACTACGCTATAAATCGATGACTGGGGTATGGAACACCCGGTATGATAACAATACCCCTAAGTTTGATCTTAGAGTTTTATGATCTTAAGTAAGCGGAGAATAATGGACTTAGAAACTACCCTGTAGGGTACAAAGAATGATTTTCGAAGCCTTAGTATATGATAAGAAAGTGAAATGATTAATTTATCACAATATGCAACAGATATTTATCATGATCATTATCCAAGTGAATGATTAAGTAGAACCATACTAAGCCATTGATCACGCCCCACGCAAGTTTCGAGGACGAAACTTATTGTAAGGGGGGAGGTATGTTATGCCCCGTAAATCTTTGTGCGTAAGATATGCATGAAATAGGCATGCACACACGTCAACAACATACCTTCCTTTCATATACTACACATAATATAAAAACATATATATAAATTAAAATATACATGCATGTACGGCTTTGAAGAAGAGAAAAATATATATATATATTATACATGCATTAGACATATGCACACACTTTGAACAATAACGAAAGATATATATATATATATATATATATATATATATATATATATATACTACATATCTTTTGCACGGCAAAAGAAAAAGTAAACAAAATAAAATAAAAGCTTAGAAACCTAAACATTCTAGGAAAAGAATAATAAAGATATAGAATTCCATTACCATTCAAAGTCCTAATTATATTAGGATTATACATATACAAATATATATATATATATATATATACATATAACATTATTTTTGTCCAAAACTTCTCCCCCCAAAACCCTCAGCATACTCACGGCGGCTAGGCTGCCCTATTTCATCCTGCTGTTGCCGTCAGCAACAAAGAAACCAAAGAAGGGAGATTCAATCCCTTTGCCTTCAGATATTCTTTATTTTTCTTTCTTTCTGACATCATCTTCAAATAAGGATTATTTTTTTGACTAAATTTTCTTGAATGTTGCCATGAACGGAACCCCTCACCAATTTCGACATCCCAAATAAAAAGAGAGTATTTTTAGTTTTTGGGCAGATGCTAAGCGTATTGTATTTAAGAAGAAGCAGGATGGAAGAACACTAGCACACAGCCATTCACTAATGAATCGAATATTGATCTTCTTGTTGGAGAGCCACCTAGTGGCAGAATCGAAATTGTGAGATTTGAAACAATTCTATTATGCCTCTGGTCTGATGGCAATTTTGTTCGCCACCAGTGCAGTCTCATAACTTGCATACCATAGAATTCTTGTATTGATCAATTGGATACTTTTAATTGAAATCGAATCCTGAGGTCGTGGAGCACCAGCAAAAGAAAATAGCAGTATATATATGTTGATTCGAGCCTAGAGGAGAAGGAAGTTAATTCGTCAAAAAGGTAGGTGCATACTATTTATTCTCTCAAAATGGTATGAAGATTGCATGCTCAAAACGGTATTTTTATGTGTTTATTGTATTCTTTTATTCTTGACTCGATCATGATCTTATTACTTGTATAAACTGATAAATCTATTTATATGTATGTATATGTTTAAATCGTTTTCGTGTGTGCATGTGAGGATGTATTTTATGTGTCCTGCTGCTTTAAACGTGTGATAGGAATTGTGTCTGGGAAATAGGTAATTTACATATTTGAAGGATTGCAAGTTACTGCTGTTGTCTAAATGAAAGGGGAAAGGAATATGAATTGCTGAGGGTGTTTGTTTTAGTTTTTGTTTGTTGGTTTGCGTGCCCTGGGGAATGGATTAATATTTATGCATGAATTATGCCGATTTCTGTGCTGTATATATATAATTAAAAATAATAATAATAAACGGCAAAGGGTTTGGCCATTTCGGCCAACCCAATTTAATTTAATAAAAAAAAGGGCGAAGGGTTTGGCCTTTCGGCTGAACCCAATTTAATTAAAAAAAGTAAAATAAAATAAAATAATAAAATAACTAGACTAAGTAATGGGAGACGGATGTGGTACAGAGGAAAGTAATGGCGGCTGTGTGGTGTTCCTGCATTCATGGCACGTGCATTGCATGAGGTATACTGCGTCTATAGGGCGTGGGTATCGGGATGACTTACCGTGTCTATAGGGCACCAGGGTCATGAGACATACTGCGTCTATAGGGCGTGGGTGTCCAAACGGCTAGTGGTGGCTAGAGACCACGACGCTGGATTTAGGACCCGGGAGCATGCATTGCATATATGTCTAGGGGCATAATGCATGACATGATTCTCGTTGCGTGTGACACGTTGATTGAGCATGCATCACGTACTTGCGCATTTTTATGTGGAGTGCTTTACCTTTCCGTATAAGCCATGCTATCATGTTTTATGTGTTATGTGTTGATATCTTTTTGGGTATGTACTCTTTGTATTGTTTTGAGAGGCACCTACTGGGTGATTACCATCACTCACCCCTACTATTCCATATGTAGCCGAGACGGAGTATGATTATATTTTCCTCGAGGATGGTGCCGATGTCGTGGAGTGGGCCGAGTGACCAGTAGATATGATTGCGGCGAGGGCAGAGACGGGCTGTTTATGATATTCTTGGGGTGACATTGAGATTTATATTTTTACGCTAGTACGTTGAGACATTTCTTTTAGACTTTTAATTCAGACAGTTGACTTTGACTTGTAGGGCATGGTCAGCCTAATAATGATGTCTTTATCTTATTGAGGTTCATTAAATTCTAATTAGTGTTGTGTTTAATCGTTTCCGCAAAAAAAGAAAAAAAAATTCTATGCCAACACTGACGTGTAAGAAGTTGTTGTGACGCTTTGTATTCTCCTTAGTGAGATACGGCGGGTGCACCGTTACCGAGGGTGGAGCTCGGGAGCGGGGCGCTACAGATATAATGATATTCGTGACATATACTAGGTGAATGGATCGAGTAGAATGATACTAAGTTGTTGACTATATAATAAGCAAGTTTCGAGGACAAAACTTATTGTAAGGGGGGAAGAATGTTATGACCCGCATTTATCAAAAATACAAAATATAATTATGTAATTTTTTTTGTGCGGTAAAAAAAGAGATAAAATAAAAAAATTATTACTTAATCCCCTTAACTCCCCACTACCCCATTTTATTCCTATAACCTCCACCATAAACTCCCATTAACCCCTACTATCTCCCTTAATTTCCCTACTTAAACAAGTCTTAAACTATTATTTACCCTCATAAATTCCAGCCAATTATTTTAAGTAAAAAAAAGGTGTTGCCGTGGGATATGAAAGAGTGGAAGGAGAGGGAAAAAGAGAAGAAAAAGAATGAGAAGGAGAAGAAGAAATTTTGATCCAACCCAACCCCGATTCCAACTACGATATAGTATAATCCAAAAAAAGTAAGTAATCTTCCTATATTTGCTATGCTTTTGTAAAACCTACGTGTTTATTTTGATATCAACATTGGATCATGCATAAGTATTATTGTTTTTATAGATTGTTGTATCTATACATGTATTCATGGAGGCCAGGTCGATTTTATATGCATGTGTGTAAGATGAATATTTTCTTGAGTGTATGGACGAAACTTTGAAAGCCACAGGCCTTACGTAGGTAAGGAACGTATATGTATAATTGGAGAAGTATTTCCATGTGAAATCATTAAATATGTATAGATTATAGATACATATGCAAAATTGCCTTGGAATTGTGTCTCTGGCCGAATGTTTTTGGAATTTCAAAGGGGTTTGGAATTCGGCCAATAGGGTGTTGATGAGCCAAACGAAGGCTAGATAAACGTTCCTAGGACTTTGTCTTCTACTCCAAATTGATTTGAATCTCAGCTATGGCAAAGAACATCACAATGACACCCCTTGAACTGTAACCGTTTGTTCTTGGCTTAATTTATGCCAAAACCTCTTCCTCTTTGGCATTCCAACACATCTAAAACCTCATTGAGACCCTAAGATGCTGTAAACCAAAAATGAAGTAAAATACTAACAAGTTCTAGGCTATGAACTTAGAAGAAAACCGTTAGTGGTTTTAAACTTCAACTAGAAAAGTTGAGAATTCCTTAAGGAAATTTTGATTGAAAGATGTTTGAAATTGTTTTATAATTGTTGTTTGTACATTCAGCTTCCTATGCTATTTATAACAAATGAAAATGACAAAGAGTACAATGTTTAAAGTACAATGTACAAGACTAAAAATGACATGCTTGCTTGGAACTTGTTTGAACAACTTTCGGTTCCAAGAATTGCTGGTTGTTTTGCCGTGTAACCAAGTTTGTTTCCAGCCTTTTTTCTTGATCAATTTGATTGGATAAAACTTGGAGCAGCTTGCTTGGAATTAGGCTTTGATTGGTTGAGAGTGTGGCTTTGAATTTTCAAAAGAATGAAGCTTAATCCAACATTTCTTCCATGCTAGTTTTCAGCCACAATTTTGATTGGTTAACACATTGAGCAGCTTGCTTTGAATTGCATTTGATTGGTGGCAACTTTGGTGTTGAATTTTCAAAGGAATTAGCTACAACCAGCCGTCCTTCTTCTAGGTTTTGATTGGATCAAATTTTGTGCAGCTTGCTTGCTTTTCTTCCCTTGTTTTTGATTGGTTTGTACATTTGCTAGACTCCTTTCTATTGGTTCATGAAATGAGCAGCTTGTTTCAACCATTTTAACATGAGGAACAATTCTGAATTTGACATGAGTGCTTGTCACCTCCTTGCTTGTAAGCTACTTGCTTATCACCTCCTTGCTTGAACAAAAATTCAGGTTTGAGTTGCATCTTCAAGCTTTGTTTGAACAATGATATCATCCGATCAGATGGGACATGGATCGATCTGTGTTCATGCTTCTTCAATGTAAAGCTCTCTTTGACCTATCTTCAAAGACACCAAGCAACAAACACAATATGCACAACATAGATGACATGTCCTAAGGGTTAGTTAGGCAATAAGACATAAGAACTAGCACTAGTGTGTGCGGAGTGAACACTGAAATGTCATGTCTTACAGAACTAACACATGACAATAAATGATACATGAAAATATGTTGTGTTGACCCCATCCTGGGCTCATCAGGTGTTAAAGTTGGTATGACTGAATTTGCTGAGGGTTAGAAGTATTTTGTATGATTTCATGTAATGAGCAATTTAGGGTTTTGAATTTAATTTTGGGATAAAATAATTTTGAAAAGCTTGGATTTTGTGAAACCCGTATTTGTATTTTTGTATCGAAATCTTGGATCATACATAAGTACGTGCGTATGCATAGATGAATGTATATATGTGTATGCGTGTGGCTGAATATTTATATACATGTATTTATATATATGTAGGCGATTGAAAAATATGTGAAATTTGTGAAATTGAAGTGTTGTACTACCGTGAACAAGGGGCTGAAAGTTTGAAAATGTTATATGATTATTTAAAGAATCCATATGTGAATCATATATGATACATTTATATATAATTTGCATAAAATATATATATGTTTGGAACTGCTAATTTTCTGTTTGTGCTTAGTGGCCAATATTGTGCATGGACATTTTTGGAAGTGTGGGCCGCTATATTTTTTTTTGGTATTATATCAAGGTTTTCTTATTAACATTTATCAACATATGAAAATATTTATGTGACCATTTATAGATAAATATGTATATGTACACGAAGTTATAGTCTTGTACCGTATATAAATATAAAATCCGAGGCTTTCATATGGCAGTGGGGGAAAATATATTTTGGTCTTTTTGGCATAAGTTATGATTTTATGTGAAATAAATTCGCGTATCGGTATCGATTTTGGGAAGAAAAGTGTTATATCCCATTTTTTTATTAAGGGCAAAAGGGTCATTTGGGCTAATTAATAACTAAACCTAATTTGATTAGGAAAATTTTCCCTAAACCCTAATCAAATTTCTATTTAATCACGTGAACTTCTCTCCCTCTCCATTCTAAATAAACGCCGCCTTCCACCCAGGAAAAAAAAAGAGAGCGATTCTTGCCATTAAGCCACAAGGCCGCCGGTTTTAGGGAGGAGCAGGAGGAGCACCACCAACTCGATTCGACTCTTCAACCGCGTAGTAATTACCAAGTAGGTGCCCCCTTAACATCCGTTGAATGTAAAAGCGAAAATCTTTAATTTCTTTACGAAACCGAGATCGTGCATTAGTAATTGTGATTGTATAAATGACTGTTTATTTGATTATATGTGTATATGATGAATTGTATATCCGTATATATGTATGTTATTATTTTCGTATGAATAGCATGAAAAGATTTCATTTTTGATTTGTATACGAATAACGAAATTGGTTTGGAGGCGTGGTGATGGCGGCGCGTGGCCGGTGGTGGTGGGCTATGGTCACGTGATGCCGTACTAGTGGTGGTTAGGTGAGGGCTGTCGGCTTTGGGGGGGGGCAGTCGGCTGAGGGGGGCTGTTGGGGTTGGGGGCTGTTGGCGGCAGAAAGTTGGTGGGGGGAGGAGGGAGTGAGGGCTGAGGGTGGTGAGCCAGGGGTGAGGGAGTGGGGGTGGGGGTTGAGGGACAGTCGGTTGAGGGAGGGGAAAAGAATCGGCTGTAGGAAGGAGGGGGCTTAAGAAGTTTGAAATGATAAAGGTAAAGAATCTAAGAAATGTCACGGGAGGATTCTGAGAAGCTGAGGAGAGGTAAGGAAAATAGAAAAAAAAAAGAAAAGGAGAAAGGAAAAAAAAGGAAAATAAAGGAAAGTCTGCGTATGTGATTTCTGTGCATTCATGCATCACGACATTGTATTAAGATATGCGAGACCTAAGTCGCATATCTGTTCTGTTCTGTTAAGGTATGCGAGACCTAAGTCGCATATCTGTTCTGCTCTGTTAGGGTATGCGAGACCTAAGTCGCATATCTGTTCCGTTAGGGTATGCGAGACCTAAGTCGCATATCTGTTATGTTTTGTTAAGGTATGCGAGACCTAAGTCGCATATTTGTTCTGTTCTGTTAAGGTATGCGAGACCTAAGTCGCATTTCTGTTCTGCTCTGTTAAGGTATGCGAGACCTAAGTCGCATATCTGTTCTGTTTGGATATGCGAGACCTAAGTTGCATATCTGTTCTGTTCTGTTAGGATGTGCGAGACCTAAGTCGCATATATGTTCCGTTCTGTTAGGTCCCGGGGTCATGCATTGCACGATAGTATGTATGTTTCCGAGAATGTAGGCTTATCATGCATCATGTATGTGACATTGCATTTCACGTGCATTTCGCATGATTACGTGTTTGATTGTTTTAAGAAGTTACGACCGTTATACGTATTTGTGAAAACGTGGACAGTCTATTTTCGCATCACCGTACTTATATGTATTTCACTACTGTCCTAGCATGTATGATCTCACAGGACCGATGCAGGCAGGGTACCTACTGAGTGACGTTTTTGTCGCTCACACCGTTCGTTTTGTTTTATTGCAGACGATTCAGGGTATGATTACATATGGGTTGGAGAGGATTCTGAATGGGCACATTGGGACACGTAGACTGGTTTATGACCGATGATCAAGAAAACAGGAAGTTTTATTTTATTTATTATTTCATTGAGGACTTAGCTTAGGGATTTCATTTTTCGTACTTTACGATGTCGTTCAGAGGATTTTGACTTGATGTTGATTATATATGATTTGGGAATTTTACTTTTGATTTAGGGTTCTGAATTGATTTATTTCGCTTCCGCAATCGAATACTCTGTCGTTTTGATAAGTGCAGGAATTCGTACAGACGCCTTGTATATCCCTTAGTGGAATACGGAGGGCGTACCGGTTCTGACCCTAGGGTTCGGGACGGGGCGCTACAAAAAGTGGGCCGAATGAGTGGTGTGTACGTATATACGTGTATATGTGCATGTATGAGCGTGAACATATATGCGTGTACACATACATGGGTCAAAGTGATGGTTTTGGTATTTTGGAACTTTTGCTCTATTTGGATTATTTGTTTGGAATTATTGGTATTTTGAGGGCATGTTGGAAATTTTGACAAATTTGACATTTTGGTCCATTTTAGTAATTTGGACTAACTTTGGTATTTGGAAAATGGTTTTCAAAATTGCATTTGCATATTTTTAAAAATTTACCCTTGCAATAGAAATATATCGGTATTGATTCCTATTTTGGTTATCGATGTTAGTACGGCAACAATATATATAAAGCATATAATGCATGTATGTCATAAAAACGTGTCAAGTAGTAAATTTTGTCATGCATTTATTAAACATGTGGTATTTAAACCATGTATTTGTGAATCACTCAAACTCTTTTTCTCAACAATATCCCCCTTTTGGTGATTTAAAAATAACCTTAGTTCATGATTTAAATATGAACGCTCTCCCTCCAATCGAGCACAAATTCGAATTTTTGAATTTTTAATATCTCCCCCTTGAATTTTGCAATCATGCTCTTTCTCCCCCCTTAAATCATGCGCTTTCTCTCCCTTTTTATTTTGTAATTAATATCAAAAGTACATGTAAGGAAAAAGTTGTAGTTTATAGTATATCAACAAAACTCATGCATTTCAAGTGCACTCTTAAGGGTAATTTATTCAACCCTTTGCAAATGTCTCTTTTTGTATCCAAATTTGGGTGACCTTGCTAGGTCTTCCAAAATGTGAGAAAAGAGATAAAGACGCAATATAATAAACATTAGGTGGGAGTGCAATTGGCCTTAGGTCGAGAATTCCATTGTAATCATTGTATGTTTGTCGTCTTTGATAAGTTCTTGTGTTGGTGTGCATGGTGCGTGATCTAGATGCATTTTTGTTGAATGAATGTCGTGTATGCATCAATGGTTTCTTTTCATATCTATATGGCACATAATTATATCTTGTATGATATGAAAAAAAAGCATGATGAGATGACATAGGGGGATCTAGGCGTCTTTTTTGGCGCCACATATATCTTGGACGCATCTATTTTCTTTGATGGAATGAATTTGGTTGATTTATTTAGTGTCTTGTTTTTCTCAACGTATCCTAATCCGGTTTTGTCTCTATCTTGTTTTTGTAAAGAAATGATACGATCTAGCGTGTTTGTACCAGTGTCAAATTGTTTCACCATTTTTTCTAGATCTATATTCCTTGATTTCAAATTTGAAATCTCAAATTTTATTTCATTGTTTTGTGTCGTTGATGATGAGACCTTTGATTTTAATGCATTGATTGTGCAAGACGGCACTTCTTTTGAATCGTTTAATTGAGCAACAAGGTTTGTGTTAGATGATTCTAACAACTTTTTGTCTTCAATTAATCGTTTCTTTTCTTTTGCAAGAGTCTTAGAAAACTTATGCAACTCAAGATATTGACAGGATAAATCATCATAAGAAGGCTCAGAATCACAAGATATTTCATTTGATGCCTTAGATGTAAAGCATACTTGTGCCGTTTGTTCTTCGGTATCATCAGTCTCCGAGTCAGATGAATCACTCTAAGTAGAGGCTTTGAAGGATCTTCTCCTTTGTTTAGGTTCTGAGACGAGTCTAAATTTGTTCCAGTCCTTGTCACGGTTTTTGTTCGTTTGTTTGTCCTTGGTCGGGCAATCATATGACAAGTGTCCAAGTTTCCCACGTTCATAACACTTTATTTCCTCATTTTTATTTCTATGATTCTTAGATGAAGCAGACTTGTGATTGTTGTTAATTGATTTTCTCATGATCTTTCTTAATCTTCTAGCCATCGTGATTAGATCTTCATCATCGGAATCTATGTCACTATCATCTACGCGATCATAAGAAGTAGAGACATATTCATTTGATTTAAACGCTATAGCACTATCATGTTTAGAAGTAGATTCAGAATTTCTTAAAATGAGTTTGTTTTCATATACCTTCAATGATCCGATCAACTCCTACATATTTATTGATTTAGTGTCCTTACTTTCTTCGATTGCAGTGACTTTTGAATCCCATTTGGATGGGAGACTTCTTTGCACCTTTTGAACCTTTTCCTGTGTAGAAACATCTTTGCCAAGAGACTCAAGAGAATTGTAGATGTTAGTCAATCGTAAGTCCATATCAACGATAGATTCATTAGGCAATAATTTAAAAGACTCAAGAGTAGACATGAGCATATTTATTTTAGACTCTTTGACTTGACTAGTCCATTCGTGTTTCATTTCTAGATTTCTCCACATCTCTTGAGCACTAGAGCAATTAGATACGTAACTTGATTCACTTTTACACAGCCCGTTTAAATGTAGTTTCATGGCTCTAGCATTCATACTCAAGTTCTTTTTGTCATCACTAGTATATTCTTGTTTCGGTTTTACAACCTCTAGTGTGACACCATCAACAGTAGATAACTTAGAAGGGATAAAAGGACCATCTTCTATAATTGACCACAAGTCTATATCAATGGCCATAAAGAAAAATTTCATTCTAAGTTTCTATTGCATAAAAGACTCACCATCGAAAAGAGGAGGCCTTACGGTTGACATTCCTTCTTACTCGGTTTTGTAGCTAGTGGTTGCCATCTCACTAAGATCTTTGGATCTCATTGTCGTGAGTGTTCATACTCTCTGATACCACTTGTAGGACCTGTATAACACCACTATAAGGGGGTTGAATAATAGGTGCGGAAAATCTTTTTTTAAAAAACTTTTTGAACCAAAAAAACCCCAATTCTGAAAATAGATTCTGTTTTCAGATTCTATTTTGAACCGATTTAAAGACCTAGTTGTAGACCTCCAAAAATTATGAAATTTGATGAGATTCTACTCTCAGATGTTTTGAGTATCTCCTAACAATTTCAGATTAAAATACCACTCCTAACCCCTTGAAAATACATTTTTTGTTCAGACTGCGCGAATCTGCCAGAATCCGTACTCCGACTTGAAAAATTTATTCTGATTAATTTGTACTCCAAATAATCTGAAAATTTAATGACAAGACTCTCAATATATTTATTTAAATGGGTTGAAACAGTTTTGAAAAATTCCTTTGGGAAGTATGTCAAATACGTTGATGTTCTCAACCCTTGCAAGTCTGAAAATCTGATTACACTAGTCTCAGAACTATTAACGTTTGATCAACTTATACTTGTCCAAATGGGTTAAAAATTATACCAAATGAAACTTAGGAGGTGTGGCTATGTTTTTACAAAATTTTACGATTTTTGAAATTCGTTTGCTATTTTTATGATTGCAACGAAATCAACACAGAAACTGAAAACTGAAAGTAAAGTGCTAAAAGTAAAGACACCAAGGATTTTATACTGATTCGGTTAAATCAACCTACTCCAGTCTTCGAGGACACCTTCCTCGGTTATCACTAAACACCAAAAATACCTTACCACAAGGGTTGCTGGAGTTACACACCAACTCCACCCTTTCACAAACAATGCAATCAAGCACACCAGATCACGAACACCACCACCAAACGAGTGATGGTTTGATCACACCTTGATCAATATTTTACAACAAATGAGACATGTATGGTGGTATAAAAAAGCCTATTCAACATGTTGAATATAAGAACAATAGGCTTGAGAGAAGGAGAAGAAGAAGAATGAAATGTAAAAGAAGAAAGTAGAAGACACTTTTGCACTTGAGAGAATATGAGAGTTGTCTTGGCTTTGTTTGCTCTCTTCTCTTCTTTTTAATCACCTCATGGCCGCCCCCCTTAGGGCTCTTCCATCCTTGAGAATTCTTTTAAATGCCCTTGGAAGATTGCCTTGTGTAGATATGACACCATCTTGCTCACTTGGCACAACATGATTGGATGGTTGACTTGGTTTTGCTTACTTGACACTATATGAATGGTCCAATCTTGTCACCATTTAGTAGCTGTAAAATCTGAGAATAAAATAAAAAACATGTGCCAAAAAAAGTTTAAAATGTCACCAAATAATCAACAATTAATCCCTTCAATTTCGGGAAGCAAATTTGCCATCTTCAAGACATAAAATTCGGCCAACACACATTGTCACATGCTGAATTTTTCAGCATGTGTTACATTTGCCAAATGTTTGAATTGTTACCTTGTGTAGCTCCATCCTTTATGTCACTAACCTTGTGTGGCATATTCTCCACCAATCAAGATACCAACTAAGCTCCACATATGCTCCATTTAGGCTGAAGTAGGCGTATATGAAGTCTAGCCATATGCTTAATTTTGTTTTGGTAAACTTTGTCAAATATTGCACAATAATTACACACATATGGTAAATTGTAATCAGTCCTTATTTGAATATTCTAGTACACTTTCACATGTCTTGAATGTGTAAAAAGTGTCTAGATACATGTTGCATGTCATGCCGAAAACGTTCCATGTGTTATGTTTGTAGAAAACTGAATTTTTGACTTTCGTCGATTACGCGATTTTTCTCCGATTAAATTCAAACTTCTTGCACATGTTATATATATTATGTCACACATAATATACATAAAATAAATTAAATATTCAGCTCTAATGTCTGAGGTATAGGCGTCCCATGCGACAAAAAAGATTGAATTTGAAATCTCCACAATTTGGCCTTAATTGTGGGTGATTTGTGTGTGCTAATATGGAATGATTTCCTGGATGATTTTAACATGTGAGCCACGAAATTTTTGGCCATTGTTGAAATATAGGGGATGTCCATCTTTATATGGCAAGTACGTGATACGTTGGCGAAGTTTCAGTAGTCACCCGATACGACAATTTTCGGTTTATAACCTTGTAACGTGTCGTAATAATTTTGTCATCACCATGACTTATATCATATGATATAAGACTTGAATATACTCATAAATATGAGGTGTATATAGTGGTGTGACGTTGACGTACGTTTGTAACATATGCAACGTGTCGGTAGTACGTCGAAATGTATTGTGCTTTTTTAGCAAAAATATAAATATATATAATGTATGTATAAATGGCGTGTGATATGGATGAGTAAGGAGACTTTCCATTCTTCAATTTGTTGCCATCATGTCTTCTCTAAATATATCTCCATTTAATGAACTCGTTAGTTCATTAACTTAAGTACTTCACTTAATGAACTAGCTTAGTTCATTAATAGTGGCACCTGAAAATAGTTCAAACACAACAATTGTTTGCCATTTGATGCAAGCTTTAACGCTTCATGGCTTGTTAGTACGGCAACAATATATAAAGCATATAATGCATGTATGTCATAAAAACGTGTCAAGTAGTAAATTTTGTCATGCGTTTCTTAAACAAGTGGTATTTAAATCATGTATTTGTGAATCACTCAAACTCTTTTTCTCAACATTATGGAGGTA
The DNA here is from genome assembly GCA_036186865.1 of Eustoma russellianum. NCBI lineage: Eukaryota > Viridiplantae > Streptophyta > Magnoliopsida > Gentianales > Gentianaceae > Eustoma > Eustoma russellianum. The sequence continues at coordinate 15,615,519 of AP025041.1, read as the reverse complement.
TGCACAAGTTACCGAGGCCTTATATTTTTTTCTCCTAAGCAAGAGGTTCTCTGAGAATCTTCTCCTAAGCAGGAGATTCACCAAAGTGGACAAAAGGAGAATTTGGTCCCACAATTTGCGTATTTATATATTAGAAATTTTGCCATATTCGTTTCTCTCATCTGAGTAGACAAGGATTTTTGTGGTATAACCCCAACTAATAGGGGTTATGCACATCCCTTGATCCATCAAATGGAGAATCTAGAGGAACATGCTTCATATCTAAAGCAATTGTATACTGAAACAGTGTAAATGGTAAGAAGTAAATGTATCGCACTTGTTTTTCTTAAAAGAATTCACATACATTACATAGAAAGTTCGAGGTAGGATACACGCCAGATATTTGGCATAATTTTTTCAGATGATTTTCTGATTAGAATGTTGGATTGAGTGCAATTCACCTTGACCACTTGCTGCACCTTGGAGCACACGGTTGGCACGCCTGGTATGACCTTTTTTCTCTCAGCAATACAAGCGTACTTCTCTTGAATCACGCTGAGGGAATACACATCCTAATCACTCCTTTCAACAACAAAGTGAGGATCTAGACACCAGCTTTAGTGCTGACTGATATGAATCAGCTTTGGCCGCATCAAGCTGACCTGAGGCTGCATAGTCGTGCCTCGGTCTTTGCCCTCATCAGATGCCCCCTGATGAGGCTGGCTAGTTGAAACTTCTTATCAAGCTGAGGTCGGCTAAATCCAAACTTGTTATGTAATCTAGACTGTGGGTTATAGAGTTCCTGTAGGTGATCCATGCCGATCAAACGCTTAATCTCTCGCGTTCGCTGTCTGCAGTCCCCTGTGTTATGACCAATATCCTAATGGAACATATAGTACAACTTATATTCTCTCTTCACCCTTAGCCCTGCTAATGATGGCGGGTCCTTTCCTAACACATCTTCTTTCATTACTGAGAGGATATGTTTTCTGGAGGCCAACAAAGGCAATCCATCTTTGTCTCAGCCTTCCAGCCGTTCAAAGGCAGTGTATCTCTCCTATGACTTTTCCCTGTCTTTTTTGCTACCTTTGGCTCATTACCAAAGTGGTTGCCTTTTGGGTGTGCTCAAGATGATGCGTTAATATTCTCAAGGTTTCTTCACTGGAGGGGAATGCTTAACTTGATGCTGTTCACCTTTGTCTTTGGCATCTGCCATAAACCTACCCTTCAACTCTGAGGACTATTCCTGGTGTGTAGGAGAATATTTTGGGTGCATGTACCCTCGTTGATGGATGCAAGGAAGGCCTTCCATGCCGTGCGCAGTCTCTGGACCATACCTTTCATCTGTTTCACAACAGCTTCAGACACATTTGGGTTTTAAGCAACATATTGTATGACTCTAAGGTGTTCTTCATAGGTAAGTCCCGCAGCAACATTTGGGTGCTCGCTGTGGCCATCAAAGCCTTGCTCCGATGGTTGACAGTGGTCGCCTCTGTATCTCCGGCTGTGTGAAAGTTCCTCGCCTTCATGTTGAGTAGTTTTACCTATTTCAAGGGAGCATTGTGTGAACTTTAAGTAAAAAGTGTACGGAGTTGAGGAACAGAGGTTTAGGGCCTCCTTCTAACACCAGATGGTAAAGTCGAATCTTCACCTGGATAAGAGATGCTCAAAAAAGGGAAAACGCCGTTAAAGTCTTGCACATACGTATTTATCGCCAGGAATAACGTTCCCAGAAATCTACACAAGAGGTTGCAAAGCTATTTCTCCGAAGAAAAACCTTTGACGCTCGATCTAGCTAAGAGTTTTGCAATGTTTGTATGTTGGAATAATAAAGAAATCTGCCTCATTTGTTGTGTTATGGCCGTAATTTTTTCTAAATGGATTGCACCTTGTCCTCTGTGGGACATTTTATGCACTTTTATATGACATGGGTGCATGTTGAGAAACTGTGTGAGGGTGTTACATGTCCTGTCCTGCTGATAAGCTGCTTCTGCAGGATCGCCACGTGGCGACATGTGTCACGTTGCATGGCTAGATTGTCTACTGACAAGTGCGTGTGTCTGCTAGGTGCCTGGTTGGCAGGACCGAGTAGGAATGCCTCAGAACCTAAAAGTGTAGTAGGGGCAGCGAAATTGAAGCAACAGGTTCATGGCTGACATGCAGTGAGTGTTGAGGCACATGACTGTACTGAGGTGATAGATGACTGAGTTGACCATCTTTGACTTTGTCTGGATGGGTCACGCTAATAGTGACCAAAGGCCTGAGCCAACATCAAGGGGGTGTCTTGCTTTTCCTGGGCTGCGCTAGCTTGATTATGTAGTCAGATCCGAGTAGCTAAGGTATGTTTAAGGCGACTTACTTCTTTGTAAGGTGAAATAACACTGAATGCGATGGACCAAGATGACCATACTTCTTGTTATTTTGGATGATAGTTGTGTCCTCATCAGCATCATGTCTATTTCTGAGACAACATTGAGGTTTTTGATGCCTTAGCGATTAAAGAGGCAAGAAAATGGTGTGTGGACAAGGACTATTGCAATATATTATTTGAATTAGATTCCCTTACAGTGGTGAATATGTCTTACCGTAAGTATGAGAAAATAACTTATGCACAGTTGATTGGTGATAAAACATGTTAGCTGCTTGATGATGTCGACTGGAGTTTTACTTGGATTCGTAGAAGTAGTAATATTAGACCTCATACGTTACCCTCCTCTGTAATGTCTAGTCTAAGGTTAAACTTTTAGGCTGAAAATCCTCCTAAATTTCTAGTTGATGTACTCAAAGTCAATCAATTGTGTTGTAATTTGTAATTCTATGATTCAGTGTTCAATGGAATGAAATTTTTATATCAAAAAAATATATATCCGGTAACATCCAATCCAAATCTCTTTAATGAATAACCTAAAAAACCCTAATTTGTTCATCTTTTAGATGGAAAATACATCTTTGCACTCGATTTTAAAAATAGTTTTGCAGGTTATTACATACTCTGTCAATATGTGGTGAGAATAATGGAGTGGAACCCATCACATACAGTACAATATATAGTCAATTAATGGATTTAACAGCCTCTATATATAATTTGGTTGTTATTCGAGTTAACATATTGCTCAATGGATTTATCATCAAAATCCGCACCAACTCTTTTGTTGTCATACAATTGGCTGCACAATAAAGATGCAATTTTCTCATTTTTAATCCCTGACTGAGACATGTAATGATTTAGCTCTTTCCTTTCAAGTAGTAACATTTTAATTTGTTAGATAAGAACGTAATCAAGTGGTACATATTGCATATTCAAACATATGAATCCTCCTGTAAATAGTTACGGGTCTTTCAAATGTGTCCTATGCACTCATGACATAGTTGACATCTTAAGAAAGGGAAGAAAAAAAGGTCATGATCTATATCGAACACACCAAATTTTAATATGGTAAACGCATAAATTGTAGGATCTGCAAGGCACCACTAGAAGGGGGTTGAATAGTGGGTGCGGAAAATGTGGTTTTTAAAATAGTTTTAAACCAAAAACTCAACTTTTGAAAACAGTTTCTGTTTTCAGGACCAATTTTAAAACGTTTTGAAAACTAGGTTGCATGTCTTCAAAAATCCTGACATTTGGAGAGAACTTAGCCTCAGATATTATGAGTGTCTCCTAAAAATTTCAGATTTAAATTCAACCTCTAACCTCTTGAAAATTTGTTGGTGGTCAGATTGCGCAAATCTGCCAGAAACGGTAGACTGATTTGAAAAATTAATTCCTATTTGTACGTAACTTCAAATGCTCTGAAAATTTAAAGACTAACCCCTTATAAGTTTTATTTAAATGGGTTGAAACAGTTTTGAAAAATTCTTTTGGAAAGTTAGTTAAATACGATCAAAGTCTCAACCTTTGCAAGCCTGAAAATCAGTCTGCACTAATCTCATAACTTTGGACGTTTGGATGACTTATACTTATCCAAAAGGGTTGAAACTTGTGCCAGATTAACCTTAAGACGTGTGGATATGATTCTGGAAAGTTCGTAATTTTTGAAATTCTTTTACTATTTTTACGAACGTGATCAAAAACGATAAATAGTGCTGAAACTGAAAGTAAGTGCTGAAAGTAAATGACACTAAGAATTTTATACTGGTTTGGTTATAAACAACCTACTCCAGTCTTCGAGGACACCTTCCTCGGTTCACACTAATCACACAACACAAAAACACCTTACCACTGGGTTGATGGAGTTACACACCAACTCCAACCCTTTACAAACCTTGTATGTGAATACAATGCACACGAACACCACCACCTTGCAAGTCTAAGATTGATCACACCTTGATCAATCTTTTACAATGATAAAGAATATGTGGTGGTCTATAAGAAGCCTATTCAAGTATATGAATGTAAATACAATAGGATTTTAGGAAGAAGAAAGAAAGAGAGTGTAGAAGAAGAAGGCTAAAAACGTTTTTGATCTTTTGATTTGCAAGACTTGTTCTTGTTCTTGTTTTGCTCTTCTTCCTTTCTTTTTATCATTATGTTGGCCGCCCCCCTATGCTCTTCTTCCCTTCTTGAAAATTATCTTCTAAGTCCTTGGAAGAGTTTATGGCATCATTGTGACATGTCTTTGCTTACTTGACATCTTCTCATTGGATGATCATTAAGCTCTTGCTTACTTGGCACTCATTGATTGGTTGGATGTTGTCATCACTTGATGACTAGACAAATCTGAGAATAACACTTAAAACATGTGCCAAAATCATCATAAAATAGTTACCATAACTCCCAAGATCATCACATAAAATTAGCAAGACAATTTTCTCCAAAAGGCCATGAAAAAATCGGCCATTATGATGCTTTACATGCTGAAATTTCAGCATGTGAAACATTTGTATTCTTTTCAAAATGTTGCCAAATTTGCTTTGATTTATTTCTTGAAAATGAATCACCATTTAGTACAAGACATCTTTATCAATTTTGGAATAAAATTAGACATCAATGAGGCCAACATTTCGGCCATATACATTCTCACACATGCTGAAATTTTCAGCATATGTGATATTTAAAAATATCACCACTTTAATTCCATAACTTATTCAAAATACTTTCAAATTTTCTTCCAATCAATCCACCTTAATTAAGACACAAAATATGACTCATAATGGTGTTAAAATCGGCCAGCCATTGTGCACATGCTGAAATTTTCAGCATGTGTTACAAATGAGACATAAGTTTGAAATGTTACCTTGTGTAGCTCCTTCCTTTATGTCATCAACATTGTATGCTTTATTCTTGACCAATCAATATGCCAACAAGACTCCACATATGCTCCAACTCAGCTATTATAGGCGTGTGGAATGGCTTTGCAAATGTGCTGAATTTTATTTTTGCAAACTTTGTAAAATAGTGCACATTCAATTATATACATATGGTATATTCCAATCAGCCCTTAATTGAATTTTACAAAACACTTTCAGATGTATGAAATATGTAAAAAGTGTCTAGATACATATTATATGTCATGCCAAAAATGTTCCATGTGTCGTGTACGTAGAAAACCGAATTTTCGACGTTTATCGATTACCCGATTTTTCTCTAATTAAATTCCAACTTTTTGCACATGTTATATATATTATGTTACACATAATATACATAAATTAAACTTTAATATTCAGCACTTAGGATGATCTTAAAGTGACGCCTAAACCATGTGACAAAATTGAAATTGGAATCCCCACAATTTGGCCTTAGTGTGGGGTGATTTGTGTGTGCCAACATGGAATGATTTTATGGCTGCACATACCATGTAAGCCACGAAATTTATGGCTATTTTTGAAGTGTAGGCGTTGTCCATCTATGTATGGCAAGTACGTGACTCGCTGGCGAAGTTTCCGTATTCGCCTGATACGACAATTTTCGGTTTAGAACCTTTTATCGTGTCGTATTTAATTTGTCATCACCATGACTTATATTATATGATATAAGACCTGAATATACTCATATATATGAGTTAAGTATGGTGGTGTGACGTTAACGTATGTACGTAAAATATATAACGTGTCGGTAGTACGTTGGAATAAATGTGTATGTGCCTTTTTCAAAAAATATGAATATATATATATATATGTGTGTGTGTGTGTGTGCGTGTGTGTGTGTGTGTGTAATGGCGTGTAATATGTGTGAAGAGGAGATGGAGAACTTTCCTTTCTTCAACTTGTTGCCTTTGTGCCTTTTTCAAATATTGCTTCCTTTAATGAACTAATTAGTTTAATTAACTAAATACTTCACTTAATGAACTAGTTTAATTCATTAATGGTAGCACCTGAAAATAGTTCAAACACAACAGATGTTTGCCATTTGATGTAAGCCTTAAAGCTTCATGACCACTTAGTACGACAACATTATATATGAACTATATAAGGCAAGTTTTATGCAATATGTCATGCACGTTTAAATCATGTATTTTGAAATCACTCAAACCCCTTTTTCTCTACATAAATCTTAATAGTTTTTAATCAGCAAATAAAAATATAATAATATGATCAAATTTTTTTGTTTTGTATATTAATCACTGTCATATGTTAATTATTCTCAAGATCAAATAAAGCCCTAAATAATGAATTAGATATTATTGCTTCTTTTCTTTTCAAATCTAACATTAATTATCATAAATAAACTTTATGGTGGTGAATTAATAAGAAAAATTATCTTTACTTTTTTTAGTTTGTCTTAATACACGACAGACCCCTTATATTTTAAAATATACCTTTACCTTTCATGTGGTTTTAGACGGAAGAGTCCTGTCAAATTTTAGGCCAAACGACAAAAGGTGATCTTACTTTTCGTTGAAAAATCTTACTATGACAAAAAACATTATTCTTCTAGGAAAATACCCCTCCGCCAACCAAATGGGATCTCCTCACCTCCACACCTTACCCCCTTACCCAGTCCGTCACGTGGCAGCAAGGTGGAGTGGTTAGACTAGATAAGTGTCACCCGCATCTAGCCTCACCATCCCCTTGCAGCCACATGATGAGCGGTGTGCAAGGGAGTGAGGGTGTGGGGGTGAGGAGATCCGGTCCCTCTACCAATAGCCATTTCAATCACCTCCTTCCCATCACACCCGCCCCCAGCTTCTCTATGTCCATCTCACTCGGGCCTCATTACCCTCCACCACCTCTGTCACTACACCCACCAGTGTTGCGCCCCAAGCTCCATCCAGTATGCCACCACTCAATGCCATTCCTAACCGCTTCAATAAATTTAAAAAACACCGCATGTCTTCTATGTTGAGATGCAACATATTTCACAGGCAACAATCAAAGAGAAATCTGAAGACCAGATTCTCCATTTGGCTCAACACAGATATGATTTTTAAGGTTAGAGCGATGACAATTTATGATTTTTAAGGTTAGAACGATGACATTTTGGGACTGGATCGAAATAGAAGACCAATGTGCGATTAAAATCCAATTTTCTTTGACAGAAGAGGGTTTGGTAGAAGATGTTTTGATGGTTGATGAATGTGATGACTGAGATCAAAGAAGGAGGGAGGGAGGGAGGGGGATGCAGAGGCGGCATGGAGGAGGAGAGGTGAATGTAGAGGAAGGAGGGATAAGGGGAGAGGAGGTAGATGTGAGAGCGAATTTTTGGGGGGGGGGGGGGGGGGGAGTGTAGAGAGGGGATATGGAGAGGACGTGATGAGAGGAAAGCGGCTATGAGATTGTGGTAAAATTAGACTATAACGAAAATATTGTCAATACACAGTTAACTTCTGAAGGGATTTATCATGTATTAAGCCAAACTTCAAGGAAGGTAAATATAAATTTTTCAATAAATAGCTATTAAACATTTATGTATCAATACGTTAGATATTAATTGACATGTGACATTCATAACATATAAAACAGGAATCAGCTCCCACTTATTATATTTTTATTGAAGGTTGAATAATTTTATTTAGTCGTCATCATCATCCGAACCCAGTATATCCCAACGACAGCAAAAGCTATCGTTAGGGTCTGGGGAGGGTAAGTGGTAGGCAGACAATACCTCTATCCCAAGGGATAGAGAGTCTGCTTCCAGTGAGACCCCCGGCTCTACCTGCATAAATGACATGGTAATAGCGATATGTTGTGCTAGTGTGTTGGTGAGTAGATTCAAGAAATACAAAGAGAGGCATTTCGATATTAAAATACACAGCACTTCTATATATACATGTAATGTAAAACAACGGTATAACATGCGCAACCAAGTGAAAAGTTAATCTAAATCGTAGATAGTGTCTACGCCTATATATGTCCCTTAATATACTCTAAAGTGTCCCTATATATGACCTATATCTCGTTAACCTTAATCTTATGTCTCCATGAACTCCTATCCTGGACCATGTCCTCAGAGAGGTGCAAATCTAGTAAGTCGTGCCTTATCTGCTCGTCCCAAGTCAATTTGGGCCTGCCTTTACTCCTGTTTCCATCTACAATGAGACTTTCAATTGCTCTGACAGACGCCGTTGTCTGTCTCCGCTTGACATGCCCAAACCATCTCAATCTTCCCTCCTTTATCTTATCTGCTAGACTAGCCACGCCTAACCTTTCTCGAAACACCTCGTTTCTGATCCGGTCTAGCCTTGTATGTCCACACATCCATCTCAACATTTTCATCTCTGCCACTTCCATCTTCTGTAATTGTGACCTCTTGATGGCCCAGCAATATGTCCCGTATAACATTGCCGGTCGCACTGCCACTCTATAAAATTTTTCCTTTAATTTAGTTGGGAAATTTTTGTCACACAGCACCCCTGATGCCGCCCTCCATCTACACCAGCCTGCTTGAACTCGATGTGCTACATCATTATCTATGTCGCCATTTTGCTGCACAAATGACCCTAGGTACTTAAACTTACTTACCTGTGGTACCACTTGACCATCGATGGTGAGCTGGCTATCCTCACTGTCTGCTACGCCGCTGAAGTCGCAGTGCAGATATTCGGTCTTAGAACGGCTAATCTTTAAGCATTTTCTCTCTAAAACACCTCTCCACTGCTCTACTCTCATACTCAGGGTATGTCTACTTTCTGCGACTAATACAATATCGTCATCAAAAAGCATACACCACGGTACTGCCTCCTGTATCGACTTTGACAACTCGTCAAGGACAACTGCAAAAAGGAATGGGCTCAACGCAGACCCTTGATGGAGACCGACTTCCACCGGAAAGAAGTAAACTACCTTAAAATTTGTCACAAAATTTGATTAATGATTCACGAAAAGAATGAAATCCAAACAACGCCTATCTGCGACTATAATAATGTAAACTTTGAACTTAGTAAACTACCTTAAGAAAAAAAAACTTTTCTCAATTTATCAATTCACAATAGGAGGGCTAGAAGAAAAAAGGGAAAAGGGGAAAAAAAGAAAATGAAAAGATAAAAAAAAAAGAAACAAGTAAAGAAAAGGAGGAACAACCCTCTTTATGAGCGGTTTAAAAAGAAAAAAAAAAAAAAAACAGAAAAACCCTCTTTATGACGATTCATCTTGAATAACATTGCAACCTGCAATTAGGCTTTGGGTAAATCAATCATCTTCTCTCTCACTCCCAGGGTAACCGACTTCTTCGCCTAAGCTATTCTTCCACTTCAAACATCGTTTTGATAGAGAAAATCTTTGCTCAACTCAAGAAATTCCATATAAACTACTAGATAGGGTTTTTTCTCAGCGCTGACGGTGATGTCATATCGGCGACATGACGAGGAGGAGGAGGAGATTGACCCGGAGGAGGATCTAGAGGAAGAGGACTACGGAGGATTGGATGAAGACGAGGGGGATGAGGAAGAGGAAGAAGAAGATGACGACGAAGAGTACGACGGAGGAAAGTCGGGGAGGAAGAGGGGCAGATCGAAGTATTACGATGAGGATGAGCCCCCCGCACGCGGGGGGAAGAAGAGTAAGTCTCGAGGGGTGCATGACTTCTTGGATGTCGAAGCTATTGTTTCAAGTGATGATGAGGAGGAAGAAGAAGAAGGAGAAGATGGTAAGATGTTTTTTTTTTAAAAAAAATTTATTTCCTCTTCTAGTTTCTCCTGACGTTTTTTTTTGACATTCTTTACTTTGGAAATTCAAGAAATCTGGGTCGGTTATGCTTTATTTTGTGATATCTACTGAGTGCTGGCATTTTCGTTTGTTGATTTAAAGTGGTAATATAGGCTTAGTGGATTTTATTGGATTTATTTTTCTTGTTTGCAGTCAGATCTGTAATTGCTTGTAAAACGAACCTTCTTATTTAGTTGAGGGAGTTGTGGTTGAATCTGTAGCTGTTGAAGTGGTGATTGAATAAAACAGAAACTGAGTTTTGCCTTCGTTGCATAGAGTTGGGGCTTCGTAGTATACGCCTCGCATGATTGTTGTACTTCGGTATCGATGTCTATGTATGTGTACAACATACGTATTGAGAGCCTTTGTAAGTGGATAACTATGAAAAATTCAGCTTTGGGAGGGCATTTGTCTCAGCCATGAGAAGAATGTTGGGAAAATGTAGTTTTTTTGATCATTCATTGTAAGATTGAGAGCGAGAGATAGAGAGAAATCAATATCCACTTTTGCAGTTTATGTTGTTCTAAAGTGGTGGAAGCTTGGAATCTGTTGATGTTTTGCAAGTGTACTCACTTGCACTTTGAGGCAGTGTCTCCTTCCCTAATTTCAATATTTTATCTTATCGCATGCTTTACCTCCTGGTTCATTAGGTAACCTTTCATTACATTTCTTATGTTTTATCATTGCCAAAATAGGTCATCATGTACTTTCACTGTAATACTGAGAAGTGCATACTGAAAAGGGCTACTTTATTTGCATAATTAGTTTCACCTATCTAGACCTGGATAGTTCTTTCTACTTTTTAGTTGTTTATTTTATTCTCTTTCTTGCATCAGTTCTAGTTCCACTGGTAATTTCAGTGGGAGTTCTTCAGATATTTGATCTTATCTTCTGAATATGTTTTTCGATGGTAGTTAGATCTTGGTACAATAATCTGCCCCCTCCCCCCGGTCTTTTATTCTTTTTTCTTTTTTGCTTTGATTCTTATTGTAGCATTTTGTTGAACTAAATGTAAGAGCTTTTATTGCCAGTTTAGATCGATAGCATTTATATTGGACATAGAACAGTTGAATCTCTTGCATTTGAGACTTTCCGGAGATGCCTGGCCTGGGCAAAGAAAGAATGACATTGTTGGAGAGCAAATGCTTTGTATATGAACATATTGCACAACATTGAAAGGGTAACAGAAATCTTTCAAAGCATATATGGTTGTTCATAGAAAATTTTTAGTGCTTGCATTAATTAGAGAAAATCTAGATATATTTGAGATATACTAAACATAACTTAATTCATGTCCTGATTAGTATATAAAATCAAACTCTCTTATTGGGGATCTCTAAGTTTCTTTTTTAAAGTCTTTGAATCGGATATATTCTGCCTCTGGATAGGATGAACAGTTTTTAGTTATGGTCCTACATTTCGAGTTTTTGAAACTATTGGACACTTTACGAAGTTGAGTGTTGATGAGGGACTCCAGATGACATTATGAACTTCTTCTTTCATGTGGCTTGATTTAGACCCTCCCACCCCCGCCTCTTCTCCAGGCTTGTTGCACTGATCACGTTGTGCCAGTATCACATAGAAGTTAGAGGCTTTATCAACATTTTATAGTACGGATGTAGCAGTGTCACTATTTAATGCAGTTTCAACTTAAGGTTGGCGATTTTTTCTGAGGTAGCTAGGAATCAAGCTTAAGCCTTCTCAAAGGAAGCTATATTCTTGAAGCCATTAAATAAAACGACTCTAATCAGATTTGCGTTGTCATTAGTGTTTGACTTATTTTTTACTTTTAGTACTTTAGAAACTTTTTTCTTTTCCCTAAATGCCTCTTCTACTACTTGGTCTTCACAAATACATGTGAAGAAGTGCGGTTCTCTTCCCCAATTTGTCGTAGCTAAATCTGAACACTGAACTTTGTTTCTTTTAATATTCTTCTGGTATTTTTCATTTTTGAACTGCCTGTTATAGTTTCATCCCCCTTTCCCCTTTCCCCTTTCCTCTTCTCCCTTACTTTTCACAATTAGGATGCTTATTCCGACTTGACCAGTTTTACATTTGGACAACCTGTTATAGTTTCATCCCCCTTTCCCCCTTCCCCTTTCCTCTTCTCCCTTACTTTTCACAATTAGGATGCTTATTCCGACTTGACCAGTTTTACATTTGGACAAGACACTGCCACATCGTAACAGTCTCTGGGATGCAAATGTTTGAAATCCAAGATGAAAGAGATAGTGGATAGTTGTCATAATTACTTGATTGCTGATTCATAATTAAAGATCAAACTTTTGCCCAAAAAAAGGAGAGTAAAACAAGAGTGCCTGTTGTATTTTGAGCAAGCCGTGCTTGTTGTTGTCTACCCGTGACCACAACATTTTGTAAAGTTGCCAATATGGCTTATATATGAAATTCTAACTTACAAAAAAAAAGAAATAGAAAAGAAGGGGGTTGAGGTGAGTGGGAGGCATTGTTGGAAGCACTTGAACTTTATACTTAGTGAGAAGTAGCCAGGGGTTTTGTTTATTATGTTTATTTTTTTACTTCTATGATAGAGCAAGGGCATGCAATATTCGTGTGTTTTCGAAGCTCGCATAGATGTCTCCGTCTGTTTAGTTCTTGAGTTTAACTATGAGAAAGTGACCGCAAGAACAACATGGATAATAAGAGAACAAGATTGTGAACAATCAGAACCCTTACTTTGATCTCTCCTCCTCTTATTAGTCCAGTCCATTCTTTCAACGACTCCACATTTTCTTTTCATTCTATAAAATGTTTATGCTTAATTTTAGGATTTTCTTTTCATTCTATAAAATGTTTATGCTTAACTTTTAGGTTGTTTCAAGAGACGAAGTGGTAGAGCCTTGTTAAGTTATGGAAGTTTATAATATTTCTGAGCAGTGTATTATGCTTTGTTTTTGAAGGTACAAACATCGCAGATTCTTTACAGAATGCTTGACACCATGCTTGTACTCTGTCCGTCAAAAACATTGTCACAATTGACTTTTCACCATAGTGTAAATTACACTATATTGAAAAGTCAATTGTTAGAATATTTTGGGATGGAGGGAATACCACACCAGCAACTTTCTTTTATGTGAACAGATGTTTCAACATTATTTCCGAGTGTTTTTTTATTCTTGTTGTATAGCATGGGTAAAGCTAGTGGTGTATATAGGGGAAGAAAGGCCAGCATGTCCAAAACCGCAAGAAGAGACAAAATAAAATATAATTACCCTCTGCCTTCATATTGTCTGTGTATGTCCAAATAATGACTTGAACATGCACTATAAACTACATTTTTGAGACCTGAGCTGTAGACCTGCTTTGTGCTATCATGTGCTGTGTATGTTGTTGGGGTTCAGAGTCAAGTATCTTGCATAATAGTTTCAAAATTTCGTTTCTTCTATGTGAATGCTTAGAGAACTTTTTATTCAATTGCTCCTGTGATTTGGCATCTATATAATTTTGTAATGGATTCACATAGATGTTTCTAATATTTTCAGATCTGCTTTGTGTCTTTGGTAATTTCATTTCTTCAAAATTTTATGTTTGTTGCTCTTACAGAGGTATAATCATATTTTTTTTGTTTTGTAGATTTTATAGTTTCTGGTGGTGCTGATCTGGCGGATGAAGATGAAGGAAGACGGATGCCTCGTCATACAGTGTTTCATGGACATGATGATCAAGACGAAGATATTGAACTTATTGAGAAGCAGTTACAGGAAAGATATGGTAAAGTTTTGCTATTCAAAACTTAAGTTTGAAATCGGAAGTATGAGTTCTGAAATCTGAATACTTTAACCAATTAAATATTTTAAAATCTGAAGTTTAAATTTTTTTAAATGCCGAAACACATCTGTCCTTCTTACATTTTCCATTTTCTAAATGAATGTTAGAAATGATTACAATGAATATTGTCAATAAGGAATGCTCGCACCATTTAACATGCCAATTACTTTGCTTTTTAATCTGCCTATTGTAAATTTATTAAAAAAGATTTCCATCACAATGCCAATAAAAGTAGAATGTTGCTTATTCTACTTAGTTTAAAACAAAAATGTTGACTACTTTTCAGCTTTTCAGGTTTTGATAGGGTTAAGAAGATATTTAGTTGATTCCTATCAGGCATATTTTTTCTTTTCTGAAGTCAAAATTTGACTACAACATTCAAGCCTTTGGCTACAAGGTAGAAATTTAATCACTTTGCGTTCAGTTTAGAAAAAAGATAAATAAAATCAAAGCACTTGTAATGTTAGTTTGAAATTCTGATCGCTTGTCGCCATTCATCACTGGTCTCGGATATAACATTTTCTCCCTTGTAGCCTGAATAAACTTAATTTGGACAACTATTATGGCTGTATCACCATATTGCCTAGGTAAAGCAAATGCATCGTCTCAACCCCTTTTCACATTATAGCCATGACTTCTGAAAAGAGTGGTCCGCTATCGCGCACCATTGGCTGTAGCTCGGGGAAGAAACGATCTTGTAGGATTGTTAAAGGAGAACAAAGGGCTGAAGTAGGGCACTTCTGGAATTATACTGGAATGGTGGATGAAATACACTAGGGTAATAGATTTTAGAAATTAAGAGATAAGTGGGCAGAAAATCATCACTTACAATAAAAAAAAGGGAAGGAAATCATTAAAAAGCTGTCAAAAAGGATAAGATGCACTTGATTAAGAACCTGAAAACTTGATCAAGCTGAATGTAATACCACTTGATATATTCTTGGCAAGTGCTTATATGATTAGCAAACAGGGTCGAGGAGAGATGCAGAATATGAGGAGGAGGCAACAGAAGTAGATCAGCAGGCTCTGTTACCATCTGTCAGGGATCCAAAGTTATGGATGGTTAAATGTGCGGTATGTTTATAAAACATCTCGTCTTGAACAAAATTGTTAATTGGTTGTGTGTTGGTTTTCATGTCCCTTTTGTTTTAGATTGGTCGTGAAAGAGAAGTTGCAGTTTGCCTAATGCAAAAGGCTATTGATAAAGGGCCAGAGTTACAAATTAAATCGGCTATAGCTCTTGACCATCTCAAGAATTATATTTATATAGAAGCAGAAAAAGAAGCCCACGTCAGGGAGGTTTGTCTTTACAACCTCGAAGTTCAAGTTGATCTGATTTTTGACGTTTTCAAACATTATCATAGTTCATCCTGGTGTATTTTTGTCTTATTCCTTTGCAGGCATGCAAGGGAATGCGTAACATATATGCTGCAAAAATAATGCTTGTTCCTATTAAGGAGATGACTGATGTGCTTTCAGTTGAGAGTAAGGCTATTGATCTATCTAGGGATATGTGGGTGAGAATGAAGATTGGAACTTATAAAGGAGATCTGGCCAAGGTAGCTACCTTTTCTTTGATATGTTTGTGTGTGTATACACACATGTATGTACATATATACACATGTACATGCATATATATACATGTATTCACTTATATATACATAGACACATCTACAATATCTGCATATACACACATACATGCATGTACAGATACCTGCATATACAGAAATACTCACATGCACACATACATATATAAACATTTATGTACACACGGGCACATTTGTGCATATATCTACATATATATGTGAACATAAATTCATATATATGTATAGCATATATAGACCGACATACAGACATACATATGTTTAGATACCAATATATATATATATATATATATATATATGCGAAAAACCTTTAGGTCTAACGGTTGAGTAGCATTTATCCCATTCCCGGGTCTCGAGTTCGATTCCCCTCCCCATTTTTTTTTAAAAAAATGTCTCGCTGGAAACATACTTTCTATCCTTTTGGATGGAGGTATTGTTTGCCTGCCTCTCACCTTTCCCAGACCCTAGCGATAGCTTATCGTTGGGATATACTGAGTATGATTGTTGTTGATTGTTGTGTGTGTGTGTGTGTGTGTGTGTGTGTGTGTGTGTGTGTGTATATATATATATATATAAGTTCATGTGTAAATATATCTGCATATACACATACACATGTACAGATATATGATTATAAATATAAAAACATATGGATATACATACGAATAAGCCTATTATATAGTCACTTAGTCGGGCTTTGTGAGTGTTCAATCTTGGTCACACTAGAAACATTAGTTTACAAGCTAAGTTCAACGTGACAAAGCTCATGCAGGTGAATTCCCAGCTTGGCTCATAGAGCTTCAGGCTGATCTGAGTTGGTCCTAGCTTGTATTTGTTTAATTTTACAATCCCTCTTAGATTTCTACATATATCATAAGGCAGTTATAATATTAACTTAGCAAGTTTAAGTATCTTACTCAGTTCTTAATTTATCATTCCGTAAGCGAACGTGTAACTAATAACTTACCAAAAAAAAGAACATGTAACTAAAAATTGTAAATTGCTAATTTCCATTTCTTGCCCGCCTACTTCTACTAAATTAATCTCCTAGCATACATAATAAACAAAACCATTACGACAAAGTCGTCTTAATTTTTTGATGAAGCCAATACCGTTGATGAATGCTAAAATGATTTCAACAAGTGATATATTAGACAAGCAACAAAAATTGAAAATTATATATCTCTTGAAAATTAAGAACTTTTGCAGCCGTAAACTGATACCAATTACATTTTTTTTAATTTGGAAGCCGGTACAACAAATATAGTTAACAATATTGCACTAGCGAAGAGTGAAAGTATTGATGTGCAACAAATTTAGTAGGAGTAGATACTAACCAGCAATTGTTTCTTGAGTTATATATATATAGTGCTTGATTGATAAAAAAATCTTTAAGATAATTATTGTACAGTCATGTAAATGTACATTTGTATATACCTGTATCTATAAAAGCTGACACATATACTTACACACACACATATAGAAACATATGTCTGTGTGTGTGTATAGGTATGTCTATATATAATTTTTATTTTGTTTATTTGGTTGTGTGGTCGTATTAATTGATACAAAGAGATGTCTCTGTGTGTGTATGTGTATATGTATAATTTTTTTGTTGGTTCTGTGGTCGTATTTATTAACTTAAAAGTTTCCCTTTCTCTCTTTTGTGAATTTGAAGATCGTGGATGTGGATAATGTGCGGCAGAAAGTAACAGTGAAGTTAATCCCGCGCATTGACTTACAAGCCCTCGCAAATAAGCTGGTTAGTTTGACATAATTTTTTGCCACCTGCTTGCATCCTGAGGTGTCTGGCCATTGTAGTTATACTTCCTTTACTTCTATGAGGTTTCATATGCTTTGCTGGATTACAAAAGACACTTGACTTATTGCATTTCAAGTTCATATTCTTCCTTGACAACATCAACTCTAAGTCTTAACTGGGGTTGTCGGAGCAATACATCTTGCATTCCGTCTTACAGCCACAGTTTTGGTTTTCTTTTTTCTTCATTATCTCTCTCTCTCTCTCTCTCTCTGTGTGTGTGTGTGTGTGTGTTGGGTGTGGGGAGTTGATTCCTGCATGTTGTGGCTGGCCACCATATGAGCGGGTACTTTGAAAAATATTTAACAGCTTAACCTTCCCTGTGTAGTGTTGTTTTATATTTACCAACATGCCTTGAGATTTATTTAGTCCCATTTATCTAGTAAAATTCTGTTTGGGCTGATTACTTATTCTTATTATATCAGGAAGGCAGGGAAGTTCAAAAGAAGAAAGCATTCACACCACCACCCCGTTTGATGAACATTGATGAAGCTAGGTATATTTAAGACTCATTTCTATTAGAGGGAACCTGGGTTTTTGATCTCATATTTTCATGTTTGGTCTATCGTCTTGGTTCAGAGAAATGCATATTCGCGTGGAGCGGAGAAAGGATCCCAACACGTATGATTACTTTGAGAGTATTGGTGGAATGATGTTCAAGGATGGGTTCTTGTATAAAACTGTTTCCATGAAATCTATTACCACTCAGAACATCCAGCCTACATTCGACGAACTTGAAAAGTTTAGGCAACCTAGTGAGTACGGGGATGGCGATGTGGCTAGTTTATCTACTCTTTTTGCAAATAGGAAAAAAGGGCACTTCTTGAAAGGTGATCGAATTATTGTCGTCAAAGGCGACCTCAAGAACTTGAAGGGAAGTGTGGAGAAAGTTGAGGAAGATACTGTGTACATAAAATCAATTGAGAGTGGTATCCTGGTAAAATTCTGGAGCTTGTTAACAAATTTTTTGAATCCTAATTGTGTGGCACATTGATTGCATGAGACAAACAGGGTGAAACAAGCGGCGTGTTGATTTACATGTTCTCACGTTAGGTGGTGTTGTGCTTCTTTTGTTGACCTGTTTGCAATGTGATTTGCAGGACACTCTTGCTATAAGTGACAAAGAACTTTGCAAGTACTTTGAACCTGGAAACCATGTTAAAGTTGTGACTGGTTCCAGTGAAGGGGCAACTGGAATGGTTGTTTCAGTTGAGGGGCATGTGGTAAACTTAGTATCTGACACAACTAAGGAGCTTGTAAGGTGTTCCTTCCCTTTTATTATGACAGCTTATTGGAATTCATTTGATGGGATGTGCAACTCTCTAGTCATTTACTTTTCAGCTTCGTGTATTTGCTGATAATGTGGTGGAGAGCTCAGAAGTTACTACTGGTATTACTAGGATAGGAGATTTTGAGCTGCATGATCTTGTTCAGCTGGAGTAAGCCTTTCCTCGGTTCATCTTTATTTTTAGCAGCATGGATGTGGGTTAAACTTGTTGACTTTATTTTTAGCAGGATGGATGTGGGTTAAACTTATTGAATACTTTTAATATGCAGTGACATGAGTTTTGGTGTGATCATACGAGTTGAGACTGAAGCTTTCCAGGTGTGTTTACAATGTGAAGCTGAATTTTTTGGTTACTGTTGTGTTAATGTTGCTTCTCAATCCTCAGGTTCTTAAAGGGGTACCTGAGAAACCAGTTGTATCCCTTGTGAGGCTAAGAGAGATTAAATCCAAGCTGGACAAGAAAAATAATTCACAAGATCGCAATGGGAACAGGCTGTCTGTGAAAGATATTGTCAAGATTCTCGATGGTCCTTGCAGAGTGAGGATATTTAGCTTCTTTTTCTTGTTTGTATGTTAGCCCAATTCATATTTTCCTTGATATCAACACTCATTTGATTTACTAATTTTAGGGCAAGCAAGGTCCTATTGAACATATTTACAGAGGAATTTTGTTTGTCTATGACCGCCATCACCTTGAGCATGCTGGCTTCATCTGTGCCAAGTCTCATTCTTGTGTGCTGGTTGGTGGTTCGCGAGCTAACGGGCATACAAATGTTAGTGTTTAACTTTTACAACAAAATTTTCTACTTTGTCCTGGTGTACCTCTTTTTAGTGTGTATAGGCGCAAAGACAGCTTGGTATTATTTTACATTGCCACTGTTGCAGGCTGGCCCTTTCCAATCAAAATATTCCAATTTCAGAACACCTCCTCGTGCTCCCCCATCTCCGATGAGATCACCTAGAGGTGGCCCGCCTGTAAATAGTATGTCGTGGATTTTTTTGGTTTTCTTATTTTAGTGTTGCTTAATTAATTAATTAGTTAATTTATTCAGGAACCCTTGACCTATCTTTTCTTCGTAGCGCACATTCCTCTATTTTTCTCTTAATTTTTCTCATAAGTAGTTAAGGTGCTCTTTGGTCTCTTTGGTTGTCATTCTGCAGGCGGAGGAAGGTTCAGAGGTGGGAGAGGGCACGACAACTTGGTCAACACAAAAATTAAAATCCGCAAGGGTTATTACAAGGGTTGTAAAGGAGTTGTCAAGGACGTTAAAGGTAACACACTTCGGGTGGAGTTGGAGGCTCAAATGAAGGTAGTTACAGGTAAGTTTCTCGGGGGACCCAGGGATTTTAATCTTTGTGAACTGTCTTTCTCGAGGGGTTACCAGAGGTTCCCTTATGGCTTGAAGACCGTATAATCCTTCTAGTTTAAAAGCCTACCTTTTAACGCTATATATCTTGGGACTAAAAAGCGAATGTAACTGCTAATTATATTGAGAGTAGTTCCATATGAAAAGCCTGATGTAAACTGATTGTTTTGTTACTAGGATGGGTCTATTTTCACGCCAGATATGCCATGCCATGCTCATGCTTTTTAGTGTGTAGAAATTGTGTGAATGAGTTGTAAAAGGTGGAAATAACTGGTCTCCTGATAAATTATCTTATTTGATGTCTATATTCATTTATTTGTTTAAGTTAGTAATCACTAAGTCTCCCCCAAATCAACAACTTAAGAAATTGCATATTCCACATAGTTTGGATCAGACACACTTGAATTTCATTAAGAAATCCCGACATAGAACATCTGTAATTGAGGGAGGATTGGCATGATTTCTGTAGCTCATCCAGAGTATCCATAGGTGATGCTGGGAAATGAAAATCGGTCTGATGAAGGAGGTTTAGCAGCAATAGCTTCAGAACAAACGAACTAAATTTTTAGGTTGTGTTTTTTTTACTCAGAAGTTGCATACGATGATAATTTAGAATAAACACTTTGGTTTGAAGAAAAGATGTTCTAACGTGCCTTTGCCTCATGTTTGTCCCAGGCTACATTATATTGAATAATATCCGACTTTTATCTTTTAGTCACAAACCGTGAGAGAGAGAAAAAGGGGTTTTGTTCTTTTTTATTTTATTTTATCATTTTTTTGGGGGGTTAGGGGTGGGGGTGGGTTGTAACCACAACGGTTGAGAGGTTGATTTCTCATACAAAAATGGATTAGAGAAATTTCAGGGCTGCAACCGTATTTGCCTGACAATTCTATTTTTTTCCGGCAGTCACTCGTGACGAGGTAACTGATGACTCGAGGGACTTATCCACACCTTTTCGGTATGTATGTGGACGGCCTGTGCATACACACACACACACACACATCTGTGTGTGTGTGTACGTATGTGTGTGTGTATATATATTGGGTTATTTCCACCACTTTGCTTTATAGCTCCACTTTTTATTGATTTTTTTCGGAAAACTTTTTTTTCCCATTTAAACGTATTTTCATGTGGCTTTATTTTTATTTTTGTTTTTGAAAAAGGTCGAAAGACTGTATGAAAAAGTCGAGATTAAACTAGGTGATGGGCATATTCGTCCAATTAAAAAAAAAATATGGAAGATGGTGGATATGTAAAATGTGGTGGTTGCAATAACCTCACTCATATGTGCGGGCGTGCGTGTATATATATGTGTGTGTGTGTATGTATGCACACACACACACACATGTGTGTGTATATAATGTGTAAATATATATGCGCATGTTTGTGTATATATACACGTATGTGTATCTATACATATATATGTATATGTGTATACATGTGTGTATATCTCTATACATGTGCGTGCGCCTGTGTGTATGTGTGTGTATACACATACGCATATGCGTATGTGCGTGTGTGTGCATATATCTATACACCACTCACATATATGTGTTGTTTTTTTCCCTTTTCATTTTTTTATTCTTTTACCTTTCAGTATTTTGTTTTTCCAGGGGATCATCCAGATTTGCTCCTGGGGCTGAGACTCCTGTGCATCCTTCACGAACTCCTCTGCGTCCGTACATGACGCCAATGAGAGATGCTGCTGGTTTGTTTCTTTAATTGGTAATTTCATTACATCATAAACTTAATACTCTATTAATAACATGTGTGAATTTTTTGTCATCACCTTATGCGATGCAGCAACACCAATTCATGAAGGTATGAGGACGCCCATGCCTGACAGAGCCTGGAATCCTTATACACCAATGAGTCCAGCAAGGTATTTTGGGTTAATTAAACACATGCACACTTAAGTCTTTTCTCGCATATGCACTGTGGAACCACACATCATCCTCTTCCCCTTGTCTTTGACTTTCTTACAGAGGGAAAATGATGTAGAGCTGTATCATAGAAGACCTAACTTGTTAGAGTACAGCTTTGTAACACTTGATGAGTTCATATTGTTTATTTGTATAATTTTGTTCAGGGATGAGTGGGAGGATGGAAACCCAGGTTCCTGGGGTGCTAGTCCTCAATATCAGGTATTCCCAGTTGGTCACCTTTTGTTACATTGGTTTGAGTTGAATGTTATATTTTTTTAATTTTTTAATTTTTTTGGTTTGAGTATTTGTTCCTTGTTCCCCCTTCCCCTCACCCCTCCCTCTTCTCCTTTTTCTAATGCATTAAATTATTGCTTCAAATTTCAGCCAAAGAGTCCAACTCCAAGAGCATATGAAGCTCCTACTCCTGGATATGTTGAAGCGGGAACACCTAGAGATGGCAATCCTGCCTATGGTGATTGTGAATGACACACATACTTATTTTATTCCCCCCCCCCTACTTTTGCAGTTCCATCCTTATTTTAACATGGCTCCTCTGTGCAGCTAATGCTCCTAGTCCCTACCTGCCATCTACTCCTGGTGGGCAGCCACCTATGACACCAAGTTCAGCTTATTTACCTGGTACTCCTGGTGGACAACCAATGACACCTGGGGGCGGTGGTTTGGATATGATGTCGCCTGTAGTAGGTCTGTGCATATTAATTAATTTCCTCATTCTCTAACTTCTTGCCTTTATAAATATATCCAAGATCGTTGGCTGTTGAAAGATTTGGCATGAACCTGAGTAGTAAAATTGGCTTATGTAGTTGCTACTGTAATCTATACGTATTACTGTAAAGTTGCTTATGGATCAGCTTAGTGTGTATAGGGCTACAGTACTCCGATTCTACTTGATTTATACAGGGTTGGAGAAATGTTTAATGGTTTATACTGTTGCTATCTGAGAATTTGGATATGACAGTCGGTGCTGAGATATATCCCTTGTTACATCTATTATCACATGTGTCTGAGAATAACTTACGTTATATTGTCAGAATTGTTTCATTTCATTTGAATATCATGTATGTACTGAGCAGAAAGATGAAAAAAAATTGGCTGATAATATAGGTATTTTTCATGCATCTCTCACATAAAACTATGGGATATTAATTGTCATAGACTGCTATTGCATGTCTTTTCATTTTGACTTAGTCAACTTATAAGTCTTCACTAGGAAGACAGACATCCGATACTGTTTGAACACGACATCACACTACAATGCATAACTATGCTGGAATTAGGATACTGTCTCTGAAGTCACAAATCCATGGTTTCGATGATCTTATAATTCCGTTGCTTCCCTTGGTGTATTCTTTTAACTCTGCCTTGAAAGCATTTTTTGGATCAAATTTATCTACTAAAGTTCTTCCGAATTGAAAATTTTGGTGAAGTAGAGAATGAATTACGAGGGGAAAAAGACTTTTAAATGTTTGTGGCAATGATTGTTGTATATTTTATCTAAGAGTTGGCATCTATGTGAAGAAAAAACCAGTGTGAATGGTTAGTTAATAAATCATTTGGTAGATGACCTTTTTACTGAAGTTAGACGCAGAGAACTCCCTGTGAGCCTAAAATAGTTGAATGTCTGTGTGCATAAAGTCTACCAAAAGGTCAATTGGTGAAATGTGTTTGTCGTAAGGATTGACAGGACACCGTTTTGTGTGAAAAAGGCAGGACAGACTGTTTCTCAGTGTCGTTCCATAAAAAATTAAGAGAAAAGGAGAAGGGGAAAAAAACAAAATTCAAATAGACGAAAGGCAAAAAATTAGAGGAAGAGGAAGAAGGAAAGACACTAGTCTATAGACAATGTTCTGGAATTTGTTTGCTTCAGGATCTGCATTACTAAAGATAATTGCTTGAAGATTTTCTGATGTGTGTTTGTTAGGGAAATTCTACAGTAATTTCCGCAGTATACCATATTGTTTTTGAGCCCTATGATTATGTATTGTCTAAATGTTTCCCTTGTATTTCCACTGTGATACTTTGAAGAAGTTTGAAATCTACTGATGAAGGCTTTTTCTTTTCAGTTACTAGTTTAGAGATTTTCACTTTGTTTCTGCATATATATGTGTACTTTATGTTGTTGGATGAAGATGATAATAGGAGATGGATTTGGTTTTTTTAATTTTATAGGTGGGGACAGCGAAGGACCTTGGTTTTTGCCTGACATCCTGGTTAACGTTCGTAGGACAGGAGAGGATGGTGGCATTGGAGTTATCAGGGAGGTCCTTCCGGTATGTATTAAGTTCTATAGTTTTGTTTTCTGTATTCTGCTCCAATGTACGTTGATCAATTCATCTTAGCCTGTGGTCCTCATGTTCCAATTGCAGAAAATAGATGCATTAATCGTTTAGAAAGATGGTGAAATAAATGTTGTTTGTTGCTTGGACGCAATAGAACAAAGTGCTACATAGAAAGAATGATATGATCAGTAGAAAAATGACATCTTTGTTTTTCTTCTCTCGGAAATTGTGGATGAAAATATTTTACCTTCTCGGGATACAACTTGGCTAAGAATTAGGAAACAATCTTTCAGCGAAGGGTGAACTAATGTGGAAATGGAAGAGGAAAGCTAAGAATTAGGGAATAATCTTTCAATGAAGGGCGAATTATGTAGAAATGGAAGAGGCAAATGGAGAAATGGACGGTGACTAAAACCACATAAGTTGGTGGCGGGTAAAAGTAGATCCATTTATGTGGTGATAGAAGGACCTAAATAGATGGATTTAGATAAAAATGCGAAAGTCAATTATCCTCTGTAATTATTCGCCTACACAATATCTGCATATACGTGTAATAGAACAGTTTTCAATTGACATGAAACTGAAGTCGAAAGCTGGGCGTTGGAGGACTACTCTGTGAGAGAGAACTAAATATAGCTTACTTCAAATCCTGATAAGTTTATAATCGTTGAATTTAGGTACACGGAACAAATGAGTATCCGTTAGGAAAGTTTGACGCTGTAAAATTGCTTTCAATAGTAAAACTTTCCGTTTATAGCTTAGTCCAAGGTTTAATCATTTCCGGCAAAGACTGTACGATTGAGGAAACGAAGTATTTAGTTTGCGTGGAGGAGAAAGGATGCTTAGTAATTAGAATAAAGGGATAAATAAATTTTGTATGGAATCCGTTCATATGCATGGATGAAAACCACCCTTTATTGGGTCCACTTGAGCTTTAACTAATCCGCATTTTTTTTTCTAAAAGTCCTATATGGATAGATAGATAAACGCAGTAATGTTGACCAAGTGGTTCTTGCTTTCTGGATAGATAAACGCTGTTACTTTTGACCAAATGGTTCTTGCTTTCTCAACCAAGAAGGAAAGAAAGGGAAGGGAAAGTTTATTTTTGCTTTGGATTTGGAGATTCTTCCGTTGAATTACTGCCTGTTTAGCATTTATCCTATCTCTTCTCTCTTCTGGTTTTTCAACTCAATTTTATGCTATTCTTAAAAAATAATTTAATTCATATGTTGCCATTGAGTTTGGAGGCATCATGTTTGTTATGTAGATAATGACAAATTTCGGTCCCATATTGTTGTTACTTGATAAAAGTGCATTTATCGTTAAATTCATTGTATTTACCTTAAATGATATTCTTGACCATGGAAATTTGCGAATACTCCAAAGGAAACTTCTATTCTATTATACAAGGGAGAAAGTGGATATGTGAGAAAGTTAGATGTTGAATAATTCATGATTTAAATTCTGGTACACAGGAAAGAACAAGACAAGAATTAGAGTTGAGGTTATTATAGATATCTCATTGAAAGACGAAGTAGTACCTATTATTTGGAAATGAGATAGAATTATAGTCCCTAAGTTGGTGTTTGGAAAAGAAACAATCATTATTAGATTATATGCTTCTAAAATGGATTTAGAGGAAGATTCAATTTTGGGAAGATTTATAAGCCATAGCGCGTGTAATTCCAATATGTTAAAATGTCTTTATAGGAGGAGATCTAAATAGCTATGTAAGTAAAGAGAACAAGCATTATAATGAATTGTACGGTGGATTTGGTTTTGGAGACAGGAACGATAAAAGAAGATCAATTTTGGATTTCACAATAGCTTATGTACTTATAGTGATTAATGCATTTGTTTGAAAAAAATATGAACACTTGATTACATTGAAACCAAATAAGTCATAGATAGACTATTTCTTTACGATTGACAGGTATAAGAGATAGAAGAGATTGTAAAAACTTTAAGGTGTGATCAGGAGAAAGTTTATCTTGTAGTGATGGATGTCGTATCCGACATAAAAGATTGATAAAATAAAAGCCTATGTAACCCAATATAAAATGGTAGAATTTGAAAGAAGCTAAATAAGTAGATTTTAG
Organism: Eustoma russellianum; assembly: GCA_036186865.1. Lineage (NCBI taxonomy): Eukaryota > Viridiplantae > Streptophyta > Magnoliopsida > Gentianales > Gentianaceae > Eustoma > Eustoma russellianum. The sequence goes on along the minus strand of AP025041.1, from coordinate 15,589,274 downwards.
AGCAATAAGTCTTAATAAATTCAAGTAGTGTTGCAAATGAAATTCAGGAGAATGTAGCTTTAAAGATAAAGAAAATAGCAAGAAATTTGCTTGATGAATCTACAAAGTCAGCACATGCAAATGGTGAATCTTGATGCTGGAAATAAAGACATCAAGAGAACTAATTATATGACATCTCAGCTTTGTAGAAACTATGAGAATTAGGAAAAGATAAGAAAGAAAATAAACATGTTGTATCATAAATATAAACGAAGATAAACATGTTGTAAGTGAACCCAAACAAAAAGCGTTCAATGATTTTTATAAGCGGTTGAACACGAAAGAAATAACAAGATTTTTGTCGAGAAAGAGGCAATAAAAGGTAGATGGAGAAGATACTTTGACAAATTTTTTAATGAAGCAGTAAGAGATGAACTCATACTGGGCGAGTTACATAACTCTGAAGTGGATATAAACGTAACATATTGTAGGAGAATTTGTTTGCCAGAAGTAGAGGAAGATACATTGGAAAAGATGAAAAATAGTAAAGCAAAATACCTAGAGAAGGCATGTATAATGTGGCTCATATGTCTTTTTAACAAGATTGTGCAAACTGGAAAGATGACTGACCAGTGGAAGAACTATACATAGTACCTCTGTATAAAATCAAATGAGACATAAAATTTTGCAAATTATAGAGGAATTAAGCTAATGAGAACATCATAAAACTTTGAGAGCGAGTGATTGAGAAAAGACCTCGCAAAGAGGCGAGTGTATCTGGAAACCAATTTCGATTTATGCCGACAATGTTAGCAATTGAGGCTATTCATCTTTTTAGAAGATTGATAGAGGCGTCGAGAGAAGTAAGTTTTGCATATGATTTTCATTACTTGAAAAAGGCATGATAAAGTTCCACGAGAGATCCTATGGAGAGTGCTTGAAAATAGATGTGTTAAAGTAGTATGTATAGAAAGTATTAAAGACATGATTAGAATGTGATTACAAGCGTAAGGACTTTAGTAGGATTAAACTCGGAGTTTCTTATTACAATGGGTTTGCATCAAAGATATTTATAATGTCCATAGTTATTTGCTTTAGTTATAGATGAGCTCATTCGACATATTCAAGATAGAGTTCCGTTGAACATGTTATTTGCTGATGACATTGTGTTGATGGATGAGACTAGTGAAAGAGTCAATGTTAGGCTGGAGGTGGAGACACTAGAGGAAAAGAGCTTCAATTTGAGTCGAAAGAAAATTTTAATTTTAGCAACGAAAGAATGACGTTAAAATCTTATGTGAAACTGCAAGCCAGAGATTTATCTGAGTGAGAATTTTAGGTGTTTAGGATTTATACTAATGAAAAATGGAGGAATTCAGAAGGATAGGAATTCCAAGGTACATATGGGGTGGTTAAAGTGGAGAAGTGCGTTAGATATTCTTTGTGATAAGGAATTAGCTTTAAAAATTGAAGGAAAGTCTTACAAAACGGTAGATTGACCCGTATTGCTCTGCGGATCTGAATGTTGGACACTCAATTATGATCATGAGCCAAGAATGTGAGTAACGAAAATAAGAATGTTAAAATGGATAGAATTTACATACAAGAAAGTAGAAAATAAAAATGAACGTATAAAAAGAAATGTTGGGTAACTCCTATAGATAAGAAGATTAGGGAGTCAAGGTTAAGTTGATATAGACATGTGCAAAACATCTTGCAGATGTACATGTTAGGCGGTGCGAGACAATGAATGAGATCCATGTTAAACGTGAGAGAGTGAGACCAGAGAAGACAGGGAGAAAGACAATAAGAAAAGATATGACTTATATGACAAGTGAGGAGCATATGGTCAGTGGTAGATCACACTGGAGACAGTTGAATAATGTAAGTACTTAGGGCTGAATCACGGTTGATATGATATTATAGTTTTGAAATATGCATATTTTAAAGACACATATTATGTATTAGATATTAGGAGACACATGAAGCGAGTGAGATCTAGGCTATGCCTTAAAAACATAACAAAAAGAACAAGAACAAAAATAAAGAAAGAAAAAATAAAATTGAAAAGTAAGAAAATAAAATACGAGAGAAATGATTGATCTATATAGTCGATCTTATATAATTGAAAAAGGACGTGAGTGTTAGAGTGGATTATGGTAAAACATTACTTTTAGATATAAAAGCCGTTTGATTGTCTAGTCTAGCCGACTGCTGTTTTATTTTTCATGAACTACTTGTGCTGTTTTATTTTTCATGAACAACTTGAGAAGAAGTAGTTGTTGACCAGAAACGTCGCCCCTTTGTATAATTGATTGTCAAATTTTGCCTCTGATATGCCCTTTTAGACTCTTCTCTGTCCGTTTTTTGGCATGTTTGACTCAGCTCTTGCACTACAATCTTCTTCCCTCAGGATGGTTCCTGCAAGATTTCACTTGGGATGGGTGCCAATGGCGAAGTGATAACTGCTCACGCTGATGAGATTGAAATTGTTCCTCCCAGGAAGAATGAAAAGGTAAAAGTTATCGGTGGCACTCATCGCGGTGCTGTTGGAAGGCTTATAGGTATTGATGGCACGGATGGCATTGTTAAGCTAGAAATCACCTTAGATGTCAAGATATTGGACCTCGATATCTTGGCAAGGTATGTGCAACCTTGAATGCAGGCAAGTCTTTTCACAGAATGGGCAATGCAGAATGGTCTTGGACATGTTTCTGCATCTTTTTAGTGGCTGAGTTTATATGATGATATAGGATTAGTTTAAATTGGCTTGTTGTCTACCTGGTTGGGAAACAGAAGGTCCATAAGAAATGAACCTGTATTGTATTTCGCATTACATTACGCCACTTATATTTAACAAGTTTACAAGTTTTTCATTGCATATTATTTATTAATCTCTTATTATTTCACACACACACACACGGATATATGTCCCCTTCTATGGCTGGTGAGGCTATCATATCACTTTCATTTTTCCTTTCCTTTTTGAGTATTGTTTTCCTGCTTCCTTTTTATAATGCACTCATCTTTGTTGATTTCATTTTTCTGTTATTAACTCTAGTTTATTCTGATAGAAAACCTTTATATAATTAAAATTCATGGGAGTTATTGCCACCGCCATTTTTCCTTAGTAATTTTTTCAATTGGTCAAAAATTCCTTTTACCTTATTTTCTTCCCTTATTTCTCATTCACCAGATTTCCAATCCGTTTTTTTTTTTTTTTGGATTGAATCTTCTTGCATCAGAGAGAAAAATAATCTAGATGCAGTAGCAGAAGGAAAGACATCTTTCTAATCCTTCCGTGGAATGAAAAGCCGACATCTCTGTAACCATTCCAGTTATGTTTTGGTAGTTTTTTCCCTCTACCTTTAGATCCTTTGTATTTATGGACTAAAATGAGAACTCCATTAGACTGTCTAATTTAGTTGTCGACAATTATACGCTCATGAGCCCTCTCTACCCCCACCCTAACCGTCTCCGACCTGTTCCACCCCCCAACCACCATCAGTTGTTCCACCACCCTCTACCACATACTTCCAATCCCTTCAATCAAATACCAACCACCCCCACCACTCCTTTCTGATCTCCTTCCACGATCTCTGCACCACCGGCATATCCCTATCTTCTGCCCCGATTCTCTCTACTGCAATGAGGTGGATGAGAAATGGAAAGAAAAAAAGAAGCAGCAAAGTTCTTTCTGAAATTTTAAATCTGTCAACGATGATTACAAAGTTTTGAGGGCTGTTGAGTTTACGAATTCTGATTTCCAATGTATTGGTACCGAGGCTAAAGTTTACACCTTGAAATCAAATTCTTAGTAGAAGGTTGGTTGTTTTCGGTATCCAATTCCTCGAACTAGAGCTTGGGGTATCTATGCTAATGGGTCTCTACACACTCCCATAATTACCGAGGGTGCAATGTGGCTTTTTATTTAGTGACTGAAGACTCTCATCACATTTCTCCACCTTCGCTTGGCTTATTGGCACTTTTTACAGTAGTAGTTTTGGAGGTTGCAGGGGTTGGGAAGAGATGGTGGTGGTGGGGGCGGCGATCTAGAGTAGTGCTGAGTTGTGGGGCCGGAGGGAATGGGGCAAGGGGTTGTGGGGCGGAGTGGGTGGGGAGGGAGTTGGTCGAAGTGTGGGGGCTGGGACTGGTAGGGGGCACGACGGGCTTGGAACGGAAGTCAGAGGTGGAGCTGAAACTGATGGGAACGCAGCTTGGGGATAGGGGAAAGCTTGGGGATGGGGAGGAAACGGGGATGGGGAAGGCAACGGGAAGTGGGGCTGTGGTTGCTGGGGGAGGAAGCATCTGATGTCCGCTCTAGTGGGAATGGACGGTGGGTGGCGGAAGGCGGTGTGAGCAAACTTCTTGTGATGGCGGGTTTCGGCGGCAACTTTAAGGCGCGTGTTAGACACGTGAGGCTCGATTAGACAGTCTCATAGTGTTTCTATTTTGAATATTTTAATTCAAATATACTAGTGGTTTAAAACTCAATAAAGAAAGCAAGAAGTCTCGGACATGTTTCGGTAAAAGAATACAACAATCATACGTATTGACTAAAGTTATGGTTATGACAACCAAAAAAAAAACTATCGTTAAGTAAGATATGAGGATAAATAATATTTTTATTTGAGAGAATAGAGAGTTTGTTTATAATTAAATTTTTATTTTTTTAACAATAATTTTTTCTATTTTTAACAAAAGGACTGCTATTTTTGTAGGGATAGTTTTTTTATTTTTAACAAAAGGACTGCTATTTTTCTAGGGATATATTGTGACCTTTTGTAACCCACAATATATCTGTAATTGATTTTAAGAACGAAATTATTAAGCTATCTAAGGATTTAAAACACTTTATAAAACTGAAGTTTTATCTTTAATTACTTTCGCATAGTATATAAAATGTAACTATTTTTAACGTGTAAAAAGTCGAATTTAAACCATATAAAACTATAAATCATATTTTAGGGAAAATTATTTTTTCTCTTTTAATATAGGACGTTTTAATCCTTAAAATCCCTAATGTTTGGAAACACACTTTTGTGTATCTTATATATTAACCTAAAGGTTAATTGCCTTTTTCTGGTAAGATTAAGGCCATTTTATGTGTGTATATATTAATATATTTTATAATTAGATAATATAAGTGAATTACCTATCCTTCATTTTACATGAAAACTAAAAAATCCAGTCATCTTCATCATCCTCAGTTCAGTACCCGCGCAGCCGCCACCTTCCTTGCCTCCCACCACCTTAAACTTCCTCTACCGACCACCTTCCTCCCGCTGCCCTCTCTCTCTTGTATCCTACTACTCCAACCACTAACGTGGCTCCTTTCTTCTCCGGCTCACCTGTAGCGCCCTGCTCTCGAGCCCTAGCATCGGGAACAGTGCACCCGCCGTATCTTGTTAAGGAGAATACAAGGCGCCGAATCAATCTCTTACATGTTAGAAATGACGTAGAAATTTTTCTCGCGGAAACGTAAATCACAACTTAAATTAAACTCTAATAACCGTCTTTACATTACTGAATAAAACCTGGATAATAAAAGTACTAAGAAGTCTGTGGAAAAAAAATCCCAAAGTATAAGTAAACACAAACAGCTGCAGAGCTCCCTCCTTTCCTAGCTGCAGCTCTCAACCGGCCCATTCTGCTATGTTCGACCCGTCCTCAACAAAAATGCGCTCGTAATCCTCATCCGGCTCACCTGGGAAGTAGGGGTGAGTGATAGAAATCATCCAGTAGATGCTCGCCTCAAACCAGTACAAAACGTGCATATCGAAATGATACAACCACATAGCACATAAATATAAGATAAACCACATAAAACATAAATATAAGATAAAACCACATATCACATAAATATAAGATAACATGCATAAGATAAAGTAAATGCGGTAAGTAAAACACTCCACATAAAAATGCACAACTACGTGATGCATGCTCCATCCACGTGTCACACGCAACAAAGTCATGTCACACAGAATACCGATATTCCCACCGTGCAATGCATGAACCCGGGTCCTACTGAGTGGCTGTGGGTCGTACCCACCCACAGTCACCATACTAAGTGTGCGTGGCAGCGCCACCGTACACCATCCTGAGTGTGCGTGGCCCCACCACCGTACACCATCCTGAGCGCCCGTGGCCCGTACGTCACGACCAGCCTTAATGCAATGCACGTGCCATGAATGCAAAAACACAATCGCCTGAGGCCCCTAGCCCATCCTCACCATCCTCTGACACTCAAATTTAGGTTCGTAAATTTTTCGAATATTAGAAAGTTGTTATTTATCATCACCCTTAATTTTTCCTTAGCTTGTATTAATTTTCTAAAATGTTCTACTAATTTTCCCTATTTCTCCCTTATTTAATTCTATTTATTACTATTTATTTTTAATTTTTCAAATTTACCAAAGTTTAGAAATTAAGTAGAAATAATTTACTTTTAACCCGTTATATTTTCTAGAATTTATTTGAATTTTACTGGTATTTAATTATATTTTTCTATATATTTTTTTTGAGTGGTTAATGGGCCGCCTTCGGTCCGACCCGCTGGCCAGCCGGCTCGGTCCGTTGGCCGGCCTGTTCTCTGCCTTAAATTAATTTAATTTTTATTTACTGGTTGTTCTACCAGTGGCAACGCGCTGTGATTCGTTTTTCGATCACAACCCCCATTTTATCCTATTTCCAGTCTATAGGAACCTATTCTAAGGACGAAACACAACTTTTTAAAGGTCCTAGTGTAACAGTTACTCCTTTTTTCCCAATTCTTTAAGGGTATTTTTTTGGTTCCAATTCAATCTTACCACCAAATTCACACACATACAAGCACATAGTAGCCATAAACAATATATCTCATGCTTTCCAACATATACAAAATTTACAACTTAAACCAATAAACACAACGAAACAAAATTTACAACTTAAACAAATAAAAACAACGGAACAAAATTTACAACTTAAACAAATAAAAACAACGAAGCACATTAGTATACCATCAAAGCATGCATGAAACATACCCGTTTGAGGGGGAAGAGACACCTACCTTTTTGACGAATTAACTTCCTACACGGAATCTTTTCTTCCCAACTCCGGTGACCTCTATGCTTGGTGCTGGACAAATCCTTCATTTCTTCCTAAAGGTCTCACATGGTTGCTTCGGAAAAGGACAAAAACTTTAACTTCCACGCTTAATCAAGGAATTTGACAAGTACAACTTTTAACACCTTTTCATTTACCCTTATACTTACTCGTTTACCATTTTATTTCCGTTTCAACCATTTTACTTCCTACGTATAAGTATACCCACGTATATGCTCGCGTCCATACACATACATATACGCGTTTATACTTATGCGTATCGCCCTCGAATCACCAAAAATCCCAATTTTTTAAAAATTACTTTTCCGCTCTTCTGGCGACAAAAACCTTTATTTCAGTTTAATTCGTTTTCTTCTGATTCAATTTATCTTTTCCCATCATGTTTCATCAATTTTCAACATCTACAGTCAGTTTCATAGACACGACCATAACATCATCAATTCACCAAATCCAATTCCATACCGTACGTAACTCGATCACATGAAATAACACATACAGATTCAAATAATTCATGCATATTCATCTATATATAAAACAAGTATGGTACTGTTTTTAACATTAACAGAATAATAGATTACAACATAAATGTAATATATTAATATTAAAATAAAGAGTAGTTATTCATATTTTTTATGAATTAATTAGTAACTATGTTAAATATGTAATATACAACATATATTATACATAGAATGCACATATACGCTCATATAATGCATTACATATTGTTGAAAATATAAACAATTTTTTAATTACACGGGACATTAATTATGCTGCTATTATGTTTGCAGTGTGCTAAATCATGAAGGCAATATCACATATTTTAGTGAAATTAGTGTATATTCTTATGCAGTGTTTGTACAAATTAAACATATGAAAAGGTATCTATTGTATTGATACATTAATAGTACAATCGTACTGTAGAATACACATTAAACACTATACAGTTTTTTGTAATATTCAAGTAACACACGTTTACACTCAGACTTAAACATATTGTTATTATCGTACACACATTGACTACAGTATAAATACATTTGTGTCTAGGGCAGCGACACTCCTAGCCTCCACAGAAATCGACCTCAGCACTAGAATTCCTTTATGCACGAAAATACCACAGCAACCATAAGCAAGTGTTCCCTTATATATGCACCAACCATACGCCACTGTCGACACTTGCTATCAAGAAAATAGAATTTAGCCCACATACAGCAACCTTCATTGCACTTTTTGCTTTCAATTTGTATTTTCATCAATTTTGGCCACTGCCTTGGGCAGCGGCCCTCCCTCACCAACGGCGATATACAAATAATTCAACAAGGTTCATGCATCTTTCATACGTATATACACATAATCGTTACATATATACAACAAACACATACGTATAAACATCAATCTATACAGATCACAATTACGTATGCATGATCCGATTTGATATGAAAATAGCATAATAACTTGTAAAAACATAGCAAATATAGCAAGGATACTGATGAAGCCGGATCTTCACCAAGGGTCTGGACGACCTCAAATAAGCTTCATTAGTTAACGTGAAGAACTGTTAACCGGAATTGAAATGATAGTGTAGCTGGAATAGCACCAAATATCCTGCACAAAGAAGCACATGTCAGAGGTCCCGGGGGGTTGGCCCCGGGAAAAATCCTCTGACGCTCAAGTTAGTTTGGACCATATCTCACTGAGATTATAATTTAAAGGGTGAGTTAGAAATTTCTCACAGTATTTGCCGAGGAGCAGAGTGTATGAATTGGCTTTAAGGTATGGATGTTTGAAATCCGGATCCCCCCCTTTGTCTTGATTGGCTTGCTTTTATAGACATTTCCCGCCTTTAGCTCCTGATAGTGGATTGTGGATAGGACGTTTACCTGGGACAGAAAGCCTTGGACGCTGTAGTTCTGCTGATATGATTAATGGTCTGACTGATGTGACTAATAGGCCGGCTTGGTTGATGTAATTAGTAGACCGACTGTTATAACCTTAGCGTGTTCAGGAAGAATACCCAGCTGTAGTCACTTCATTCGAATTGCATCTCTGTCTTAGGGTCCCACGAGGTATTATCGCACTTGGTTCATTTGCTGTGGTACACAGCTGAACCCTGCCGAAGTGCATGACTTGCTGTGGTACACAGCTGAACCCTGCCAAAGTGCGTGACTAGGCCCTGCCGTAGTGCGCGATTTTCCTTTGTCCTGCGGAAACGGTCTGAAGTGCGGTATCTAGACATAGGATGACGTTGATGCCGAGGTGCATACCTTAGCACATTCTTCGATGTTATAAGGACGCCATGATGCCCTGCTGAGGTGCCGCTGAGGCTGAATAGCCATACTTAGGCGCTGAACTACTGAACTGCAGTAATTTGTATGCTGGGCTACTGGAATTGAGCCGTTGACTGTTGTTGACTAACAGACGATTTAGTTATGGTCTATCAGATACTTGCCTTGATCCGTAGTATACTATACCGTACGAAGAACCGCGATCCAAACGGACAAGATTTGGCCACCTGGTGAATGGCGGCCCAGTTGTTCTTTACCCCTTCTTTTTTCTTTTTTGAAGGGGTGAGGCTGCAGAGTCTCAGGTGGGGAGTGTTGGCCATCATGTGTGGTATATGTAGAGAAGGAATGAAGGTGGGCTGTACATGGGATTTCTGCTGGGGCTATTTCTCGGGAGTTGGTAGCCCTGCTGCTGTGATCTATTTTTTGAGAGAGGAGAGGGAGGCTGGCCGATGTTTTTATAAAGAATGGGGGTGTTTGATTTGTGTGTTATGTGTGTATAGATATACGCTAGGGTTTAAGTTATCTTATTCTAGTGTGATTAGAATTAGTTTAAATTCAAACTTCGTCTATCTACTTCATAATCATATTAGGATTTTAAGTTTTAAACTTATCTTCTTTTATTTTCTTTTATTTTTCCTTTTTTTAATTCTTTTTGCCGTGTGTTTGTACATATAATATGTATAGCCAAAAGACACGGGATATAACACCACCGTTGCAACCCGTCGCCACCACTATCCCACCCACCAGCATGGGTTACTTCCTCTTCACGTTCTTCTTTCGTTTCAATTGGTTCGTCTTCGTGGGCTGTCGTCCCCGCGCGGCGGTCATCTCAGCAAATTTTGCCACCTCTCCCCCCCTCTTCTTCACAAATCAATGGCCTCTGCCACTTCCCGCTTCAACCCAAAGAAGCCCCTCTCTCCCCCGCTGGATATCACAGAATTTTTCTATTTGAGGTGTTTTAAACTAAAATTCCTTGGATTCTTTAAAAGATGGCCGGTCGAGCTGGGTTGAAGAAGACGGTGGAGATGCCTGCCACTGTCTCCAAAATTGCCAACCTCATCGAAGAGATCTGAAGTTTGAGATCTCATCATTCGTGAAAGACATCATGAAGACCTGCTGCCATGGATTCCCGCAAAAATCTTGGTGCCCTACATTTTTTTTGTTGGAAAAATTCAAAGCAAAGTTACACCAATCGATTATGTTGACCTGCCGAGCTCAACGCGAGTCGGATAGATCAGTTAAGTCAGATCAGTCCAAACAGTACAACTGAGTTTGCATTCTGGACAACCGACTTGCCGTCCTTAGCTGAGCAACAGATGCATCAACAGCCAAACAGCCGAGCTCAACTCGGCATCACTTAAGTACAACAGTGCTGCACTATCAATTGACCAGCCGAGTTAGCACACAGCAGAGCTCAGCTCCACAACAGCTCAGCACGACAGTGCTCGGCTAATAACAACTCAGCAGTTCAGTTGAGCAAACAATCCGAGGTGAGTCCAGGACTCTGTCCTTAAGATATATTGATCTATTATACCAGAGGAAGCAACCGTCTCCAAAGATACAACAGAACCAGTCTAGATGAGCGGCACTGCAGCATATAAACTCAACGAACCTGAAAGTGTCCCTGACTCCTTTGGTTGACTTGAAATGCAGAGGATGTTGAGTGTATGCAGGAGAAGATGATTTGCAGAAAAGAAGATTGCGGAGAGAAAGGAAAGAGATTGATTTCTGAACTATTTTTCCATCGATTTCTTCATGGCCACTGAGTTCAGGCCGGCCTCATATTTATAGGGAAAACTTGAGATTAGGTTGTTACCGCTAGTTCAACCACAGCCGTAGGATCAAATACCTTTATAAGGCTCAAAAGCCTCCTTATGATGATCTTGCACAATGATCCTCCAAGAAGACACATACGGGTCCCTTAACAAGAAGCCAAGCGAGACGACTAGGTTTTGACACTAGGCCTTTCTTGAAAATACATGTGCAAAAGGTGCCAACAAATGGTGGGCAGCTTTGAGTGCTCATCATTGAGACCATGATTTGATTATCTTTGAATTTAATGCATATCATAAGATGTAAGTGTTGGTGGGAGGGCAGGATGGTCATTTCAAGCGTGCACGTCGTAATATCGAGTCTAGTTGTTTGTTTTGTCTTTGTTTAGGTCTAGGATAATTTATATCTTTTGATATGTGTATAATGTGCTGATGGTCGTTTTGAGTGTCTTCATAGGTGCCAAGACTAGATAAGAGAAGTGGCTTGGAGAATCCCTACCTTTTAGGAGGGGAACCAGACACCTGTTCAATATGTTGGGCATGCAGGTCGGAGGACAGATCCAAATGGGTTCAAACCACTTGGAGGTGTTAGAAAACTCAATTTGGGACGATTTTTTATTTGCACATTTCCTAATTCGGGCTACAAGATGGTCCAAAGTCAGCTGAAAGATTGGAGTCCAGATTGGAAAGTACTAAAGTTCACTTGATTGATACCTAATATTTGGAAGGCCATATCTCTGCGAAGAAGAGTCCAGATGAGATGAATCAAGAGCCCAAATTCAAGGGAATTTCATGGGATACAACTGTTTTGAAGAATGAAAACCCTAATTCGGTGTCTAGAAGTGGGTAGAATTCAAAAACCGACATGATGTATTCTAGTACGAGATTTTAGGGATTTGAATTGTACACTCTTTCTTGATTTGTTTTGACTTATCTTCTTGAGTTAGATTGATAGGGAATATTCTGAAGACTTTGATTGATTAGTTATATTTTAGAAATTAGCAAAATAATGCCATTTAAAGGCATGTAGACGTCAGCTAGGGAAAACAGATTTATTAGAAATTCTGACTTCAATTTTGGCAACCTTCGGTGTGCTTCCTACTTGTGTTTATCTTTGGTTTTGACAAACTAAAATCAAGGCTAGATCCAATCAAGGTTTGAGCAAACCTAGTTGGTGAATTACAATCCAAGGATACGAAATGATGTGTTGGATTGAGAGATTCAAATTGCTCGTAATAGGTGTTTTTGGCAACTCTTATCCAAGAAGGTGGTGTATGCACCATTGTCCCACGCAAGGGTTGTTTGAAGGTGTCTTTTGGAGTTGAAAGAAGTGATCGTCAATTCAATACAATTTAAGATCGTATCATACCTGCACAACCTGAACCCTTGGATCAGGTAACCGCGTTAGGTCTCCCTACTGCCATTAGATCTAAAAACTGCTCAACCTGAGACCTCAGATTATAACAGCTTCATGTCAGCCAGCACGGTTACACTTAACAGTTTTTCAAATCCCAATTTTATCCAATCACAACAAACTAGAGAAATTTAAATTTTAACAAACTTTTCCAACAAATAGGATCTGACCTGCAGTCTGCAGGATCCAGCCTGCAGCCCGCAACCTGAGACCAAGCACAAGACCAAGTCCGAGCATGGGCTGAGCTGAGCTGATTTCAACTTATTTTACCTATACTTTGAGAATTAATTTTTCATTCACCCGGTATCCTAATTGAATGATTTAAAAGACTAAAACTATCTACTCGTTACGTAGGTAATTAAGGACTCATTAGTTTCCACTTATCATTAGTGAAAACTGATCACAATTAAGTTTAAAGTATGTTGCTAACCACGGTTTACAACTTCCGTTTCAATTTCTTTCAATTTTCTCTAACAATCCCGCACATGAATGGAAATTAATGCAAATGCATATGCAGACTCTATTGAGAAGTCATACAAGAAAATGCTGCATCAGAAGAGGTAGCTTCTGGCTTTGAGTCTTTCCTAGTGATATACTGTCGGATCCAGTCAGCTAATTAGTGAATTGATGTCTTGAACTAGTCGCCTTTATTGTGAACCTAGACAGCAGTACTCACTCAACATTTCCGTTAACACCTTTTTGGTTCTCATGATTGTGTTTGTTTTGTCCATGAACCGCTTGTTTTCAGAAAATGTTTTAGAGAATTCTAGCCTCATAAAATTCTCATAGAAGTGGCCCCACTTCACACTTATATTGGTGTTTCCTATCAAGAGTATTCAACCATACCCCACTTGATATACCAAGATACAGGAAACATTAAAAGCCTTAGTTTACCCTAACTCTTTCTACAGACATCACTTTTATTTAACAGAATGAGTAAGTGTTTAACTGAAACTTCATAACTTAGTTTTCCATTGAACCAAGATTCCGGGATCTCCAGTCAACAAGGTTGGGTTTCTGTAACAAAGGTTCTTGCATTATAGACTTTAGTCCCGTTTTGTTTGTCAAATTTGACATCTGATCTCTAGGCAAACCTTTTGTAAGCGGATCCACAAGATTATCCTTTGATTTTACATGATCAATGGAAATCACGCCATTGGAGATCAACTATTTAATGGTATTATGTCTCCGACGTATGTGTCGAGACTTACCATTGTAGATGCTGATTTGAGCTTGTTTTATAGCTGACTGACTATCATAGTGTATGATGATAGGAGATATTGACTTAGGCCAGCATGGCACATCTTCCAAGAAATTCCAAAGCCATTCAGCCTCTTTCCTGGCTTTATCTAGTGTTATAAACTCAGGTTCCATAGTGGAACGAGCTATGCACGTTTACTTTGTGGTTTTCCATGACACATCACCTCCACCAATCGTAAATAAATATCCATTGATGGACTTAGAATATTTACTATCAGATATCCAGTTGGCATCACAATAGCCTTCCAATACTGCTGGATATCTTGTGTAATGTAATCCAAGGTTCAGTGTATACTTCAAGTATCTCATCACTCTATTTAGAGCTTTCCAATGATCATCACTTGAATTACTGGTAAACCTACTCAGTTTGTTTACTGAACATGCTGAGTCTGGTCTTGTACAGCCTGTTATGTACATCATACTTCCAATTACTTGCGAGTAATCCAATTGAGCTACTGGTTCGCATCGGTTCTTCCTTAAGTGTATACTAAAGTCGAGTGGAGTCTTTACTACTTTCACATCAAACATATTGAATCGTTTTAGAACATATTCAATATAGCGAGTTTGTGACAGAACGAGTCCTTCGGCTATCCTAGAGATTTTAATTCCTAGAATAACGTTGCCAACTCTCATATCCTTTATGTCGAAGTTCTCGTCAACATCTTTTTTGTATTCAAGATGATATCACGAGTACTGCCCATGATTAGAATGTCATCTACATAGAGACATACTACCACATATACATTCTGTGTGTTCTTAATGCAGACACACTTGTCACATTTGTTGATCCTGAAACCATTAGCTAGAATCACTTGATCAAATTTCAAGTGCCACTGTTTCGGCGCTTGCTTAAGTCCGTACAATGACTTAGCAAGTCTATAGACTTTGATTCTTGTCCGAGAACAACGAACCCCACGGGTTGTTCTATATAAATTTCTTCCTCCAACTCACTATTCAGAAAGGCAGTCTTCATATACATATGATGGATTTCTAGGTTATAGACTGCAACAATAGCAACCAGCACCCTGATAGAAGTGATTCTAGTTACTGGTGAGTATGTATCAAAAAAGTCAAAACCTTTCTTCTATCAATAGCCTTTAGTTACCAATCGGGCCTTTTACTTGTCGATAGACCCATCCTCTTTCAACTTCTTCTTGAAAATCCACTTGCACCCGAGTGGTTTACTTTCTGGTGGAATATTAATCACCTCTCAAGTGTGATTCAGAAGAATAGAGTCTATCTCACTGTTTATTGCCTCTTTCCAGAAGGGAGCTTCAGGAGTTGACATTGCCTCAGAGAAAGTTGTCGGCTGATTTTCTACCATATAGGTTAGAAAATCCAGTCCAGATGACGATTATATTTTAGCTTTCTTGGTTTGATGAAGTTCCTCATTTCCTTGAGGAGTCGTATCACGCATTCGCTTACCAGTACTTGTTTCTTTATTGGTTTTGTATTTATTTGAAAAGTCATCTTCTAATAACTCTGCATTCCTTGACTCTATGACAACATTTTCGTGTATGTCAAGATGTCTGACTTGTACACCAGGAATCGATATGCACTACTGTTAGTCGCATATCCTATGAATTTGCAATCAATCGTTTTAGACCCAATTCTTACATGTCTTGATTTAGGTGCAACAATGTTTGCCAGACACCTACACACTTTCAAGTATTTGTAACTAGGCTTATGGCCTTTCCAAAGTTCGTAAGGAGTTTCATCCATTTTTTAGATAGAATTCTATTCAAAATGACGTTAGTTGAGAGAATTGCTCCCCCCAGAAGTTCTGAGGTAAGACTGGACTTATCAACATAGCATTCATCATCTCTTTTAGACTGCAGTTTTTGCGTTCAACAATACCATTCGAATGAGGTGAATATGTGCAGTTGTTTGATGAATAATGCCATGTTCTGAACATAATTCATTAAACGGTGTATCACATTCGCCGTCTTTATCACTATGAATTGTTTCAATTCGTTTGCTAAGTTGATTCTCAACTTCATTTTTTATTCTTTAAAAGCATCAAAGGACTCATCTTTTCTTCTTAGCAAATAAACATAACAATATCTAGTGGAATCGTTGATGAAAGTGACAAAGTACTTTTTACCACCTGTTGTTTGTACAATTTTTAAATCACACACATCTATATGAATTAAATCTAAAGGTTCAGTGTTCAAATCTATTGAAGGAAATGACGCCTTTGCCATTTTTGCTTCAACACAAATTTGACATTTTTCCTTATCAAAATTCAATTTGGGTAATAAGTCAAGATTAACTATTCGTTGTATTGACTTATAATTAACATGTCCCAAACAAAAATGCCATAAATAATAAGACTCATGCATGTAAGCAGAAGAGGAAGCATTATCATTAGCCACTTAAGGCAAATCTTTCTTGGATACAATAGTAATGATGTTTAACTTAAACGTCCTATTCGACAAATACCCCTTCTCTAAATACATATCATTCTTCGAAAGAATTAATTTATTATACTCTTAATGCTAGTATAAATCCGTGCATGACTAGCAGAGCCCCAGAAACCAAATTCTTCTAGAAGTCGGGGACGTGCAACACATTTTGCAGAGTCAGGTGCTTCCCTAAGGTCAGCTTCAGAACAACTTTACCTTTGCCTTCTATTTTCGACGGGGCAGAGTTCCCCATGTGAAGTTGTTCATCGTTCATGGGCCGGTACTCTGAGAACATTGCCCTGTTGGAGCAGACATGTCTCGTGGTGCCAGTATCCATCCACCATTTGTGCATGTTCCATACGACATTGCATTCTGATACCTTAGTACAGAGGTTCAGATCATCCATGACATCAACAAGGTTTGCCTTTGAGTTTGCCTTGGTTTGCTTCTTCTTGGGCATGCGGCATTCATTGCTGATATGCCCCTGAATGCCACAGTTGTAACATTTCTCTGTGAACTTCTTGACTATATGCTTGTCTTTGTTGTCCATCCCAAGATGGCCTTTCTTCTTCTTGGCCTTGACAACATGGGCTTTGGCGTGACCAGAACCTACATGTGGCTTTTTCTCAGATCTTCGATTATCCTCCTTTATGCGGAGTCACATAATCAGATCTTCCAATGTCATTTCTTTTCTCTTGTGTTTGAGATAGCTTCTAAATTTCCTCTACGAAAGAGGTAGCTTCTCAATCACTACAGCTACAACGAAAGATTCACTGAGCAATATATCCTCCTCTTCTATTTTGGCTACCAACATCTGTAGTTCCTCAATCTGAGAAACAACAGTATGAGAATCTAACATTTTGAAATCCAAGAATTTTCCGACAATAAATTTCTTAGTGCCACCATCTTCCGTCCGATATTTCTTCTCCAAAGCCTGCCACAAAGACTTTGCAGTTTTGTACGTACAGTACAATCCATGTAATAAATTGTCCAAACAACTCAGAATATGACTCAAACAAGTATAATTGTTGAAATTCCATGCTTGAACAAAAATATTGTTTTGCATGCCACCACAGGAGGATCCCCAGTCAATAACTTGGCCAGCCCCAGGGCAGTCAGGAAGAACAGCATCTTGTGCTGCCATCTTTTGAAGAAGCTTCCGTTGAACTTCTCCGGTTTCTTAACTTAAGCCACGACAGGACCCAGTGCATGAGCAGTCACAGGCACCCCAGCATTTGGTGCTACAGGAAAGAAACCATAAGTTTCAAAAAAAAAGTACAGAATCAATATGCAAAATACGTCTTAAGCTTGTTGGAAAAATTCAAAAAAAGTTAGACCAAACGATTCTGTACAGTGTGTGCTTGTGAAATAAACCTACAACCGACCTGCCGAGCTCAGCATGAGTCGGATCAATCAGTCAAGTTAGATCACTCCAAGCAGCAAAACTGAGTTTGCATTCTGGAAAGCCAACCTACCGACCTCAGCACAGCAACGCTGCAGAGCAACAGATGCTCTAACAGCCAAACAGCCAAGCTCAACACATAAGAGAGCTCAACTCGGCAGCACTTCAGAACAACAGTGCTGCACTATCATCCGATCAGTCAGGCTCAGCACATAGCAGAGATCAGCTTGATAATAGCTCAGCACGACTGTGCTGGGCTAATAGCAACTCTGAAGTTCAGCCGAGCAGACAATCCAAGGTGAGTCCAAGACTATGTCTTTAAGACGTATTGCTCTGGTATACTATGCCCAGCTAAAAGAAGCAACTGTCTCCTAGGATACATTAGAACCAGTCCAGACAAGCGGCATTGCAGTGTATGAACTCAACAAACATGTAAAGTGTCCTAACTCCTCAGATGACTTGAAATGCAGAGGATGTTGAGTGTATGTAGGACAAGATGATTTGCAGAAAGGGAGATTGCAGAGAGAAAGGAAAGACACTGATTTTCGAATGATTTTTCTGATCGATTTCTGTATGACCACAGAGGTCATCTCGACCTCATATTTATAGGGGAAACTTGAGGTCAGGTTGATAGCGCCATTTCAACCACAGCTATAGGATCAAATACCTACACGGCCTGAATCTTTAGATCAGATAACCGTTTTAGGTCTGCCCACTGCCGTTGGATCAGATAACTGCTCAACTTGGGCCTCAGATCATAACAGCTTCAACTCAGCTCAGCACGATTAGACTCAACCTTTTTTTCAAATCTCAATTTTATCCGATCACAACAACCTAGAGAAATTTAAATTCTAACAAACTTCTCCAACAGATAAGATCTAGCCTACATCCTGCAGGATCCAGCATGCAGCCTTCAGCCTGCAATCCAAGCTCAAGCACAAGCCCAAGCTCGAGCATGGGCCGAGCTGAGCTGAGCTGATTTCAACTTTTTTACCCCTACTTTGAGTATTAATTTCTCATTCACTCGGTATCGTAATTGAGTGATTCAAAAGCCTAAAATTATCTACTCGTTACATAGATAATTAAAGACTAATCAGTTTTCACTTATCGTCAATAAAAACTAATCATAATTAAGCTCAAAATATGTTGCTAACCACGGTTTGTAACTTGGCCATTTCAATTTCTTTCAATTTTCTCCAACATTTTTTTGTGTGTAAGAGGCTGTTTCCACAGTTCGAATCCGTAAACTTATGGTCACAAAATAGCAATTGTAACAACTGTTCCAAGTCCTATCTCATACATGTACCATCTGCGTTAGTTTAACCAGAAAAGTGATAATTATCCTATAGGTTTAGAAACTAGTACTTAAGGGTGTGTTTTCAAACCATAGAGGGCTGCGGGTAAAAGCGCTAAATATTGAGGAGGGTAAAGATAATTTTCGTTGTATTTTAACATTCAATTTACGATCATTGTTTTAATTTTTTTTCTTTTTCATAGATTATATTAAAATATAGTAAATATTTATTAAGACGACAGAGAAAAATCAATAAGAAGAAAAGAAGCTACTTCCATATAAAATTTAATTAAATATAGCAAAATACAACAACAACACATACCCAGCATATTCCAATCACATCAAAAGAAATCGCTAGGGTCTGGGGAGGGTGAGAGGCTGGCAAATTGTAGCGACATGTCCCGAGCCCTAATACTCGAACCGACTCACCCACCGTATTTTGCGAAGGAAAATACAAGGCGTCGATACGATCAATTACACGTCAGCATGATAATGTAAATCGATGTCAGCAGAAGTCATAGAAATCAAACCTCGAAATAAATATCATTAATGAAAATTCAATGCCTCGGAAATCTAGGTATTACAAAGTAAAAATAAGAAAATGAACTATCAAGTCTGAATAAAACAAAATCTCCACTAAGCATCCTTGAATAAATTCTCAAGTCACAGCAAGTAACCTTACTAACTCAAAATCCTAGGAATCTGTAAAAATATTTAATAGCATAGTATGGGCGACATGTCACCCAGCAAGTAACCTTACTATATTTACCATGTGATCATACACGGAGAAGCAGGTGCAACTAAAATAAATAAATAACGAAATAGAAAATAACATGCTTCTCTTCGCAAATAAAGTTCACCTTTTTACCCTTCTGACCAATCAAGCAACTAAAGCACACACAACTTAGTCATCGCACACAAGTATTAGTACAACCAAAAACTCATGATGCAACTTTTAAAACAATGAATGCAACGATACAATAACGATTTTGATTTTATTTTCCAATTCCACTTCCAATTTCCAGTTCCGATTCCTTATCCAATATCCATTTCCGATATCCAATATTCTCACTGATGCCATGCAATGGCCATGACTCTTACCTTACAAGTGACTTATATTGCAAAATTTACGGACTTAGTTCCCCAATGTTCATGTGTGTCGAAGCGGCCAATCTCTTCATAGTCATATGTGCTCGGACGACCCTTTTGTTCGAAACCAATCCAACTCCGTAATATATTTCTTTTGTAAGAGCGACTTTCAAAATATGCAATTTCAAAAACAATTTACATTTATCGCTACGATTTCCGATCATCACTTAAATTTCCATTTTGAATGTGATTTACCTTTTCAACACTTTATTCAATTGTTTCTCACGTATATGTATACCCACCATATACTTATGCGTGTCACCCTCGATCCACTTTTCCTCCTACCCCTACCCAACTCACCTCACCTTTAACCCCCTAGGACACGGACCCTTATTGCCCCTTAGCCCGGTACCCTCCCCACTCAGCTCCCTCGGCCCAGCCCCTTTCCCCCCCACAAAGCCCTATTTTCTCTCCCCCGCACACTAATCTCTCGGCCTAAACCCTAAATTTTGCACAACAGTCTTTTCCTCACATCTAACCACATAGATACCTAGCACGGTTCAAGCTTAACACACTGCAGTAAAAATTGCAGCCATCAGACTCCCCACGCACTCTCACACACGGCTGCAAGGTCGGCCACGCACCGCCTTTGGCCGGCGCATGAGCATTACATGCCACCTCTCTCCCAGACCTCCAACCACTAGAATTCTCCTCTCCTCATTTCTTACCATATTCTACCATAAAATCACCAAAATTCCTATTTTTCAAAATTGATTTCCCCACTTTCAATGATAAAAACCCTAATTCCGATTAATCCAATAAACGTACATTCAATTCGTAATTTTCCATCATCATACAATTCATATTCATCATCTCAGTCCAGCCTAGATATTCAGCCAACATCATGTATATTTCATCAAAAACGAATTCCAATTAACATGCATTTCATCACGTAGTTATCATGAAAATTCTATTCCATATTACACGTTGTACGTATATATATAACACATACATTGGCCGCTGCCCTAGGCAGTGGCACCTACCCAAACCCGATGGAACCAACATGGAATCACAACAAAGATTTCATCATCATGCTTATATACATATAGTTACAACAAATATGAACATATAATCAACAATTTATGCAACCAAAAATAGACATGCATGATCCGATTTTCATACGAAAATAATGCTATAATTTATGCAAAACATAGCAAATATAGCAAGGGTACTTGCCTCGATCTCGATTATACTCTACTGTACAAAAATTTAGGTTGAATTGGATGAGATTTGGCCTCTTTTCCTTTCTCCTAGCTGGCGGCCGAACCTAGGGTTCTATGGGAGGGGCTGCCGACTTTTCCCCTTGATGTGTAATGTAGGTTTAGTTGTTTAGGTGGTGTATATATAGATGGTAGGAAGATTAAGTTTAAGAGGTATATTAGGATTTAACTACTAGTTAAGCTTTATCTTATTTTACTTTTTCTTTTTCCTAGTCTAATTCGGAGGCTAGATTTTAGGCTTTATTTTTTTATATCAGCCGTGTGTATGCGTGTAATATATGTGCATATATATATATATATATGAATGCGTATATATATAACATATAACTAAAAAAAAGCTCTCGTGATTTTTCGCCGACGATACTGCGATCACCCCTTCCTGCGCCCCCATTGCGATGCCATCATCAGGGCCGGCGGCTTCGGCTATCTGGTCCTTCGCCGCTGTCCTCTCCGATGCACCATCACCGTCTCTTCCTTCAATCTCTAAAAAAACAACCTCAACGCTTCAAAGGCTATCTTTCTATTGTATTTGATGATATTGAGGTTTCGGCCATGTTGGCTCCTTTTTGCTACACCCTTGTTGGCTCCTTTTGGAATGGAAGACCATCCATGATTGCTCTTCAAATGACGTTGGATCATATAGGTTTCGTTGGGACTGTCCATGATGGCTTGTTAGATAAGTCACACGTACTTCTGCAATTTGAGAAGGAAGAGGATTACAATCGTTGTTTTTGTCGTTGATCTTGGAATATCCTTGGATTTCACATGAGAATCACCAAATATACACATTATTTTGATCCAAGATATGATTCTCCAATAGTCTCGGTATGGATAGTGCTGCCTGGCTTGCCTGTGTATTTACAGAATCAATCTGCCTTTTTTTGCAATTGCTTCTATGATAGGGACTCCGATCCGGATGGATGTTGCCACACAAAAGTTGCTTCGTCCTTCGGTGGCTAGGGTATGCGTAGAGGTAGATGTATCCAAAGAATTACCATCAAAGTTACACATTCAAAGTATTGATCATCATCATTTCCAAACGGTTGTATATGAGGATGTTCTTGATTACTACGATAAATGCAATATCTTGGGGCATAAACGTGATCAGTGGGGTAAGAGTGCAGTTGATGCCCAACCTGCTGCAACGACTCAACAATGGCGCCCAAAGACAAAGGACAATGCCCTGTCTATGTCTGCTGATCGGCCCCAGACGGAAAATAATTCTACAGATCAGCAAGTTACGGCCCTTAATACTGCGCAGCCTATCCCTGCTGCTAATCAACCTACTGTTTCTCAAGATTTCACGTTGTTACGCCGAACGTCAAAGGATGCCACTCCTAATAATCAAGATTTGTCAGTGTCGGGTCGCTCATTTGAGGATACATTGCCAGATCATCCCTCATCCCCTTTGGCCCCGAGATTGTACATACAGCATCAGAATCATACCTATTGCAACTGCCTGCAGCTTTGCCCACTATTGATTCTATAATATTATGCAGACTGAATACATACAACTCACTTGTGGTGGAGGAATACCGTGGTTACATAGAATGTAGGAGACTCTCTCACATAGAAATGAATGAAAAGCATGATATGTACAATAGATCCTGCAATAATATGCAATACATATAAAAGGTAAAGTCGTACTAACATCAATTGTATATATATTCCTAAAATGTAAGAATGTCTTCCGTTTGCATGCTTCCGTCGTTTGCAGATGTGCCCAGATGTCACATTCCATCGCTCACCAGCGGTGCGAACTTCAGAAGAAGAATAGTCAGTATAATAATAAGCAAGTAAATGGACAAAAGAATAGCAATGCTCCTGTACATACCGACGTTGCCTGCATTTGCTATGAATACAGGAAACTCCATTTGTATCCAGCCATGTGAAAGTCACCAAGCGCTGCCGCTCGTGCCATGGATCCACCTCATACTCATGAAGAAAAACAACATTATCCACACGATATGTAACCACAAAAGCAAACGTAAAGCCAAGGGATGAAAACATACCCACGTTGCCTATGCCAATGAGTGGCACAGGAAACCCAAGAGAATGAATGCCAACCCAATGGGAGACTTCCTTCAAAGACGCAAGTATGGGATGGATGTATTCGATAATATCGCTCCACGTACCTCGCATGGCAAACATGAGAATGAAGTATATGTAGTTTCCCCCGACGCAAGCAGCCCATGCCTCTAGAGCGAATGGGCTGCAGCATTTGCTTCCCTCGGACGATATTGCAAAGATGAGGATTAAAGCAAAGAAAATCAACAGCTCAACAAAGATCCACAGAGCCCGTGTAGCGTTCCAGATGCGATAGATATGTGAGTAATGATCTACAATCAGTCTCAACTATAAGCCTATCATAGTCATGCGTAAAGAATAATAGGCCATAGATCAAAGCCATAAGTTCGGCTCTTAATGGTGTTGTGAATGGCAGTGGGAATGCAACACCAAAAACAAAATTACCCAAGTTATTACGCAAAATAGCTCCTGCAGCCGCCCCTGTCCGACCAACCACCACATCAATATTTAGCTTAAAGCGCCCCGTAGACGGTAACTCCCAACGAACAATTCTATGACGTCGCTGCCGTAACATCGGGGAAAAACCCCTGACGACCAAGTGAGACAAGGACATAGAAAATTTGCTCCCTTTTGTCGATGCACACCAGATAAATATATGATCCCGTATTCGCTCAAATAAACGGCTGTATGAAAAACTACTCTCACCAAATCTGATAGATGCATACTCTTTCTAAATAACCCAAACTGCGAGAGACGGTGCCACCGCTCGCGACTGACCAATCATAGAAGTTGCAGATGATATGCGTGCGCGCACACACACACACAAAACACACACACATATATAGATTTCTTAACGAAAAACTACATACTTTTATCACAACGTTTCACAAACACGTCATACATATCATAAATGTACGTCGACATCACATCACCATACACACATCATATTTGTGAGTATATACAGGTTTCATATCATACATAAAGTTACCAAAAGTTTGTCGACATGTCACGAGTCCATAAACCAAAAAATGCCGCATCTGGTGACTACCGAACCATCACCGACATGTCACAAACTTACCTTATAAAAATGGATAGCCTATATACACTCCAAATACTCAAACATTTTTTGCACCACATGTCAGAATCAGCCCCTAAGCCATACCTGTTGAGAAATCGGGGTTTCTGTGATTTGAAAATTCATGATTTAAATGTTACGTGTTTACAAAATACATGAATTAACTGTTACTTGATATATATACGTGATAAAAATGCTTTACATGTTTATATATAATGTTGTCGTACTAACGTGCAATGAAGTGTTAAAGCTTACATCATATGTCAAATATTTGTTGTCTTTATACTACTTTCAGGTGCCGTGATTAATGAACTAAACTTGTTCATTAAGTGAAGTGCTTAAGTAATGAACTAACTAGTTCATTAAATGATGACATATTTGGAGAGAGATATTTGACAACAAATTTAGAATAGAAAGTTTTCTTTCCACACCTATACACATGACATATATATATATATATATATATATATATAATATACATATTTTTTAACGATGAATTATACGTTTATATACTGACATTCCACCGACACATCATATACATCATAAACGTACGTTGACATCACACCACTATATACACATTATATTTGTGAGTATATACATGTCTCATATTATACATTACAAGTCATCTTGTTAAAAAATTATAGCGACATGTCACAAGTCCATAAACCGAAAATTGTTGCATCGGGTGACTATCAAACTATCACTGACATGTCACGCACTTACTATATAAAGATGGCCGGCCTATATACACTCAAAAGTTTTCATTTCGAAGCACAGTTTCTGGCAGATTAACATAATCTGTGCAAACACGGTTTTTCAAGGGGTTGCACTCAGAGTTTTAATCTGCAATTTGTCTAACACATCAACAACATCTGAGAGCACGTTTTCACCAAATTTTACGATTTTTGGAGGTCTAAAACCTGGTCAACTAGTTAATTCAAATCAGGATCTGAATACACAAATGGTTTTCAGAATTGAGTTATTTGGTCTAAAAAGTTTTAAAAACCGAATTTTCCGCTCTCACTATTCAACCCCTCCTTCTAGTAGTGCTATACAGGTCCTAAACTGGTATCAGAGTGCAGGCACATACACTACAAGAAGATTCAACGATCTTTTTCAGATGGCATCCAGTAGTCACAAGGCCGAGCAAGAAGGTATGTCAAGCCAAAGGCCTCTCCTCTTTTCGATGGTGAGTCTTTTATAAATAGAAACTTTGTATAAAAATTTTCCTTATGGCTATTGATATAGAATTATGGTCCATGATAGAAGACGGTTCTTTTGCTCTGTCTAAGATATCCATGGTTGATGGTGCCACTTTAGAAGTTGTAAAACCGAAGCAAGAATACACTATGGATGATAAAAAGAAATTATGAATGCTAGAGTCATGCAACTTCTTTTAAATGGTTTAAGTAAAAGTGAGTTAAATTATGTGTCCAATTGTTCTAGTGCCCAAGAAATGTGGAGAATTCTCAAAATGAAACATGAAGGTACAAGTGAAGTTAAAGAGTGCAAGATAAACATGCTTATAACTACTCTTGAATCCTTCAAATTATTACCGAATGAATCTATCGTTGATATGGATTTAAGATTGACTAATACTTATAATTCTCTTTGAGTCTCTTGGAAAAGTATTTTCTTCACAGGAAAAGGTGCAAAATGTATTAAGAAGCCTCCCATCCGAATGGGATCCCAAAGTCACTACAATCGAAGAAAGTAAGGAAACAAAATTGATAAAGATGGAGGAATTAATCGGATCACTAAGGTATACGAAAAAACTCACACTAAGGAAATCGGAATCAACGTCAAAGCAAGGTAAGACTATAGCATTTGAATCAAATGAATACGTCTCTACTTCTTCCAATCACATAGATGATAGTGACATGGAATCGGATAACGAAGATCTAATATTATTTACTAAAGGTTTAAGAAAGTTTATGAGAAAGTCACTAAAGAATAAACCTAAGTCTGTTTCAACTAAGAGAAATAAAAATAAAAATAACGATATAGATATAAAATGCTATGAATTCAAAAAACTTGGACACCCATCATATGACTGCCCGAACAAGGACAAACCGATAAACAAAAATCGTGACAAGGTTTGGATCAAAACTAGATCCGTCTCAGAACCTAAACAACGGAATACAAGAAGAGCTCTCAAGGCTTCCACTTGGAGTGACTCACCTGATTCTGAGACTAATGAAACCGAAGAAGAAACGGCACAAATATGCTTTGCATCCAAGGCATCAAACGAGGTATGTTCTGACTATGACTCTGATTTCGAACCCTCTTATGATGATTTATTTAGTCAATATCTTGAATTTCTTAAATCGACAAAGACTCTTGCAAAATAAAAAACGGTTAATTGAAGACAAGAAGTTGTTAGAATCTTCTAACACAAACCTTTATCTCAATTAAACAATTCAAAAAAGAGTCGTCTTGCACGATTAATGCATTAAAATCAGAGATATCATCATTAATATTCGAAAATAATCAGATGAAAGCCAAGATTTCAAATTTGAAATCAAGAAACACCGATTTAGAAAAGATGGTAAAATAGTTCGACACAGGTACTTGCATGCTTTATCGTCTCATTTCCTCCCAAAATCATGAAAATGATAAAACCAGATTAGGATACACTGAAGATAATAAAGTACAAAATAAGCCAATCAACTTTGTTGAACATTTCCAAAACCTCCTTGGTATGAGACATGATGTCTTGGATATTTCACAATCTGTCTTAGACCTTGGGCCCAAACTCTCTTCTACTTCTGAAATTGACCTAGTGAAAGAGATTTAAGATGCTGAAATTAAAAATGCTATATTTTCAATTGGAAAAGACAAGTCCCCAGGGCCTGTGGTTATACATCCCAATTTTTCATAAAAGCCTGGGATGTTTTTGGAAAAGATACTCTTTCCACTCTTCATGAATTCTTTCGGAATAGTAGGCTTCTTCAACAACTTAATCATGCAATTATTGCCCTTGTCCCCAAATCCTCTAACATTTCTAATGTTTTGGATTTTAGGTCAATTTCTTGTTGCAATGTTGTTTATAATACTATCTCTAAAATAATGGTAACAGGATAATACCTGTCATGCCCCAATTCATAGATCAAGCACAATCTGGTTTTCTTAAAAACAGAGCAATGATGGAAAACAGTTTTTTGGTACAAGAACTCCTAAGGGAATACAGTCGAAAAAAACTGCTCCGAAGTGTATGCTTAAAGTAGACATTAAGAAAGCTTTTGATTCTCTTAGCTGGAATTTTCTTAAATCAGTTTTAAATGGCCTAGGCTTTCCTTCCCTTTTTGTGAACTGGATTATGGAATGCATGGCAACTGCTTCATATTCCGTTTCAATCAATGGATCCATCCATGGTTTTTTCAAAGGAAAAAGAGGTTTACAACAGGGTGATCCACTTCCCCCTTACTTTTTGTTATTGCAATGGAATGCCTCTTAAGGCTTCTTCAGCAGCTTCATTGGGATAAAAATTTTTCTTATAACCCCAAATGCCGAGATAATCTAATAACTCATCTTTGTTTTGCTGATGATTTGGTCATTTTTTCAAAAGCTGATCCATCCTCAATTCAAATGATCATGGATAGGTTATCCAGTTTTGGCCAGTGCTCTGGCCTACTGCCTAATTTATCCAAGTCCAGCTTCTTCGTTGTAGGTGTTCAAAATTTTCAACCTCTACAAGCAATACTGGGTTCTCCCTTAGAACACTGCCTTTTAGGTATCTTGGTATTCCTGTTGCAGGGCACAATTTACGTACGAGGCATTTTTCCCCTTTTATCTCAAAACTGCTTCAAAACCAAATCTTTAAAAATCTTCAACACTGTCCTATGCTGGTAGACTACAACTGATTAAATCTGTACTCCAAGGAGTACACTGTTTTTGATTAGGCGCACTCCCAGTTCAAATTTCGGTTTTGGAACAAGTCAATGGGATTTGTTTTTTCTTTGGGGTAATACAGATAAAGGTACCAAGAAGGCTCTTGTTGATTGGAAACAAGTTTGCCTTTTTAAAGTCAAAGGTGGCCTTGGAATAATCAGCGTTAAATCCTGGAATAATGCTCTTTTAACTAGATACATCTGGGATCTACACAGGAAAAAAGACACCATATGGGTTTAATGGATTAATCACAGATACAAGCTGTATGCTTCTTTTTGGACTAGGCCGATTGCAAAATCAGACTCTCCTTTAATAAAAGCTGCTACAAATACGGGATAACCTAGTCCAATCACAAGGCAGTGTAACAGGATGCTTGACTCTATATCAAAAATGGGTCATAGATGACTCATTACAATCCAAAAAAGCATATGACTTCTTTCGACCTAAAGGACCTAAAGTCCTTTGGGCCTTGATTGTCTGGGACTCTGTCCTAACACCGAAGCATTCATTTGGACTTTGGATTGCCTCCCTTGGGAAATGGTAAATGAAAGACAAAATGTCTTTCATACAGGATAAGACCTGTGTCCTCTGTGGTTCTTGCAATGAATCCACACGCCATCTATTATTTCAATGTCTGCCTATAATGCAAGTCTGGCTTTCAATCGTTGATTAAAATGCCATGCCTTCCACCCTTCCTAACTTAACCAGAACTCTAGCTTGGTCTAAAGCTAGATTGCAAAATAAGTCACTTAGATTTAAGGCCGTAAAAGTCTGTATTGTTGCACCAGTGTATTATATTTGGCAAGGCAAGAATAAGAAAATATTTGAAGACTTTGCTTTTATCCCGTGTGATGTAACTCGGCGTATTTGTACACATGTGTTTAGAGTTATGGATAAATCTTACCCTCATCTGTCGCCATAGTGATATATGTCTAGTACAGATTATTATCTTTTGGTTAAGGTAGGCGCACAACGTGTTTTGTGCATTCAGTATGTTATTTCTTTCTTTATGATGTAATTGCACAGGGCAGCCTGTTGCTGTCATATCTTGTACTTCTACTTTTGCTTTAATGGCAAGCAGCCTGTTGCTTTACCATCTTTTGTCCATTATACGGGTTGCACCCCATTACGGTGCATTTTTGAATCAGGGTTCGCTCTGATCCATTGGGTATACTATGTACATTGTTTCCTAAAAAAAAGAAACCAGTGCATTTAAGACAACTATACAGCCTAAGCAGATGTCTAATGCACTACCCATCATATCTGATCACACTCCTTCCTTTTCATCACATACATAATATAATCATATACCATATAGATATAAAAAGAAATCTTTGATGCATATGCAACATTCTTATAATACCAGTACATCTAGATCATGCACCATGCACACTAACAAAAATGCATATAAAAAACAAAAACCATATTTTGCATACCATGATGCTTTCGGCCATAGGCCATATAGAAATGCCCCTAATATTTATTATATTGCTTCTTCATCTATTTTTTCACCTTTTGCAAGACCAAGAAAGGTCACCCAAGTTTGGGTATGAAAAGGTACTCTTGCAAAAGGTTGAAGGACTAACCCTTAAGGACCCAAAATAAAGGGTACCTAAATTGTTGTTACACATTGCAGGGAACACATAAATAAAAAGATACATCAATCAAGTGGTTCCTTGACAGTGGTTGCTCCAGGCACATGACGGGTGACCCAAGCTTGTTCTCAAAGTTGAAGAAGGTTACGGAAGGTGGATCGGTAACCTTTGGAGGCAACAACGAAGGAAGGATCATCATAAAATGAACAATTGGAAACCCGAGCACTCTTTAAATTTCTGTGTTCCTGGTAAGTAATCTATCCTACAATGTACTTAGCATTTCAAAATTTCTTGATAATGGTTTCGATGTGTGTTTTTCTCATCCATACTATAATATAGTTAATAAAAACAGAGAAACGGTATTAAAAGGAAAAAGAGAAGGAAATATTTTTATACTATCTATGGATGATATGTTAGACGCTAAAGTAAAATGTTTTATGTCAAATGAACCTAATGTGAATTTATGTCATAGACATTTAGAACATATTGGCATCTCAACTATTGACAAACTTCAATGAAAGAATCTAGTACGAGGATTGCCTAAACTTGATTTAGACAACTTTAAGTTGTGTGAATCTTGTATTAGAGGCAAACAAACACATGAATCGCTCAAGTATAAGAATGAGATTAGTACATCTAGAGTCTTAGAATTATTATTTATCGATTTGTTTGGTCCTGGTCGCACTAGAAGTCTTGGGGATGACATTATGCATGTGTCATCGTTGATGATTTTTCTCGCTATACATAGACTTTGTTTCTTGCAAACAAAGATGATTGTGCCGTTGAGATTGATAAATTAATAAACAACTTGAAAATGAATATGGCTTAAATGTGAAAAAATTAGGAGCGATAGAGGCGGTGAATTTAAGAATAAAGATATGGTTGCATTTTGCAAAGAAAAAAGGCATTAAACATGAGTTTTCACTACCTAGAACACCACAATTAAACAGAGTAGTAGAAAGAAAGAATAGGACACTACAAAAAATTGCAAAAACCACGCTATGTGAAAATAAACTTCCTAGATTTTTGTGGGCGGAAGCAGTAAACTGTGCATGTTATATAGTTAACCGCTTATCGATTAGAAAGAAAATAAACAAAACCCGTTACGAGATTTTAAATGATCGCATGTCTAAGATTGATTATTTTCGTGTGTTTGGTTGTAAATGTTTTGTATTAAGAACAAAAGATAATCTAGATAAATTTGAGTCAAAATCTATTGAATGCATCTTTGTTGGATATTCTGTAAACTCTAAAGCGTATCCTATTACTAGACAAATTTTAGAATCTATTCATGTCAAATTTATTGAATTTGGTGAACTTGAAATAAATAAAGAATACGATGATGATTTTGAACTATAGTCCATGTTAGAAGATATAGAAGAAAATATCGTACATGATGAACACGAGACACAAGTAATGCATGATCACTTAGAAATACATGAAAACTTAGAAAATAATCAACCAAGATGGCTTAGGGATCACCCACACGACCTCATCATAGGCGACATAACACAAGGTATACGACCATGTAGAGGAATAAATAAGAGTGAAATGAATTAATTCCATGCTATGATATCTAAAATAGAACCCAAGAATGTGCTTGATGCTTTGAATGATTCTACTTGGATTGACGATATGCATGATGAACTAAATCAATTCACAATAAATGATGTGTGTGATTTAGTGCCCCGAACACAAGATAAAATGATAATAGGCACAAAGTTGGTGTTTAGAAACAAAATGAATGAAAATGGTAAAGTCGTTAGAAACAAAGCTAGGCTTGTAGCACAAGGACATAATCAAGAAGAGGGAATAGAATGCGAAGAAACATTTGCACTCGTAGCAGGCTTCGAAGCTATACGATTATTACTTGCCGTTGCCTGCATAAAGAATTTTAAACTTTATCAAATGGACGTAAAAAGTACATTCTCAAATGGTTTTATACAAGAAGAAGCCTATGTAAAACAACCACCTGGCTTTAAGGATATAAAATATTTTAACCATATGTATAAGTTAAAAAGGCAATATATGTTTTAAAACAAGTACGTAGGGCTTGGTATGATCGTTTTGCTACTTTTCTTCTAGAAAATGGATAGAGGAACCATAGATAATACTCTATTCTTAAAACAAAAAAAATTGGATTTGTTTATTAATCGAATATATGTCGATTATATTGTGTTTGGATCTACATGTCATAAGTTAGTAGAAGAATTTGAAACTTGCATAAAATCCGAGTTTGAAATGTCTATGGCAGGTGAGTTAAATTACTTTCTTGGCTTGCAAATTAAGCAAACTAGTAAAGGCATACATATAAGTCAAGTTAAATACGTAAATGACATGATTAAGAAGTTTAATTTTCAAAACTTGAAACCATCTACCACCCCTATGAGTGTAGCCACTAAACTTGATAAAGATGAAAATAGGCAAGACTTTCATAATGAATTGTATAGGTCTATGATCGGTTCTTTGCTTTATCTTACTACTACTAAACCCGATATCATGTTTAGTGTTTGTATGTGTGCTTGTTTTCAAAGTAACCCTAAAGTGTCATACTATAATGCTGTAAAAAGGATATTTCAGTACATTAAGCACACTCCCACATTAGGAATTTGGTTTGATAAAAACTGTGAATTTAACTTGCATGCATTTACTGATGCGGATTTTGGCGGATGTAAAATGGATTGAAAAAGTACAAGTGGTACATGTCAATTTATTGTAACTCACTAATCTTATGGTTTCGACAAAGCAAGCTAATGTAGCATTATCCACCACCGAAGTAGAATACATGGCGCTTAGTCTTTGTTGCACACAAGTATTATGGCTAAAACAACACATATCAGATTTCGGTATAGTTGTAAACCACATCCCTATATACTGTAATAGTATGAGTGCTATCAACTTGTCTAAAAACCATGTTCTACATTCTAAGGCAAAGCATATAGACGTACGATATCACTTTCTTCGTGATCATATAAACAGTTGTGATATTATTATATAGCATGTTCGCACTGAATCACAGCTAGCCGATATATTCACAAAAGCACTTCATCAAGGCATGTATGAGAATT
This sequence comes from Eustoma russellianum, assembly GCA_036186865.1. NCBI lineage: Eukaryota > Viridiplantae > Streptophyta > Magnoliopsida > Gentianales > Gentianaceae > Eustoma > Eustoma russellianum. The sequence goes on along the minus strand of AP025041.1, from coordinate 15,556,336 downwards.
TACGTTCTAAATTAGGCATGATTTCCATTGATATGTTATAAGTTGCTCTTTCCTACTAATTCTTTTGCTGAGATTTTAAAAATAAAGAGGGAGAGAAAAGCATGAATTATGGGGGAGAGAGATAAAGTTAAGGGAGAGTACGATAGCACATTATCATGAAATTCAAATTTTAAATTTATGCATAATTATAGGGGGAGAGATCACATTTAAATCATGAATAAAGGTTATTTTGCAAATCATCAAAAGGGAGAAATTATTGAGAAATCGGGGGTTTGAATGATTTGAAAAAGCATAATTTAAATGCCACGTGTTTACGAAATGCATGAATTAAGTATTACTTGATATATGTACGTGATAAAAATGATTTACATGTTTATATATAATATTGTCCTACTAACGTACCATGAAGCGTTAAAGCTTACATCCTATGACAAACATTTGTTGTCTTTATATTATTTTTCATGTGCCATGATTAATGAACTAAACTAGTTCATTAAGTGAAGTGCTTAAGGAGATGAACTAACTAGTTCATAAAATGAAGACATTTTTGGAGAGAGCTATTTGGCAACAAATTCGGAATGTAAACTTTTCTTTCCACACCTATACACATGTCATATATATATACATATTTTTTTAACGACAAATTATACGTTTCTATCCCGACGTTTCACCGATACATCATACACATCATAAACGTACGTTGACATCACACCACTATATACACATCATATTTGTGAGTATATACATGTCTCATATCATACATTACAAGTCATCTTGTTACAAAAATTATATCAATGCGTCACAAGTCCATAAATCAAAAATTGTCACATCGGATGACTACCGAACCATCACCGACATATCACATACTTACCATATAAAGACAAACAGACTATATACACTCAAAATTTTTCATTTCAAAGTACAGTTTTTGCCAGATTGACACAATCTATGCAAAAGCGGTTTTTCAAGGGGGTCGCACTCAGAGTTTTAGTATGAAATTTTTTTGACACATCAACAACATTTGAGAGCACATTCTCACCAAATTTCATGGGTTTTGGAGGTCTAAAACCTGGTCAACTAGTTAATTCAAATCAAGATATGAAAACAGAAAACTGTTTTTAGAAGTGAGTTATTTGGTCTAAAAAGTTTTAAAAACCGAATTTTCCACACTCACTATTCAACCCCTAATTCTAGTGGTGCTATACATGTCCTACAATACTATGTGGTGAGAAATCAGAGTTTGAGTGATTTGAAAATGCACGATTTGAATGTTACGTGGTTACGAAATGCATAAAATAAGTGTTACTTGATATGTGCACGTGATAAAAATGCTTTATATGTTTATATATAATGTTGTCGTACTAACGAGCCATGAAGCGTTAAAGCTTAAATCATATGACAAACATTTGTTGTCTTTATACTATTTTCAGGTGCCATGATTAAGAAAATAAACTAGTTCATTAAGTGAAGTGCTTAAATTAATGACCTAACTAGTTCATTAAATGAAGACATATATGGAGAGAGCTATATGGCAACAAATTTGAAATGGAAATTCTCCTCATCTCATTCAAACTCACATGCCACATACATATATATATTTCATAAACAAATGTTTTTAAAGGCACACAATATACTTATGTCCCGACATACAACTGACATATCATACATATCATAACCGTATGTTGACGCCACACCACCATATCACATTATATTTATGAGTATACACATGTCTCATATCATACATTACAAGTCATCTTGATACAAAAAATTATAACGACATGTCACGATGCCATAAACCAAAAATTGTCGCATCGGGTGACTACCGAAACTTCACCGACATGTCACATACTTACCATATAAAGATGTCAGCCTATATACATCAAAAATATTCAGAAATTTTGTTTCTCACATGTCATATTCAGCCACAATGTCATACCATGTATACACACACAAATCACCCACAATTTAGCCCAAATTTGTGGAGAATTCAAATTCAAAGTTATTTTGTCACATGGGGCATTTTTCATCAGCCATTGGAGCTGAATACAAACCTTATTTTATGTATGTTATGTTTGACAAAATATATATTACATATCTAAGAAGTTTGAAATTAGTCATAGAAAAATCGCGTATCGACGAAAGTTGAAAATTCGATTTTCTACAACCCTACATACATGAAACATTTTTGACATTAGTGTTACATGTATCTAGATATTTTTACATATTCAAGACATATTAGAGTGTTCTAGAAATATAATTTAAGGGCTGATTGCAATTTACCATGTGTGTGAAGATTATGCAAGGTTTACATAAAAAGAATTCAGTACACGTGCAGCTGAAGATCACACGCCGATAACACTTTCTTGGAGCCTAGGTGGAGCTTATTTGACGCTTTAATTGGTGTAGGATAAGCCACACATGATTGGTAACATTGAAGAGAGCAACACACAAGGAAACAATTCAAAATACAATACATGCCGAAATTTCAGCACATGTTTATGGATCTGGCCGATTTTTCACCCTTTATTGTCTTCAATTGTGTTCCAAAATTTGAGGGGGATCATATCATGATTAATTGAAAATTAACTACCTTGATTTTAAGCATGTGTTTCAGATTTCTAAGGGGAATTTCAGCTCATTTAAGAAGTGCCAAGGTGGATTAAAGATGGTCAATCATAAAGTATGTCATTCTTCCAATCACATTGCACCAAGTAAGCAAGATTATGTCGGCATATATACAAAGAAATCTTCCAAGGGTATTCAAGACAATTTTCAATGAGGAAAAAAAACCATAAGGGGCAGCCAACACACTATAAAAAGGAGCAAGATGGCGCAAGACAAGGCTAAGAAAAGTGCATATTCTTACAAGTTCAAAGCAACACTACTTTCTTCTTCTCCCATTCTTTTCTCTTGCTCTTAGCCTCAATCCTATCATACATATCTTCCACATATTATATAGGTTTTGTGTAAACCACCCACATACGTTCATCTTGTGTAAAAGGTTGATCAATGTGTGATCAAACCTTCATTTGGTCGGTGGTGGTGTTGGTGTTGTCGTTTGTGTTTGTTTGATTGTAAAAGGGTGGAGTTGGTGTTTAACTCCAATCACCCTTGTGTTAAGGTGTCATTTCTAATGAGTGAATATCGAGGAAGGTGTCCTCAAAGACTGAGTAGGTTGTGTTAACCGAACCAGTATAAAAATCTTGGTGTTATTTACTTTTAACACTTTTACTTTCAGTTTCCATTTTACTGCATCGTTTTCATTACAACGGTAAAAATAGCAAACGTTTTTTTAAAAATCACCAAACTTTGCAGAAACATAGCCACACGTCTTATATTTCATTTGGAACAAGTTGCATCTCATTTGGATAAGTATAAGTCAGTTAAATGTTAATAGCTCTTAGACTAGTGCAATCTAATTCTCAGATTTGCAAAGGTTGAGAACATCAACGTAGTTGACATACTTACCAAGGGAATTTTACAAAAATATTTTAACCCATTAAATTACACATCTTGAGGGTACCACAATAAAATTTTCAGGTCATTTAGAGTTGGGAATTAATAGAAATAAAATTTTCATTTCAGAGTATAGTTTTTGGCAGATTGACGCAATCATTCAAAAACATGTTTTCAAGGGGTTAGGTTTGGAGTTTAAGTCTGAAATTTTTGTGAGGCACTCATAACACCTGAGATCACATCTCCACTAAATCTCATTCTTTGTGAGATGGCATCCATTAGTCACAAGACCAAACAAGAAGGTATGTCAAACCAAAGACCTTCTCTTTTCGACGGTGAGTCTTTTATATAATGGAAACTTAGAATGAAACTCTTCCTTATGGATATTGATATAGACTTATGGCCTATCATAGAAGACGGCCCTATTCCTTCTAAGTTATCCACGGTTGACGGTGTCACTTTAGGAGTCGTAAAACCGAAACAAGAATACATTAGCGATGACAAAAAGATATTAAGTATGAATGCTGGAGCCATGCAACTTCTTCTAAATGGTTTAAGTAAAAGTGAATCAAGCTATGTGTCCAATTGTTCTAGTGTCCAAGAAATGTGAAGAATTCTTGAAATGAAACATGAAGGTATTACTCAAGTTAAAGAGTCCAAAATAAACATACTTATGTCTACTCTTGAATCCTTCAAGTTATTACCGAACCAATCTATTGTTGATATGGATTTACGCTTGACTAATATTTACAACTCTGTTGAGTCTCTTGGAAAGCATTTTCCACACAGGAAAAGGTACAAAAGGTACTACGAAGCCTCCCATCCGAATGAGATCCTAAAGTCACGGCGATCGAAGAAAGTAAGGAAACAAAATCAATAAAGATAGAGGAACTAATCGGATCCTTAAAGGTATACGAAAACAAACTCACACTAAGCAAATCGGAATCAACGTCAAAACAAGGTAAGGCTATTGCTTTTAATTCAAATGAATATGTCTCTACCTCTTCCGATCACGCAGATGAAAGTGACACAGAATCGGGCGACAAAGATCTAATATTATTGGCCAAAGGTTTGAGAAAATTTATGAGAAAATCATTAAAGAATAAACTTAAGGCTGTTTCAACTAAGAGAAACAAAAAAAACAACGATAAGGATACAAAGTGCTATGAATATGGAAAACTTGACATCTATCATATGACTGCCCGAACAAGGACAAACAAATAAACAAAAACCGTGACAAGGATTGGAACAAAAATATACCCGTCTCAGTTGCTAAACAACGGAATACAAGAAGAGATCCCAAAGCCTCCCCTTTGAGTGACTCATTTGACTCTGAGACTGATGAAGCCGAAGAAGAAATGACACAAGTATGGTTTGCATCCAAAGCATCAAACAAGGTATGTTGTGACTTCGATTCTAATTCCGAACCCTTACATGATGATTTATTAGTCAATATCTTGAATTGCACAAATTCACAAAGACTCTTGCAAAAGAATAGAAATGATTAATTGAAGACAAGAAGTTGCTAGAATCCTCTAACATGAACCTTGTATCTCAATTAAACGATTCAAGAGAAGAGTCATCTTCCAGGGTTGATACATTTAAAATCAGAGATCTCATCATTAACATCCAAAAACAATGACATGAAAGCCGAGATTTCAAACTTGGAATCAAGAAACACAGATTTAGAAAGAATGGTAAAACGATTCGATACGGCTATATGCATGCTAGATTGTCTCATTTCCTCACAAAAGCATGAAAATGGTTAAAGCTCGATTAGGATATGTGGAAGATAATAAAGTACAAAATAAGTATCAACTTATTTTATCTTCATCTAAGAAACCGCATGCATTTAAGACAACTATACAACATAAGAAGATGTCTAGTGCACTACCCATCATATCTCATCGCACTCCTTCTTTTTCACCTCATACAAAAAAAACATAATTATGTGCCGTATAGATACGAAAGGAAACAATTTATGCATACATGACATTCATACAACACAAATGCATCTAGATCACGCATCATGCACACTAACACAAATGCATATAAAAAACGAAAGTCTTATTATGCTCATGATGGTAGTTTTGGCCATAGGCCAAATAGACATGCCCTTATCATTTATTATATTGCTTTTTTCATCTCTTTTCTCACCTTTTGTGAGACCGAGAAAAGTCACCCAAGTTTGGGTATCAAAGGTACTCTTACAAAGCGTTGAAGGACTAACTCTTGAGGACCCAAAATAAAGGGTACCTAAATCGTTGTTACACATTGTAGGGAACTCATAAATCAAAAGACACATCAGTCAAGTGGTTCATTGGTAGTGGTTGCTCGAGGCACATGACGGGTGACCCGTGCTTGTTCTCAAAATTGAAGAAGGATATAAAAGGTGGATCAGTAACCTTTGGAGACAACAACGAAGGAAGAATTATAGGGAAAGGAACACTTGGAAACCCAAGCACTCTTCAAATCTCCAACGTCTTCCTTGTAAGTAATCTATTCTACAACTTGCTTAGCATTTCAAAATTTCTTGACAATGGTTTTTATGTGTGCTTCACTCATCCATATTGCAATCATCACTCGGATCAGCTGCTGCCGCCTCCTTCTTCAATTATTCAAGAAGTTGTGTTTCTTGAACACAACCTTTGACATCCCCCCTTAAGCCTAGCTTGCTGTATATGTTACATGTCCCTAGCATCTTGATCAATTAATTCATACTGCTACTATCCAGTGCTATAATGAAGATATCTGCCAATTGAAACTGAGTCCTCATTGGCATCAACTTAATCACTTGTTGTTGCACTTTATCCCTCACTATATGGCAATCAATCTCTATATGTTTCATTCTATCATGAAACACTAGATTCTCAGCAATGTACAACGCACTTTTACTGTCATTAAACAGTTCTGCAGGTTCTTGTTCAGTAAGCATCAAATCCTTGGCCAAGAAAAGTAGCCACTACACTTCACACACAGCTAAGACCATGGCTCTGTATTCTGCCTCTTCTGAGGATCTTGACGCTGTTGTCTCCTTTTTTAGCCCTCCATGACACTAATCTTTCAGCCAAGAACACACAATAATCTGTCACAGACCTCTTAGTCTGTTGACAGCCAGCCCAATCTGAGTCTACAAACCCTCTCAACTTTAGATCTCCAGAGCTAGGTAACAAAAGGCCTTAACCAATGGAACCTTTTGAGTAGCTCAAAACTCTATGTGTTGCCTTTAAATGATTTACAGTGGAGCAGTCCAAGAATTGACTCAATTATTGAACATTAAAGGCAATGTGAGGCATGGTAGTTGCAAGATGTATCAGTCAACCCACAAGTCTCCTGTACTCTTGTGATGTATCTAAAGGATCTGAATCATTATGGACCAACTTCACATGGCTTTCCATTGGAGTGACTGTGGTCTTAGACCTAGAAAGCCTACTTCCTTCAGCAACTGTAGGGTTGTAGTTTCTCTGGTTTATCACCATCCTTTTTTGTTACCTGGCAACCTCAAAAAGAAAGTATTTCAAATCTCCCAAATTCTGGATATGAAACTCCAAGTCTAGAGCCCTATTCATCTCCTCAATTGCCTGTAAGTCCCTTGCTTGCCACAATAATATCATAAACATACACCAATAGTACTAACAGAGAACTATCTAACAAGTTTGTGAATAATATATAGTCATTCTTTGACTGAAGAAGAAATCCTTGTGAGATCACGAACTTGTCAATTTGGCATTCGAATCCCTACTAGCCTGTTTTAAACAATATTAGGACTTTTGCTGTTTACAAACAATGCTAGGGTGTGCCACCACTACCCCAGGAGGAGAAACCATATAGATATCTTCAAATAAGTCACTATTGCAAAAATGCATTATAAACGTACATTTGATGCACATACCACCCATGTCTAGATACTATGGCCAGTACTAACCTCACTGTAGTCATCTTTGCCACTGGAGAGAAGGTATCTAGGTAATCCACTCCAAGCTGTTGTGTATATCCTTTTGCTACTAGCCTAGCCTTATGTCTCTCTACTGATCCATCAGGTTTCTACTTGATTTTGTAACCCACTTACATCCAATAGGCTGCTTTTCTGGAGGTAGTTCTGTCATTGTCTAGGTATTGTTTTCCTCTGAGCTGCAATCTCACTTCCCATAGCTTTCTGCCATTCAACAGAACTAGCTGCCTCTACATAGTAGTTAGGTTCTGTATGCACACTGATACTTAATGCATATGCTTTGAATTTTGGTGACAGAGAATCAAATGAGATATATTTATTAAGTGAATGTGGTGTGGAGGTAGTATGAGGCATAAGGGATAAGGTAGACACATGATTTGTCATTGCATGGTTACAGTAGTCTGTCCTTTGAGATATGCAGGAGTATGCTTGGTATGTTGAGGCCTAAATACTGGGATGACAATGTGGATGGAGCTGATAGGTATTTCATGGGAGCCTCTAGGTTATTCTAACCTAGAACATGAGAAACCAGAATGATACCGATCATTTTGAAGTGAATCAAGAGAATGCTAAGGTGATCGTTGGAGGTGATTGTTGAGGGTGACAAATATTGAGGTGACTGCTGGGGGGAGTCAAAGAAATGTTGAGGTGGGGTGGAAATGGTTGTTGTTGAGATAAGTCAAGGGCCCCCTAGATGTGGCTATGGGTAGATCACATCTCAATGGTGAGTCAGTAACCAGAGGAATATCAACAGAAGTTAAGGAAGGAAGGACATGAAAAGAAGTGGACCAGAGGGAATGACAGAAGAAAGAGGAGGAGATTGCAAGGGTTAAAGCAGGATAAAAAGAGGATGTTAAAAGAAGATGCAAGGACAAGCTGAAAAGAAAAGGTGGTTTCATGGAATGTGACATCCTTAGAGACAAACACATCCATGGTAGTTAAATCCAAAAGATATAACCCTTGGTGGTATGGGAGAGGCCCATGGAAAGACTTCTTCTAGCTTTGGCACTGAATTTTTCCTTGGAAGGAGATGTAATGGGTAGCATAGCAAAGAAGGCCAAAGACTTTAAGATGACCGTACGATTGAAGCTTGTCATACAACATCTCATGAGGGGCTTTATAACTTAGCAAGGGAGATAGTGTGATATTGATAAGATATACAGCATGTTAGACACAAAAACACCAATAGGCAACAAGTATGTGTGCTTCAAATTTTAGATCTCTAGCTACATTAAGAATATGCTGCTGTTTGCGTTCAACATGCCATTTTGTTGAGAGTATACACGCATCTGGTTTGATCAAGTATACCTTTGGAAGCATAGAAGGAGTTCATTTTAAATTCAGTCCCATTAACAATCCTAATGACTTTGATGTTTGTATCAGACTGAACATGCACATAGGTCCAGAAACTTTCAATAAATGTTTCTGGTTTTAGACTTAGCTTTTCATAAGATAAATCCAACAATATCCCGATTAATCATCCACAATTGTGAGAAAGTAATGTTGTTTTATACATTGGTAGGATATTTGTGTGGACCCATAGATCTGATGGACGTGCCGCCTATAATAAACACCACTAGAGGGGGAGTGAATAATGGTTAGCGGAAATTACACTACTACCCTTAATTAAAAACCCCTTTGAAACAGAATCTGAGACTACCTCAAATTCAGAACGCGTTTTTGAAAATTCAAAAGTCCTTGTACACAACTCCAAAAATTATGAAAATTTTCAGAACTTAACTTCAATGTGTTACAATACTCTGTCCAAACATTAGGACAAAAATAAGATCGTTTGACCCTTCAAAAAATAAAAAGATTCAGATGGTCAATCTGGAAAACGTATTTCTCTTTGAATACTTTACCAAAAAGATTGAAGTAAATGTCAAAACACTCCTTAGGATGTCTAGTTTATGATTCAAAAAGGCCCTGACCTTGAATATGTTGGACCGTGCACCTGTAATAAACACCATTAGAGGGAGGGGGCTGAAATAGTGGTTAGCGGAATTACACTAGTACCCTTGATTAAAAACTACTTGAAAACAGAATTTGAAACGCCTCAGATTCAGAACCCGTTTTTTGAAAAATTCAAAATAATTATACACAACTCCAAAAATTATGAACTTTTCATAATTGAACTTCAATGACGTTAACAAGGCTTCTATCCAAACATCAGACAAAAATAAAAAGATTTAGATGGTCAATCTAGAAAGAAATTGGACAGAATGTTGCTGATTTTGCAAAACGTGTTTCTCTTTGAATACTCAACCAAAAAGGTTGATCTTTATATCAAAACACCCCTTAAGATTCCAAAATGCCCTTACCTTAAACAATTCTTGATAAATACAGAATTTAAGTTTTCTAAAAACTGGTCAGATTGCATCCAGATTGGAGCAGTTATCTTGCAAAGACTGAAAGACTAACTTTCCCTTGCTCAAATCAAGTGATTCTTGTTGCAAATGGAAGCTAACAGTCTGAAGTATAACTCTACCAAAAATCACGAATTTTGAAAGTTTTTAGCTATTTTTTCAAAACGTGTGAAGTTGTGTGAAAATTGCAGTAAAAATGGGCAGAAAACAGAAATGAAGAAATAAGAGAAGAACACCGAGGATTTATCCTGGATCGGTCAATGTGACCTACTCCAGTCCCAAGGAACACCTTTCCTTGGATTTCACTATCAAATGAATCACCTTACAATAAGAACCAATCTTGATCCTTGGGTTATACACCAACCCTATTCAAGACTTGGATAATCACCTTCTAAGCAACACTTAGTTGCAACTCCTCTAACACCTATTGATATAGCCTTATAAGAATGGCTAATAAATCTTTCAAATGAATCTCAAGAGGCTTGTAGCACAACAAAAATAACATGAACACCTTTGCTACAAAAGAATGGAACAAGAACAACAACAACAAGAAGATGATAGCTAGACAATTCAACAAATGCTTGTGAGCTTCAAGTGTGTTTCATCTTCTTCACCAATGCCTCTATTTATAGTGTGACTTGAGCCTTGGAGATAAGACTTCCAATGTGTCACCATCTTCATCATCAAATCCAAATGTCTTCTCATCATTGGTTTGCCTTTGTACACTTGGCAAAATGAGACAACATAATTGGTCTACCTTGGATATCACCTTGTTGGCCGATTTTCCACCTTGGCTTGTCTCATTTATCCTTTGCAAAATGTAGATAATATGGAGAATATATACCTCAACTTCTTGGCATAAGAATAGGCATGTGGGCATTGGTAATTTCAAAATAAAAATTCAGCTCCAAATATCCCAAAGTAGCCGTTGGCTACTTCATTTTGTCCAAAAATAGTTTTGATTTTCTTTAATAAAATAAGAAAGGATAATACCACCAAATTATCCTCAAATCCAAGCAAAACAATAGGACATGTGAGAGCTCCATTTTGACTCAAAAAATCTGCCAAGAAAAGCCATATAGCCGTTGGCTATATTAGTAAATTCCAATTGCCAACTAGCTCCTTTTTGGTTGGTCCACTTGTCTACAACTCACAAAATGAATACACCATCATATACATCTGAATATACACATTTTTCAACATATATATATGTGTAGAAACTCAGATTTTGAAGAAAAAATCAATAGATAATCGCTGACAAGATTATGTCAACGTGTAACATCGAAATTCCCAATATTTCTTCTTATATGTTGAGATCATTTTTGCACCTTTAACACCTTGAACAACTCTGAATAATGATGAATAATATGCTCTTATAACATATATAAGAGGGTCTTCAAGAAAAAATAGAATGTGACATCTCAAATCGTCACATATCCAGCTATAGTCAATAATATCATCATGTGAGAGAAAGAGATAAAGAATCACCATGTTATCTTCAAGTTAATAATAAATCAGCTCCATAATGAAGATAATAATATGCTCAAGAGATTCCTTGAGTGACAATACCAAAAATACCCTCAGGGGTAAAATGACCAAAATACACCTAGTATGAGAAAACTCCAGAAACGACTCAGATGGTCAGAAATAATCATGATATCACCTTTGTCATGATAAATAGTATACGAATATACCCTTAAATTATTTTCACCATGTGATGTTCCTACAAAACTCAAAATATCAATTTTGCCCTTTTTGGTAAGTTGTAGAAACTTCCAAGGCACGTTAGTCACAATACATTTAAAATCATCAAAATCACATAAGATTCACATAATGAGCATGTATAAATCATATACAAATAAAAACAAACATTTTAACACATTTTAGAAAAATATTTCTAAAAATCCTAAACATTATGCGAGACGTGGATCGATCCATGTGAAGGGCTGACGTACGCCGATCGATCCACGTGAGAGATCGACGTCTCATAGTAATTTTTTGGTTCTTCTCAGTTCAACATGGATCGATCCACGTGAGGGGCTGATGTACATGGATCGATCCATGTGTCTCTGCTTGAGAGATTCACGTTATTTTTCTTCACTTTTTCAACCTTTAATCACTTATAACACCATATGTGACATTTCTAACACCACTTAAAATCATGACTTTGCAAATATATTTCTCAACAGAATAATTCTTGATAAAAGCAGAATTTATGTTTTCTCAAAACTGGTCAGATTGCAGCCAGATTGGAGCAGTTATTTTGCAAAGACTGAAAGACTAACTTTCCCTTGCTCAAATCAAGTGATTCTTGTTGAAAATGAAAGCTAACAGTCTGAATTATAACTCCACCAAAAATCACGAATTTTGAAAGTGTTTAGCTATTTTTTCAAAACGTGAGAAGTTGTGTGAAAACTGCAGTAAAAAAGACAGAAAACAGAAAGGTAGAAATAAGACAAGATCACCGAGGATTTATCCTGGTTTGGTCAATGTGACCTACTTCAGTCCCAACGAACACCTTTGCTTGGATTTCACTACGGTATGGATCAACTTACAATAATAACCAAGCTTCATCCTTGGGTTATACACCAACCCTATTCAAGACTTGGATGAACACTTTCTATGCAACACTTAGTTGCAACACCTCTACCACCTATTGATATAGCCTTATAGAATTGGCTAATCAATCTTACAAATGAAGTTCAAGAGGCTTGTAGCTCAACAAATACAACAAAAACACCTTTGCTACAAAGAATGAAACAAGAACAACAAGAAGAAGATGATGGCTAGACAAATCAACAAATGCTTTCAAGTGAGCTTCAAGTGTTCATATTCTTTACCATTGCCTCCTATTTATAGTGTGAAGTGATCCTTAGAGATAAGAATGCACATGTATCACCATCTTCATTATCAATCTTAAGTGTCTTCACATCATTGGTTAGCTTTGTACATTTGGAAACATAAAGCAAAATGATTGGTCCACCTTGGCACAATAATGTTGGCTGATTTTTCCACCTAGAATAGTCTTAATCATCCTTTTCAAAATGAAGATAATAAGAGAGGATAATGCCACCAAAATAACCTCAACTCCATGCACAATAATAGGCATGTGAGGCTTTGACAATTTCAAATCAAAAACAGCTCCAAAGATAGGCAAGTAACCGTTGGCTACTAAGTCAATTTTTCAAGTTGGCAATTTTGCCGACTAGCTCTTTTTTGGTTGGCCCACTTGTCACCAACTCATAAAATGAATTACACATCATTTCCACCTGTTTATAAAAGTTTTGAGGCTTGCATATATGTGTATCAACTCAGAATTTTGAAGAAGAAATCACCAAATAATAATTGACAAGATTATGTCAACATGTAACACCAAAATTCCCATAATTTCTTCTTGTATGTTGTGATCATTTTCACACCTTTAAGACCTTTGATATTTCTGTATAATGATAAATATGATCCCATTACATATATAAGAGGGTCTTTAATAAAGAAATAGAATGCGACATCACAACTCGTCACATATCCCGCTATAGTCAATAATATCATCATGTGAGAGAAATAATATAAAGCCACCATATAATCTTCAAAATAAGCATAGCAAAACTCCAAAATGAAGATAAGAATATACTCAAGAGATTCCTTGAGTGAAAATACCAAAAATAGCCTCAGGGGTGAAATGACCAAAATACCATGGTGAGAAAACTCCAAATATGACCCCGATGGTCAGAAATAGTCATACGATATCATTGTCATGATAAATAAGATGAGAATAAGTCCTTGATATATCCACCATATCATGTTCCTACAAAACTCAAAATACCAATTTTGCCTTTTTGGTAAGTTGTATAAACTTCCAAGACACGTTAATCACAATATATACATAATAATCACATAACGAGCATGTATTAATCATGTACAAATGAAAACAATCACTTTATCACATTTTAGAAAAATATTTCTAAAAGCCCTAGACATCGATCGATCGAAGTGCCTCAGCTTCAGAGATCGACGTATCACAGTAAGGTTCAGAATTTTCCTCTGACCTACATCGATCGATCGAATTGAGGGTTCAATGTACATAGATCGATCGATGTATCTCAGGTTTGGAGATCGATGTCTCACAGTAAGGCCTTGAATTTTCTCTGCCTTACATAGATCGATCGATGTGAGAGATCAAAGTACAACAACTTGAGAGATCGATGTCAACTTTTTCAACTTTTTCAAATTTTAATCACATATAACACCATGTATGATATTTTTATGCATTCACCTATTAAAATCATAACTTTAAAAATTATCCAAACATATTTCTCAATAAGATCCATATGTACAAGACAAAAAAGAGAATCAGATACTGAAATAGAAACGGGGAAATGGGCCCGGTTTTGTTTAGCTAAGGGGCAGATGGTACATGAAGAGGAATGAAAAGAAGCATCAACTTGAGGATCAATATTACTAATTTCTTTTAGTCTGGATGGTGATAGATACCCAAGTCTTCAATGCCAAAGGAAACGGTCTGAAGAAACAACAACATGAAATTGAGGGGCCGGAAAAGCATATGAAGGCTGAGGTGAGGTATGACCAGGCAAATGATACAACCTTGGGTTCACTTAAGCTGAACCAATCATCTTCTTGCTCAAATGATCCTGTAGCACACAGAAGTTGGAATGAAAAACTAAGTCTATATCATCTCTCTGTAAGCTCACTTAATGATAACAAGTTGAAGGCAATAGCAACACAATTCACATGTGCTCTAGGTTTGGAACCTATAGGGTACGTATGTTTATTCTAGCACCTATCTACTGTGTGGCCCATCATATTTCATAAGCATGGATAGGAGCCTTAGGATTCTGCATAAATAGCCTCTAAAGATCCCTCTTAAAACCTCTGTCTGTTGGTCTAAGCCAACTCCCACCAGAACCTGGACTAACAGGCCTTGAGCCGTAAGAGCCATACCTGTTACCATTAACACTCACACAAAAAAGGGATTGTGAAGTGATTGTCTTAATAAATAGTTGAGTTTCTTTCCAATTTAATAGCCATGGCAAACGTGGTTTTCAAATCAAGAAGGGGACTCATCAATAGAACCTGTGACTTACAGGCTCAAACTCTTTATTCAAACCTTTAATGAATCTGATAATATATCATCTTCAATGAACTTGTTTATCTGACTAGAAATGTTATAGGTGCAACGGTTACAGACATAATTAGGAATGAAATGCAACATCATAAGCTCTTCCCATATACTTTCAAGCGTGTATAATACTCAGTAACATAATGAGCTTCTTGTCTAGTGGCATAAACTTTCTCCTGTAAATCAGACATCCTAAATGCATCTGCATTACCATATCCGTGCTTCAATTATTCCACATGTCGAATGCATTATCAAACCACAGAATACTTTGGCTAATAGAGGGGATAACAGAGTTAACAATCCAAGATGCAACCATATTTTTTTGTCCAAGCAACAAACCTATGATTTGTCTCAACAGGTTTAAGAATCATACCTGTCACAAAACCTACCTTGTTTTTGGATTCCAGCCCTTCAAAAGGCCCTACTCCAACTGTGGAAGTTGTTTCCATCCAACAAAGGTTGAACTAGCACAACCGAGGGACTGTCAATTGGGTGAATGTAGAGAGGATCTTCAGTTGGATCTGTAGGCGTGAGATTTGCAGCATTGTACGAATGAGTTGAAGAATTCTGATTAGAAGCCTTGAATGTACCAATATTCATAAGAGGGAAGCAAATTGCTATAATACTATGTGAAAATGTTCATATCATTTGCCGGCAAAACGTCAAACACCTTTTAAAGATGGTACAGGAGGAAGAAGAATAACTGCCATTGTGAAATTACAAAATTTCCCAACTGACTAACTCTATTACAATGTAACTTAAA
Organism: Eustoma russellianum; assembly: GCA_036186865.1. NCBI lineage: Eukaryota > Viridiplantae > Streptophyta > Magnoliopsida > Gentianales > Gentianaceae > Eustoma > Eustoma russellianum. The sequence goes on along the minus strand of AP025041.1, from coordinate 15,540,662 downwards.
AGGGTAACTGTCATTACAGTCCTTTCAAACTGTTTTCTGCCTCTTTTTTCCTTCCTCTCTGCAACCTTGCACCCATACCCATCTACTCACTAAATTCCACCTCGATCACCTTGTTCCACGTCACTTTTATGCATCCAACCAGCAGCTGCCGTTGATTAAACCTTTAATCCAACGATCCAGCTTCATATTAACACGGATCATCGCTTGGATCAGCTGCTGAAGCCTCCTTCTTCAATTGTTCAAGAAGTTGTGTTTCTTGAACACAACCTTTGACAAATTGTTAAATATTAACAAGAATTAATCTTTTAGGGGTTCATGAGAACGAGAAACTCGATTTAGTTCCCATTAGTTAGTGCTTGTACATAGTGACGTCGTCGGGTTGTTACATTCTATCCATATTTCTTTTTCCCTCCCACTTGATATGTATCGGCTTCTTTTCAACTGAAAGTATAAAGATCTCCTGTTCATTGTCTTTCCGAAATCCTTAATCCTGTAGATTTAATTATTCTTTTCGTGTTTTCCTCAAAGGTATGGACTTCATCGTTCGTTAAATAAAGTATTCAGTTTTATAGTCATTTCACTTATGCCTAAATCAAACCAGAAGCCAATAGACAATGTTTAATGCCTATATTAGATAGTTTATAGAAGTCACTAAATCCCAACATTTAAGAAAGTTGAACTAGCCCAATTTGAAACAGCTTTAAGAAGTTGAAGAAATCTTAAAAGATAAAATGCTCAGAAAAAAATTGTAACAGGCTGAGCATTGTCCCTATGTCAAACGTCCACGTAGAACTTTAACACTGAGGGCCAATTGTAATCTTCGACCTTCATCAAATGTTGGTTGAAGCAGTGAAAAAATTAAAATTCCAGAGAGGTTTGAATGATGGGTCGTCTTTAGGTGAAACATTAGAGCTTTACCCTAAAAGATGACATGAACTTTTAAATTTGAAGACCAAAGTTGAACGTTTAAACAGGTTGAACAACGCCTCTGCAAGCACGCATCTACAAAACTTTAGATTAAAAAACGACGTGTCTGCAAGCATGCATCAAACTATGTACTATTATGTGATGGTTATTTGAGGTAGGATGTGTGAGTTACGTGAGTATAGTATTTGTTGGGTTATTTGATATTGAGCAAATAGTAGTTAATGCATGTGTATCATGTGAAGTAAAAAACCAAAGAAATATTTAAAGACAAAAGACTTAAAAGTTCAAGAAAAATGAATGTTATTGACCACGGTAAGTTCATACTGTAGAAACGAGCTGTCGAAGTTTGCCGAGCTCCGCGAGGTGCGCCGAACCGAACAAAATAACTTGTCGCGCTGAAGGAAATAAGAAGAATGCAGTCAGTCAGCCGAGCTAAGCAGACCTAAATATAGAGTGGCTGAGCTAAGTGACAATGGACGAAGAGAAGCTATGCTGAACTGATGAAGCACTACTGCTGAACTGAGATGAAAAAGGCATCAGAATAGAACCATAGTAAAGTTGTGTTAAGTCGAAATGACGAGGTGAAGAACAAGATTAGTGTCAAAATACTAGCAAGAACACCAAAACAGTCTTGAATCAAACAAAAACAAGAGAAATTAGAGAGGAGAACTGGAGGGAAATGAATTTTCGTCGAGTTATTGTTCAAATCAGCTAATAAGGCAGTTAGTTGCAATTTAACCAACAACTAGAAAGCAGAAAAAAAAACTGTTTTTACAATTTTGGCCCCTAAGCTCAGGAAACTACTTCATCAATACAAGGGTATTCTGGTAATTTCACATGTCTTCAAACACTTTCCCCCTTTCACCAGCCTCTTCTTCCTTTGGCTCAATTCTGCAGTCTTGATCCTTTACACCCCTTGATCCATGTTCAAATGCCTCAGCTACCTTTGATCCAGGCTGCAATTTGACGGTCGTCTATTGTTCCATGCTACCTGAGACGGATCGTGCTTCTTGATAAGCAAAACTGCTTGACTGATGCTTCTGTGCCTCTGTTGCATCTTCACTTAGCCCCCTACTCCTGCTTTCATTTTGCTACCTTCAACACCCCTTCATCTTGACCGAGTAAACATGTTACAGACTCCTAATGTTGCAGTCAGGATGCTTAATCTCTTAGAATCCAAGGCCTGTGAAGACATCTTCTGTCATACCCCGTAATTTTAAGTCCAGCTTTTAATAATTAGAAAACATTTAAATGTGATTTCATTAAATGTATAGGTTATGAAGTTTAGTTAAACAAAATAGAGGGGGAAAAATAGGCAAAAGTGGAAATTGAGAGAATTTGGCCAAAATGCCAAAAATAGCCCCAACTACATGTAGGGGAAGTTACACAACATTTGTATAACTTTCCATTAATCAGCCGTAGGTTAGGACACCAAAAGGAGAGGAAGGAACCGTCTGGGAGAAGAAAGGAGAAGAAGAAGAAGAAAGGGAGAAGAAGAAGAAGGCTAACCTAGGTCCAATCCGTCCTGAAATTCTACCATACACTTGTAAGCTTATCTAGATTCCAAGGCAAGTAATCTTTCTATACGCTTTACGCAAATTTTGATACAACAGGCCCTATGTTCTTATAAAGAGAAACCCGAATCACACATTAGTAACTTTGATTTGTTTATGTTAAATGCTTTACTATATGTAATTGTTGTTCTTGATGGAGTAAAGTCATGTTCTTTGAGCCAATTTTTGAAAATGATTATGTTGTGATCTTTCTTGTTAAATATGCCCATAAAGGTGTTATCCGTGTGTTCATGATTTTGGTACAAGTCCTTAAGTTTATTAACTATACCTTAGGTGTTTTGAGAGTATATGCAGGAAGTTGAAGGATGAGTGATGGATTGCTGTACACTTGTTGTGTTGGAAAGCTTGAAGATTTACATCGAAAGTTGTGGGTGATAGAAGGTTTAGTGTGGATACTATTTTACAAGTTTGAGAATCAACTCATGTTAGTTGTGTGGTAAGCATGATGAATCTAGGTGTTAAGATGGATCTTGAAGGGTTAAACATGAAAGGGGTGAAGGAGGAAGGTGATGGGAAGAAACTACAGAAAATTGCAGTTCTGGAACCGCCAGAACACTTCGAACACCTATTTTAGGCGCTTCAAGTCACATTAGGCGCCTAAAGTAGGCGTTCAATGTGTCCCAGTGCATTCCAGAACA
>AP025041.1:15524174-15537513 GCA_036186865.1 Eustoma russellianum | reverse complement strand
TTCACATTAGGCGCCTAAAGTAGGCGTTCAATGTGTCCCAGTGCATTCCAGAACACTTCGAACACCTACATTAGGCGCTTCATGTCACATAAGGCGCTTCATGTAGGCGTTCGATGTGTCACAGCACATTCCAGAACACTTCGAACACCTCTGAAGGTGTTTGATGTCACATAAGGCGCTTCATGTAGGCGTTCGATGTATACCAGCACATTCCAGAATACTTCGAACGCCTAGAATAGGCGCCTTATGTCACTTTAGGCGCCTCAAGTAGGCGTTCTAAGTGTACTGGAAGTCTTTTTGACCCATTAGGTGCCCTATGTATGTGTAACAACTCTATATGTATAATTCATCTTTCACTATATGTGTAATTCATCTTCATATGAGACCTACACATGTCCTAAACTTCACATGCATGTCACTTTTTCATATCATCATAAACCAAGTAGACACATAATGAAAAATCACACACAAGTCTTCATACAAGAGGCCTGCAAGAACACTTTTTACATATTCATAGAAGCAAAGTCTCTTCAACTTAATGCATGCATGATCCATGGTTTTAGATGAACATAGATGTACATTTTTGAACATGCATAAAGAAACCAAGAAGAATACTTGTCTTTTTCTTGGACTTTAGACTTGAAAATGGAAAATTCTTCTTTCCTATTCCATGGATGCCCCACGGCCTAATGGACAAAAATGGGAGAAAAATGGGTTATTTTTAAAGAATGAACACTAAGAAACTTCTAAAATCAATCTTAAGAAAAACTCACCTTTGAAGGTTCTTATGTCTACCTCTTCTTTCCAACTTAGAAACCTCTTCCTTTCACTATTGAGGAGCCTCGGCCTAGGCGAGGGATGAAGGAAAATATTGAGAAATTTAGGAGATGAATGGAAGAAAAGATTACTAGATGTGGTGATGTTGATTCTTACCTCAAAGGCTCCCTAAGCTTGCATATTCTTATCCTCACCTAGACTTAAAGAATTTCTCTCATCTCTTCCCTTGGGTAACGGTTTTGGGAGGCTCCAATGGAGGTTTACGGTGTCATGAAAGTAGAAAAGCAAAGACTTGAAAGCTTCTCGAGGTGGAGAGGATTTCTTTAGTTTGGAAATGGGTGAAGAGAGAAGTGTGTAGAGAAAAGGGGTTTGAGTGATTTCAAAATGTATGATTTAAATGTGCATAAAAACGTGTATGACATATTGCATATAACTTGCCTTATATGTTCATATAATGTTGTCGTACTAACGAGCCATGAAGCGTTAAAGCTTACATCAAATGGCAAACATTTGTTGTGTTTGTACTATTTTCAGGTGCCACCATTAATGAACTAAACTAGTTCATTAAGTGAAGTACTTGGTTAATTAAACTAAGTAGTTCATTAAAGGAAGCAACATATGGACAAGGCACAAAGGCAACAAGATCAAGAAAGGAAAGTCTCCTCCTCCTCCTCCTACATCATAAATATACACGCCTATATATATTTGTATATATATATTTTCAAATTTTTTGAAAAAGGCACGCACACATTTATTCCAACGTATTACCGACACGTTATATATTTTATGTACGTACGTTAACGTCACACCACCATACTTAACTCATATTTGTGAGTATATTCAGGTCTTATATCATATGATATAAGTCATCGTGATGACAAATTAAATACGACACGTTAAAAGGTTCTAAACCGAAAATTGTCGTATCGGATGAATACTGAAACTTCGCCAACGTGTCACGTACTTGCCATAAATAGATGGCCAGCCCCTACACTTTAAAAATACCCAAAACTTTCGTGGGTATGATGTTATGTGCAGTCATAAAATCATTCCATGTTGGCACACACAAATCACCCCACATTAAGGCCTAATTGTGGAGATTCCAATTTTAATTTTGTCACATGTATATGGCGCCACTTTAAGACCAGCCAAGTGCTGAATATTAAAGTTTAATTTATATATATATGTGTAACAATATATATAACATGTGCAAAGAGTTGGAATTCAATTAGTGAAAAATCGGGTAATCGATAAACATCGAAAATTCGGTTTTCTACGTACACAACACATGGAACGTTTTTGGCACATCATACGACATGTATCTAGACACTTTTTACATATGTCATACATCTTAAAGTGTTCTAGAAAATTAAATTAAGGGCTGATTGGAATATACCATGTGTGTATTATTAAATGTGCACTATTTTACTTTCAATGCAAAAAAAATTCAGCACATATATATACATGTTATACACGCCTATACCAGCTTGATGGAGCCTATGTGGAGCCTTGTTGGCATATTGACTGGTCAAGAATCAAGCATACAATGTTGGTGACTTTTAGAAAGAAGCTATAAAAGGTAATGTTTTAAATTTTATCTCATTTGTAACACATGCTGAAAATTTCAGCATGTGTATTAAGAGCTGGCCGAGTTTTACCCATTATGAGGCTATATTTTGTGTCTTGAAACATGTGATTAATTGGAAGACAATTTGGAAGCAATTTGAATAAGATATGAAATTATAATTGTGATATCTTGAATATCACACATGCTGAAAAATTTCAGCATGTGTGTGAATGAACCTAGGCCGATTTTTGGTCATGTGAGTGTCCAATTTTATTCCCAAAATTGATGAGAATATTGTCTACTAATTGGTGATTTATTTTATGAGATAAATCAAAGAAAACTTGGTAATAATTTGAAATGAAGACCCATGTATCACATGCTAAAATTTCAGCATGTCAAGTCTCATTATAGCCGATTTTTGCATCATTTTTGTGAGGAAATTATCTTGCTTAATTTATGTGATGATCTTGGAAGTTATAGTAATTGTTTTATGGTGATTTTGGCACATGTTTTTAGTGGAATTCTCAGATTCTCCTAGTCATCAATTGATGACAACATTCAACCAATCAATGAGTGCCAAGTAAGCAACAGTTAAATGATCATCCAATGAGGAGGTGCCAAGTAAGCAAGATCATGTCACAATGATGCCACATATTCTCCCAAGGACTTAGAAGATAATTTTCAAGAAGGACCAAGAGGGGGACGACCATAATATTAAAAGGGAAGCAAGAGAGCAAAACAAGAACAAGAACAAGTCTTGCAAAATAAAAGAGAAAAATGCCTAGCACTCTCTTCTTCTACACTCTCTTTCTTCTTCCTAAAAGCCTATTGTACTTCATTCATATACTTGAATAGGCTTCTCTTAGATCACCACACATTATTTATCTTTGTAAAAGATTGATCAAGGTGTGATCAATCTTCAATCTTGCAAGGTGGTGGTGTTCGTGTGCATTGTATTCAACATACAAGGTTTGTAAAGGGTTGGAGTTGGTGTGTAACTCCATCAACCCTGTGGTAAGGTTTTGTGTTGTGTGATTAGTGTGAACCGAGGAAGGTGTTCCTCGAAGACTGGAGTAGGTTGTTTATAACCGAACCAGTATAAAATTCTTGGTGTCATTTACTTTCAGCACTTATATTCTGTTTAGCACTTTTATCCTTTTTGATTACGTTCGTAAAAATAGTAAATTTTCAAAAATTACAAAACTTTTAGAATCATAGCCACACGTCTTAAGGTTAATTTGGCATAAGTTTCAACCTTTGGACAAAGTATAAGTCAATCAAACATCCAAAGTTCTGAGACTAGTGCAGTCTGATTTTCAGGCTTGCAAAGGTTGAGACTTTGATAGTATTTGACTAACTTCCCAAAAGAATTTTTCAAACTGTTTCAACCCATTTAAATATAACATATAAGGGGTTAGTGGTTAAAATTTCAGAGCATTTGGAGTTATGTACAAATAGGAATAAATTTTTCAAAACAGTCTACCGTTTCTGCAGATTCGTACAATCTGACCAAACAATTTTTAAGGGGTTAGAGGTTAATTTAAATCTGAAATTTTAGGAGACACTCATAACATCTGAGGCTAAGTTCTCTCAAATTTCAAATTTTTGAAGACCTAAACCTAGTTTTAAAAACGTTTTAAAACTGGTCCTGAAAACAGAAACTGTTTTCAGAAGTTGAGTTCTTGAGTCAAAAAATTTTAAAAACCACACTTTCCGCACCAACTATTCAACCCCCCTTCTAGTGGTGCCTTGCAGATCCTACAAGTGGTATCAGAGCAGGAACACTCACTTCAAAGGATCCAACGATTCAGTGAGATGGCAACCACAAATCTCAAAACCGAGCAAGAAGGTATGTCGAGCCAAAGGCCTCCTCTTTTTGACGGTGAGTCTTTCATTCAATGGAAATTAAGAATGAAGCTTTTCTTATGGCAATTGATATTGATCTTTGGTCGATCATAGAAGATGGTCCTTTTGTTCCATCTAAGTTATCCACCGTAGATGGAGTCACACTAGAAGTTGTTAAACCTAGACAAGAATATACAAGTGAGGATAAAAAGAGACTTAGCATGAACGCTAGGGCTATGCAATTACTTTTAAATGGATTAAGTAAGAGTGAGTCTAGTTATGTCTCAAACTGTTCTAGTGCACAAGAAATGTGGAGAATACTCGAAATGAAACACGAAGGCACTAGTCAAGTAAAAGAGTCCAAGATAAACATGCTTATGTCCACACTCGAGTCGTTTAAATTATTGCCTAATGAATCTATTGTTGATATGGATCTTCGCTTGACTAACATCTACAATTCTCTTGAGTCTCTTGGTAAAGCCTTTACCATGCAGGAAAAGGTACAGAAAGTCTTGCGAAGCCTTCCATCCGAGTGGGACCCTAAAGTGACCGCAATAGAAGAAAGCAAAGAAACTAAGTCAATAAAGATGGAAGAATTAATTGGATCACTTAAGGTTTATGAGAATAAACTCACCATACGGAAATCGGAATCATCTAAACAAGGTAAAGCTATTGCTTTTAAATCAAATGAATACGTCTCTACTTCTTCCGATCACGTAGATGATAGTGATTCTGAATCGGATAACGATGACTAATTCTATTGGCTAAAGGTTTAAGAAAATTTATGAGAAAGTCATTTAGAAACAAAAATAAGGGCACTTCGACTAAAAGAAATAAGAACAAGACAAATGATAAGATGTTAAATGTTATGAATGCGGCAAACTTGGACATTATCATATGACTGCCCTAATAAGGAAAAGCAAACAAATAAATACCCTGACAAGGAACGGAGCAAGAATAGACTCGTCTCAGAACCTAAGCAAAGGAAACGAGCTCTCAAAGCCTCCACTTGGAGTGATACATCGGATTCCGACGAAAACCGAAGAGGAGACTGCACAAGTATGCTTTGTGTCCAAAGCATCGAATGAGGTATCATCTGACTCTGATTCTGACTCTGAGCCTTCTTATGATGATCTTTTTAGTCAGTACTTAGAACTGCATAAATTCACTAAGACTCTCGCTAAAGAAAAGAAGCGTTAATTGAAGACAAGAAGATGTTAGAATCTTCTAACGAAAATCTTGTCGCTCAATTAAACGATTCTAAAGAGGAGTCATCATGCATCATTGATACATTATAAGACAGAGATTTCATCATGACCACGCAAAAATCATGAAATGAAATCCGAGATTTCAAGTTTGAAATCAAGGAATACAGAATTAGAGGAAAAATGATGAAATAGTTTGATACGGGAATCTAACATGCTGCATCGTATTATCTTATCACAAAATCATGACAGTGATAAAACGGGTTTGGGGATACCTTGAAAAAAAATAAAGTATCCACCAAACCAACTAAGTCGTAGTGTCTAAGAAGTAGACACCCCAAAGCCAAAAACGGCATCTAAGATGACGCAAAGATCCTCTCTCCCCTCCTCACGCCCCAATTCCTCCTCATATCATGGCGAAATACAAATTTGTGCCATATAGATATGAGAAGAAACAAGTAATGCATACACGTCATCCATTTCATTCATCTAGATCATACACTACGCACAGAAACACAAGGACATATCAAAAACGTCCTACATACAATGAGTATAAAGGAGTTCTTGGCCAAAGGCACAAAGTGCATTCACCACACGTTTATTACATTGCACCTTCATCTACATTCTTGCCATTTGCTAGATCGAGAAGGATCACCCAAGTATGGATACCGATAGGTACTTTTTACCAAGAGATGATTAACTAACTCGCAAGGACCCAAAATTAAAGGGTACCTAAATCATTTTTGCACATTGCAGGGAGCCCACACATCAAAAGATACATCTATAAAGTGGTTCCTTGACAGTGGTTTGCTCGAAGCACATGACGGATGACCCGAGCTTGTTCACGAAATTAAAGAAGGTCACAAAAGGCGGATCCGTGACCTATGGAGACACAACGAAGGCAAGATCATCGGAAAAGGTACAATTGGTAACCCAAGCACTCTTCAAATCTCCAACGTCTTTTTGGTAAGCAACTTATCTATAATCTCTTAGTATTTCTCAATTTATTGATAATGGCTTTGATGTGTGTTTCAGTCACCCTTATTACAATATAATAAATAAAAATAGAGAAAACCGTTTTAAAAGGAAAAGGAGAAGGAAACATCTTTACGCTTTCTATGGATGATATGGTAGACGCTAAAGTTAAGTGTTTTATGTCAAATGAACCTAATGTAAATTTGTGGCATAGATGTTTAGGACACATTGTGATTTCTACACTAGAAAAACTCCAACGAAAGAACTTAATACGAGGATTGCCTACGCTTGATCTAGACAACTTTCAGTTGTGTGAATCTTGCATAAAAGGCAAACAAACACGCGAGTCACTTAAACCTAAGAATGAAATAAGCACGACTAGAGTCTTAGAACTATTACACATTGATTTGTTTGGTCCTAGTCGCACTACGAGCCTTGGTGGGCGTCACTATGCATGCGTAATTGTTGATGGTTTTTCTCGTTATACTTGGACTTTATTTCTTGCACATAAGGATGATAGTGCCATTGAGATGGCGAAATTAATCAAACAACTTGAAAATCAATATGGATTCAATGTGAAAAAGATAAGAAGCGATAGAGGCGGTGAATTTAAGAACAAGGAATGATTTCATTTTGCGAAGAAAAAAGAATCAAGCATGAGTTTTCGCCACCTAGAACTCCACAATTAAATGGAGTAGTAGAAAGAAAGAATAGAACATTACAAGAAATCGCTAAGACTATGTTATGCGAAAATAAATTGCCTAGATTTCTGTGGGCGGAAGCCGTAAACTGTGCATGCTACATAGTGAATCGCTTGTCCATTAGAAAGAAAATAAACAAGACGCCTTATGAGATATTAAATGATGCATGCTTAAGATTGACTATTTTCGTGTGTTTGGATGCAAATGTTTTGTTTTAAATACAAAAGATAATTTAGATAAATTTGAATCTAAATCAATTGAATGCATCTTTGTTGGATATTCTATAAATTCAAAAGCATATAGATGTTATGATCCTCTCACTAGACAAATCATAGAATCTATTCATGTGAAGTTTAATGAATTGGTGAGATTGATAAAGATAAAGAATATGATGATGACTTTGAATTGAAACCCGTTTTGAATAAAGATGATGGTACGTTTGATATGCATGATACACTAGAAATGCATGATCATTTAGAAATGCATGATAACATAGAAAATAATCAACCAATATGGCATAGAGATCACCCACCATGATCTCATTATAGGCGACATCACTCACGGTGTGCGACCACGTAGAAGAATAACTTAGGATGAAATACATCAATTTCATGCTATGATTTCCGAAATTGAACCCAAAAATGTGCATGATGATTTGAGTGGTTCTTCTTGGATTGATGCTATGCATGATGAGCTTAATCAATTTTTTAGAAATGATTATGGGATTTAGTGCTACGACCACAAGATAAGACCATAATAGGCACAAAGTGGGTGTTAAGAAATAAAATGAATGAAGAAGGAAAGGTCGTTAGAAATAAAGCTATACTTGTAGCACAAGGCTATAATCAAGAGGAAGGAATTGACTATGATGAAACATTTGCACCCGTAGCACATTTAGAAGCTATATGACTTTTACTTGCCATTGCTTGCATGAAAGATTTCAAACTTTATCAAATGGACGTAAAAGGTGTATTCCTAAATGGATTTATACAAGAAGAGGTATACGTGAAGCAACCACCCAGTTTTGAAGATTTGAAACATCCCGATCACGTGTACAAACTAAAGAAGGCACTATACGGACTAAAGCAAGCACCTAGAGCATGGTATGATCGTTTTGCTACTTTCCTTTTAGAAAATGGTTTTAAACGAGGTAATATAGATAGTACATTATTTTTGAAACAAGATAAATCAGATTTACTTATTATTTAAATCTACGTTGATGACATTATTTTTGGTTCTACCTCACATAAACTAGTTGAAGATTTTGAAAATTGAATGAAATCCAAATTTGAAATGTCTATGGTTGGCGAACTTATCTATTTTCTTGGCTTGCAGATTAAGCAAAACGAGTAAAGGCATATAAGCCAAGCTAAATATGTAAATGACATGATTAAAAAGTTCAACTTTGAAAATTTAAAACCATCCCCACCCCTATGAGTGTCACTACTAAATTGGATAAAGATGAACATGGTAAAGATTTTGATAATGCCTTATATAGATCTGTGATTGGTTCTTTGCTATATCTTACTGCTAGTAGGCCTGATATCATGTTCAGTGTATGCATGTGTGCACGTTTCAAAGTCAACCTAAGGTGTCTCACTATAATGCAGTAAAAAGAATATTCCGCTATATTAAGCGCACGCCCACCTTAGGTATTTGGTATGATAAAGATTGTGAATTTAACTTACATGCTTATACTGATGCAGATTACGGTGGATGTAAGATAGATAGAAAAAGCACGAGTGACACTTGCCAATTTATAGGAACCTCACTCATTTCATGGTTTTCCAAAAAACAAGCAAGCGTTGCTTTGTCCACTACTGAGGCTGAGTACATGGCACTTAGCCTTGCTGCACACAGTTGTTATGGATAAAACAACAACTCTCGGACTTTGGAATTACCGTAAATAAAATTCCTATATATTGAGATAGTATGAGTGCAATTAACCTGTCTAAAAAACCCCGTGTTACAATCTAAGGCAAAGCATATAGAAGTACGTTACCACTTTCTTCGTGATCACGTAAATAATGGTAATATTGTCATAGATCACGTACGCACAGAGGCACAAGTAGTGGATATTTTTCACTAAAGCCTTAAATCAAGCCATGTAGGAATCTCTTCATTCTAAAGTAGGCATGATTTCTGCTGATTTGATTTGATTTGATTTGATTCTCTTTCCTTATTTACATGCATATTTTGATTAACTTCCAAAATAAAGGGGGAGAGAAAGCATGATTTAAGGGGGGAGAGAGATACTGACTGATTACATAAATCAAGGGGGAGCGGATTTGAAATTTAAAATTCAAATTTTGAATTTATGCATGATTGAAGGAGGAGCGATAGGATTTAAATCATGAGTATAGGTTATTTTGAAAATCATCAAAAGGGAGAGATTGTAGAGAAAAAGGGGTTTGAGTGATTTCAAAATGTATGATTTAAATGTGCATAAAATCGTGCATGACATATTGCATATAACTTGCCTTATATAGTTCATATATAATGTTGCCATACTAACGAGCCATGAAGCGTTAAAGCTTACATCAAATGGCAAACATTTGTTGTGTTTGTACTATTTTCAGGTGCCACCATTAATGAACTAAACTAGTTCATTAAGTGAAGTACTTAGTTAATTAAACTAAGTAGTTCATTAAAGGAAGCAACATTGGACAAGTCACAAAGGCAACAAGATCAAGAAAAGAAAAGTCTCCTCCTCCTCCTACATCATAAATATACATGCCTATATATATTTGTATATATATATTTTCAAATTTTTGAAAAAGGCACGCACACATTTATTCTAACGTACTACCGACACGTTATATATTTTACGTACGTACGTTAACGTCACTCCACCATACTTAACTCATATTTATGAGTATATTCAGGTCTTATATCATATGATATAAGTCATGGTGATGAAAAATTAAATACTACACATTAAAAGGTTCTAAACCGAAAATTGTCGTATCGGGCGAATACCGAAACTCCTCCAACATGTCCACGTACTTTCCATAAATAGATGGCAAGCCCCTACACTTTAAAAATACTCAAAAATTTCCTGGGTATGATGTTATGTGCAGCCATAAAATCATTCCATGTTGGTACATACAAATCACCCCACATTAAGGCCAAATTGTGGAGATTCCAATTTCAATTTTGTCACATGTATATGGCGCCAATTTAATACCAGCCAAGTGCTGAATATTAAAGTTTAATTTATGTATATTATGTGTAACAAAATATATATAACATGTGCAAAAATTTGGAATTCAATTAGAGAAAAATCGGGTAATCGATAAACATCGAAAATTCGGTTTTTCTACGTACACAACACATGGAAACGTTTTTGGCACATCATACAACATGTATCTAGACACTTTTACATATGTCATACATCTTAAAGTGTTCTAGTAAATTAAATTAAGGGCTGATTGGAATATACCATGTGTGTATTATTAAATGTGCATTATTTTACAAAGTTTGCAAAAATAAAATTCAGGCACATGTATATACATGCTATACACGCCTATACCAGCTTGATGGAGCCTATGTGGAGCCTTTTTGGCATATTGACTGGTCAAGAATCAAGAATACAATGTTGGTGACTTAAAGAAAGAAGCTATAAAAGGTAATGTTTCAATTTTTATCTCATTTGTAACACATGCTGAAAATTTCAGCATGTGTATTAAGAGCTGGCCGAATTTCACCCATTATGAGGCTATATTTTGTGTCTTGAAACATGTGATTAATTGGAAGACAATTTGGAAGCAATTTGAATAAGATATAAAATTATAATTGTGATATCTTGAATATCACACATGCTGAAAAATTTCAGCATGTATGTGAATGAACCTAGGCTGATTTTTGGCCATGTGAGTGTCCAATTTTATTCCCAAAATTGATGAGAATATTGTCTATTAATTGGTGATTTATTTTTATGAGATAAATCAAAGAAAACTTGGTAATAATTTGAAATGAAGACCCATGTAATCACATGCTGAAATTTCAGTATGTCAAGTCTCATTATGGCTGATTTTTGCATCATTTTTGTGAGTAAATTATCTTACTTAATTTATGTGATGATCTTGGAAGTTATGATAATTGTTTTATGGTGATTTTGGCACATGTTTTTAGTGGAATTCTCAGATTCTCCTAGTCATCAATTGATGACAACATTCAACCAATCAATGAGTGCCAAGTAAGCAAGAGTTAAATGATCATCCAATGAGGAGGTGCCAAGTAAGCAAGATCATGACACAATGATGCTACATATTCTCCCAAGGACTTAGAAGGTAATTTTCAACAAGGAACAAGAGGGGGGACGGCCATAATATTAAAAGGGAAGCAAGAGAGTAAAACAAGAACAAGAACAAGTCTTGCAAAATAAAAAGAGAAAAACGCCTAGAACTCTCTTCTTCTACACTCTCTTTCTTTCTTCTTCCTAAAAGCCTATTGTACTTACATTCATATACTTGAATAGGCTTCTCTTAGACCACCAAACATTCTTTATCTTTGTAAAAGATTGATCAAGGTGTGATCAATCTTCAATCTTGCAAGGTGGTGGTGTTCGTGTGCATTGTATTCAACATACAAGGTTTGTAAAGGGTTGGAGTTGGTGTATAACTCCATCAACCCTGTGGTAAGGTGTTTTTGTGTTGTGTGATTAGTGTGAACCGAGGAAGGTGTTCCTCGAAGACTGGAGTAGGTTGTTTATAACCGAACCAGTATAAAATTCTTGGTGTCATTTACTTTCACCACTTATATTCTTTTTCAGCACTGTATATCCATTTTGATTACGTTCGTAAAAATAGTAAATATTTTCAAAAATTACGAAACTTTCCAAAATCATATCCACACGTCTTAAGGTTAATTTGGCACAAGTTTCAACCATTTTGGACAAGTATAAGTCAATCAAACATCCAAAGTTCTGAGACTAGTGTAGTCTGATTTTCAGGCTTGCAAAGGTTGAGACTTTGATAGTATTGACTAACTTTCCAAAAGAATTTTTCAAGACTGTTTCAACCCATTTAAATATAACATATAAGGGGTTAGTGTTTAAAATTTCAGAGCATTTGGAGTTACGTACAAATAGGAATAATGTTTTCAAAACAGTCTACCGTTTCTAGAAGATTCGTGCAATCTGGCCACTAACGATTTTTTATGGGGTTAGAGGTTGAATTTAAATCTGAAATCAGGAGACACTCATAACATCTAAAGCTAAGTTCTCTCAAAATTTCAGAATTTTTGAAGACCTACAACCTAGTTTTAAAAACGTTTTTAAAACTGGTCCTGAAACAGAAACTGTTTTCAGAAGTTGAGTTCTTGAGTTCAAAACAATTTAAAAAACCACACTTTCCGCACCAACTATTCAAACCCCCCTTCTAGTTGTGCCTTGCAGATTCCTACAATGTGTGTATTCCTCTCTTTTGGTTTGGCAGATATATATGGGTATGGAAGAGTTGAAGAAGTTTTAAAGTTAGCTTGAGAAAAGAAATAGAAGGTTCTTTTGGCTTGATGAGTGGAGATAAGATTTGATTGGTGAGATTTGATGAAAGGAAGAGAGTTGGATGGAAAATAAAGTGTTTTCTTCCCTCTTCTTTTGCTTGGCTTGAATTCTTGAGGTGGTGGAGGAAGAAGGAATCTCATCATGATGCCTTGAGAAAATGGAAGAAAAGAAAGAGAGGTGAATGTGTAAGTCTTGCATGTTAAGTGGTTGGATGGAAAATTGAATGTGTAAGAACTTTTCTTGCCTTTCTTCCATATTGAATGATGGCAAGGATAGGAAATCTAAGAATGGCTTCGTCTTCACCAGGAACCCTCGCTCCCAGCGGCGTGCGCTCGTTTGCTGTCGTTGTTGCAGATTCCGCTCCAACGCCGGCACCTATATCACCTAAGACAATTTCCAAGCATAAAGGCCATCCTTTGATTGCCTTCTCTGATGAAGAAATAGATGCATTGGCCGCCTCCTTACCGGCTATCTCTTGTTGGCACTTTTTGGTTTGGCCAGCCACCGCTAAAGGTTTATACGTAAGATATTTGATAGAATAGGGTTCAAATCCGACGTAAAGATCACGCTTTTGGATCAATCCCATGTGCTGCTGAATTTTCTTCATGAGCCAGATTACATACGTTGTTTCTACCGGCGATCTTGGACGATTGCCGACTGCATCATGCATGTAACAAAATGGACGATAGACTTTGATCCGTTCGCAGATGCTCCGATCGTCCCTATATGGATAGCTTTTCCAGGTTTGCCGTTGCATTTTCAT
>AP025041.1:15307999-15524164 GCA_036186865.1 Eustoma russellianum | reverse complement strand
CTGATGTATCAAAAGATCTCCCCAAGAAGCTGTTTTTACAAGGGAAACAAAAAAATAATTCAACAACAAATTGTATACGAAGATTTGCCATCTTTCTGCGATGATTGCCGTCGTTTAGGTCATGTGGCCACCGCATGTAGCGATGTGTCCGTTGACAAACCGTCCAAACCTAAAAAGAATGCCACAAGATGGACTCCAAAGAAGAATAAAAAAGATTCCGCCTTTGATCCAGAAAATGTTATTCTGCTCAAAAAAGGCAGCTTCATCTGAGATCAAGGACCGGGGAAAGACTACAGAAGCAACACCCCATGTAGAGGTTGCTCCGCCTACCATCTCTGATCAAAAGGATCTAAATGATTCAGAACAAGATGATCAACATATGCTTGTTCCTACCGATCCCCATGATGATGAAGACTTCAATTCCAATATTTGTCATGAAGACGCTGAAACCATTTTGCCCTCGCAGCAACTGGTTGAAAATGTTGATCCAAGGGTTCATCATGCGGATACGCTGCAACCAATGCATGGTATACTAGATGATACATTAATGCAAACTCAAGCCCTTGCTGATGATCCTGACTTTTGTCAAGTCTCTAATTCAGACATCGACCAAGGTAATCCCAGAAATTTAATAGATGAAACCACGCGCTCTCAATTTCAGAAACAGATGATTGAGGATGCTGAAAACTTTAACAAACGTCTCTCCTCTCTCCGCCAAGCACTAGTGACGAGGATATCCTACATGAATGCTTGGCAAGTACACACACTGACTATGAGGGATTTCTTCCAGCAGCAGCTAGACGAAGACGGCGACTACGTAAAGAATTGCCACCAAGACCACCATCGACTGTAGTGACTCGAAGTGCCACTCGTTTGGGATCACCGCCGCCCCAAACCTCATCATGAATGCCATCACATGGAATACTGGGGGTATTAGTACCTCACTAGACCGGATGATATCGCTGATACATAACGCAAATCTGGACATATTGGTAATTATTGAGCCAAAACAACAGACATCAAAGCTTACTTCCTACATATTAAAATTGGGCTTCTCAAACGCACTGGCAACTTGTCAGGATAATATTTGGTTCTTCTAGAATTCATCCTCTTTACATTTACTTGACGTACGTCACGGCGAGCAAACTACGCTATTCACTTTTATCTATCGACCAACTCAACGATCTTTTGCTTGGTCTGTGATATATGGCCGACATACAATTTCTGACAGGCGGCCTCTTTGGGCTTCTCTTATTGAAGTGTCACGTGCCATATTAGTTCTGTGGATAATAGGTGGAAATTTTAATTCTTTTCTATCATTAGATGAACACAAAGGCCGCTCTACACCATCTCTTCGCATATTGGAGGACTTTAAAGAATGTGTTGATATTTGTGGATTTCAAGAACTTCCTATTAAGGGCCCATTATTTACTTGGGCACGTGGGACGGGGAAAGGTATAATTATGCGATGCTTAGACAGATACTTATGTAGAGTCTCATTCTCAAATTTATTTGCAGACATTGTGGTTCATCATCTATCAAGGGCAACTTCTGACCATGCCCCACTCTTTCTAAAATGTACATTATCACAAGCACGACCTCATATCCCCTTCCGATACATAAATGCTTGGGCATTTCATTCGGACTTCGTGTTATATGTAAAAGAAAAGTGACAACAATATCCAATGACTGGTGGTGTGCGTGGCCTTTATTCCAAGGTTAATCGTCTAAAAAAAGATCTCCGCGTTTGGAACTGCGAAATATACGGAAACACTTTTAACAATGTTGATATGGCTAAAGCTCACTATAAATGGATGGAATCCCAATTTGATGATAACCCCACGCCAGAGAACAGAACAGCAATGTCCTTAGCTCAAGCTCAACTTCTTCAGGCTAACAAAGAACAAACTTCATATTGGGCACAGAAATCTAGATCTCATTGGGTAACTGAAGGGGAAGGCAACACAGCTTATTTTCATGCCATTGTTAAAGACAGGCATCACCGACAACTCATCCGCGACCTACAAAGCAGTTCAGGAAGCCCGCTGCTAGATAATAATGCTTTAGGGGATGAAGCAGTTTCTTTCTACAAATAGCTCTTTGCGCAAGAGCCCGTGAGTGGTTTAGACGATTTTCTTCAGCACATACCTACATTGCTATTGCAAGAAGATAACCGCGTGCTTGCTGCCATACCTGATGCAAACGAAATAAAAACGGCAGTTTGACACCTTAGTCCAAGCAGCGCTGCAGGCCCAGACGGATTTAATGGCCATTTTTCCAGAACTTGTTGGGATATATTACACTTGGACGTTATACTCGCCATTCAAGAATTCTTTTTGGGCATCCCTCCACCTCAGGTAATGGTTTCCTCACTAATAACTTTAATACCCAAAAAATTCTGCCCATCAACATATGCAGATTTCCGCCCAATATGCCTTTCAAACTTCATCAGCAAGGTGACTACCAGAATCATTGCTTCACGAATAAATACATTGTTGCCGAAACTAATCTCTCCAGAGCAAATTGGTTTCCTAAAAGGTCATGATATCAGTGAACATGTACTGATGGCAAATGAGATGGTACATTTAATGGATAGAAAAGTTCATGGAGGCAATGTTATGATCAAGCTAGACATGACAAAAGCATTTGATAGAGTCAGCTGATCATATTTGGAAGCACTGCTCCTTAAGTTTGGTTTTGCTCATCAGTTCATTCGTATTATAAAGAATAATATGAGTCTATCAAAACTCTTTATCGCCATTAATGGATCATCCTATGGTTTTTTTTCTCACCAACACGAGGAGTTAAACAAGGAGACCCACTGTCTCCTCTACTATTCATCATTTGTTCAAGAGGTTTCAGCCGTGGCTACGGGATCTCTACGCGGTTTTTCATTGGGCCGGGTTCCACCAGTTTCACACTTAGCATATGCGGATGATTTGTTGATATTTTTAAATGCATCCTCACAGAATCTGCGAAAGTTCCAAGCCTTTTTACATGATTATCAGTTAGCATCTGGGCAGCTAGTCAAATACGCAAAAAGTCAATTTGTTGCCAGCTCCTACATCCCGCAACAGCAATTACACAATATTTCACAAATATTAACCATGCAACCATCATCACTACCGATAAAATACTTGGGTTCGTATCTCTATCGCGGTATTAACAGAGCTTCTTACTGCACTACCTTAATTCAACACTTTGATGCAAAAATCAATGAATGGGCTAGCCGTCTTCTTTCTCCAGGGAGCCACCTGGTCGTATTAAAATCAGTACTGACTGCTATGCCATTGTACGTCTTAGCTGCATCTCGTCTACCCAAAAGTGTTATTAGTACACTTAACCAAAAAATAGCCTCATTCTTTTGGAGTGGCAAACATCACTGGATATTATTCGCAGAGGTATGTTACCCAGAAATGGAAGGAGGCCTAGGAGTACGTAACTTGACTCATATTCAAAGCGCATATGATTGTAAGCTATAGTGGTCTTATCACAAGGCCACGACCCTATGGACGACTTACATGCATCATCGATATGGTATTCTTGAAGATTACATGCCCCGCATTTATGATTCCCCGGGATGGAAGAGAATATGCTCTATGCATTTTCTATGCAATTAGTTATCAACCGGTGTGCCAAACCCCGTATGGGTTTCAAGTGCCACGGGCCTTTTCTCCATTCGACAAGCGTATGATGATATTCGACCAACTCGTGCGCAATTATTCTCACATAAATTTATATGGTGGCGTGGAATATCAAAAACAATAAGCATCTTTGCCTGGAGATTATTGCATTCTGCACTTCCTATTGAAGATAATCTGAGACGCCTTTCTTCCATCTGTCCTACTATTTGCCCGTTTTGCCTTAGAGCTTCTGCTACTCTCTGTCACTTGTTCATGATATGTCCTATTGTCAAATCTGCATGGTTGAAATTATCGCTGCTTCTAGACGGACCACAAAACCAATCAGCCAACCTTCGGTCTTATCTACTACAATGGTGGCTTTCATCCTCTGCTAGCACACTCAAAGGTAATCTTCATGTTGTTGGCCCTATTATGCTGTGTTGGTCTATTTGGCGGGCTTATACCAATCATACATATGGAGATGCAGATTTACCATTCACAAACATATACAATCTTACTCGTCAATCATGCTACGATTGGGCTTCCTCCCTTAACGGTACGTCATTAGCTCAATATGTACCCTCTCTCATTGATGCTGGTTTCACTACGAAACTGCGCCCCAAAATTATAGTGCCACTCAAATAGAAGCTTCCCCCATCTGGAAAATTAAAACTAAATATTGATGCATCAGCTGCCAAATCTTATGCTCAGGCCGGAGCAATATTGCGTGATTCACTAGGACGCATGATTGCTGCTCTTTCCTTCAGACTCCCTTATTTATCACCCCTCCGCATGGAGATACAAGCCATTCTCTATAGCCTTATGTTTTTTTGGACAACTACATTGCCACTTAAACATTGAAACGGATTGCATTCAAGTCACACAGCAGTATACTCACTTTGCGGCTATGCCAGAATACAAACGTTTACAGTTACTTCTAAGTCTCACGGACAGTCAACTTATTTTCATCCCTAGAGAGATCAACATGGTTGCTCATTACTTGAGTCAATTTGCACGTACTACGCCCGCTACAAAGATTTTCACTTCCGCAAGTCAGCTGCCCCTCACGGCGCATGGGTTTTATTATACTGACGGTGTTCTACATGCTTTTCGAACATAAATGTTACGGCTTGCTAATCTGTTTTGTTGCCTGTACTCTTATGATACAGGCAACCCTGGTACGTTTTGTCGCTAACCTTCAATATAGTCAGCTAAATGCGTCCTTTATTAGCGATTTGTTTACTTTGTTGCCCGCAGTCTTTGGACTACGGGCAACATCGGTACGTTGCTGGAATTCATGTCAGATTATTTGTCACAACCAAATTACATCGATTAACTCTAATGCATCTTGTGTTGCTTTCTTGCGAGGATCATACTCTTTGATATTCAATCCACAATGGCAGACCTTGTTATGCGATTCATCAATTGGCGGACAAAGCATGATGCTGCTTCGACATACCCAAACAAACACAGCTTCTTCCGATGGCTCTACAACATCTTACACAACAATCATTGGCTTCCAAGCTATACCACCGTAGCATTGATGTATTCCATACTTCTTTACCTAGCGATAGCATTCCTGCAGCATCACTCCAATGATATAAATATGTATGCTTTTTCCTTCGCCAAGGTTTTATCCACAAGGGTGGTTTTACTTGGCAAGGTTTTAATGCGGCATATCATATATGATTGGAGACTGCACATTCTCGCTACTTTACACTTCCGTTTTTCGTACGATATACAATGTTGTAATATGGCTGCCTCCACCATAAGTGAGGATTTTCTTATTTAATAAAATCACGCCTTTACTAAAAAAAAGGAAGTTTGTGAATCATTTTTATCTCCAGTTAATTAATTCACCTAAGTTATTTATCACCTAGGGTTTCATATTTATTTTAATGGGAATTATTTTTTTACCTATATAGCTTATCACGGCACAACAATCACACCCTTATGCCCTTGTAATTGTCTTTCTTTACTTTCACTAACGATACTGGGATGCAGATCGTAACAGTCTGGAGAGAAAATAGGATTCGGATGACTTTTATGTGAAATGCACGGTAACCTAAAAAGGATTGGTAAAAAACTAATACAAACACAAGTATTTTGGCAAGTATGGTATTGTAAGGTCTATCATAAATTACGAACAAGAGCACACCTAAAATAGGTGTCGTGTAAAGTAACATAAGATCTATCAATAACTTAGTGCTCACCTAAACAAGATGTCGTGTCAAGTGACTTAAGGTCTATCACTAACTTAGGCACAAGAGCACACCTAAACTAGGTGTCGTGTCAAGTAATAGGTATTGTAGCGCCTTGCCCAAAACCAGGGTTCCGGCTCAGTGCACCCGCCGTACTCTACCCCAAAGAGTACAAGACGTCGATACTATACATGTACATGTCGACATGAATGATGAATCGCTAAGCAGAAGCAACATAATATAAACAATTCATAATCGACATGCAATGTACTACATCATAATATGTACAAGCCATAAGATATGGAATATTGAAACCTTCTGAAATACATCATTAACTCAGACCTAACGCCTTCAAAGTAAATCTCTCTGCAGGTTTCTTCATTATCAATGATCTATCTAGCATATCCTCGACAAGCCTGTATAGTGATACCTGTTAACTGGAAAGTGATAAATAAGGCAAGTATGAGGGAATTCGGCCAATAATTTGAAAACAATTTAAAATTTAATTGCAATAAAGGTATAGGTTATTAAGTTTAATTAAAAAAAACATAAGGGGTAAATAGACAAAAAGGGGAAATTGAGGGAATTTGGCCAAAATGCCAAAAATATTACCCAACTGCATGTGGGGGGAAGTTACATAACAATTATATAACTTCCCCATTATCCAGCCATTGTGGAGGACACCAAAAAGGGGAAGGAAACGTCTGAGGAAAAAAAGAGAAAAGAGAAAGAGAGAAAGGAGGAAGAATAGGAAAAAGAATTTGCAGTCAACCTAGGTGCAATCCTTATTGAAATTCTGCAGTAGATTCGTAAGCCTAACTAGAAACAAAGGCAAGTAATCTTTCTATACGCTTAATGCAAATTTTGATTATATAGGCCCTATGTTCTTATAAAGAGAAAACTTAGATCACACATTAGTAGCTTTGGTTTGTTTATGTTAAATGCCTTGCTATATGCAATTGTTGTTGTTGATGGTGTAAAGTCATGATCTTTGGGCCACTATCTGAAAATAGTTATGTTGTGATAATTGTTGTTAAATATGCCCATAAAAGTGTTATCCTTGATGTGTTCCATATCTTGGTATAAGTTCTTGAGTTTATTAGCTACACCTTAGGTGTTTGAGAGTATTTGCAGGGAGTTGAAGGATGAATGATGGCATTGTTATAGACTTGTTGTGTTGGAAAGGTTGAAGATATCTATGGAAAGTTGTGAATGATAGAAGGTTTAGAGTGGATACTAGTTTACATGTTTGAGAATCAACTCATGTTAGTTGTGTGTTAAGCATGATGAATCTTGGTGTTAAGATGGATCTTGAAGTGTTAAACATGAAAGGGGTGAAGTAGGAAGGTGATGGGAAGAAGTTACTGCAGAAAACTGTAGTTCTGGAACCGTCAGAACACTTCGAACACCTACTTTAGGCGCTTCAAGTCACATTAAGCGCCTAAAGTAGCGTTCAATGTGTCCCAGTGCATCCCCGTACACTTCGAACACCTACATTAGGCGCTTCATGTCACATAAGGTTCATGTAGGTGTTCGATGTATACAGCACATCCCCGAACACTTCGAACCCCTAGTATAGGCGCCTCATGTTCACTTTAGGATGCCTCATGTGGCGTTCCAAGTATACTGGAAGTCTTTTTGACTCATTCGGCGCCCTAGGTATGTGTAATAACTCTATACACTTCTTTTGAACATAAAATGCAAGTGTATTTGGGGTGTAATTTAGGAATAGATGTTAAGTTTGACTAAGTAAGAATAAGATTGAATCCCAAGTGAAATGGTGAGACGAACAGACTTAGAAAGATACGAACATGGAGTGTTTGAGGTGCAAGACCGTATACTTGATATGTAAGATGTGTGTGTGTGTGTTACATGTTTGATACGAAGTTGCATGAGCATCCTACATCATGACATGAGCACTTTGCATTTGACTTGAGTATTGCTTTGCGAAAGAACATGTGTTTACAAGAAAAGATTAAAGTTTTCGAAAAGCAAACTATGGCTGCTGGTTGGTCGCAAGGTATAAAAGTCACGCCTGCAAAAGCAGGGTATAAAAGCGTGGCCTGTGAATCAACAGCAAGGTATAAAGTATTTTATGGGGCCATGGACCTATCAGCACGGATATATGATATATGTAATGGGGCCGTGGATCTATCAGCACGGGGTATAAAGTTATATGTTATGGGGCCGTGGACCTTTCAGCACGGGGTATAAAGTTCTGTTTGTTGTGGACTAATCACCCATAGGGTATAAAGTTCTGCTACGCAAACAATATGATAAGAAGAGTTAAGAAATTCTTTGTGAAATGACATGCATAGCATGTTTATGAAAGAAGTCATATGCATGGGTTCTTTGGGTGGTTTTAAAGAAGTACATGCATCATGATACACAAAGCATAAGTTTTGACATGCAAGAAATGTGACTAGCTTATGTTCGGTTTATGTGGTATGTTATTTTAGCTACATGTTTGTTCTTGTATCTGCGTATCATTTATGTGATTTATCTGTTTTGAGGAATTGTTATAAAGATGCTATTTGCTAACCCGAGCACCTTATTTTGGGCAATGACTTATACACTGGTGACTCGTCGTGTGTGATCCCGTAAAGTGTATAGACGGGTTACTTGCTGGCGATATTTTTGCTAAGAACAAATACTCCGTTTCCTTTTTCAGGTGAGCCACAATACGAAATGATATTTATCGAAGACGATGGCGAGTGGGGTCAATGGGATGATGGTCATGGAAGTAGATAGATGTTTGATTACTCTTCTTAAGTTGGAAAACTTGATGTTTATTGTGTTGTACTGGAGGATATGTTAGACCGTTACTGAACACATTTTGTTTCCGCTGTATTGTTCTGGTTACATTAATGTTGGTGATGTTTTAAATTTTACAATGTTTCTGCTGATTTATCTTACGTCATGAATGATGTACACTTGATCTGCTTTGACGCTTCGTAGTCCTCGTAGTAGACTATGGTAGGTGCACTGGTTTCGATGCCAGTATCGGGCTGGGGCGCTACAGGTGGTATCAGAGACTAGGCTTCAGATCTATCTCGGAAACTTAGGTTCATGATCTTTTAGACATTTAAGATATGATTCTTCCTTAAGGTTGATCCTTAGTTATAAGTACTAATTTCTCTAGAGTTTAAGTCTTATCTGGGTTGGGTGTGTGCGAGCGCGTTTATCATCTAATTTCGAATTAATAGTTTTATTACATACCCCACCCGTCCTTGCGCATTCAAGCTTTCAGTAACATCATGTATCTACTGGATGCTAATGAAACGTTAACCTTTCAGAGAAAAATGCCTCCAAGAAGAGATAACACAGGAAACTCTGGCAATGGACAGGAGAACCAGCCACCACAAGTGGTTTTACCCCAAGTACTCACTGATGCCCTAACAGTGATTGCACAAGGGTTTGCTCAGCAGCATCAGCCTCCACTGCCTCCACCACCGCAGCATAATATCCGGTTCTTCTATAGAGAAATGAGGAAGATGAGAGTTCTGGAGTTTGGGGGATGTACTGATCCTGAGGAGGCTCAACACTGGTTGGCTGAGGTGGAGAAATTTTTTCGGTTGGTGCAGGTGCCTGAAGAGATAAAGGTAGATGTGGCCACACCCCTTCAATGTGGCAAGGCTGGCGAATGGTGGACTGTAATGGTGTTGAGAATGACCCCACCAATCTCATGGGCACAGTTCTGTGATGTTTTCCTAAAGTATTACGTACCGGAGACTGTGATATTGGACAAGATAAGAGCGTTTGACAGATTGGAGCAAGGGAGGATGACGGTGTCGGAATATGCGGATCGCTTCCATGCCTTAGGTAAGTTTGCCCTTGCGATTATGTCTGATAATCGCCTTAAGATGACGAATTTGAGAGGGGTTCGGACTCAAGGATACAGTCGGCAATAGTGAACGCAAGAATGAAAACTTACGAGGACATGTTAGATGTATGTTTTCGGGTTGAGAGTGACTTCCGCAGAGTAGCGGCAAGAGCAGCTAGTGAGGGGTCGTCTGATAGAGGCAAGAGGCCAAGAGAGGAGGTTAGAGTTGGTGGCAGACCCGGACGTTGGGTCAAGATTCCGAAGAGGGGTCCAGTCGGGAATTTTCAAAGACCCCCAGTGCAAAATCTAGTGGTTCAACAGGTTGTGGGAGTTTGCCCACACTGCAATCGGAATCATGTCGGCGAATGTAGAAAGTTGGCTGGAGCGTGTTACAGATGTGGACAAGTGGGTCATATGATTAGAGATTGTCCGGAGATGAAGAAAAATAATCCAGGAGAAGCGGCTCAGCAGCCGAGAGCAAAGCCACGAGCAAATGCCCGTGTACATCTCATGACAGACATTGATGTGCAGGAGGCTACCGATGTAGTAGCAGGTACCATTTAAATTAAGTTTAAATCCTTATTGAATTAAGTATTTATGTGCTTTACGTTCTGTGTAAAACTTGATATGGCCTTTGGTGCGGTTTTAGTAAATAAGATACCTGCCAACGCGCTCTTCGATAGCGGCGCAAGCCACTCCTTTGTAGCAAAGAGATTCATTAAGCACCTTGGTAGTTTGCTTGAATGGTTAGAAACTCCGTATCACGTTCAAGCGGCCGGAGAACAAATTATGGTTTCGTACTAGCAGTACCGAGATTTTGAATTGGAGTTTGAAGGACAAACATTCTCCGCCACACTGATCCCTATTCAGATGTACGACTTTGATGTTATATTAGGAATGGACTGGTTGGCCAAGTATCACGACAATATTGATTGTCGATTGAAGCAAGTGACAATCAAGAATGCTAAGATGGAAGAGGTAACGTTTCAAGAGGAACCCGAACGAAAGAAAGTACCCAAGAAGGTGTATGTGTTGGTTGCACAAGCATGCAAAGCCTTAAGGAAAGGTGTTGAGGGATTCCTAGTGTATGCCATAGATGTTACTCAGGAGGTACCGTCTATTGAGCAAATTCCAGTGGTCAATGAATTTCCTGATGTGTTTCCTGAAGATTTACCAGGAGTACCGCCCTGAGGGAAGTCGAGTTCGAGAGAAACTTGATTCCAGGAACTGAATCTATTTCTAAAGCCCCTTATAGAATGGCTCCGACAGAGTTGAGAGAGTTGAAGGAACAACTGCAGGAGTTGTTGGACAAGAAGTTTATCCGCCCTAGTGTATCACCTTGGGGAGCACCTGTTTTGTTTGAGAAGAAGAAAGATGGTAGCATGATACTTTGTATCGATTATAGAGAGTTGAATGAAGTTACCATGAAGAATAAGTATCCCCTTCCACGAATTGAGGATTTGTTTGACCAGCTCAAGGGTGCCAAAATCTTCTCTAAAATTGATCTCCGATCAGGGTATCATCAACTGCGAGTGAAGGCCGAGGACATCGCAAAGACAGCCTTCCGCACAAGATATGGCCACTATGAGTTTTTGGTGATGCCGTTTGGATTAACAAATGCCCTGTAGCTTTTATAGACCTTATGAATACCGTCTTTCGGGAACAGTTGGACAAGTTTGTAGTGGTATTCATAGATGATATTCTGGTGTATTCTCCTGACGAGAAAACTCACGCTGAGCATTTGAGAACCGTTCTAGGTATTTTGAGGCAGAAACAACTATACGCTAAGTTTAGCAAGTGTGAGTTTTGGTTAAGAAGTGTGGCTTTTCTGGGTCACGTGATATCAGAGGAGGGGATTGCGGTGGATCCGAAGAAGGTGGAAGCTATCACTGAATGGCCTAGACCTACTAATGTCACCGAGGTACGAATTTTTTTGGGTCTGGCGGGGTATTATAGAAAGTTTATTGAGGGATTCTCAAGGATAGCAGTGCCTCTCAGTCGCCTTACTCAATAAAAATCCAAGTTTGAGTGGATGGCGGAATGCGAGCAAAGCTTCACGGAGCTTAAGAAGAGACTAACCACAGCTCCTGTATTGGCTCAACCCTCTGGAACTGATGGGTTTGTGATTTATAGAGATGCATCGAAGAACGGTTTACGTACGTAAACTGTAGTATAAGGTTATGATCTTGTATACCAATTAAGTTTAGACTAATGCATTGTTTGTAGGTTGTGTTTTGATGCAAGACGAACGAGTCATCGCATATGCCTCACGACAACTAAAGCCTTATGAGCAAAACTATCCAACACACGATCTTGAACTCGCCGCAGTTGTGTTCGCCTTGAAGATCTAGCGGCATTATTTATATGGAGAAAAGTGTGTGGTATTCATGGACCATAAGAGTTTAAAGTACTTGTTCTCACAGAAGGAATCAAATATGAGGCAGCGGAGATGGTTAGAATTGCTGAAAGATTACGATTTAACCATTCATTACCACCCGGGAAAGGCTGACAAAGTAGCAGAAGCTTTAAGCAGGAAATCCAGCCATGCACGACAATCACCACTAGAAAGAGAAATAGAGGAATTTGGCTTGGATTTAGTGGAGTCCATGGTGAACGTTTTGACAACATTGACCATTACACCGAATTTGATTGGCCGGGTAAAAGAGGCCCATAAGAATGATAAGACTTTAAGTGAGATAATGGAAAGGATGAAACATGAACAGGTCGAAGGATTTAAGTTCAAAGAGGACGGAAGCCTATGGTTCATAGGAAGATTGTGTGTGCCTGATGTTGATGAACTTAGAAAAGAAATTTTGCAAGAAGCCCACAACTCAAGGCTATCCATACATCCCGGTAGTACCAAGATGTACAAAGCCATTAAGCAATATTATTGGTGGTCTGGGATGAAAAGACATATTGCGGAGTTTATAGAGAGGTGTTTGGTTTGTCAATAAGTCAAGGTGGAACACCAACAGCCTGGTGGATTATTGATGCTGTTAGAGGTTCCAGAATGGAAATGGGAACATGTCACGATGGATTTCATAGCGGGCTTACCAAAGACAAGAAATGGACATGATATAATTTGGGTTATTGTGGATCGATTGACCAAGTCTGGACAATTCTTACCCATCTCAAGTGAAGCATCTCTTGACAAGTTAGTGAATTTATATATGGAGAATATTGTTAGCTGGCATGGTGTTCCAGTAAGTATAGTGTCCGACCGAGATTCACGGTTTACATCTAAGTTTTGGACAACATTTCAGAAAGCCATGGATACAGAATTAAGGTTGAGTACGGCGTATCATCCCCAAACCGATGGACAGTCCGAGCGGACTATTCAGACCTTGGAAGATATACTAAGGGCTTGCGTCTTGGATTTTAAGGGGAGTTGGGATGGAATGGTAAAGCTAATAGAATTGTCATATAATAACAGTCACCATAGTGAATTGATATGGCTCCTTTTGAAGCGTTATATGGAAGAAAGTATAGGTCCCCGGTTTATTGGGATGAAGTCAGCGTGAGGACCATCACCGGACCTGAGCTATTGGAGAAGACGCTAAAAAAGGTGAAAATCATCCGGGAAAGACTCAAGGAAGCCCAGGATCGCAACAAAAGTTGGGTAGATTCCAAACGACGACCATTGGAATTTAATGTGGGTGAGAAAGTTTATTTGAGAGTATCACCTACGAAGGGCATTATGAGGTTTGGAGTCAAAGGCAAGCTAAGTCCCCGTTTTATTTGTCCCTATGAGATACTAGAGAAAGTAGGAGCTTTAGCATATAGGTTGGCGTTACCGCCGGTGTTGGTACAAGTTCACAACGTGTTCCACGTGTCACAATTAAGGAAGTACGTGACGGATCCAGGCCATGTACTTGAAGACCAACCTTTGGAACTCAAGGGCGATGTTACATACGAAGAGATACCCGTGAGGATTGTAGATCAGAAGGACCAAGTGTTGAGGAAACGAGTGATCCCTTATGTGAAGGTCCAGTGGAGCAACCACTCGGAACGCGAGGCCACTTAGGAACTCGAAGAGCAGATGCGGGAGAAGTATCATCAAATCTTCAACTAAGGTACGTATGTTTCGAGGACGAAACTTTTTGTAAGGGGGGTGGAATGTCATACCTCGTAGTTTTTTTAGGTCCGGCTTTTAATAATTAGAAAACAATTTAAAATGTGATTTCAATAAAGGTATAGGTTATAAAGTTTAATTAAACAAAACATAGGGGGTAAATAGAGAAAAATGGGAAATTGAGAGAATTAGGCCAAAATGCCAAAAATATTGCCCAACTGCATGTGGGGGGAAGTTACACAACAATTGTATAACTTCCCCATTATCCAGCCATTGGGGAGGACATCAAAAAGGGGAAGGAAACGTCTGAGGAAAAAAGGGAGAAAAAAGAAAGAGAGAAAGGAAGAAGAAGAGGAAGAAGAACTTGCAGTCAACCTAGGTGCAATCCTTATCGAAATTCTGCAGTAGATTCATAAGCCTAACTAGAAACAAAGGCAAGTAATCTTTCTATACGCTTTACGCAAATTTTGATTATATAGGCCCTATGTTCTTATAAAGAGAAAACTTGGATCACACATTAGTAGCTTTGGTTTGTTTATGTTAAATGCCTTACTATATGCAATTGTTGTTGATGATGGTGTAAAGTCATGAGCTTTGGGCCAATATCTGAAAATGGTTATGTTGTGATCTTTGTTGTTAAATAGTCCCATAAAAGTGCTATCCTTGATGTGTTCCATGTCTTGGTATAAGTTCTTGAGTTTATTAACTACACCTTAGGTGTTTGAAAGTATTTGCAGGGAGTTGAAGGATGAATGATGGCATTGTTATAGACTTGTTGTGTTGGAAAGGTTGAAGATATCTATGGAAAGTTGTGAATGATAGAAGGTTTAGAGTAGATACTAGTTTACATGTTTGAGAATCAACTCATGTTAGTTGTGTGTTAAGCATGATGAATCTAGGTGTTAAGATGGATCTTGAAGTGTTAAACATGAAAGGGGTGAAGGAGGAAGGTGATGGGAAGAAGTTACTGCAGAAAACTGCAGTTCTGGAACCGTCAGAACACTTCGAACACCTACTTTAGGCGCTTCAAGTCACATTAAGCGCCTAAAGTAGGCGTTCAATGTGTCTCAGTGCATCCCCGTACACTTCGAACACCTACATTAGGCACTTCATGTCACATAAGGCGCTTCATGTAGGCGTTCGATGTATACAGCACATCCCCGAACACTTCGAACGTCTAGTATAGGCGCCTCATGTGGCGTTCCAAGTATATTGGAAGTCTTTT
The DNA here is from genome assembly GCA_036186865.1 of Eustoma russellianum. Lineage (NCBI taxonomy): Eukaryota > Viridiplantae > Streptophyta > Magnoliopsida > Gentianales > Gentianaceae > Eustoma > Eustoma russellianum. Next base: position 15,509,220 of record AP025041.1, on the reverse strand, counting down.
TGACCCATTAGGTGCCCTAGGTATGTGTAATAACTCTATACACTTCTTTGAACATAAAATGCAAGGGTTTTTGGGGTGTAATTGAGGAATACAAGTTAAGTTTGACTAAGTAAGAATAAGATTGAATCCCAAATGAAATGGTGAGACAAACGAACTTAGAAAGATACAAACATGGAGTGTTTGAGGTGCAAGACCGTATACTTGATATGTAATATGTGTGTGTGTGTGTTACATGTTTGATACGAAGTTGCATGAGCATCCTGCATCATGACATGAGCAGTTTGCATTTGACTTGAGTATTGCTTTGCGCAAGAACATGTGTTTACAAGAAAAGATTAAAGTTTTCGAAAAGCAAACTATGGCTGCTGGTTGGTCGAAAGGTATAAAAGTCACGCCTGCAAAAGCAGGGTATAAAAGCATGACCTGTGAATCAACAACAGGGTATAAAGTATTTTAAGGGGCCGTGGACGTACCAGCACGGGGTATAAAGTTATATGTTATGGGGCCGTGGACCTTTCAGCACGGGGTATAAAGTTCTGTTTGCTGTGGACTGATCACCCATAGGGTATAAAGTTCTGCTACGTGAAGAATATGATAAGAAGAGTTAAGAAATGTTTTGTGAAATGACACGCATAGCATGTTTATGAAAGAAGTCATATGCATGGGTTCTTTGTGTGGTTTTAAAGAAGTACATGCATCATGATACACAAAGCATACATTTTGACATGCAAGAAATGTGACTAGCTTATGTTCGATTTATGTGGTATGTTATTTTAGCTACATGTTTGTTCTTGTATCTGCGTATCATTTATGCGATTTATCTGTTTTGAGGAATTGTTATAAAGATGCTATTTGCTAACCCGAGCACCTTATTTTGGGCAATGACTTATACACTGGTGACTCGTCGTGTGTGATCCCGTAAGGTGTATAGATGGGTTACTTGCTGGCGATATTTTCGCTAAGAACAGATACTCCGTTTCCTTTTTCAGGTGAGCCAGAATACAAAATGATATTTATCGAAGACGATGGCGAGTGGGCTCAATGGGATGATGGTCATGGAAGTAGATAGATGTTTGATTACTCTCCTTAAGTTGGAAAACTTGATGTTTATTGTGTTGTACTGGAGGATATCTTAGACCGTTACTAAACACATTTCGTTTCCGCTGTATTGTTCTGGTTACATTAATGTCGGTGAAGTTTTAAATCTTACAACGTTTCCGCAGATTTATCTTACGTCATGAATGATGTACACTTGATCTTCTTTGACGCTTCGTAGTCCTCGTAGTAGACTACGGCGGGTGCACTGGCTCCGATGCCAGTATCGGGCTGGGGCGCTACAATCAAGGACCCTTAATAAGAAGTAAAACTAAGAAACTAATACATGAAGTAGGGGCCTTTCTATTTAAACATGTGCAAGATGAACCAAAGGAATTTATTCATTGCGTTCACCTTATTGAACCTGTAACATGATTTATAAGAGTTTTCAGAACCATTGTAAAATATCATTAAGTTAGAATGTGTTCTTTATTTTGCTTTTTAAATGTTTATGTTGTATTAGTTTAGGCCTATCTCGGATTGTGAGTTTCTACAGGACCAGCTTTTGTAGAATTAACGTATCTCTCTAACCACATGGCCCAATTACGAGTTTCAAGATGTTTTGGAAAGCTAAGACAAGGATCTATAACTTTCATGTTTTGCACTTCTCAAAACTCGGTTGTCTTAATAGCCAAAAATAGCATGAAAGTTGAACTACTGTTTCTACCGAATTCTGTGACATACCTTCAGTATTTTTGATGTATCTCCTCAATGTCTGGGCCAAATGCAAATAGCTTTATATGCTTATTTTCTACACTCAATTGAATACAATTCTCTAAAAGAAGTCAAGGACTATTTCGAATTGGAAGGTGTCCAAAAATCTGTCACAAATCAGAAAAGATTTCAAGTTGAAGACAAATCCTTAAGTCTTCCATGAATAGTACTTGAGGGACCTAGTTTCAAAATCATCATTCAAGACTTGCAAGACTAGTTTTTATGGAGCCTACACGAATAGTTTTTGTAAGTGTGTAGTTTTTTCGATCATCATTTCAATTTGTAAGATAGTTTGTTGTCTTGTGTTATTTTTTCCTATAAAAGGCACATAAGAGAAGCCTTGTAATCACACACCTTCAATGAAACTTTCTTCTTCTTCAAGAGTAATTCTTGTGTGTTTCTTGGTTCATATTCAAAATCAAGGCTAGAATCTTTCAAGGCTTGAACATCCTTGTGAGAGTTGTCCAATTCCGGGGAGGGAAACATCCAAGAGAGAGGTATCCTGTTTGGGTTATGTGAAACTCATTGGAGGACTTATGTTCAAAAGGTTTTCTTCAACTTTTTTTGGAAGCAAGGTGAAGCTATCTTCTTTGTGCCTAAACCATATTTGGAGGAGGAGCTTTAGAGTTAAAGAAAGATCCATTCTTGCACGTATCAAAGTGGTATCAGAGCTCTGGTTCCGTTGTGCCGATGCTCGGCAGATCGCCGACTGAGGCGGGTAGAAATGCCGACCGAGGCAGTCAGATCGCCGACTGAGGCAGTCGTGTCCTGAAGAGGGTGAGAATGATAAGTACCACATCGGCTGCAGAGACATCCTGGACTGGTGTATAAGGTTGTGATCAAACCTTCCCTTACAAGCTAGCTTTTGAGGCGAAGTTAGGGTCATGGCCTTATCAAAGTGGTATCAGAGCGAATGTTTTTCTTTTACTCAACTTATCATTTCTTTGTGTCAATTTTTTTTCTTTCGTTCTTCTTTTCATCCACCATTCAATCATCTTCTTATAAGGTTGAATCCTATTTGGTTTAATGTCTTCTTCTTGTTTTGAATTGTATAATTCAGAAACAAAAAGAAACCAAAACCAAAACACTTTATCCGTGCGTTTTCTAGTTCATTGTTTTGTCTATACAAAAATTTTTTTGATATTCACTTCTTTTTCTGTTACATCTTGTTTTCTTTATTGTCCATCATTCAACAAAAAAGTGTCATCTTGTTTATCTAGTTTCTTTGTTTCTTCCGGTTCAACAAAAAAACTCAAACTAACCGATATACAAGCTTACCGCATCATTTGGTGATATAAGGTTGGATGGACTCTCGAAAATTACCGTAACGCTGGACCTACATGAAATTGGTGATATAAGGTTGGATTGGACTCTGGACAATTACCGTAACACTGTACCTACATGAAATTGGTGATATAAGGTTGGATTGGACTCTGAGAACTTACCGTAACGCTGGACATATATGAAATTGGAAAGGACTAAGGACAAACATATCATAAAACACTTAAAGATTATTTCTTTGTGATGATTTATGGTTTGTTTATTTCGTTTGGTTGGATTTCAATTTCTCTATGTTTAGACACTTTCTTGGACTTTAAGTTCTTTGTTTAGAAGCTTTTCTGCATTACTTATATTCAGTCCATTGCTTATATATCTACCTTGGTCTATCCTATATTAACTTGTTTTAGACTTTGTGTTTGTTTAGTTGTATTATGTGGTGAGCTTAGTTGTATTTTCTTGTGTTCAATATCTGATTTGGAAGCCTTGACAAGAAAGAAAATCAGTTTGTGCATCTTGAACAACTTGACAGCCTACTACACACAAAAACGTCAATATATCCATCCAAAACAAACACACAAAGCCTTACCAATCAATTTTACCAAGAGATATACACCTTGATTAGCTTTGAACAAGGAAAAAAAAGAAAGAAAGAGAAGCTTATTTCAAAGAAAAGTTTGCACAAAATAATTGAAAGTGCAAAGAGCAAAAGAACTGTTCTTGTTTCCTTCATAAAATCAAAGTACCCATTTGTTTCCACTCTTGAACACTTGACTGCTTCTAGTTCATTCATACTTGCATCTAGCTTGCATAAAGCATAAGATTAAGTTAAGGATTACCCAGGGCAACCCCTTAGCATTTCTTTTGCTCAGCCTATTACATCAAATTTGGTTTCAATTTTCTTTGAATCTTAGTACAGTCCAAGTTTGTTGTTTATAACATTGGAATTGTGAGTGAATTAGTGGGAGGCTTGTGAAGAAGGTTTACTTTACATGATTGAAGTTATCGGAATTGATACTCACTTGGCAAGTTTGTTTTGAATTGTTTTAGCCTCAGATTCTTCAAAGAGACACAAGATTGTGTGTACCACAAAAAGAGAGAGAGAGAGAGAGGTACAAACACTTGTTTTTTTTGTTTCACACTAACATAATCAAGTTTCTTTTGTCTTTGTATTAGTTTTCCTTTTTCTTTGCTTTTCTTGTTCAATTTCAGGCAATTGTACCATGGATAAGACACCTGAGAGTACCGTGGGTCTTAACAAAGAAGGAGAAAGATTGCCCACAAACGTGGACGATTTAGCACAACTAATGCAAAAGATGTTGTGGGAAATGAAATTGATGAGTAGTCGTGTAGAGGGCATAGAAAAAAAATCACAATCTCATCTACAAAATCCTTTACATGAAGGACAAACATCATATGTACCGGAACATAGGCTTGAAAGCCATGGGTCTTTTGCTCCAGAAAGAGGAAGAGGTAGAGGAAGAGGAAGAGGGCTTAATAGGGATTTCATACCTATAAGGACCTTTGATGAAAGAGAAGAAGAACCAAACCAGATGTTTGATGACTATAACATTGAGGAAGAGTACGACCAATTTCGAAACCGTGGGAATCAAAAGAATAATAATCCACAAGAAGATGAATTCATCAAAACAAAAGTGAACATACCCACATTCCATGGAAAGAGTGATGCTGAGGCATATTTTGAATGAGAGAAAAAGGTAGATCTCATATACTCTTGTACCAATTATACTGATTTGACTAAAGTGCGCTATGCAGCTATAGAGTTTGCAGATTATGCCTTAATTTTGTGGGATAACCTACACGACGTAAGGAGAAGAACCAGACAAGCACCAATCTCTACTTGGGAAGAAATGAAAACTGGATGAGAAAAAAATTCATTCCTTCAGACTATGAAAGAACCATCTACCAAAACTTGCAAAAACTCACTCAAGGAAGCCGTAGTGTAGATGAGAATTTCAAAGAGTTAGAGATCTTATTGATAAGAGCTAACATTGAAGAACCAGAGGAAGCTACCATGGCTAGATTCCTAGCCGGATTGAACAAGAAAATTGCAAACACAGTTGAACTTACCACATATATTGATATGACTTCCATGGTTCATAAAGCTGAAAAGATTGAGAGACAACTCAAGGTAAAACCCTTTACATCTAGTTTATCTTTTCGAGCTAATTCTTCATCCTATCTAAGAATGCCGCCTAGGACAAATCAAGGCACAAGTTTCAGGCCAACTGCACCTCAAGGCCATGGGTTCCAAGGCAAAACTCAACCAAATCAAAGACCACCTCAACCACCACAACAAAACATGGATAAAGGGAAAAACAAGGTTGAAGGTAACATTTCTAATTACATCACTAGACTTAGAGACATTCAATGCTTTAAATGTTTAGGTGAAGGTCATTTGGCAAATCAATATCCCAACCCTAAACGTATCATGTTCATTGAAGAGTCTAATGAATATTATTCTGATGATGAGGAAGTGGAACATGTTAATGTTGAGGAAAATCATGATGAAAATGAGGAAAGTGTGAGTGAGGATGAAGAACTTGCATCAAAATAATTCTTGGTTGTTAGAAGAGCTTTTAATGCACATGTTAAGATTGATGAGCAAGATCAACACAGAGACAACTTTTTTCATATCCATTGCATGGTTAAAGGAAAAGTTTGTACTTTGATTATTGACTCTGAATTCTGTACTAATGTAGCAAGTGTTGAAATCGTTAGAAAACTTGATTTTCCATTACTTAACCACCCACACCCTTATAAACTATCTTGGTTGAATGATTGTGGAGAAGTGAGTGTTAGCAAACAAGTTTTTATCTCATTGTCTATTGGTGGGTATAAAGATGATATCTTATGTGATGTAGCCCCTATGCATGCAAGTCATATCCTTTTAGGTAGACCATGGCAATTTGATAAGAAAGTTACTTATGATGGATACTTGAATAGGTATTCATTCAAGTCTAACAATAAGTTGTTTAAGCTACATGCATTACCCCTACATTAGGTATTTGAAGATCAAAAGAGAATGTGTAAAAACAGGAATGATCCTAAGGAGAAAAAGGCAGAAAAGACATTTCTGGAGTGTATTAAGAGTGAAGGAAAGAAAAATGAGTCTAAAGGCAAAGAGATAATAAACATTGATGAAGACAAATCTCAAAAGAAATTTGCTTTCTTTGCCAGCCTACGGAGCAAACCCTGTTGAAACGAAGGAAATTCAACGCCAAGTAGAAGAACTCTTGGCCAAAGGAAAGGTGAGGGAAAACATGAGTCCTTGTGCTGTTCCTGTGATCATTGTACCAAAGAAAGATGGTACATAGAGGATGTGTACTGATTCTAGAGCCATCAATAAGATAACTGTAAAATACAGGTACCCTATTCTTAGACTTGATGATATGCTTGATGAATTGCACGGTGCTAAGTATTTTACCAAGATTGATCTTAAAAGTTGTTACTTTCAAGTACGCATTAAAGAAGGTGATGAATGGAAAACTGTATTTAAGACTAAGTTTGGATTGTATGAGTGGTTAGTCATGCCATTTGGCTTAACTAATGCGCCTAGTACTTTCATGAGATTAATGAATGAAGTCTTAGGTGCATTCATTGGAAAATTTGTTGTTGTGTACTTCGATGATATCTTAATTTACTCTAAGACTTTGCATGAACACATAGGCCATCTAAGAAGCGTTTTTGAATCATTGAAGAAAGAACAATTATAAGCAAATTTGAAGAAATGTTCTTTTTGTATGGATAAAGTTGTGTTTCTAGGATTTTTGGTTAGTGCAAATGGAATTGAAATGAACCAAGATATAATGAACTCAATTTTAGAATGGCCAATTCCCACAACTGCTGGAGAGGCGAGAAGCTTTCATGGATTGACTAGTTTCTATAGAAGATTTGTTAAGGACTTTTCCACTATTGCCGCACCTTTGTGGCGAGAGTCACAACAGAAAGCCTTTGATGAACTTAAAGCAAGGTTAACTTCCACACCTATTCTAAGACTACCTAACTTTGATGAAACATTTGAAATTGAATTTGATGCTAGTGGTGTTGGTATAGGAGTCGTACTATCTCAGTCTAAACAACCGATTGCTTATTTTAGTGAAAAGCTTAAGGGAGCGCAATTGAATGATTCAACCTATGACAAAGAGTTGTATGCATTGGTTAGATCATTACAGACTTGGAAATATTATTTGCAACATAAAGAGTTTGTGGTTCATACTGATCACGAAAGTCTTAAGTTCCTTAAAAGCCAAAGAATGTTAAATAAGAGGCATGCAAAATGGGTTGAATCCATTGAGCAATTTCCTTATGTGATAAAATATAAGAAAGAAAAAGATAACATTGTAGCTGATGCATTATCTAGGAGATATTCTTTGATTACTACATTGTCATCTCATTTGCTTGGATTTGAGTGCATCAAGAAATTGTATACATCTGATCCTGACTTTCAGTCAATATTTGATGCATGTGCCGATTCTCCATTTGGTAAGTATTATTTACATGATGGATATTTGTTTAAAGAAAGAAAATTGTGCATACCTAAGTGTTCTGTCAGAGAGATACTTGTCAAAGAAGCACATGGTGGAGGTTTAATGGGCCATTTTGGCATCTTTAAGACATTAGAGATGTTAAAAGAACATTTCTTTTGGCCTCATATGATAGTTGATGTATAGATGGTTTGTGGAAGTTGTATAACTTGCAAGAAAGCTAAGTCTACATCACATCAACATGGTTTGTACAACCCATTACCTGTCCCTATGTCACCTTGGATTGATATATCTATGGACTTTGTTTTGGGATTGCCCAAATCAAAAGATGGAAGTGATAGTGTGTTTGTTGTCGTTGACAGATTTTCTAAAATGGCACACATCATAGCTTGTAAAAAGGTTGATGATGCATCTCACGTTGCAAACTTGTTCTTTCAGGAAGTTGTCCGTCCACATGGCATGCCTAGAACCATTGTTAGTGATAGAGATACTAAGTTCTTAAGTTACTTTTGGCGTGTGTTGTGGGGTAAACTTGGAACAAAACTCTTATTTTCTACTACTGCTCATGCCTAAATAGATGGTCAAACTGAAGTTGTGAGTATAACTTTGTCTCAATTATTGCATGCTATAATACATGAGAATCTTAAGAATTGGGGAGATTGCTGGCCATATATTGAATTTGCTTATAATAGAAGTGTTCACAGTGGCACCACACATTCACCGTTTGAAGTTGTATATGGTTTCAATCTTTTGTCTCCACTTGATCTTGTGCTTATTCCTGTTCATGAACGTGCAAGTATTGATGGTAAGAATAAGGTTGAACTGATTAAGAAATTGCATGCTAAGGTTAAGCTACAACTTGAAAAGAAAAACAAACAGTATGCAAAACAAGCTAACAAAGGACGCAAGGAAGTTCTGTTTGCACCAGGTGATCTTGTTTGGCTGCATTTAAGGAAAGAAAGGTTTCCTAGAGAAAGGAAATCTAAGATCATGCCAAGAGGAGATGGCCCTTTCAAAGTACTTCAAAAGGTTGGAGATAATGCTTACATTCTTGACCTTCCTGAGAGTAAGTATGGTTCAATTTCTCATACTTTTAACGTTGCTGATCTTACCCTTTTTGGTGATGATTTAGATTCGAGGTCGAATCATTTTGAAGAAGGGGGGAATGATGAGGTCCATAACCCTCATCCATGTCAAGATAATGAGAGTGCACATAATGTTACAAAAATGCAAGATCAAGGACCCTTAATAAGAAGTAAAACTAAGAAACTAATGCATGAAGTAGGGGCCTTTCTATTTAAACATGTGCAAGATGAACCAAAGGAATTTATTCACTGCGTTCACCTTATTGAACCTGTAACATGATTTATAAGAGTTTTTAGAACCATTGTAAAATATCATTAAGTTAGAATGTGTTCTTTATTTTGCTTTTTAAATGTTTATGTTGTATTAGTTTAGGCCTATCTCGGATTGTGAGTTTCTGCAGGGCCAGCTTTTGTAGAATTAACATATCTCTCTAACCACAAGGCCAAATTACGAGTTTCAAGATGTTTTGGAAAGCTAGGACAAGGATCTACAACTTTCATGTTTTGCACTTCTCAAAACTCGGTCGTCATAATAGCCAAAAACAGCATGAAAGTTGAACCACTGTGTCTACCGAATTCTGTGACATACCTTCAGTATTTTTGATGTATCTCCTCAATGTCTGGGCCAAATGCAAATAGCTTTATATGCTTATTTTCTACACTCAATTGAATACAATTCTCTAAAAGAAGTCAAGGACTATTTCGAATTGGAAGGTGTCCAAAAATATGTCACAAATCAGAAAAGATTTCAAGTTGATGACAAATCCTTAAAGTCTTCCATGAATAGTACTTGAGGGACCTAGTTTCAAAATCATCATTCAAGACTTGCAAGACTAGTTTTTATGGAGCCTACATGAATAGTTTTTAGAAATGTGTAATCTTTTCAATCATCATTTCAATTTGTAAGATAGTTTGTTGTCTTGTGTTATTTTTGCCTATAAAAGGCACATAAGAGAAGCCTTGTAATCACACACCTTCAATGAAACTTTCTTCTTCTTCAAGAGTAATTCTTGTTTTTTTCTTGGTTCGTATTCAAAATCAAGGCTAGAATATTTCAAGGCTTGAACATCCTTGTGAGAGTTGTCCAATTCCGGGGAGGAAAACATCCAAGAGAGAGGTATCCAGTTTGGGTTATGTGAAACTCATTGGAGGACTTATGTTCAAAAGGTTTTCTTCAACTTTTTTTGGAAGCAATGTTAAGCTATCTTCATTGTGCCTAAACCATATTTGGAGGAGGAGCTTTAGAGTTAAAGAAAGGTCCATTCTTGCACGTATCATTTACGTTGACTCGTAGGCCATGAACTCAAGCTCTTCACAAGGTATTCAAGGCTCGTATGACGTTGGTGAACCCAAGCTCCTCACAAGGTATTTACACAACACATAATAAAAGGGTTCGGGAGCCAGGTTCTTCATAAGGTATTCACCCGATACCCAACATGTAATAAAAGGGTTTGGGAGCCAGGTTCTTCACAAGGTATTTACCCGAAACCCCACATACATACGTCACATTTAAGAAACTTCCTTCTCGTAGATACAGTTGCTTACATTTCCATTATCTTCATACATGTCATAAAAATCATGTAATAACTCATGTCATAAACATACCATGAAACTTTGCCTTTTCCTTCAAACATACTTTTCGTTCATATGTATAGGAACTTTAAATCGTGTAACGTAAAACATACCTTTCAAAACTTGATTTCATGCGACGTGAGACTCGGTCGTATAGGGTATCTTGGTCATACTACCAGTAACATTACGTCCTTAAATACGGTCTACTTATCATACTTAAGAAATACATATCAATACAGTCTACTTATCATACCTTAAAGAAATACCATAAACATACTTCCTCAGCATCAAACCTCCACATGTACTTCATAATTCGTAGCTTCAGTACATAGAACATATAATTCCTATTTCCTCTAACGTACCATCTAGAAGTTTCATAACTTATATCTTGACTTACACATAATCGTTTAGTACATGCTTGAGTATAAATAACATGAAATAAATTCGTTAACATGATAACATCATATTTGAATGTGTGTATATGTATATTTGTATGTACAATATATGCTTCCCTACATATGAATATTCTTTAAGTGTATACACGTACAATAATATGTATATATATACACATATCTATCATCATATTTCATAAATGGATACATAAATCATAATAAGGTCATTCTTTTCATACTTTTAACATTTATATCATACATACGTCACAATTATACAACATAATAAAATCATTTTATCCCAATGGGCATAGTGGCCGATATATATATGTGTAAAATCATTTTATTATATATTAAATAATATTCAAAACTTATGCATTTTTATATCTTAACATATGTATCATGCATATATACTTATGTAAACAACATAATAATATCCTTTTTATCATCATAGGCCCAATGACCAAATTATGCATATTATGTATACATATATAACATCATTTTTTGATGCTTTACATAATATCCAAAACTTATTTATTTCCATATTTTAACATATATATTATACATATAAGTATATCTGAATATACTAAGGTAATTTCTTTGGCACTAAAGGCCTGTTGGCTGAATATATCTATGTTTATATTTATGTAATCATAATTTCTTTTTTTGACAAAATTTAAACTTTATTAAAGTGCCTCACTTATGGTGGAGGAACACCATATTACAATGGATCATCATATGAAAATAGATAATGCAATGAACTAATGAGGGCTAATTTCCATTTGCATATGATATGCCGCATTAAAACCTTGTCAAGTAAAACCACTCTTGTGGATAAAACCTTGGCGAAGGGAAAAGCGTACATATTCATGCGTCGGGAATGTTTAGCCAATATTACAAAAGGAATAATAAAATCTGATGTTGAGATGATGTCGTGAAAAGAATCCGCCTGTAGGTAGTCTTTGCAGCCATGCATCCAAAGAAAAAGGTCAGCACCAATTTGCATTGATAAATCAAATGATCCTTGCAGACAAAGTAATAAAGAATAATCATATACAAGTTGTTGTCAAAAAAAAGTAACCATGTGTCGAAGGAGATATCACATACCCATATCGCCTTGATTCTGGGTGAACCAAGGTGTTCCATCTATGTCTTGCCATTCTCCGCGATGAGGATGTCGATGGCCTGCGATCTTTGGCCTCGGCTCCATGTGAAGGGTATACCATAGCAAAAGATTGGACAAGAAAGCAAAGTTTAAGCTATCACATATTAGCATCAGGAAAATAATGAAGACAAGCTTAGGAAGGAGGAAAGCGCACCAATGTTTCCTGTGCTGTATGAAAACACATGCAACTTTTTGTTTATCAAGGCAACACATAGCTAGACTCAATGTCGAAATGTAGGTAGTTGTACATCCATGATAATTGCACCCCGCACCTCACAAGGAAGGCTTTGTTGCATGTGAAATTGTTGAAGTCCTGCTGCGCGATATCCATGTCTTGCCAGTGTATGTGCTGCTGTGTTCGCTTCCCTTGGACAATGCTGAATTGTTGAGTGATTTAGAGAAAGAAACTCAATCACCCTAGCAAATTCTGTCGCCAAGACCCCAGTATGTATTCCAATTATCTGATGAACAAGTGATCTACGATTGGTTTCAACAATGATACAATCATGACTCTGCGCATAATGCATCAATGCAAAGGTTATTGTAAGTAGTTCTGCTCGTAATGGACTGACTGATGGTAACGCAAAGCAAACCGCGGAAACCAAATGCCCCTGGTTATTCTGCAATATGGCGCATCCTACAGCTTGAAATTTACCTACTGCCGCATCAACATTAAGTTTCATCCTTCCTGATGGTGGCAATTCCCATCGAACTACCCGCAACCGCTTTGCTCACAGGGGAGGGGAGTAAGCCAAATGAACCAAGTGTGGGACGGTTGTTGCAAATTTCTTACCATTCATCGCCAGACACCATGTGTATACTGATTTTTGAACGATAGCCAACAAACGATCCAATCGTTGGTGGACAAAACCCAATCCACGACCATCAGACCATATATATATATATCCCTGATAGGAGATCTCCTAGAGCTCACAATGTATGATGTAATCATTGAAGTCTTGTAATGAGTGTAGGCTAGGCGTCGACCTTCCATGATGTTCATCCAAGGTGCAGAAAGTATTAAAATCGCCTCCCACCAGCCATGGTAAAGATAGTGTTGAATGAAATAATTGCAAATTTGTCCACAATGGATGCCTTGCTGCAACAGAATAATGTCCATATACCGCCGTCAACCAAAATGACTCCCTCGTTGCTAAACATTTCAAATTAAGAGAATGATTTTGAAGCCCTGCCCGGTCATCTTCCAGAAAAAATAGAGAGTCCTTCCAAAAAAACCAAATATGATTATCACAGGAAGCTAAAGCTTTTGAGAAACCAAAATATAATTTATAATATGTTAACAGTGAGCTCTTGCCTTCGGCTCTATTATGATTAGTATATGCAAATGATATCGCCTATTAAATGAATGTATACAATGCATTAAGGTACGAATAACCCTCACATTCCATATCAATATCTTCATTGAGATAAATGGTCTAACGAGCTAGAGGGTTGCGAGGAACGTGACCTTGTGACGCGTGAAGATGAAGGGATGGCTTTTTGACCATGGTGCAAAATTCTTGGCAGAGCTTCGTCTGGCACCGTGGATGCATCCATAGTTATTGCAATCAAACGATTCGTATCAAGATATGTCGATTGAAATATATTAGCCATTGCATCATATAGACTTCTGTCCTGTTCATCCAGTTGGCTAACATTTAGTGGAATAGTAACTTCACTATCTGAGTGTGCAGCGATATGAGGTTGCATGGGAAGGTCTCCCACAATGCAATCATCTACTCCACACAACCGTGTGATATCGGGCGTGTCAGGAACTGAGTCCAGCACACAGAGATCTGGGGAGGACTGTAAATCAAATGCTTTAGGAGCAAGTTCAGTCAAACTCAATGGCACTAGCGGAAACTGTATTTCTGTAGGTACAACGGTGGTTGCAGGCATGGAGTTCTGATTAGGATGACTTTTTTTAGGAGTCCAGCGTTGTTTTTTGTCATCCTCAGTAAGACGTAGGCGGTCCGATGGCTGGGGAGGCAAATCATTTTTAGGTTTTCCATAATCAGATAGCACGTGACCTAGCCTGAAACAACCAGAACACTATGACAGAAGATTCTCATATTCTACTTGCTGCATGGTGACCTTATTTAGACCTTGAATATATACTCGCTGTGGCAATTCCTTAGAGACATCCAATTCCACACATATAAGTGCAACAGACGGCCTAACTGTGTTTGTCGTAGCCGCATCAAGTTTCATGGGGGTTCCAATCATACGAGCAATCTGAAAGAGGGTGTCTTTTCCATGATAATGAATTGGAAGGCCTGGGAAAGACACCCATACGGGAACAATGGGACAATAGCCGGACAATAATCTGGCGTCCATTTCGTAACTTTCATATATTTGCCAGATATCATCCAATTTTGTCGAGAGAAGCAGCGCAACTAGTGTTCTTGATCAAAATGAATAATTATATGTGTCTTATCAAGAAGACCAACCTTTACTGATCCCTTAAAACCTATGCGATCAATGGCAGAACGGGTAGTTGCGAGAGGGGGACGACCATACCAAAAAGTGCCCACCAGCGTAAAACGAAAAAGTGCAGCCAAAGAATGTATTTCATCATCTGTGAATGTGATCATTGGGGTGCCTTTGAAACGTTGTATTTGTTTCGGCGCTATCAGTTCAGCGGCTGTCTGGAACAGCAACGTGTAAGATTTCTGCAGCGCTGGAACTGTGCGATCAGGGATCACCGGGCTTTTGGACGGTTGTGTATCTGACATTGTAAGAGCTAGGTGCAGAGAAGAAGAGGGTGGAGGGAAGAATGCTGTATAATTGATCGGGTAGCAGAGATAGGCAGCGGAAGGCGGTAGCCTACCGCCGCCGCCGGGGCACCTCAGCGAAGGAGAAGGGCATCACGCATTATATATAGAAATAACCGTAATCATAATTTCTTTACAACACATATACATATATAAAAATCAATTTCAAAATATATTATATAATACCCAAACTTATTTAATTTGTTCATCCTAACATATATATTCTTCACATAGACATGTGTACAACATGATAAATTTATTTTTCATAAAGGGGCTAATGGCCGAAATTAATCATATATATACACTTATGTATATAATCATTCAAGAATATATTTTATGTATCCAAACTTACTTATTTTCATATTTTACCATACATATATATGTATTTTGAAAACATTTTAGTATTTAATATTTTAGGGCCGAAAATGTATATATATATTCTTATATTTATACACTTTCTTTTCATATTATTTAGTATACAAGTTTTTGTCACTTTTATACATTAATATATGTACAATACATATTTATATTCATAAAGTGGGTTTAAACCATTTTTAGCAAATAAAGCATATTGGCCGAAATCCATATATATTTGTGTGTATATATATATATGTCCAATTATAATTATTTTAGTATTGTACACAAATATATAATTTTATGAAATATTTAATACAAATATATCTCATTAATTTTAGATTGTACGTATATGTTGCCTAAATAAATATATATGTGGGTGTATTAGAGGAATTTTTCTTTTATAGCATTAAAAGACCTATTGGCCGTATATATATACATATAATTGTAAATATTATATATTTGCTCTTTATACATCACAAATGTATATATATTCACATATGTACTAAAGTTGCTTTGTCCTTAAAATGCCTTCTGTCCATATATGTATATATATACACACTATTACTTTAAATTCCATATATATATATGTACCTTTTATACACGCATATATATATATATACATATTATATACACGCCTATATAAACCTTTTTACATAAAAGCATATATACATCTACAGATTATATACACGCTTATATACACTTTTCATATACGAGCATATATACATATACACATTTTATACACTCACATATATATATACTTATTCTCACATGTATACATTCATACATCATATACACGTATATACATATATACCATATGCATGCGTATACATATATATATATATGTATATGTATTTCATATAAAAGCTAGATTTGTATACATATTTTTGAAGGAAAATCTTGAACATATTACATGATGATCCAACTTTGATATAAACATATATACTAAACATTTTGTACAACCATGTAGTATCTAGGAAGAGTATTTGCTTTTACCAATTTTCTTACACTTTAAAGTGGTGTTCTTCACTTGGTTTTTGAAGAAAACATTCTCCTTGGTACCTTAGCATGCCACGGTTTTAACACCAAAATAGGGAGTTAGTGTGCAACTTTAGGAAAAATAGAAATTGTAAGAAGAATAGTTGAACTTAGATGGTATTCTTACATTGCTACATCTTGGTTTTCAAGCCCTTAACATTTGGCCAACATGTTTGAATGAATGTGTATGTTGTACTTTCGTTTGAGAGGCGGAAGTCTTCTTCCTTGTCCTTCTTGAATACCTTGGCAATGGAGAAGGAAATAGGGTTGGAAGACTTCAGTTTGCAACAAGAAAAGTGTAGTATTGATTGAGATGTAAGGCATCTTTGTTGGAAAGCAAGGTGAAAAATGGCTTCCTTCTTGGGCTTCCATGGTGATTCTCGGCTAAGGGAGAGGGAGGAGGGTGTTGGGAGAATGAGTGTGGAGAAAGATGTTTTTGTCTCCTTCTTGAGGTGTGTCATACGAAAGTTTCAAAGGAAAGAGGAAAGGAAGTGTGGTCATGTGGGCATCTGAAGAAAGTAGGAGGGAATTGTAGTATAATAGTGATTTTCTCCCTCCTTTTCATTCTGCCGAATTTTCAAGAGAGTGAGGAGAGAGGGTTTCATTGTTGGAATGGTGAGGGAACAAATAGGTCAAAAAGGAATAGCATGTGTCTTGAAATGTGAGGTTTGTAGACAAAGAGAAGAAGAAAGGTGAGGGGATATATAAAAATATGTTTCTTGTCCCCCTTTGTGTTTAAATTGCCGTGGGTATAGTAAGGAGGGAGGAGAGAATACACATTGTTTATGTTGTGGCATGTGTGGAGAAAAGTGAAAGGGTGGGTGTGGTAGTGTGTAAGAGGGGGGGGGGTCACTAGGGTAGAGAGGAGAATAATTTTGTATTTTGTTACCATGTAGGATAAGATGAAAGAAAATGTGATGAGAGTGGGTATTGAATTTACTGTATCGGGTATTTTTATTTTGTTTAATTTATCTCTAGTGACTTAAGTTGTTACCGACTAATTTATTTAAACATATCGTATGTCCGAAATGTTCGCTACCTAATCCCATCAAATCTTGTTATATCCGTTAACTTACCGTTTGGTTATTTTTCCGAACGCTTCTAACCCCGATATAATAGAATTTAAATTCCACCGAAATTTTATCGGTACTGCATTTACGTTCTACTTATCAATATCTTATTTTATTTTCTATTGATCCGAAATTGCGGATCGTAACAGGTATGATGCCGTCCGTGATATAATAAGAGATAATATGTCTAAATACCAAGAAATAAATAATCGGTAGGCTGGATATTTGGTAATAGCCGCACCAAGGTCAAGAGCTTAAAGATAAATTTATTCATTGCATGGTGGTGGAAGTGGAAGTTAATGGTCAAATATAGATTGCAAACATATACCGTGACTCAAGAGGCGTGAAGGATCTCATCTTATGCATTAAAACTGGTGGTAAATTTCTGCGCCCAAAACTTTAGAGGACAAAAAAAAAGAATTAGAAGGATAAGCAACAAAGGAGATGAAGAAATATATGCGATAAAAAGTAAATCAACACGAAAGTTATGAAAACAAGAAGAGACTATCAACAGAAGAATGAAAATTTAAGTTTACAAGCTAAAATTGAGTGAGTTCACATATATTCATTTATTTGACTACGTGTGAAAATATAATAGTGATTTATGCAAAAGTTGATGGAAACAATCAATCCTGTACCAAGACGCAGTCGTACAATGTGTGTATATGAAACAACAAAATAAAATAAATCAAACCCGGGGCGAGTCGAGGACTCTGTCCTTAAGACGTATTGCTCCGGTATACTGTGCCCAACTGGTGTGAGCAATCGTCTCCCAGGATACAACGGGTACCTGTTCAGTTGAGCGGCACTGCTGAACTTGAACTACTTCGAACCTTCGAATGTCCTGACTTCTCCCGGATGATATGCAAGACTCGGATGCTACGAACTTAGTATGCTATGAAAGCTTGGAAAATGTTATGAATGAACGCACCCCTTTGCCCTCTTTATATAGGAGAGTCGGTTAGAGAACAAGGTACCGTGACCGTTGGATCAAAACCGTAGTTTGATTTAGACCGTTAGATTAAAACCTCCTATCTAGATTAGGAAGGTTTAATCTCAGCCTTTAGATCGAAGATAGATTAGCAGGTTTAAACCTGGAGCGTTAGATAGAAACCATATTCGGTTAAGCGGTTAAGACAGTTTAAATCTCGACCGTTAGATTAAAGCTGTCTCCCCACCACCGTTAGATCAAAACAGGTTGATCTTATTTTAAACAGGAGGATAGTGTTAGTTTCATATTCGAAACATAACAACTCAAATAGAAAGGATTCTGCCCGCAGGATGACATCGATCGATCACATCGATCGATGTACGTCAGAATCGTTCCTCACCTTTCTGTCCAACTTCGATCGATACATCGATCGATCGAAGTGATCGACTGATGTGAGACAGAAACATCGAAGCTCTCTGATCAACTTCGATCGATGACATCGATCGATCGAAGTGACATCGATCGATCGATGTCATCGATCGATGTCCGTCAGAAGCTCTTTTACACCACATGGACACATCCAACGTGGTATTCCTCCATAAGGGTGACACGTCACCCATCCACAACATTTTCCATCCACTTTGAGCATCAATTTCACATTCACCCAATACCATAATTGAGTGATTCCAACATCCTAACATTAACTACTCGTTAAGTAGATAATTAGAGATTCATTAGTTTTTGATTTCATTATCGGAAACTCATTAAGCTCAAAGTACGTTGCTCAACCAAATTTTGCAACATCGTTAACGGGCCAAAGCCCAAATCTTCTAATCTCCAACGATGGGCCAAAGCCCAAACCTTAAATTCTCCAACAATCCTCCACATGAATGGAAATTAATGCAAATGCATATGCAGACTCTGAGGAGAAGTCAGACAAGAAAATATTGCATCAGAAGAGGTAGCTTCTGGCTTTGAACCTTTTATAGTGATGTACCATCGGATTCACTCGGCTAAATAGTGACTTGATGTCTTGAACTCGTAAGCCTTTGTTGTGAACCAAGACAACGATACTCACACAATATTTCCTTTAACATCCTTTTGGTTCTCATGGTTGTGTTCGTTTTGGCCATGAACAACCTGGTTTCAGAAAGTGTTTTAGAGAAATCTTGCCTCATAGACTTTCTCGTAGAAGCGGCCCCACTTCACACTTACATAGGTGATTCCTATCAAGAGTATTCTGCCATACTCCACTTGACGCATCAAGATATAGGACATCATTAAAAGCCTTAGCTTACCCTAAATTCTCTGCATACAACACTTTTTATCAGACGGAATGAGTAAGTGCTTACTGAATCTTCATAACTTAGTTGTCCCATTGAACCAAGATTCTGGGATCTCCAGTCAACAAGGTTGGGTTACCATTACAAAGATTCATGCATTATGGGCTTTAGTCCCATTCCGTTTGTCAATCTTGACATCTGATCTCTAGGCAAACCTTTTGTAAGCGGATCCGCAAGATTCTCCATTGATTTTATATAATCTATGGAAATCACGCCATTAGAGATCAACTGCTTAATGGTGTTATGTCTTCGACGTATGTGTCGTGACTTACCATTATAGATGCTGCTTTGAGCACGTCCTATAGCTGACTGACTATCACAATGTATGCTAATAGGAGCGATCGGCTTAGGCCAGCACGGAATATCTTCCAAGAAATTCCGAAGCCACTCAGCCTCTTCCCCAGCTTTGTCCAATGCTATGAACTCAGCTTCCATAGTGGACCGAGCTATACAGGTTTGTTTCGTGGATTTCCACGACACAGCAGCACCACCAATAGTGAACACGTACCACTGGTAAACTTCGAGTCCTTACTATCTGATATCCAATTTGCATCGCAGTATCTTTCCAACACTGCTGGATATCTCGTATAATGTAATCCAAGATACATTATGTATTTCAGATACCTCATCACTCTGTTAAGAGCTTCCAATGATCATCACTTGGATTACTGGTAAACCTGCTCAACTTGTTTACCGAACAAGCTAAGTCTGGTCTTGTACAATTCGTTATGTACATCAGACTCCCGATCACCTGAGAGTATTTCAAATGGGCAACAAGTTCGCCTCGATTTTTCCTTAAGTGCACACTTAAGTCGAGCGGGGTCTTTACCGGTTTCACATCCTCCATATTGAACCGTTTCAGGACTGATTCAATATAGTGTGTTTGTGACAGTATGAGTCCCTCAGTCACCCTAGAAATCTTAATTCCTAGAATAACATTGGCAACTCCCATGTCCTTCATATCGAAGTTCCTCATCAACATCTTCTTTGTGTTTAAGATTATGTCCCGAGTACTTCCCATAATTAGCATGTCATCTACATAGAGACACACTATCACATAAGCATTCTGTGTGCTCTTAATATAGACACACTTGTCACACTCATTGATCTTGAAACCGTTAGCTAATATAGCTTGATCAAACTTCAAGTGCAACTGTTTGGGCGCTTGCTTAAGTCCATACAAGGATTTAATGAGTCTACAAATTTTAGACTCTTGTCCTGGAACCACAAACCCTTCGGGTTGTTCCATATAGATTTCTTCATCTAACTCACCATTCAGAAACGCAGTCTTTACATCCATCTGATGGATTTCCAAGTTATAGACTGCAGCGATTGCAACTAGCACCCTTATAGAAGTGATCCTAGTCACTGGTGAGTAGGTGTCAAAAAAGTCAAAGCCTTCCTTTTGTCGATAGCCTTTAGCTACCAACCTGGCTTTCTACTTTTCAATAGACCCATCCTCTTTCAGTTTCTTCTTGAAAACCCACTTACAACCAAGTGGTTTACTTCCAGGTGGAAGGTCAACCAACTCTCAAGTGTGATTTTGAAGATTTGAGTCTATTTCACTATTCACTGCTTCTTTCCAGAATGGAGCTTCTGGAGTAGACATAGCCTCGGAAAAGTTCCTTGGCTCATTTTCTACCATATAGGTTAGAAAATCCGGTCCAAATGAATTTGGCATTCTGGCACGCTTGCTGTGACGAAGCTCCTCATCTCCTTGAGGAGTCGCCTCACGCATTCGCTTACCAAATCTTGTTTCTTCTTGAATTTTGTCTTTCCTCGGAAAGACATCTTCAAAGAACACTGCATTCCTTGACTCCATGACAACGTTTTTATGTATGTCAGGAATATCCGACTTGTGCACCAAGAACCGATATGCACTACTGTTAGTTGCATAACCAATGAATATGCAATCAACCGTTTTAGGCCCAATTTTCACCTGTCTTGCTCTCGGTACAGCAACCTTCGCCAGACACCCCTGCACTTTGAAGTATTTGTAACTAGGCTTGTAGCCTTTCCAAAGCTCGAAAGGGGTTACATCCATCTTCTTAGATGGAATTCTGTTTAAAATGACGTTGGCTGAGAGGATTGCTTCCCCCCACAAGTTCTGAGGTAAACCCGAACTTATCAACATAGCATTCATCATCTCTTTTAGAGTACGGTTCTTGCGTTCAGCAATACCATTCGATTGAGGTGAATATGGTGCAGTCGTTTGATGAATAATGCCATGTTCTAAACAGAATTCATTAAACGGTGTATCATATTCGCCACCTCTATCACTACGAATTGTTTTAATTCGTTTGCTAAGTTGATTCTCAACTTCATTTTTATAATCCTTGAAAGCATCAAGGGCCTCGTCTTTGCTGCTTAGAAAATATACATAACAGTATCGTGTGCAATCGTCGATAAAAGTTACAAAATACTTTTTACCACCTCTCGTTTGCACAAATTTTAAATCACACACATCGGTATGAATTAAATTCAAAGGTTCAGTGTTCCTTTCTATTGAAGGAAATGGCGCCTTTTCCATCTTCGCTTCAGCACATATTTGACATTTTCCTTTATTATTAAAGTCCAGTTTGGGCAATAAGTCAAGATTACTCATACGTTGTATTGACTTGTAATTAACATGTCCCAAACGAAAATGCCATAAACAAGAAGACTCAAGCATGTAAGCAGAAGAGGAAGCAATTTTATTAGCCTCTGCGGGCAAATCTCTTTTGGGTACAATAGTGATGACATTCAATTTAAACATCCTATTCGACAAGTACACCTTCCCCAAATACATGCCATTTTTCGAAAGAATAACTTTATTGGACTCTAACACTAGTCTAAAACCATGCATGACTAGAAGAGATCCAAATACTAAATTCTTCCGAATATCAGGGACATGCAGCACATTCTGCAGAGTTAGATGCTTCCCTGATGTGAGCTTCAGAACAACTTTGCCCTCGCCTTCGATCTTCGAGGAGGCCGAGTTTCCCATGTAAAGTTGCTCATTGTTCCCGGGCTGGTACTCCGTGAACATCTCTCTGCTGGAGCAAACATGTCTAGTGGTGCCAGTATCAAGCCACCACTCGCGTATGTTCCCCACAGCATTGCACTCTGAGACCACCGCACGGAGATTCAGATCATCTAATGCATCGACTATGTTCGCCTTTGCCTTGGATTGCTTCTTCTTGGGCTTTCTGCACTCATTGCTGACATGACCCTGAATGCCACAGTTGTAGCATTTCTTGGTGAACTTCTTGGCGATCTGCTTGCCTTTCTTGTTCACCCCGAGTTGGCCTTTCTTTTTCTTGGCCTCTGCAACATGGGCCTTAGCCTGACCAGAGCTAGATTGTGGCGCTCTTTCAGATCTACGATTGTCCTCCTCAATGCGGAGTCGAACAATTAGATCTTCCAATGTCATCTCCTTTCTCTTGTGTTTGAGATAGCTTCTGAATTACCTCCACGAAAGAGGTAGCTTCTCAATCACTGCTGCCACGACGAAAGATTCACTGAGCAACATGCCCTCCTCTTCCATCTCGGCAACCAACGTCTGAAGTTCCTCAACTTGAGAAACAACAGTGCGAGAATCAGACATTTTGAAATCCAGGAATTTGCCGACAATAAATTTCTTAGTGCCGGCATCTTCAGTACGATATTTCTTTTCCAAAGCCTGCCACAAAGACTTTGCGGTTTTATACGTGCAGTATAAACCATACGGGGAGTTGTCCAAACAACTCAGAATATGGCTCAAACAAACATAATTGTTGAAATTCCAAGTTTCAACAAAATGTTGGTTTTGCATATTCTGGGTTTGGTCCTCCAGCGGATCCACTATAGGCGGGTCCTCAGTCAGGAAAGTAGCCAACCCCATAGCAGTCAAGAAGAACATCATTTTCTTGCTGTCAACGCTTGAAGAAGCTTCCACCAAACTTCTCCGGTTTCTCCACTTGGGCCACTGCAGGACCCTGCGCAGGAGGAGCATCTCTTGGCATCCCAGCAGTTGGTGCCATTGGAGCAGAGCTTTGAATGTCTGCGCCATGAACGGAGCCTGAGCTTGCGTTCTCCATCAGATTACTGTTCAGCTGATCAAAACGAATAGATCAGAACAAAATCAGATTTAAGAAAGGAGTAGAAGTAGACTGCAAATTAGTACAAAACTGCTTTTGCGCAAATAAAAAACGGTACAGAAATTAATTGAATTGAAATACGTCTTAAGATTGTTGGAAACAATCAATCCTGTACCAAGACGCAGTCGTACAATGTGTGCATATGAAACAACAAAATAAAATAAATCAAACCCAGGGCGAGTCGAGGACTCTGTCCTTAAGGCGTATTGCTCCGGTATACTGTGCCCAACCGGTGTGAGCAATCGTCTCACAGGATACAACGGGTACCTGTTCAGTTGAGCGGCACTGCTGAACTTGAACTACTTCGAACCTTCGAATGTCCTGACTTCTCCCGGACGATATGCAAGACTCGGATGCTACGAACTTAGTATGCTATGAAAGCTTGGAAAATGTTATGAATGAATGCACCCCTTTGCCCTCTTTATATAGGGGAGTCGGTTAGAGAACAAGGTACCGTGACCGTTGGATCAAAACCGTAGTTTGATTTATGCCGTTAGATTAAAACCTCCTATCTAGATTAGGAAGGTTTAATCTCAGCCTTTAGATCGAAGATAGATTAGTAAGTTTAAACATGGAGCGTTAGATGGAAACCATATTCGGTTAAGCGGTTAAGACAGTTTAAATCTCGGCCGTTAGATTAAAGCTGCCTCCCCACCACCGTTAGATCAAAACAGGTTGATCTTATTTTAAACAGGAGGATAGTGTTAGTTTCATATTTGAAACATAACAACTCAAATAGAAAGGATTCTGCCCGCAAGATGACATCGATCGATCACATCGATCAATCGATGTATACATCGATCGATCGATGTATCGATCGATGTACGTCAGAATCGTTCCTCACCTTTCTGTCCAACTTCGATCGATACATCGATCGATCGAAGTCAACATCGATCGATCGAAGTGATCGACTGATGTGAGACAGAAACATCGAAGCTCTCTAATCAACTTCGATCGATGACATCGATCGATCGAAGTGACATCGATCGATCGATGTCCGTGAGAAGCTCTTTTATTCCACATGGACACATCCAACGTGGTATTACTCTATAAGGGTGACACGTCACCCATCCCCAACATTTTCCATCCACTTTGAGCATTAATTTCACATTCACCCAATACCATAATTGAGTGATTCCAACATCCTAGCATTAACTACTCGTTAAGTAGATAATTAGAGATTCATTAGTTTTCGATTTCATTATCGGAAACTCATTAAGCTCAAAGTACGTTGCTCAACCAAATTTTGCAACATCGTTAACGGGCCAAAGCCCAAATCTTCCAATCTCCAACGATGGGCCAAAGCCCAAACCTTAAATTCTCCAACAAAAGTGACATAATTTTATAATTGAGTGTGTGGTGCTTATTTCTGAACATTTTATTGTGCAAGTCGAAGAAAGAAATGAAAAGCATGAGATGAAAGAGAGGTTATGTTACTGATTCCAAGTGTGCTTTTATTAATATTTCAAAGTAAGCATTGTAATTGTTGTTATTTGTTATATTTAAAGTCAATGGTAGAATCAATAAGTATACCAACAAAAAATAAAGTCAAACAAAGGATATTTAGAGAGCTGTTGAGCTGCACAAATGGGAAAGAGAAAGTGAGATTGAAGGATAATTACAAAATCGTCAGGAAAGAGGTGAAGAAGACAGTGACAGAGGCAAAGACTGCAGCTCATATAAGGATGTATGAAAGACTAGAAACAAGAGACGCAGAGCAGGATATGTTCAAGATTGCCAAAGCTAGGGATTGAAAGAGGCAGGACCTAGGAGATTAATGGAGAAGTATAGGGAGAAGAAGAGCGATTTACATATGGTTTCCATCGATCTTGAAAAAGCATATGATAGTGTGCCATGTAGCCTGATTTGGATAGTCTGGCTGCAAGAAGGATCCCTATGAAGTATATAGACATAATTAAAGATACATTTGCGAGGACGAAAACAACCGTTCGTACTCCTGTGGGGTATACAAACTTCTTTTCGGTAGAGGTAGGCCTCCATCAAGGGTCTGCGTTGAGCCCATTTCTTTTTTGCATTTGTCCTTGACAAGTTGTCAAAGTCGATACAAGAGGCAATTCCGTGGTGTATGCTCTTTGCTGTTGATATTGTATTAGTCGCAGATAATAGACATACTCTGAGTATGAGATTAGAACAGTGGAGAGGTGTTTTAGAGAGAAAAGCCTTAAGGATTAGTTGTTCTAAGACCGAGTATCTACACTGCAACTTCAGCGGCGTAGCCGACAGTGAGAATAGTCAGCTCACCATCGATGGTCAAGTGGTACCACAGATAAGTAAGTTTAAGAACCTAGGATCATTTGTGCAGCAGAATGGGGACATAGATAGTGATGTAGCACATCGAGTTCAAGCAGACTGGTGTAGATGGAGGGCGGCCTCTGGGGTGCTGTGTGACAAGAATTTCCCAAATAAATTAAATGAAAAATTTTATAGGGCGGCAGTGCGACCGGCAATGCTATATGGGACAGACTGTTGGACCATCAAGAGGTCACAATTACAGAAGATGAAAGTGGCAGAGATGAAGATGTTGAGGTGGATGTGTGGGCATACAAGGCTAGACCGTATCAGAAACGATGTGTTTCGAAAAAGGGTAGGCGTGGCTAGTATAGCAGATAAGATAAGGGAGGGAAGAATGAGATGGTTTGGGCATGTCACGCGGAGACAGACAACGGCATCGGTCAGGGAAATTGAAAGCCTCATTGTAGAGGGGAACATGAGTAAAGGTAGGCCCAAACTGACTTGGGATGAGCAGATTAGGCACGACCTATTAGATTTGCACCTCTCTGAGAACATGGTCCAGGATAGCAGTTCATGGAGACATAAGATTAAGGTTAATGAGGTATAGGTCATATATAGGGACACCTTAGAGTATATTTAGGGACATAGATAGGTGGAGACACTATCTACGCTTAGTTGACTTTGCATTTGTTTGTTTATGTTTTACCGGTGTTCTGCATTATATGTACATATACATGTTACATGTATTTTAATATCGAAAGCCTCCTCTTTGTAGTTCTTGAATTACCTCACTAACACACTAGCACATCATATTATTATGTCATTTATGCAGGTACATATAGAGTCGGGTCTCACTAGAAGCAGACTCTTTATCCTTTGGGGCAGAAATATTGTTTGTCTACCACTTACCATCTCCAGACCCTAGCGATAGCTTTCGTTGTCGTTGGGATATACTGAGTACGGATGATGATGATGATGATTGAGCGTGTCGACTAAAAAATATTACATACGGAAATATAAATTTAGTCACGGGCACGGATGCCATCAGAGCTCGGGTGCTGGCAGATTATATATGTTTTTAAACTAATGTTCCTTTTATGACAAATTGGGCGTGTCAACACTATTTACCAAAGCCTTTTTTAAATCGTAAGTAAGTTTGACATTAACAACAATTTAATATGGAAGAATTGACATGGTCCATGGCATCATCAACATTTAAGACTTACATGAAATGTCGCATAAATATGATTAATATTACATAAACAAATTTTAGCGTTGTTGTGTAACGGCCAGAAAAGATTCCCGTCAGACTAATAAACACTTATATTGTTATAAGTGCCGAAAGCCCAAATTACGAGTAGAGGATAATTGGGAAAATTGCACGCAAGTACATATAGGAGAGGTGAGCAAACCATTATTTCATACTTTCACGTACATTAAATGACATATTTATTCGGATATGCCTTTAAAGATGCAACAACCACAGCCAAGGGATAGCCTGAATACATTCAACAAAAGCACCGAATTCAGCCAAATAAAATTTGATTAACTATACAATGACAACCGTATGAACAGAGACCAAAAGAACGTTGTAAAGACAAATAGTTTCACTAAAAAAATTTTTAAAAAAATTGATGATTGGTGGTGTGTGTTTGTCATCCTAATTCTAAAACAGATTGATTGTTGTTGCCGTGCTAAAGTAAATAAATGACACCTACGACATCCGAAATATGGTAATTATAAAGCTTGATTGTTTCTTTACATACCTTTTTGCCGATGTAATCACTGTATTACGAGAATGTCGTACAAGCTGTAGTCTTTACGATAGGGATATTTTGTTAATATGTATTGATAAAAAAAAGAGTATATTACATCTATAATAAAAAGGAAAAACAAACTAAAAGAGATCAAGGTCGAGGGAAGAATAAAAAGCTTCTACTTATTTTTTTTCATTCGGAGTTTCTCTCGATAGTCTCTATTTCATTTTTTTTTGCAATGCTTTTTGCAATGTTATGAGCATGTTCACATCTTAAAGGGAAAGGGAGACTGGTTTGTGGCGTGGCTGTTAGGTCCAAAATACATCTAGAGAGGGTGAATAGAGTGTTTGGCAATTTTGCAGAATTTTTCTTGTGTGACTCAACTCAAAAGATATTCAAAATCAGAGTAAAAATGGGAGATGAGAAGTAATGAATGAGTACACCGGATATAGAGTATTTCGAATCGTAAATGATTCTACTCCACTACCACTTTATTGCCAAAGTGGATTTTCATCAACTACTCTTCTTATTAAAGACAATAAGAACAACCACAGCAACACTTACACTAACACCTTAGTGTAAGCACCAACAACAGCAACTTCTTACACAAAAACCCACTTGTGCAACTACAGCAACTACAGCTCTTAGCAAGAACAACTTCTTGCTAACTCACAACTTCAACAAAGTCCCCTCAAGAACTTCTCACAGTAGGTTGAAGAAATATAGTAAGGTTGACACTTTCTCACTAGTCTAAGCACAAGCAAGAGATCAAATATTTATGGTTTCTCTTTTGCTTGACTCTCTTTCTCTCAATATACAACAATTAAGAGCAAAGAAAAGCTAAACAAGCTTTAAGCAAATTTACAAGTATGAGAGAACTATACAACAATGAAAGATGAAGCTAGATGATGTTGAAAGTGTGTATTTGCCTCATCCAAGCCTCTTCTATTTATAGATGAAGTTCACCACGTTTTTTAGGCTCTCCACCAAGTCTTCATCTTCAAAAATGTCAAGATAATGTCCAAATAATCTTTAGCCATCCTATGGAGTGATTTGATCTTCAATAGCCAACCTAAGATTGCTTAGACATGTATACAATAGTCAAGGAAGCATGTAATATGTTGGGTTAAAGTCTATAAGAAATTTGAGCAAGATTGGAAAGAGAAAATACCATGAATCTCCCTTGGATTTTGTTCCAACGTTCAGAAAATTTGAAATCTGGGGGACAGCGATCGATCGAAGTGCCTGGGGGGAGAGATCGATGTCCTCCAGAACTTTGCATTTTTTGACACTGCATGACATTGATCGATCGATGTCAGAGGCTGAAGTGACATCGATCGATCGATGTCCCAGCCTGAGAGATCGATGCTGGACAGAAACCTTTCTGACTGACACCGATCGATCGAAGTCTCCCTGAGGAGAGACTGAAGTGACCTCAATCGATCGATGTCCCTGGGTTGAGAGATCGATGCTGGACAGAATGCTTTCTGACATACATCGATCGATCAAAGTCAGCGGCTGAAGTGACATCGATCGATCGATGTCCCTAGCCTGAGAGATCGATGTTGGACAATGAGTTCCAATCTCAACCATTTTTGACATAGTGTAATTTTCTCATCTTGCATCAAGTTTCAAACATTTATTTAACTTATTTAAAACATCTTTTCATCATCAAAACAATTTATAACTTAACAATCTCCCCCTTTTTGATGATTTCAAAACCATGATTCAAAAGATGTTTTTACATGATACATTTCAACTAAACTTGATATTTTACAACTCCCCCTTAGTTCATGCTCCCTCATCATATGAACCATCAAAAATTTCTTTTCAACATGCAATCTACCCAAGATGTGATATCAATACCAAAATGCTCCCCCTCAACCCATGCATCAAATTTCATATTTTCATCCTTTCAATATGTCGGATATCATGACAAGCATATCAAGAGATATCATCACAAAGCAAGCAAATGCTTAATCAAACTATATGCCAAAACATGCCCAAACATGCCAATGCCCAATCATGCCAACTAAACCAAACATGCCAACCACATGCCAATGCCCAATCATGCCAACTAAAACAATTATGCCAACAAAACAATTACTACTAAACAATCATGCCAACAAAACAATTACTTACTAATTACTTACTTCTTTCCCTTTTTGAAAGCATCAAAAATAAGAAACACGAAAATAGATAATTGAAATACCAATAATTAATAAAGAAGTTTATGAGATACAAAGGTAATCTCATCTTCTAAGCTATCTATAGCTATGGGGAAAATGGGGAATCATGTAATTACTCTTCATCGGAAGATAAACTCAATCCGGAGAGAGCCGCCTTGAGCTTGGTCTTCAACTTTTGATATTTCGTTTTCTGAACATCCAACTCCATTTGCAGTGTCGTGATTTGAGTGTTAACCTTCGTTTCAATGGTGTTGACACGGTCCTCAAGGTTCTTATAATCTTTTTGGAGATCATCAATATGGACTGCTTCCTTGGCCAAGTCTTCCCCCCATTGACCAAGTGTATGACGAATGTCGTCAATTTCGGCCTCTGCATTGAACCATTCATCTGATCCACTTCCTTCTGCCATAGGGGCTTTTCCTTTGTCCTTTCTGGAAGTGGAGCTTGGTTGTGGAGGCGGTTGTGGTGAAGGATGAGAAGAGGGTGCCATTGGAGGTTCGGTAGGGGATGGTGGAGGTATAGGATCTTCAGGCTCGTCTTCCTCTTGTTCCGGTTGGCCACTCCGCTTTTGTGCCTCTTTTCAGGATTTGTGGATTTGTTGAATGTTGGCTTTTGTGTAGTAGTCTTTATTGGTTATTTGATTCGTGAATTCATCATTCAACTCCACATTAGCTTCTTTAAGCAATCTATATATGAGATTGCTATATGGAAGCGCTTTTGATTTCTTGGTGGCGGCTTCCAACATGTTCGCAAACACAATCTCCCAAAAATTTAGAGGCTCCTTCATAGCAATGCGATAAGCAACGTAGAAATCTAAATTGCTTGGGAGTTTAGCCGACTTGCCGTTTACACAAAAAGTTATAATGGCTAGCAACACCCTATATACCAAAGGCGTGTCATTTGTGTAGACAAAAGGGGTTTGAGTGATTTCAAAATATATGATTTAAATGTGCATAAAAACGAGCATAAGATAAATGTGCATCATATATTGCATATTACTTGCCTTATATAGTTCATATATAATGTTTCCGTACTAACGAGCCATGAAGCTTTAAAGCTTACATCAAATGGCGAACATTTGTTGTGTTTATACTATTTTCAGGTGCCACCATTAATAAACTAAAC
This sequence comes from Eustoma russellianum, assembly GCA_036186865.1. Taxonomy (NCBI): domain Eukaryota; kingdom Viridiplantae; phylum Streptophyta; class Magnoliopsida; order Gentianales; family Gentianaceae; genus Eustoma; species Eustoma russellianum. The sequence continues at coordinate 15,478,462 of AP025041.1, read as the reverse complement.
TAGTTCATTAAGTGAAGTACTTAGTTAATTAAACTAAGTAGTTCATTAAAGGAAGCTACATTTGAACAAGGCCAAAAGGCAACAAGACTAAGAAAGGAAAGTCTCCTCCTCCTCTCTTCATCAATATACACGCATATATATATATATATATACAAAAATATATATTTTCAGATTTTTTGAAAAAGGCACATACACATGTATTCCAACGTACTACCGACACGTTATATATTTTACGTACGTACATTAACGTCACACCACCATACTTAACTCATATTTATGAGTACATTCAGGTCTTATATCGTATGATATAAGTCATGGTGATGACAAATTAAATACGACACGTTAAAAGGTTCTAAACCAAAAATTGTCGTATTGGGCGAATACCGAAACTTCGCCAACATGTCACGTACTTGCCATAAATAGATGGCCAGCCCCTATACCTCAAAAATCATTATTATTTTCGTGGCTAGATGTTATTTCTAGTCATAAAATCATTCCATGTTGGCACACACAAATCACCCCACATTAAGGCCAAATTGTGGAGATTCCAATTTCAATTTTGTCACATGTAAATGGCACCAATTTAGACCAGCCAAGTGCTGAAAATTAAATTTTATATTATGTATATTATGTGTAACATAATATATATAACATGTGCAAAAAGTTGGAATTGAATTAGAGAAAAATTGGGTAATCGATAAACATCAAAAATTCGGTTTTCTACGTACACAACATATGGAACATTTTTGGCACATCATACGACACGTATCTAGACACTTTTTACATATGTCATACATCTTAAAGTGTTCTAGAAAATTAAATTACGGGCTGATTGGAATATAACATGTGTCTATTATTAAATGTGTACTATTTTACAAAGTTTGCAAAAATAAAATTCAGCATATGTATATACTTGTCATACACGCCTATACAGCTGAGATGAAACATATGTGGAGCCTTGTTGGCATATTGATTGGTCAAGAATCAATCATACAATGTTGGTGATTTAAAGAAAGAAGCTACAAAAGGTAATGTTTCAAATTTTATCTCATTTGAAACACATGCTGAAAATTTCAGCATGTGGATACTAGGCTGGCCGATTTTCACCTTAAATGAGCATATATTTTGTGTCTTGAACCATGTGATCAATTGGAAGAAGAATTGGAAGTAATTTGAATAAGATATTGATACGATCTTGGATCGTATGGAATTGACGATCGCTTCTTTCAACTCCAAAAGACACCTTTGATCACCCTTGCGTGGGACAATGTCGCCAACACCATCTTCTTGGACAAGAGGAATCAACAACGTCTACATTGAGCAATTCGAATCTCCCAATCCAACACGTCGTTCCGTATCCTTGGATTGTGATTCACCAACTAGGTTTGCTCAAACCTTGATTGGATCTAGCCTTGATTTTACTTTGTGAAAACCAAAGGAAAAACACAAACAAAGGCAGCACACGGTTGCAACAAAAACTGAAATTTTTATTCTGAAAATTCTGAACTTTTTTCTCCCTTTTTTCTTGACCCTAATATGTTACTATATTTTGATATTCCTGAAGTTTAACTAATCAATCAAGTCCTTAGATCACTACCTATCAAGCTAAATAAAATTTACACAAAAGATAAGTCAAAGCTAATCAAGGAAAATTACATAACTCAAATCCCTAAAATTTCGTACTGGAATTATACCCTGTCGGTTACTGGCTTATAGCTGCTTCTAAACGCCGAATTAGGGTTTTCACTCTTCTGCCAAGTTGTAGACCATGAAATTTCTTTGAATTTGGGCTTTTAAATCACCTCATTTGGACTCTTCTTGATAGAGATACGGTCCTCCAAAGATTAAGTATCCATCCAGTGATCTTCAGTACTTTCCATTCTGGACTCCCAACTTGCACCTGATTTCGGTCCATCTTGTAGCCCGAATTAGAAAAAGTGTAAAACATGAAAATTGTCACAAATTGAGTTATCTGAAACCTCCAAGTTGTTGGAACCCATTGGGATCAGTACTCCGACCTAGGCGTCCAAAATACCGACTGGTGTCCGGCTGCCTTCCTGAAAAATAAGGTCTCTTCAAGCCACTTTCCTTATTTAGCCTTGTCACCTTAGAAAACACTTAAAAACGGTAATTAGAACTATAAACACATATTACAAGACTCTATAAAATATCCTAGACCTAAAACAACGACAACGCAAACAACTAGACTCGATATTACAACGACAACGCATGAAATGACCATCCTGCCCCCCCACCAACACTTACATCTTATAATATGCATTGAAACACTTGGATAATCATATCATAGCCTTGATAAACATAGAAAAATCATGCATATACATTCCTTGGCTCATCTTGTACATGTTTGAACAAGAAGCTCTTTAGTTTACATCTTCTATTTGTGCAAAAGCTTCTTGTTTGAGAAGTTTGTATGTTCAAGGCCCTTGTTTGTGAAGTTTGTATGTTTAGGGCTCCTTGAATCGCATCAGATATAAAGTCATAAAGTGTGATATCTTGAATATCACACATGCTGAAAAATTTTAGCATGTGTGTGTATGCACCTTGGCCGATTTTGTGGTCATATTAGTGTCCAATTTCATTTCCAAAAATGATGAGAATATTTGCTACTCATTGGTGATTTATTTTCATAGAAAAATCAATGAAAATTTGGAAATAATTTGAATTATATCTCCATGTATCACATGCTGAAATTTCAGCATGTCAAGCATAATTTATGGCCGAAATTTTCATCAATTTTGTGGAGAAATTATCTTGCTTGATTTGGGTGATAATCTTATGAGTTATGACAACTATTTTATGATGATTTTGGCACATGTTTTTTAGTGGATTTCTCAGATTTTCCAAGTCATCAAATGATGACAACATTCAACCAATCAATGAGTACCAAGTAAGCAAAGGTTAAATGATCATCCAATGAGGAGGTGCCAAGTAAGCAAGAGCATGTCACAATGATGCCACACACTCTCCCAAGGACTTAGAAGATAATTTTCAAGAGGGGGAGAGCACCTAGGGGGGACGGCCATATGTTAAAAAGGAAAGGAGATGAGCAAAACAAGAACAAGAATAAGCATTACATTCTTGAAGATCAAAAAACGCCAATACCTCTCTTCTTCTACACTCTCTTTCTTTCTTTCTTCTAAAAGCCTATTGTACTTACATTCATATTCTTGAATAGGCTTATCTTAGACCACCACACATTTTCTATCTTTGTAAAAGATTGATCAAGGTGTGATCAATCTTCATTCTTGCAAGGTGGTGGTGTTCGTGCGTAATTGTATTCATCATACAAGGTTTGTAAAGGGTTGGAGTTGGTGTGTAACTCCATCAACCCTGTGGTAAGGTGTATTTTTGTTGTGTGACTAGTGTGAACCGAGAAAGGTGTTCCTCGAAGACTGGAGTAGGTTGTTTATAACCGAACCAGTATAAAATTTTCGGTGTCATTTACTTTCAGCACTTGTATTCTGTTTCAGCATTATCTACTCTTTTTGATTATGTTCGTAAAAATAGTAAACGTTTTTCAAAAATTACGAAACTTTCTAGAAACATAGTCACACGTCTTAGGGTTAATTTGGTACAAGTTTCAATCCTTTTGGATAAGTATAAGTCAATCAAACATCCAAAGTTCTGAGACTAGTGCAGTCTGATTTTCAGGCTTGCAAAGGTTGAGACTTTGAGTGTATTTGACTAAATTCCCGAAATAATTTTTCAAAACTGTTTCAAACTATTTGAATAAAACATATAAGGGGTTAGTGGTTAAAATTTCAGAGCATTTGGAGTTAAGTACAAATAGGAATAAATTTTTCAAAACAGTCTACCGTTTCTGGCAGATTCGCGCAATCTGACCACCAACGATTTTTGAAGGGGTTAAAGGTTGAATTTAAATCTGAAATTTTTAGGAGACACTCATAACATCTGAGTCTAAGTTATTTCAAAATTTCAGAATTTTTGAAGACCTACAACCTAGTTTTAAAAACGTTTTAAAACTGGTCCTGAAAACAGAATCTGTTTTCAGAAGTTGAATTCTTGAGTCAAAACAATTTTAAAAACTACACTTTCCGCACCAACTGATCAACCCCCCCTTCCTTCTAGTGGTGACTTGCAGATCCTACAATTTGTGTTCTTGATAGGGTGAAAACCAAGAAATGCCTTTACCTCGTCCTCAGAGACTTGGTACTTATACATGTCCCACCTCCAGGGATCAAAATCTTCCAACCCATCATCCGGAACCTCGAGTAATTCATTGAAGGTCTTAGATGTAAACATCAACAAATTGCCTTCTATTATCGTATTCAAGTCATAAGGCACCCCATGTCTATAATCTACCCACATATTTGCATAAAACATTCTAGTATACTGGGTATACATTTTGGTTATCTTTGAGACCTCCCAAACAGGTCTCCATTTTTGAACATCAAACCAATCAATGATTGGTTTTAATTCTTCATTGCTCAAAATATCCTCAATTTTGAGCAATTTTAATGGAATGGTAGCCCTCTTCTTGTGCTCCCAGTCATTGAATATCATTTGGGCTCTAAGGGTGACATAAGCAAATTTACCTGTCTCCGTTGGCTCTTTCAAAGCATCTTTGTATTTTGAGCACTTGAGCCATGGAAAGTTGTTGATGGTTAGCCTACTCCTTGTGTCAGTCAACATGGTACTATGAGAGGGAGTGGCCTTCTTCCTCAATCCTTGCGTTCTAGACCCCATTGGCACTTGAGGATTGGACTGGTGTGGCGTAATAGCTTCTTCCTCAGAGGTTCTTTGTCTTTTTGTAGGGTTTTTTGTTCTTGGTGCCATTTGATGGTTTAGGGTTAGGATTTTGTAAAAAAGATATGGAAATGAGAGGATTTATGAAGAATAAGGTTGGATTTATAGAAAAGATGGTGATTTTGGCAAGGATTTTGAGTGTAAAGAAGAGATTTGATCGTTTGGGAGAGGGAGGTTTTTAGGGATTGCGTTTGGGAGAAAGGGAAAAGTGAGGAAGAAGAAGAGGGGTCGCGGTTTAAAAACTCTGTCCCACTGACATTGACCGATCGATGTCTGTTTTTAAAGCAGTCTCTGGGACTGCCACATAGATCGATCGATGTATGCAAGAATCTGCATTTTTGACCTTTTGACCCTCTAACCTTGGTTTATCATCCCTAATCTTGTTCTAATTGATTCGAATGTCTCAGTTGGAAGGGATTTAGTAAAGATATCTGCTAGTTGGTCATTTGTTGGAACAAATTCAATGCATACCAATCCTTTTTGGATGCAATCCCTTATGAAATGATGCCTTACTTCAATGTGTTTTGTCCTACTATGATGAACCGGGTTTTGTGCTATACTTATGGCTGATGTGTTGTCATGTAGAATGGAAACTTTATCGAACTTAACATTGTAATCGTTCAAGGTGTTGATCATCCAAAGTAGTTGTGCACAACACGAAGCGGCCAATACATACTCGGATTCTGCCGTAGAAAGTGACACACTATTTTGTTTCTTAGAGAACCAAGAAACTAAGCAATCTCCAAGGAATTGGCATGTCCTAGAGGTGCTTTTTCTATCAACAAGATTTCCGACATAATCGGAGTCACTATATCCTCTTAAATCAAAACAACCATTTTTGGGATAAAATAATCCAAAGTTCAAAGTTCCTTTCAAATACCTAAAGATACGTTTAATAGCAACTAAATGTGATTCCTTAGGCATACTTTGCAATCTAGCACATAAGCACACAGCATGCAAAATATCCGGTCTACTAGCAGTTAGATAAAGTAAACTACCAATCATACCCCTATATTTGGTTACCTCAACCGGCTTTCCTTTTTTGTCTTTGTCAAGCTTTGTACTTGTGCTCATAGGTGTGCTTACACTTCCATCCTAAAATTTGTACTTCTTGAGCAAATCCTTTGTATACTTTGTTTGAGATATAAACACTCCATCTTGAGTTTACTTGATTTGAAGACCAAGAAAGTAGTTGAGTTCACCCATCATGCTCATTTCGAATTCTCCTTCCATCAATTTAGCAAAATGCTCACAAAGAGAATTATTAGTAGCACCAAAGATAATATCATCCACATAAATTTGAACAAGCAATTGATGGTTTCCTTGTTCTTTAATAAAAAGAGTAGTGTCGACTTTTCCTCTTGAAAACTCATTTTCAAGAAGGAAGTTACTTAATCTGTCATACCAAGCCCTAGGAGCTCGTTTAAGTCCATAAAGGGCCCTTTTGAGTTTAAATACATGATTTGGATAATCATGATTTTCAAACCCCGGAGGTTGAGCTCATATACCTCTTCTTAAATTATTCCATTCAAGAATACAGATTTCACATCCATTTGATATAGTTTGAAATCCTTATAGCATGCATATGCTAATAACATCCTAATAGCTTCTAACCTAGCTATGGGGGCAGAGGTCCGTCATAGTCTATGCCTTCCTCTTGCCTATATCATTGGGCTACTAACCTAGCTTTGTTTTTAATGATGTTTCCTTTATCATCCATTTTGTTTCTAAATACCCATTTAGTGCCAATTACGGGATGATCACTAGGTTTAGCAACTAATTCCCAAACATCACTTCTTTCAAATTGATTTAATTCTTCTTGTATAGATAATACCCAATCTTCACCATTTATTGCCTCCTTTATATTATTAGGCTCAACTTGTGAAATGAAGGCATTTTCATTGAATTTTCTCCTAGTCATTATGCCTTGGCTAGTTTCACCTAATATCAACTCTTTAGGGTGATCTTTCCTATACTTATATGAATCCGATAAATTTGATGTATCTCCTCCTACTTCTTCATCTTCAACCTTAGGTTGAAGGGGATCAATCCTAAGGTCAATAACAATATTACCTTTTGGATTCTCAAATTTCTCTATATGGCTTACTTCAATTATTTCATCATCATCATCATCATCATTAATGTTTGATTTATCCTCATTGAGTTCACTAAACTTGACATGAATTGACTCTTCAACTTTCATGCTTCTTTTATTATATACTCTAAATGCCTTGCTATTTTGAGCATAACCCATAAAGATTCCTTCATCCACTTTGAAGTCGAGTTTATCCAAGTTAGCTTTGGTGTTAAGTATAAAGCACTTACAACCAAATACCTTAAAATAACCAATATTTGGTACTCTACCTTTCCAAAGCTCATAAGGAGTCTTTTTGAGAAATGGTCTCAAAGAAACTATATTGATCACATGACAAGCGGTATTTACCGCTTCGGCCCAAAAATATTTGGGTAGCTCAAATTCGTTTAGCATGGCTCTACTCATTTCTTGATGTGTTCTATTTTTTCTTTCCGCAACACCATTTTGTTGAGGAGTTCTTGGAGCTGAGAAATTGTGTCCATACCCTTTGGATACACAAAATTCTTGAAATTCTCCATCAAACTCACCACCTCTATCACTTCTAATTTCCTTAATTGTGTCTTCTCTTTGATTTTCTAATCTCTTACAAAGCTTTATAAATTCTTAGCATGCATCATTCTTTTTAGCTAAGAACATTACCCAAGTGTACTTAGAGAAGTCATCTACCACCACAAAGGTGTAATGTTTTCCACTTAGACTTGCCGTACTAATATCCCCATACAAATCCATATGAAGCAATTGTAGAGGTTTGGTGGTGGAGATTTCATTTTTGGGCTTGAAGCTTGTTTTAACAAGCTTTGCCTTTTCACAAGTGTCACATAAGCCATGGTTTTTGAAATTTAATTTTGGAAGACCTTGGACTTTTTCATTTTTGCAAATCTCTTTGACATTTTTAAAACTAATGTGTCCAAGTCATCTATGCCATAGTTGAGGCAAATCATTTTTGGCAACTAGGCAAGAAACATTTTGTGATATCAGATCATGTGTGCTAAATTTGTAAACATTATTTTACGTATAGCCTCAAAAACAATCTTATCGTTCTTTTTCACAACACATTTTCTTTTCACAAATTCAATTTGAAAATTAGCATCACATAGTTGGCTAACACTTATCAAATTATACTTAAGCCATTCTACATATAGTACATTATTAATAGTAAAAGAAGAGTTACCAATTTCTCTATGTCCAAGGATTTTGGCTCTTCCATTGCTAAAATGCACCGTTCTACCATCTTGGAGCTTGAGCTTAGTGAACAATGTCTTGTCTCCGGTCATGTGAGTTGAACATCCGCTGTCCATAAGCCATTTGGTTCCATCTTCTTTGGCTACTCCATTTATCTTGAGAGCCTACAAAACCAAAAGATGTATGCATTGGTACTCTTTGATGGTTGGGTCTTTTATGGTTAGCTTGTCGACCCTTAGGCTTCCAAACATATGTGCTTCCAAATCTAGCTCTACAAGCTTTCTTCACATGTCCTAGTTTGTTGCAATGAAAACAAGTGGGTACATGCTTTGGTTTAGAAGGTGATGAATTTTGTTGTGTTTATCTATTATTTGCCCTTTTCTTTAAGGACTTGGGTTTAATTGAAGAAAGTGATGAATTAAATCCTAAACCGGATTTATCATTTCCAATTCTTTGATTTCAAGTAGTATGTCTAAATTGTTTTTACCATTTGTTAGACTTTGTGAGTCTAACTTTAGTTTCTCACATTCTTTTCTAATTTCTAAATTTTCCAGAGCTATGTTTTTATGCATGGTGAGTATGATGTCATGCTTTTGAAACATCAAAATATTCTTGTCATGCAAGCTCTTATTTTCTAAGATGCATTTCTTGAACTCCTTCTTCAAATGCTTATATTTTAAATTCAATTTTTCAAAGTCATCTTGCAAGTCTCCTATTTCATCATGCAAATTTGAAGGATTAGAATTTACATCAAGATCATCTTCAATTGCCATAAGACAAGTATGTTGAATCTTTGGATTGTCAACTGTTGCAACAAGTCCAACACCTTGATCTTCACTCTCTTCTCCTTCCGATTCCAAAAGGAGATCATCCCACGTGGTTACCTCCGCATTGAGGGCTTTCTTCTTTTGATGAAAGACCTTCTTCTCTTGCTTTTTGCGGTTCTTTTACGTGGCAATCGGCAATAAAATGACCGGGACGACCACATCTATAGCAATTTTCACTTGCTTCCTTTTCTTTAGATGGTCTTTTGAAAAACTTTCTTGCTTGAGCTTTGTTTCTAGTTGCCATTCTTCTAAATTTTCTTACTAGAAGGGCAACTTCCTCATCCGATTCATCGGACTCTACCATTAATCATTTGTGTGATGTTTGTGTGGGCTTGATAGGGTTCATCCTATTTTGTTCATCAATAAGAATTTCATGAGTAACAAGATTACCAGATAGCTCATCAAGGGTAAGAGTCTTGAGATTCTTTGATTCGGTGATGGCGGTGACTTTGGGTGTCCATTCTCTTGGCAAGGAGTTGAGGAGTTTTGAGACAAGGTCTTCATTTGAGATTTTCTTGTCCACATGGAGAGTTGATTCACTATTCGTGTGAATCGGTCGATTGTCTCCTCAATCTTTTCACCGCTCTTCATTCCGAACATCTCATATTCCTTCATGAGCATGAGTCTTTTGGCCATTCTTACTTGCTCAGTTCCTTCATGTATCATTTCAAGCCTTTTCCATGCCTCATGGGATGTTTCAGGACCTTGAAGTCTTATGAGCTCGGTGGTGGTGAGAGAACTTGAGAGAATATCAAATGCTTTGCCATTGATGGAAAATTTTATCTTTTCTTCGTCGGTGTAGTCATCCTCATCTTTGAACATTGATTCTCCTTTTGAGTTGGTAACCATAGGAATTTCAATTCCTTTGACAACGGCTCTCCATATATCAAATCCACAGCCTTTCAAATGATTTATCATTCGAAAATTCCATAAAGAATAATTTTGGGCATCAAACATAAATGCTTTAGTGTTTGATCCGGAAAATAGTGCAGTAGGCTTGGGAGATGAAGTGTGAGATGAAGAGGTTGAGGTTGAGGTTGTCATTGCCATGATCTTTAACCTTGCTACTTGCAAAGATAGGCCAAGCAATCAAGGTTAGGCTCTGATACCAATTGTTAGGTTCGAAATGTTGAGAAAAAGAGGGTTTGAGTGATTTCAAAATGCATGATTTAAATAACGTGTTACAAAGAAATGCATGACATATTTTATGATATAACACGTTGTTGCATGAAAGTTGCCTTATATAGTTCATATATAATGTTGTCGTACTAACGGGCCATGAAGCGTCAAAGCTTACATCATATGACAAACATTTGTTGTGTTTACACTATTTTCAGGTGCCACCATTAATGAACTAAACTAGTTCATTAAGTGAAGTACTTAGTTAATAAAACTAAGTAGTTCATTAAAGGAAGCCACATTTGGAAAAGGCACAAAGGCAACATGGCTAAGGAAGGAAAGTCTTCTCCTCCTCCCCTCATTAATATATACACGCCATATACATATATAATAAATATATTTTCAGATTTTTTGAAAAAGGCACATGCACATGTATTCCAACGTACTACCGAAACGTTATATATTTTACGTACGCACGTTAACGTCACACCACTATACTTAACTCATTTTTATGAGTATATTCAGGTCTTATATCATATGATATAAGTCATGGTGATGACAAATTAAATACGACACGTTAAAAGGTTCTAAACCGAAAATTGTCGTATCGGGCGAATACCGAAACTTCACCAACGTGTCACGTACTTGCCATAAATAGATGGCCAGCCCCTACACTTCAAAATTAGCCATAAATTTCGTGGCCTACATGTTATGTGCAGCCATAAAATCATTCCATGTTGGCACACACAAATCACCCCACATTAAGGCCAAATTGTGGAGATTCCAATTTCAATTTTGTCACATGTCTAGGCGCCACTTTAATCAGCCTTATGAGCTGAATATTAAATTTTATATTATGTATATTATGGGTAACATAATATATATAACATGTGCAAAAATTTGGAATTTATTTAGAGAAAAATCGGGTAATCGATAAACATCGAAAATTCGGTTTTCTACGTACACGACACATGGAATGTTTTTGGCACATCATACAACATGTATGTAGACACTTTTTACATATGTCATACATCTCAAAGTGTTCTAGAAAATTCAATTAAGGGCTGATTGGAATATACCATGTGTGTATAATTAAATGTGCACTATTTTACAAAATTTGCAAAAATAATTTAGCACATGTGCAGGAATTTCACACACCGTTTTCAGCTTTGTTGGAGCCTAGATGGAGCTTATTTGGCACTTTAATTGGTGAAAAATAAGCCACACATGATGGGTGATTTTGAAGAGGGCAACACACAAGGAAATATTTCAAAAATGCAACTCATGCTGAAAATTTTCAGCACATGTGAATAGGGGCTGAATTTACTATTCATTTGTCCTTAACTTGCATCCCAAAATTGAAGGGATTGAATGGTGATTATTTGGTAGTGTTTTGAATTCTTTTTGGCACATGTTTTTCAAGTTAATCTCAGATTTTTACAACACTAAATGGTGACAAGGTTAGATCAATCATGAAGTGCCAAGTAAGCAAGAGCTTAATGATCATCCAATGAGGAGTTGCCAAATAAGCAAGAAAATGTCACAATGATGCAATACACTCTTCCAAGGGCTTTGAAGATAATTTTCAATAGGAAGAGAGTGATAAAAAGAGAAGAAGGAGAACAAACAAAATAGAAGACAAGGCTTACAAGTTTCAAAGATAAAAAAAACGTTTTCTACTTCTTCTTTCTAAACTTCTTTCTTTCTTCTTTCAAAAAGCCTATTGTACTTACATTCATATTCTTGAATAGGCTTATCTTAGACCACCACACATTCTTTATCTTTGTAAAAGATTGATCAAGGTGTGATCAATCTTCATTCTTGCAAGGTGGTGGTGTTCGTGACAATTGTATTCATCATACAAGGTTTGTAAAGAGTTGGAGTTGATGTGTAACTCCATCAACCCTGTGGTAAGGTGTTTTTCTATTGTGTGATTAGTGTGAACCGAGGAAGGTGCTCCTCGAAGACTGGAGTAGGTTGTTGATAACCGAACCAGTATAAAATTCTTGGTGTCATTTACTTTCAGCACTGATTTTCTGTTTCAGCATTGTTTACTGTTTTTAATCACGTTCGTAAAAATAGTAAACGAATTTAAAAATTACAAAACTTTCAGGAAACATAGCCACACGTTTCAAGGCTCTTTTGACGTAAGTTTCAACCCTTTTGGATAAGTATAAGTCAACCAAACATCCAAAGTTCTGAGACTAGTGCAGTCTGATTTTCAGGCTTGCAAAGGTTGAGACTTTGATCGTATTTGACTAACTTCCCAAAAGAAATTTTCAAAACTGTTTCAACTCATTTAAATACAACTTATAAGGGGTTAGTGATTAAATTTTCAAAGCATTTGGAGTTGTGTACAAATAGGAATTAATTATTCAAATCAGTGTATCGGTTCTAGCTGCACATCGAGGTAAAACTTGAAAGACCAAGATTTGCCAGAGAAACTTATGTTGGTTACAACTGCCTTGGATTGTCTCATGCCCAATTAACTCGCAAGAAACATTTATATACATCAATGTGTGAGATATGAATGCTTAAATGTATATAGAGGCGAAAGGGAGGAGCCTCGTACCAGCATTATATATAATTGTGTGTGTGTATGATGATGGTTTCTTGTAATATGTAATATGGTGTTCGTCCGTCAGTGAGGTTTATATCAATAAAATCTAAATTTCATTGGTTAAAAAATGTATACATATACATATGTATACATATAACACAATAAAAATTGTTTGCATGCAGCTCCTGCGATTCCACGCTTCCTGCCGGCGGCGGTTGTAACTGCCGTCGCCGCCCTTCCTCCTTTCTACAAACTTCGAATCTTTTGATAATCAGCAATCTTCTTTCCTATTGTTCCATATTCTATGAACCACCAATTTCTTTTATTTCGTTATGCGTTCGCTGATGTCGACGCCGAATATACAGCCGCCATAGCGGGAACCTCCGACCATGAAGAGATCGTTCGCTTCTTTGTTGAATGCCTCAACAATGCCGACGATCACAACGAAACCAATTCAGAAATACAAAGGCAGTCCAATGATTGCCTTCTCGGATGAAGAGATCTCAACACTGGCCAAACCATATAGGTTATCCCTCGTAGGCATTTTTTTGGTATGGCCGCCCTCTGCTTGCTACAGTACGAAGCACTATTGATCGCATTGGTTTCAAGGGACGCACTGGTTTATTGGATGTCAATCACGTATTATTGCAATTCTCTCAAGAGCAGGATTATCTGAGATGTTTTGCAAGACAAAGTTGGACCATATCAGATAAATACATGAGGGTTACCAAATGGACTCCTGAATATGACTTCAAAATTGATGTTCCGATTGTTCCTGTTTTGATTTCGTTGCCGGGACTACCTATTCATTTCCATCAACGTGAGGCACTTTTTCAAATTGGTCGCATGATTGGAACGCCCATGAAATTAGACATGGCTACGGCTGAGAATCTTCGGCCATCAGTAGCACGGTTATGCGTTGAGATTGATGTATCCCAGGAGCTCCCTGCTCGAGTATTTATTTAAACTCTCCTGCGGTTGTCTTGCCCATTCGGTCGTATATGAAGATCTTCCTGTGTATTGTATGCAGTGTTCTCGATTAGGACAAAATATCCGCATGTGGGAAAGATGATGCTCCTGTTGAAAGGTACAGGCTGAGGTGCAGCCCTCAACAACAGTACGAAATCAGCCTAAAGAAAAGGCACAGAGATGGACACCTAAAAAGATCACTTCAACTACACATGATCTGCCAGAACCAGTAGCATTTGTAGTGTAGGTGGATAATACAGATGCTGTTGTGCGTCCTCTTCCTACTCCTTCAATGTCATCGCTTTTATGTTCTCCTGATTTGAATCTGCCAGTTGCGGTCTCAGATACTCAAGATCTTTCTCGACTTCAAGAAATTGATGACAGTATATTAAATTATTTGCCTGCTAATCCTGCCTCTTTTTCTGTATCATATAGTGAAATGGATTGGCAAGATGCTGAGGGCCCATCCTCACCTATTGATTCTGACAGTGCATTCAGTGGTTATTTCTCCAACATATTGCAAGCACTGATTATTGATGAACATCAGAAGGACGTCCTTCCAGGACCGCAGGTCCATCCAAGCACTCCAACATCCTCGACGACAACAGCACCCTTTCAAGTACCACCACGGCTTTTGTGTCGTCACCACAGAAATGTTCAACCAACATCTCCCCCTTTTACAAGATCAAGGGCAGCTCTCTCAAATTCTTTTGATATCCTCTCTACACAATGAAGCTTATTATATGGAATGTTAGAGGTATTCGAACCTCAGTTGACAGGTTATTGTCATTAGTACGTCGACATCACTTGCATTTACTTGCGGTAATTGAATCAAAGGCAAGGGTCTCCTCGCTTTTATATTATCGACTCAAACTTAGTTTCTCACAAGCAATATCTGTGAATACTGACAGTATTTGGATATTTTGGAGGGATTCTTTTTTTCAGCTAGAAGAGCAGCGTATAGGGACACAAAATCACTCCATGCGATTTATTTGGATGTCTACGGGAGCTTCATGTTGGTGTACTTTTGTGTATGGCCTTCATAGCATTGCAGCACGTCGACTGCTGTGGGCGGTCTTAACCTTATTCCACGCTTCTTTGAATATTCTTTGGCTAATTGGAGGAGAGTTTAACACATATCAGACACTAGATGACATAAAGGGCGTTCTTCTCTGCCGCTGCGTATGTTGCAAGATTTCAATGATTTCATAACATCCTGCTCTTTACAATTGATCAATTACCAGGGTTCCCCATATACATGAAGTGATGGTCGTGGCCTTGGTCAGGTTTGGAGGCGTTTTGATCGTTATTTTTGTACATCAACCTTCTTTGATCTTTTCTCGTGTGTTCAATATCAGCATCTCAACAGGACTACTTCGGATCATTCACCCATATATCTAGATTGTTCTGAGGTACACACAAATTCACCAGCCTCATTCAGATATTTAGATATGTGGACTTCTCATCCGGATTTCGATATTTTTGTTACCTCTAATTGATGCTCATATAACACTGTTGGCGGAACATGGGGATATACCAAATTAAGACAACTTAAATGCCAGCTACGACATTGGAACAAGGAGGTATTTGGTAATATATTTGACAACATGGAGGCTGTAGAGACCGATTCAGCCTTTTGCGAACGAGCTTATGATTCTTTACCATCAGACGAAAACAGAACTGCCTATCAGTTGAGCAAGGAAAAGTTGTGTCTCGCACAATCTAAAGCATTGTTATATTGGAAACAAAAGGCAAATGTCAAATGGATGCGCGAAGGAGAAGCTAATACCCGTTTAATTCATAATACAGTTAAAGAGTGGAGGCGTCGACAGATTATAAGGCGTATAATACGAGAGGATGGTATTGAATGCGACGCTCATCAGGATACTGAATAAGTGGCAATACATTATCATCAGACACTATTTACAGGGTCTTCAAGTGATCACTATGAGGAAATACTGCAATACATCCCAAATATTCTAACTGAGGAGGACAATTGTTTTTTGCTCGCGCTACCGACCTTGCAGGAGGTCAAGTAGGAAGTATGGGACTTAAGTCCCACAAGTGCGGCGGGCCGTGATGGATTCCGAGGGTCTTTTTATAGACATTTTTGGTAGGTAATATCTCTTGATGTACATAAAGCAGCCCAAGAATGTTTTCTTGGGATTAGGCCCTCTTCGAGGATGACAGCTACTTTAATCACTATTATTCCTAAAGTGGCATCTCCAACTACGTTCGCAGAGTTTAGACCCATATGTTTAACAAATTTTATGGATAAAGTTATCACCCGTCTGTTTGCAACAAGGCTACCCACTATATTGCCACGTTTAATTTCATCTGAAAAAGCAGGATTTATGAAGGGACGCGATATTACGGAACAAATTCTGTTGGCAAAGGAAATGGTTATTGGATAATCTGCGCGAGGAGGTCATGTTATTATAAAATCTGATATGGCGAAGGCTTTTGATAGAGTTTGTTGGACTTATCTTGAACAACTTCTTCGGAAAATGGGTTTTCATTCACGATTAGTACGCATTCTCTTGAACAATCTGTCTGCTATAAATTGCTCCATACCAATAAATGGCAAGCCAGCTGGATATTTTGCGGTATCACAAGGGGTAAAACAGGGTGATCCCCTCTCTCCTTTATTGTTTATTCTAGCCTTGGAAGGATTTTCGCATGATCTAAATACTCTAATGCGAGATGGTGTCATTTGAGGATTTTACACTGGACGGGTACCACCGGCTTCGCATTTGGCCTTTGCGGATGATTTTGTAATCTTTCTAAATGGCTCGGTTCGTAACTTACAGAAATTAAGGAGATTTTTTGATGCTTATCAGCTAACTTCGCGACAGCTAGTGAATCTTCACAAAAGTCAGGTGGTTGTTGGTGAGGGCGTTGCATCAGGTGGTTGTTGATAAGGGCGTTGTAGCGTTGCGAGTTCACAACATTTAGGTATGCGATTAACTACTTTACCTATAAAAGATTTGGGCTCCTTTCTATACAAAGGCATAAATCGTGCAGCTTATTGTACATCATTGATTGAAGATGTTGATGCCACATTAAACTCTTGGACATGTAAGTTCCTTTCCATGGCTGGCCGAATTGTGTTAATCCACCATGTTTTATGTACCATGCCTATCCATATTATAGCAAGTTCTAGACTGCCAAAAAGTGTGTTGGATACCTTGAACCGCAAAATGGCAAATTTCTTATGGAATGGACGTCATTATTGGAAATCTTGGGAATCCATTTGTAAACCAAAAGAGCAGGAAGGTTTGGACATTAGGAATTAAAGTTTAATCCAACTATCTTATGACTATCTCTTGTGGTGGAAATATCATCATTGTCAATCATTGTGGGCAAAATACATGCGGACAAAATATGGATAACGACCTACCATATACGCCCATATATATGATTCTGCTATGTGGAAGAGAATTTGTCGCACTCATCCGCAGATGCTCCTTTGCATGGAGATGACCCTGGATGGACTAGCCAAGTGAAGCATCAGGCCAATTTACGCTTAAGTCTGCCGATAGTCAGCTTGTGCCTAATACCTCACTGGATTTTTCTAAGCAATTTTCGTGGCCGACTTTGACATTATGGGCCGGGGTATTCATTTGGCGATTATGGATGCATGCATTTCCTTTTCCAGACAACTTGAGTAGTTGGCAATCTATATTCTCGGCACAGTGTATTTTTTGCAAGATGTCCTCTGATGCTCGGGATCACATTTTTCTATGTGGTCCTGTAATTCAGCTGATATGGCAAGAAATATCCATTGTTTTTTCTGGGCCTATGCCACAATACTCCACCATTCGTGCTTACTTACTAAGATGGTGGCGGCTCTCATCAACACATGACATGCTTGGACAATTGAGATCGGTGGTGCCCTCATTAGTCACATGGGTTATTTGGAAAGAATATTCTTCGATGAGATTTGGTGACCAAAATTTTTCATACCGCCGGCTCTCTGATAGGATCCGAGACCATATACATACTTGGTGTTCAGCCACGCAGGAACGTAAATTCTCACAACCAATACCTCATTTGATAGCGCGCAGGGGCGTTCACAAGGGGGGGCATGGGGGGCAGCCGCCCCCCCCAACTCGGAGAAAAAATTTAGTTGGTAGGTAGATGCAGTTGTATTTTTGATTATCTAAATTTAATGTATCTGTTTTTTAATCCCAAAACTATCTCATGATATGTGATATATGTGTTACTAAGTAATTGACATCATTGCTACGGAAATGGATACACACTTCACCGAAGCCAGCACATTTAATTAGGTGCGTGATGTGCCTTGATCCTTCTAATTCTTTTGCAAATTTTGATCATAGTCAATTACTACATCTTGTTGAGTTATATCCAGACGATTTCACTACCAATGATCGAATTGAGCTCAACCATGAACTTAAAAGTTACATTGGTGATATGAAATCAAATGAAGTATTCTCTCATAATACTAATCTTGGAGTTCTTGCAAAGAAGATGGTGGAGTTGAATTATCACAATTACTTTCCTTTAATATATCGGCTCATCGAGTTAGAACTGATCTTACCTGTCGGAACAGCGAGTGTGGAAAGAAGTTTTTCTGCGATGAATATAATAAAGACTGATCTGCGCAACCGATTGGGAGACGACTTACTATCGGACTGTTTACTGTGTTACATCGAGAAGGAAGTTTTTGGAACCATTTCAAATGAAAACATTATGCAACAATTTCAAAATTTGCGGCTACCGATAATCCCTCATGCTGCTCGTCCTTCATTTCGTAAATAAAAGGTATGTCGAGCGTTAAATTAATAACTTTTGTTGGATATTGCTTCTTGTTAATGTTGCTTATGAATAACTTTTGTTGGATATTGTTGATGGTTGCTTATTATTGTTGCATTTTAATTAGTGGATGTGTTGGTTTAGATTTTATGTTATAATATTTGCATATATCTATATTGTAAGGGAGTTTTTGCCGGATTTTTGATGGAATGTATATTGAGTCCGAAAAAGTAGACGGTGATTCATAGTGTGAATTTTGCCCCCCCAAAAATTTGTCCTGCGTCCGCCACTGATAGCGCGGCTCTTCTCTCCTCAAATCCAACCCTATCGGCCACGGGTGGTGCATTGGATTCTGCCTCCATCAGGTAAACTCAAACTTAATATCGATGCAGCAGTGGGCCACTCCAACTCAGCCGCGGGAGCAGTTTTAAGGAATCATCGAGGCGAATTGATCTCAGCTCTCTGTTTCTATCTACCTTCGGTCCCTCCACTAAGGGCCGAGCTCATGGCTCTTCAATACGCTCTCATCTATTATTCCAGGGACTATGACAGAATGATCATCGAGACGAATTGCAGGATGTTATTACATTTCACCGGCACATATAAAACAGAATTGCATCAAACTATACAGTTTTTTACCTTAAATGAAGCAATTAGGCAATATTGTCCCAATATGGCTTGAGATCCAATGGAGCGAAGCTATAACCCACACTATCATCATTGCCCTGCAAAGTTCGCAGTGTAGTTACCTTGGATGCCACGATTTCCAACTTATGACTCTGATCCAAAAGTCTCCCGAAGGGTCGTCAAATGCTATCAAGGGTTGCCTATGTCATCCTAGCATAGGCAACGTTGTTCGCTGCATCCTCATGCACTCACCCGAGCTGGAAATGATCTTTAAGTGTTGCCTGTGTCCTTCTTGGGCATAGGCAACTTGGGTATGGTTTTTTGTCTTTCCTTGATTTCCACTGTGCATAATTTCAAATATAATATAAACACAACAATTCACTTTCCACCATTGCTGAGGATAACACTCGGAGGCTTTTTGGATGTTGCAACACCCATCGGCATAAAGAGGGATCGTCCACCAATTCTCTAATCTCATTGTTGCCTGTATTCATTAAGAATGTGTAGGATCTTCAAGGCACCACTAGAAGAGGGAGGGTTGAATAGATGGTGCGGAAATTGTGGTTTTAAAATTTCTTTAAACTTGAACAATTCAAGTTCTGAAAACAGATTCTGTTTTCAGGACCAGTTTTAAAACGTTTTTAAAACCAGGTTAGAGGTCTCCAAAAATTATGAAATTTTGAGATAACTTAGCCTCAGATGTTATGAGGGTCCCCTAAAAATTTCAAATTAAAATTCAAGCTTTAACCCCTTCAAAAACCGTTGGTGCTCAGATTGTGCAAATCTGTCAGAAACGGTAGATGGTTTTGAAAAATTAATTCCTATTTGTTTGAATGTCCAAATGCTCTGAAAATTTAACCACTAACTACTTATATACTATATTTAAATGGGTTGAAACAGTTTTGAAAAATTATTTTGGGAAGTAGGTCAACTACAATCAAAGTCTCAACCTTTGCAAGTCTGAAAATCAGACTGTACTAGTCTCAGAACTTTTGATGTTTGATTGACTTATACTTATCCAAAAGGGTTGAAACTTATGCCAAATTAACCCTAGAACGTGTAAGTATATTTATGAAAATTTTGGTAATTTTTGAAAAACGTTTACTATTTTTACGGATGCAAACAAGAAGGGTAAACAGTGCAGTAACTGAAAGATAAATGCAGAAAGTAAATGGCACCAAGATTTTTATACTGGTTTAGTTATAAACAACCTACTCTAGTCTTCAAGGAACACCTTCCTCGGTTCACACTAATCACACACACACAACACACCTTACCACAGGGTTGATAGAGTTACACCTAACTCCAACCCTTTACAAACCTTGTATTATAATTACAATTCGCAGGAACACCACCACCTTGCAAGAATGAAGATTGATCACACCTTAATCAATCTTTTATAAAGATGTATAATGAATGGTGGTTTATCTCAAGTCTATTCAAGATTGAAAGATATTAAAACAATAGGCTTTACAAGAAGAGAGAAAGAAAGAAGATGTAGGAGAAGAAGAGCTAGGCTTTCTGATCTCTTTGAATTGCAATGCTTGTTGTTGTTTTGTTTGCTCTCTTCTTTCCTTATAATGGTGCAGGCCGTCCCCCTTGGTGTGTCTCCCCCTCTTGAAAATTATCTTTTAAGTCCTTGAGAGAGTGTAAGACATTATTGTGACAAGGCCTTGCTTACTGGGCATCTTCTTATTGGATGATCATTTAGTCTTCGCTTACTTGGCACCTTCTCATTGGATGAATGTTGTCATCATTGATGACTTGGAAAAATCTGAGAATTTCACTTAAACATGTGCCAAAAATCATCACAAAATATCTTCTATAAATCAGAAGATATTCACATAAATTGCAAGACAAAAAATCCTTCCCAAACAAGTGCAAAAAAATCGGCCAACTAGTAGTCTTGCCATGCTGAAAATTCAGCATGTGCATCATTCCTTTTCTTTCAAAATAATACCCAATTTACCTTGATTTTTTCTTTAAAACTTGAATCACCAAGTTATGGTAAGTATTGCTATCACATAAGAAATGAACATGCACACCATTTAGCTCTCAAATTCGGCCACACGAGTTGTACACATGCTGGAAAATTTTCAGCATGTGTGATATATAAAATATCACCATTTATTAATTTAATTTATATTCAAATCATTTCCATTTCTTCTTCCAATCAATCACATAATAAAAGATGCCTGGAATATCTCACTTTGAAGACAAGATTTCGGCCAGCAACATTTTAGCATGCTGAAATTTTCAGCATGTGATATAAGAGAGAGATATTTTGAATTCTTACCATTTGTAGCTTCTCTCTTCAATTCACCAACATTGTATGATTGATCCTTGTCCAATCAATATGCCAAAAAGGCTCCAAATAAGATCCATCTCAGCTGGTGTAGACGTTGGAATGTGTATGTGCATGTGCTGAAATTTATTTTTGCTAACTTTGTAAAATAATGCACATTTAATAATACACACATGTTATATTCCACCAGCCCTTAATTTAATTTTCTAGAACACTTTAACATGTATATCACATGTAAAAAAATGTCTAGATACGTGTCACATGATGTACCAAAAACGTTCCATGTGTTGTGTGCGTAGAAAACCGAATTTTCGATATTTATCGATTACCCGATTTTTCTCTAATTTAAATTCCAACTTTTGCACATGTTATATATATTATGTTATACATAATATATATAATATATACTTTAAATCTCAGCATTGGCTGGTCTAAAGTGGTACCATTAACATGTGACAAAAATTAAACTTGGAATCTTCACATTTTGGCCTTAATGTGGAGTAATTTGTGTGTGCCAACATGGAAAGTATTTTTGGCTGATTATTTAGTAAAGTGCACGAAATTTACATCATATTTTGATGTATAGGGGCTGGCCATTTATTTATGGCAAGTACGTGACACGTTGGCGAAGTTTCGGCATTCGTCCGATACGACAAATTTCGGTTTAGAACCTTTTATCGTGTCGTATTTAATTTGTCATCACCATATCTTATATCATATGATATAAGACCTGAATATACTCATAAATATGAGTTAAGTATAATGGTATGATGTTAACGTATGTACGTAAAATATATAACGTGTCGGTAGTACGTTGGAATACATGTGTATGTGCCTTTTAAAAAAAATCTGAAAATAGGTGTAATATACGTATATAGACGTGTGTATTAAAGATGGGGGAGGAGAAAACTTTCCTTCCTTAGCTTTGTTGCCTTTGTGCCTTTTCCAAATATGACTTCCTTTAATGAACTACTTAGTTTATTAAACTAAGTACTTCACATAATGAACTAGTTTAGTTCATTAATGGTGGCACCTGAAAATAGTGTAAACACAACAAATGTTTGCCATATGACGTAAGCATTAACGCTTCATGGCTCGTTAGTATGGCAACATAATATATAAGCTAAATAAGGCAAGTAATGGCAAGATATCATGCATACATGTACACGTTTATATATATCATGCATTTAAGTCACTTATTTTGAAATCACTCAAACCCCCTTATCTCTACAATCTCCCCCTTTTGATGATTTTCAAAATAATTTATGCACATGATTTAAATGCTATCTCTCCCCCTTGAAACATGCACAAATTGGTAATTTGAATTTCGAATTTCAAATCCGGCTCCCCCTTGATTTGTGCAATTAATATCAATTAGTGTTGAGAAAAGCATGATTTAAAGAAAAACATGATTTAAGGGGGAGAGAACACTAATTTATATTAAATGCACAAATCAAGGGGGAGCCGGATTTGAAATTCGAAATTCAAATCCGGCTCCCCCTTGATTTGTGCAATTAATATCAATTAGTGTTCTCTCCCCCTTAAATCATGCTTTTCTTTAAATCATGCTTTTCTCTCCCCCTTTATTTTGGAAAGTAAATCAAAAGATTCCTGTCAAAAAGGAAAGTAAATCAAATCACGTCAAATCAAATCATATCAATGGGAATCATGCCTAATTTAGAACGAAGAGATTCATACATGGCTTGATTTAAGGCTTTTGTAAAGATATCTGCTACTTGTGCTTCTGTGCGTACGTGATCTATGACAATATCACCATTGTTTACGTGATCACGAAGAAAGTGATAGCGTACTTCTATGTGCTTAGCCTTAGAATGTAACACGGGATTCTTAGACAAATTTATGGCACTCATACTATCATAATATATAGGAATTTTATTTACGGTAATTCCAAAGTCCGAAAGTTGTTGTTTTATCCACAACAACTGTGTGCAACAAAGGCTAAGAGCCATGTACTCAGCCTCAGTAGTGGACAAAGCAACACTTGCTTGCTTTTTGGAAAACCATGAAATAAGGGAATTTCCTATAAATTGGCAAGTTCCGCTCGTGCTTTTTCTATCTATTTTGCAGCCACCATAATCTGCATCAGTGTAAGCATGTAAGTCAAATGTAGAATCCTTATCATACCAAATTCCTAAGGTGGGTGTGTGTTTAATATAACGGAATATTCTTTTTACCGCATTGAAGTGTGACACCTTGGGTTGACTTTGAAAACGGGCACACATGCATACACTAAACATGATGTCAGGCCTACTAGCAATTAAATATAGCAAAGAACCTATCATAGATCGATATAATCCATTATCAAGGTCTTTACCATGTTTGTCTTTGTCTAATTTAGTAGTGACACTCATAGGGGTGAGGGATGGTTTTAAATTTTCAAAATTAAACTTTTTAATCATGTCATTAACATATTTTGCTTGGCTTATATGAATCCCTTTACTCGTTTGCTTAATCTGCAAGCCAAGAAAATAATTAAGTTCACCAACCATAGACATTTCAAATTCAGATTTCATGCAATTTTCGAAATCTTTAACAAATCTATGTGAGGTAGAGCCGAAAATAATATCATCAACGTAGATTTGGATAATAAGTAAATCTGATTTATCTTGTTTCAAAAATAGTGTGCTATTTATAGTACCACGTTTAAAATCATTTTCTAAAAAGAAAGTAGCAAAACGATCATACCATGCTCTCGGTGCTTGCTTTAAGCCATATAGTGCCTTCTTTAGTTTGTACACGTGATCGGGATGTTTCAAATCTTCAAAACCGGGTGGTTGCTTCATGTATACTTCTTCTTGTATGAATCCGTTTAGAAAATCACTTTTTACCTCCATTTGATATAATTTAAAGTCTTTCATGCAAGCAATAGCAAGTAATAGTCGTATAGCTTCTAGACGTGCTACGGGTGCGAATGTTTCATCGTAGTCAATTCCTTCTTCTTGATTATATCCTTGTGCTACAAGTCTCGCTTTATTTCTAACAACCTTTCCTTATTCATTCATTTTATTCCTAAATACCCACTTTGTGCCTATGATAGTCTTATCTTGTGGACGTGGCACTAAATCCCATACATCGTTTCAAACAAATTGATTAAGTTCATCATGCATGGCATCAATCCAAGAAGAAACACTTAAAGCATCATGCACATTTTTGGGCTCAATTTCAGAAATCATAGCATGAAATTCATTTATTTCATCTGAAGTAATTCTTCTATGTGGTCGGTCGCACACCGTGAGTGAGGTCGCCTATGATGAGATCATGTGGGTGATCTCTATGCCATCTTGGTTGATTATTTTCTAAGTTATCATGCATTTCTAGTGTGTCATTCACATCATGCATATCAAAAGAATCATTATCTTCATTCAAAACGGGTTTCAATTCAAAATTATCTTCATATTCCTTATCTTTATCAATCTCACCAAATTCATTGAATTTAACATGAATAGATTCTATAATTTGTCTAGTGAGAGGATCATAACATCTATATTCCTTTGAATTTATAGAATATCCAACAAAAATGCAGTCAATTGATTTGGATTCAAATTTATCCAAATTATCTTTTGTATTTAGAACAAAACATTTGCATCCAAACACACGCAAATAGTCAATCTTAGGCATGCGATCATCCAAAATCTCATAAGGCGTCTTGTTTATTTTCTTTCTTATAGATAGGCGATTTACAATATAGCATGCACAATTTACGGCTTCCGCCCACAGAAATCTAGGCAATTTGTTTTCGCATAACATCGTTCTAGCGATTTCTTGTAGTGTGCGATTCTTTCTTTCTACTACTACTCCGTTTAATTGTGGAGTTCTAGGAGGCGAAAACTCATGCTTAATTCCTTTTTCTTCGCAAAACGAAATCATCTCTTTATTTTTAAACTCACCGCCTCTATCGCTTCTTATCTTTTTCACATTTACACCGTATTGATTTTCAAGTTGTTTAATCAATTTTGCAATCTCAACGGCGCTATCATCCTTATGTGCAAGAAATAAAGTCCAAGTATAAGGAGAAAAGTCATCAACAATTACGCATGCATAGTGGCGCCCACCAAGGCTTGTAGTGCGACTAGGACCAAACAAATCAATATGCAATAGTTCTAAGATTCTAGACGTGCTTATTACGTTTTTAGGCTTAAGTGACTCACGTGTTTGTTTGCCATTTATGCAAGATTCACACAACTGAAAGTTGTCTAAATCGAGCGTAGGCAATCCTCGTACTAGGTTCTTTCGTTGAAGTTTTTCTAGTGTGGAAATGCCAATGTGTCCTAAACGTCTATGCCATAAGTTCACATTGGGTTCATTTGACATAAAACACTTAATTTTAGCGTCTATTACATCATCCATAGAAAGCGTAAAAATATTACCTTCTCGTTTTCCTTTTAAAACGGGTTCTCCATTTTTATTTATTATATTGCAATAAGGGTGAGTAAAGCACACATCGATACCATTTTCAACAAATTGAGAAATACTAAGAAGATTGTAGGATAAGTTGCTTACCAAAAATACATTGGAGATTTGTAGAGTGTTTGGACTTTCAATCGTACCTTTTCCGATGATCTTGCCTTCGTTTTTGTCTCCAAAGGTCACGAATCCGCCTTTTGTGACCTTCTTTAATTTGGTGAATAGGCTCGGGTCACCCGTCATGTGTCTCGAGCATCCACTATCAAGGAACCACTTAATAGATGTGTCTTTTGATGTGTGGGCTCCCTGCAATGTGCAAAGATGATTTAGGTACCCTTTTAACTTTGGGTCCTTTCGAGTTAGTTAATCACCTCTTGGTAAAAGTACCTTTCGGTACCCATACTTGGGTGATCCTTCTCGGTCTATCAAATGGCAAGAATGTAGATAAAGGTGCGATATGATAGACATGTGGTGCATGCACTTTGGGCCTTTGCCCAAGGACTCCCTTATACTCATTAAATGAAGGACGTTTTTGATATGTCTTTGTGTGTGTGTGTGCGTAGTGCGTGTATGATATGAATTTCTTGTATGCATTATTCTCTTCTTTTCATATCTATAAGGTACGAAGTTATATTTCACATAATATGAAGAAGAAGTGGGGCGTGATGAGGAAAGGGGCGCTTTTTGCGTCATCTTAGACGCCACTTGCGGCATAAGGGTGTCTACTTTCTTAGACACAACAAACTTGGTTGGTTTGGTTGATACTTCGTTAGTATCAACGTATCCCAGTCCAGTTTTGTCGCTGTCATGCTTTTGTGATAATATGATGCGATGCAGCATGTTAGACCCTGTATCAAATTGTTTCATCATTTTCTCTAAATCTGTATTCCTTGATTTCAAATTTGAAATCTCGGATTTCATTTCATTATTTTGAGTGGTTAATGATGAAATCTCTGTCTTTAATGCAGTAATGACGCATGATGATTCTTTCTTTGAATCGCTTAATTGAGCGACAAGATTCTCGTTAGAAGATTCTAACAGTTTCTTGTCTTCAATTAATCGTTTCTTTTCTTTAGCAAGAGTCTTGGTGAATTTATGCAATTCTAGATACTGACTAAAAAGATCATCATAAGAAGGTTCAGAGTCAGAGTCAGAATCAAATGATACCTCATTAGATGCTTTGGATGCAAAGCACACTTGTGCGGTCTCCTCTTCGGTCTCAGTTTCAGAATCTGATGAATCACTCCAGGTGGAGGCCTTTAGAGCACGCTTCCTTTGTTTGGGTTCTGAGACGAGTCTATTTTTGTTCCGCTCCTTGTCTGGGTATTTAGTATATTGCTTTTCTTTATTTGGGCAGTCATATGATAAGTGTCCGATTTTGCGACATTCATAACATTTAACGTCTTTATCGTTTGACATGTTCTTATTTCTCTTAGTCGTAGTGCCCTTATTTTTGTTTCTAAATGACCTTCTCATAAATTTTCTCAATCTTTTAGCCAATAGAATTAGGTCACCATTATCCGATTCGGAATCACTATCATCTACGTGATCGGAGGGAGGAGAGACGTATTCATTTGATTTAAAGGCAAAGGCTTTACCTTGTTTAGATGATTTCGATTTCCGTATGATGAGTTTATTTTCATAAACTTTAAGTGATCTGATTAGTTCTTCCATCTTTATTGATTTAGTTCCCTTTCTTTCTTCTATCGCTGTCACTTTAGGGTCCCATTCAGAAAGAAGGCTTCGTAGGACTTTCTGTACCTTTTCCTGCGTAGTAAAAGCCTTAGCAAGAGACTCAAGAGAGTTGTAGATGTTAGTCAAACGAAGATCCATATCTACAATAGACTCATTGGGCAATAATTTAAAAGACTCAAGTGTGGACATAAGCATGTTAATTTTTGACTCTTTTACTTGACTCGTGCCTTCGTGTTTCATTTCTAGTATCCTCCACATTTCTTGTGCACTCGAACAGTTTGACACATAACTAGACTCACTTTTACTTAATCCGTTTAAAAGCAATTTCATAGCCCTAGCATTCATGCTAAGTTTCTTTTTATCATCACTCGTATATTCTTGTCTAGTTTTAACGACTTCTAAAGTGACTCCGTCTACGGTGGATATCTTAGATGGGACATAAGGACCATCTTCAATGATTGACCAAAGATCTATATCTATAGCCATAAGAAAAAGCTTCATCCTAAGTTTCCACCGAATAAACGACTCACCGTCAAAAAGTGGAGGCCTTTGGCTCGACATACCTTCTTGCTCGGTTTTGAGATTTGTGGTTGCCATCTCACTGAATCGTTAAATTCCTTGAAGTGAGAGTTCCTGCGCTCTGATACCACTTGTAGGATCTGCAAGGCACCACTAGAAGGGGGAGGGGGTTGAATAGATGGTGCGGAAATTGTGTTTTTTAAAATTTCTTTAAACTTGAACAATTCAAGTTCTAAAAACAGATTCTGTTTTCAGGACCAGTTTTAAAACGTTTTTAAAACCAAGATAGAGGTCTCCAAAAATTATGAAATTTTGAGAGAACTTAGCCTAAGATGTTATGAGGGTCCCCTAAAAATTTGAAATTAAAATTCAACCTTTAACCCCTTCAAAAACCGTTGGTACTCAGATTGTGTAAATCTGCCAGAAACGGTAGATGGTTTTGAAAAATTAATTCCTATTTGTGTGAACGTCCAAATGCTCTGAAAATTTAACCACTAACTCCTTATATACTATATTTAAATTGGTTGAAACAGTTTTGGAAATTCTTTTGGGAAGTAGGTCAACTACAATCAAAGTCTCAACCTTTGCAAGTCTAAAAATAAGACTGCACTAGTCTAAGAACGTTTGATGTTTGATTGACTTATACTTATCCAAAAGGGTTGAAACTTGTGCCAAATTAACCCTAGAACGTGTAAGTATATTTCTGGAAATTTTCGTAATTTTTGAAAAAAGTTTACTATTTTTACGGATGTGAACAAGAAGGGTAAACAGTGCAGTAACTGAAAGGTAAATGCAGAAAGTAAATGGCACCAAGATTTTTATACTGGTTCGGTTATAAACAACCTACTCCAGTCTTCAAGGAACACGAACACCACCACCTTGCAAGAATGAAGATTGATCACACCTTAATCAATCTTTTATAAAGATGTATAATGAATGGTGGTTTATCTCAAGCCTATTCAAGATTGAAAGATATTAAAACAATAGGCTTTACAAGAAGAGAGAAAGAAAGAAGATGTAGGAGAAGAAGAGCTAGGCTTTCTGATCTCTTTGAATTGCAATGCTTGTTGTTGTTTTGTTTGCTCTCTTCTTTCCTTATAATGGTGCAGGCCGTCCCCCTTGGTGTGTCTCCCCCTCTTGAAAATTATCTTTTAAGTCCTTGAGAGAGTGTAAGACATCATTGTGACAAGGCCTTGCTTACTTGGCATCTTCTTATTGGATGATCATTTAGTCTTCGCTTACTTGGCACCTTCTCATTGGATGAATGTTGTCATCATTGATGACTTGGAAAAATCTGAGAATTTCACTTAAACATGTGCCAAAAATCATCACAAAATAACTTCTATAAATCAGAAGATATTCACATAAATTGCAAGACAAAAAATCCTTCCCAAACAAGTGCAAAAAAATCGGCCAACTAGTAGTCTTGCCATGCTGAAAATTCAGCATGTGCATCATTCCTTTTCTTTCAAAATAATACCCAATTTACCTTGATTTTTTCTTTAAAACTTGAATCACCAAGTTATGGTAAGTATTGCTATCACATAAGAAATGAACATGCACACCATTTAGCTCTCAAATTCGGCCACACGAGTTGTAAACATGCTGAAAAATTTTCAGCATGTGTGATATATAAAATATCACCATTTATTAATTTAATTTATATTCAAATCATTTCCATTTCTTCTTCCAATCAATCACATAATAAAAGATGCTGGAATACCTCACTTTTAATACAAGATTTCGGCCAGTAACATTTTAGCATGCTGAAATTTTCAGCATGTGATATAAGAGAGATATATTTTGAATTCTTACCATTTGTAGCTTCTCTCTTCAATTGACCAACATTGTATGATTGATCCTTGACCAATCAATATGCCAACAAGGCTCCAAATAAGCTCCATCTCAGCTGGTGTAGACGTTGGAATGTGTATGTGCATGTGCTGAAATTTATTTTTGCTAACTTTGTAAAATAATGCACATTTAATAATACACACATGTTATATTCCAATCATATATAAAAAGTGTCTAGATACGTGTCACATGATGTACCAAAAACGTTCCATGTGTTGTGTGCGTAGAAAACCGAATTTTCGATATTTATCGATTACCCGATTTTTCTCTAATTTAAATTCCTACTTTTGCACATATTATATATATTATGTTATACATAATATATATAATATATACTTTAAATCTCAGCACTTGGCTGGTCTAAAGTGGTACCATTAACATGTGACAAAAATTAAACTTGGAATCTTCACATTTTGGCCTTAATGTGGAGTAATTTGTGTGTGCCAACATGGAAAGTATTTTTGGCTGATTATTTAGTAAAGTGCACGAAATTTACATCACAGTTTGATGTATAGGGGCTGGCCATTTATTTATGGCAAGTACGTGACACGTTGGCGAAGTTTCAGTATTCGCCCGACAAGACAAATTTCAGTTTAGAACCTTTTATCGTGTCGTATTTAATTTGTCATCACCATATCTTATATCATATGATATAAGACCTGAATATACTCATAAATATGAGTTAAGTATAGTGGTATGATGTTAACGTACGCACGTAAAATATATAACGTGTCGGTAGTACGTTGGAATACATGTGTATGTGCCTTTTAAAAAAAATCTGAAAATAGGTGTAATATACGTATATAGCCGTGTGTATTAAAGATGGGGGGAGGAGAAAACTTTCCTACCTTAGCTTTGTTGCCTTTGCGCCTTTTCCAAATATGACTTCCTTTAATGAACTACTTAGTTTATTAAACTAAGTACTTCACATAATGAACTAGTTTAGTTCATTAATGGTGGCACCTGAAAATAGTGTAAACACAAGAAATGTTTGCCATATGACGTAAGCATTAACGCTTCATGGCTCATTAGTACGGCAACATAATATATAAGCTAAATAAGGCAAGTAATGGCAAGATATCATGCATACATGTACACATTTATATATATCATGCATTTAAGTCACTTATTTTGAAATCACTCAAACCCCCTTATCTCTACAAAATGCAGGCAACAACGGTATGTATATGAGTTTTTTGATATCTCGTTTTAGTCATACATTATATACTTTACATGTTACTTCAATCATGTGACATTTGCGATTTCGGTATGTATAGGAGTTTTTTTATATCTCTTTTTAGTCATACATTATATACTTTACATGTTACTTCAATCATGTTTTCTATTATTCCAGGGACTATGACAGAATGATCATCGAGACGAATTGCAGGATGTTATTACATCATTCAACCACCCTAGCCCAATTCACCGGCATATATAGAACAGAATTGCAGCAAACTATACAGTTTTTGACCTTAAATGAAGCAACTCTGCAATACTGTCCTCGGGAAGTTAATGCAGCAGCACATTCATTGCCCGATATGGCTTGAGATCCAATGGAGTGAAGCTATACCCCACACTATCATCATTGCCCTGCGAAGTTCGCAGTGTTGTTACCTTGGATGCCACAGTTCCCAACTGACGACTCTGATCCAAAAGTCTCCCGAAAGATTGGCGAATGCTATCGAGGGTTGCCTATGTCATCCTGGAATAGGCAACGTTGTTCCCTGGATCCTCATGTACTCACGCGAGCTGGCAATGATCATCAAGTGTTGCCTGTGTCCTTCTTGGGCATAGGCAACTTCGGTATGATTTTTTGTCTTTCCTTGATTTCCACTGCGCATAATTTCAAATATAATATATGCTTAACAATTCAGTTTCCACCATTGCTGAGGATAACACTCGGAGGCTTTTTGGATGTTGCAGCACCCATCGGCATAAAGAGGGATCGTCCGCCAATTCTCTCATTTCATTGTTGCCTGTATTCAGTAAGAATGCAGGCAACAACGGTATGTATATGATTTTTTTTATATCTCTTTTTATTCATAGATTATATACTTTACATGTTACTTCAATCATGTGACATTTGCGTTTTTAGGGGAGCACAACTGAGGTGGATTCTAAAGGATGCAACCTTCAAGTTTTGGATTTCTCTACCTGCCTTTTCCAAGGAACAATTTTTATGGAGAATCAAAACATTTGATATATGGTACTGGTGAGCACTAGGGCGTTACGTACAGCAGCAACCAATCTGGATCCCAAGAGGCTTACAACATCACTTTGTGCTAGGGATTCGTAAAGTTTCCATTTTATATACATTGTCTTTATTATGCATTGCTAATCTACATAGATTGCATATTTCTTGCAGGTTCACATGTACATATTTTATGCATTCCATTTACTTCTTTGTAGGAGAGCCTCCTACATTTAATGTAACCACGGTATTCCTTCGCCATAAGTGAGGACATATTATTAATAAAATAACTTGACAGTAGTGCCTGTCTTTCATAAAAAAATATATGTATATATATATATATAACATATATAACATTTACTATACATATTTGAGAACTTTTCATAACCATGCTCTTCTCTTTTCTTTTTCTTTTTAACATTCTGCCATTGCTCTAACACAAAACTTAATTTTTTTCTTTTTCTTTTAGACAACAATAATTTGTGTGTGTGTGTGTATATATATATATATATATATTATTGAAACATATATATTTATTATGAAGCAGTCTCACTTTTGGCGGAGGAATACCATGCTACAGAAGTGTCATTATACGAAAATAAATAATGAAGTGAACTAATGAGTAACAATCTCCAATTGTATATGATATGCCGCATTAAAACCTTGCCAAGTAAAACCACCCTTGTGGATAAAACCTTGACGAAGGGAAAAGCGTACATATTTATACCATTGGAGCATTCCATGGGTAGAGTTTGTATGAGCCTATAGTAATGTCAAAAATGATACGGTGCTGTAGATCTAATGAAATAGAGGCTTGTTGTGAAACATAAGAAAAAGAAGTCCCGTAGTGGTGAATATAACATCATGTTGCTGCCATCCCTTGAGATCCATCGCACCGCACGTGAAGTCACAAGCCATCCCACCTCACAGGAAGTCACATAAATGTAGACGTAAGTATGGTGGGCGGAACATGGGTCAATTTAAGAAATAGGAGATATCACATACCCATGTCGCCTTGATCCAACAAGAACCAAGGCAACAAATGCGATGAAAGCCGTCTCCTCATGCTAATGTAGTCCTGCAAGTGATATATTCGCCATCGGAATGAATGGCCTTCTGTCTCGCCCCTCCACCACAGAGTGTGGTACCTCAAAGAAAGCATAGAGAGCAATGACGCCAATAATTTAATAATCCCAAGCAAATAAGCAACATGTAAGTATAAACATAAGAGCGTATCATGCAAATCTGTTAAATGGTCCCATTGATAGTGAAAGAAATGCACCAGTGTTGCCAGCGTCTTCGGGCAACACAGGCAACCAATAATGTCTTTGCCAACACAATGTGACACATTAGATCAATAAACGCAAAGCATGTAGGACATCCGTATGTATTGCTCCTCGAACTTCACAAGGAAGGGCTTGGAGCGTAACATAACATCGAAGTCCGACAACTGAATAACCATGGCGAGCTAACATGTGAGTCACTGAGTTTGCCTCACACAGAAAATAGCATAGGGATGCTCGGTTGAGGGATCGAAATAGTCCCGCTCGTGCCAGGTCAGTGGAAAGAAAACCCCTGAATTGTTGATCCGAGGATAACATAGATAAAATGGTTGTACAATCTGTCTCAACTATAATATTATCCCACCCCCGCGCATAGTGAATCAAAGCCAGTATCAATGTCAATACCTCTGCCTGCAGTGGACTAACCTGAGGTAAAGCAAAACTTATAGCCGATACAAACCGCACATGGTCATTACACAAAACTGCTCCTCCTGCCGCTTGGTCTCTCCCCGCCGTGGCATCTACATTGAATTTCATTCTTCCCAAGGGCGGCAGCTCCCATCTGACGAGTTGCACCCGCTTTGTCCTCAATGGAGGAGAGAAAGCTAAGGCAACTAAGTGAGGCATATGTGACACAAACTTCTTTCCATTCATCGCGGAACACCACGTATAGACTGATGAACGAACTTTGTCAAATAGTCGCCTATAGACAAAAGTATCTGCCCCAAATCGGATTGCTGCATATTCTTTCCATATACTCCATGTGACAATCGAATGAACCACTACTTTCAATTGACCTTGCATCAATGCTTTATTAGAATACTGCCACCAGCAAGCCAAGTGCATCATGATGGTACGGCTGGATGGCATCGGCCCAGAGAAGAGGATGGCCATTTCTGTTCATAAAGGCCGTATCCCTGGACATTGAAGAAACATATGATCTTGTGTATCCGAATTCTGATGACAGAAAGCGCACTGAGATAGGAATGCCGTTTGCCAACCTCTCAAAGTATCTACCACTGGCAAGGACTTTGTAAAAAACTGCCATAAAAATAGCCTCATTCCCGGATGTGAATTTGACCACCAAACATATCGATATAAAATTTGTAATCACTAAATTCAATTATATATTGAGGAGGCATCAGTCCACTGAAGCACATCTATTCAATTTTTCTAATTACGCCATTATATATACGCCACAACACATATACCTTTTTTTTGGAAAAACAATTTTATTGATAGAAAACCCTCTCTTTTGGCGGAGGAAAGCTATATTACATCAGAGAGTCAGCATAAGAGTAAAGCGAATGCAAAAAGGTGATGATTTTCATTCTCCAATCATATATGATATGCCGTATTAAAACCTTGCCAAGTAAAATCTGTTAGTGTATGTGCCCTAGGCCATGATTTGGATATTTATGTTATGCATTTATTATTAATAAAAGAGGTTTCATTATCATTATTGTTGGTTAGTATGTTACACAATTTTGATATATGTCCCTGATTCATTATTGTTATGGAGATAAAATAATTTATAATCAGTATGAGTATTGATTTGATAATCATGAGATGATTATGTGTATGGTGATACGAATCAATCTCATAGATACTTGTTAGAGAACAGTGTATTGGATAGACCTATCATGAGATTGCTACATGGATTAGCGTCATAAGTAAATCTCATGATAGTCATGTTTTAATCCTTTGACTTGAGATTGTCATAGTTTCCAACATAAGGACTATTATATTTTGACATGATCAAACGTTATCCGTAACTGGATAATAATAAAGGTCATGATTGAATGTGATAGAAGTTATGTAGAGGATATTGAACAATCAAGATAGAATTTGTCCCTCTTTTTTGAGAGAGATATCTTTGGGCCCCTCGATTAGTGAGACTGTGAAATGCATGGCCGTGCTCAAATGAATTGATAGTGTGATCAATATCATTTGTTTTATCAGTCCACTTAGAGATCGAGTAATCATATGTTTGAACAATATAAGTATGACGCTGACCATGACTTATGTTCAAACTAGATATCGTGTGACAAAGGGATTAATGCATGTACTATTATTAGGCTAGTTAGACTTTACTCGTATTAATTGGGTAGTTGTAATGCCTTGCTAGAGGCCAATTACGACTTGTTGGTTTAATAGAGATTTAATCAACTGCCAATTAATATGGGCATATCAGGTCACACACAAGAATGCGTAAGGCTGAGATTAATAATATTAATAATATTAATATTGGATATTAATTATTATTATTATTATTATCGTTTTTATATTAATAATATTAATATTGGATATTAATTATTATTATTATTTTCGTTTTTTTGGTGATTATATATACATGTGTGTTATCGGATAATAACGAGAGAATCCATATTTGATATAGATTTTGAATATCCTGATAGAATCCGTATCTGATATGGATTTTCATTGGCATCAACTAATCCGATTAGGACTCGGATTTTGATGTCTATTTATTTGTGTATCTCGTATACACTATACACACGAAAATACACCAAGCAATTAGAAAACGAAAGAACAGAAAACAAAACCCTAGAATCGTTTTTGAGAAAAACGAGTTCTTCAGCCGCGCCGTTTGAAGAGCTAGCACTCCGGGCGGAAGCGTTCGTGTGGATACCGACAGAGGGTGATCGTATTTTCACACCTCTTCCATCTGCAGATTTCGAATCTACGGAGGTACTTTTTGTTTTTTTGTCGAATTAAACGAACAACATGGATCCTTGGTAGGAAATCAGAGATCAATATTTGTTTTCTACTGCGCGTTTTTGCAGTGATAAAACCTTGGCGAAGGAAAAAGCGTACATATTTATATAATTGGAGTGTCGATATGGAATACAGTACATTTTAGAAGAAAGAGCTAGCCTAAGATACATAAGAGTATGTCGTGCAGGCTCCGCAAATAAAGTTTCCATCGCTGAATTCGGTTGCATGAGTCGCAAATGGTGGGTTGTCTCGGCCGCAGCAAGCATAAAGACCGCCGTGATAGAGTGTCCAATCCATGCACATGTGAAGTAAACGGCTAAGTTAAAAAGGGATACGAAGCATAACGAAAACAGTAATACTAATAGAGTGCAAAGCATACCGAGTCTGCCTGCACCCCACAAGGTACAGGCAGAATGATGAGATGAATGCCAATCCATATGGACGACGTGAGAAGACCAAGGGATCTGCAAATGTGCTGATGAGAGATCCAATGAGATGGAACCACGAACTAATGGAGGAAGAGTGTGAGAATTGTAAAATTGCGTCCGAGGATTCAACATTGCATGCTGAGAAAGGTAGTGAGCAGCCATATTTGCCTTTCTATAAATATGAAGAAAGTCCAGTCGATGAAGATGAGTTAATATATGAAATAACCGAAGATGTTAGTTCCCAAAAACCAGTTGTAGTCGTGACAAGCGTGATAACATCTGAGCACAATTTGACTCAAGAATAATTGAGCGATACAGTGGAAGAAAATATAATAAGCCAAATACCACTGCTTGTATCTCGGCTATGAGAGGTGTACTTGGAGGCAAGCGGAAAGAGATTGCACCCACACAGGAACCAGTGTGATCTCGCAAAATAGCACTCCCTGCTGTATAATGTTTGCCCACCGCAACATCTACATTTAACTTTAATCTACCTGAAGGCAGAGTACACCAATGAACCAACTGAGGGCATGGCGCCTGAAGTCTGGGAAACCAATCAAGCTGGCATAGAGACCCAGCCACTAGCTTTGAACCGGCAATTGTTTTGCTCACATAGTAATATCATAGTGAATGGAAGCCCTAAGGGAGATCATGGCGAAAGTGTTCTTCTCACCATACACTAATGATGCATAAGCACGCCATATATTGTATACAATAATAACCGGAATGACGATTTTTAAAACCCCAAAGAGAGATGAGAATGTAGAACAATACCTCCAAGATAGTAGATATTGGCGAAGATGCAGTGATGATGGGGGGACAATGTAACTCACGGGCAAAGTAATCCCATAGTGGACGTACACCCGCACAGTATAAAAATATATGATCCACAGTGGCCGATGCTTGTTTACAAAATGGACATTACGTTGGACGGGAAGAATTATACTTACTAATGTAGTCCTCGAATGGCACAGCAGAATGAGAAAGTCGCCATAAGAATATTTTAGTGACTGGTGAATGGAGCTTGAACCAAATGAATTTCGCCAAAAGTAACGTTGGACTGGGTGATCGGCAGATATCATAGGCAGAACGCAAAGAGAATTCCCCCAAGGCCGAGGGTGTCCAGCTGAGATAGATGCCTTGACCTTCAGTCTGAGCAAGGCAGGAAGCACGAATTCGACAAATAATCTTCCAAACGGGTGAATCTGGAAATCGATGAAGATAGTCCCTGCGGGCACCATATTTTACATGCAGATACCTACTCCAAAGAGTAGCATGCTGCTGCTATGACCACCAAATGCGACAATGATAAGTCTGTTGTAACGTGCTGAGATCGCGAAGTCCCAATCCACCCTCCTCACAAGGCTTGGTGATAGTAGTCCATGCAACCCAATGATGTCTACGTCCCCAATAAAATGTTGCCATTTTCATGTCTATAATTTTAATCACTAACTTAGGCAGTTCCCCAGTGGCGAGAATATGTAATGGTCGTGCCGAAATCACAGAACGAAGCAAAAAAAGACGACCTGCGGATGAGAGTAACCGAGAATCCCAGCCCTGAAGTCGGTCGTCAATATGTTGTAATAAGGAAGCACAATATCTAGAACGTTTGATGCCCTTATGCAGATAAGAACCAAGGTATCGAAAAGGCAAACAAGAAGATCTCATATTTAGTATAGACTCCAAACATCTCCGCTGGTGTAGAGATATGCCTGCAGATGGAATAAAACTGCTCTTTTGAAAATTTACCTTCTGACCAGAGACAGCTTCATATTGTGTTAAAAATGCATGGAACTGTCGTAAATTTCTCTGCATTCCACCGTAAAAATACCAAAAGATCGTCCGCATAAACCAAATATGTGATAGTAAAAGGTACCTGCCTAGGCGGAAGGGCTGCAATGATCTAGAGGCAACTAAAGATTTCAAGCCTCTACTGAAACCTCAGAAGAAAGAATAAAGAGCAAAGGGGATAAAGGGTCACCTTGCTTGACTCCTCTGTAAGGCCGAAATGTAGCAGATGGTTGGCCATTGATCAAGACTGCTAAAGTAGTGGCACTTAAATGATTCAGAATAATTCGAATGAAAAAGTTTGAGAAGCCAAAACTTCGCAGTAGCAATTCCAGATATTCCCAGCTGACTCTATCAAATGCCTTCATCATATCTAGTTTCAAACACAGTTGAGAACCACCCTTATCTAGCATGTGTACCATCTCCCGTGCCAATAAAACCTGCGTGGAGATATCAGAGCCTGCCAAGAAGCCTGTCTGTTCTGGTGATATTAATTTGTGAAGAAGTGTATTCAAGCGAGTGGCAATGATTCATGTACAAACTTTACTCAGAAAATTGGTGAGACATATTGGGCGAAAATCGCTGAATGTTATGGGGGACAGCTTCTTGGGAATCAAGGTGATTAATGCACTAGCCATCACTAAAGGCTGGGGAACGCCAAGGAAAAATTCCTGCACTGCTTTAACTACATCAGCATGAATGACTGACCAGCAAGAACGATAAAACTTACCATTGAAACCATCTGGCCCTGCTGCACCTTGAGGGTCTAGATGCCAAACCGCTGCGTTAACCTCTTCCTCCATAGGCAGTTGCGTGAGCATGGAGTTGTCATCTTCTGAGACCAACCGTGGGATGTGACAAAGGATTGCATCATAATTATGCATTGCCTCTCGCGCAAATAAAGAAGTGTAGAATGCCACTGCTTCTTCCATAATGGTCGTGGGAGAGGTGCATTGTTCACCATTAGCTGTGTAGATTTGCTATATGCATAGCTGCATCCTTCGCCCTTTGACAATAGAGTGAAAATAGTGTGTGTTTGCATCACCTTCTTTTAGCCATCGTACACACGCTTTTTGTTTCCAGAAATACAGCTCATATGTGGAAGCCCGGAGATACTCAGCTTTAGCACGGTGGTACTCCACGCGATTCGCTTCTGAAGGGTCGGCGTCCTAGATGCCTTCAGCGCAATTGAGATTAGTTTCAGCTTGCATAATGTTGGTGAATATATTGCCAAAAATTTCCGTATTCCACCGCTGGATGTCCTTCTTTAGACGGAATAACTTTGAATAAAATCCATACATACCACCTGTTGTAGGATAAGATGTCCAAGCATTCTGCATATAAGTATGAAAATCCGGGTGAAGTAACCAAGAGTCTAGAAAAAGAAAAGAATGGCGGCCCTCAGCCGTACGTAACCGAAATATGAATAAAAGGTGTGTATGATCCGAGGAAACGCGTGATAGATGCGTAAGCTGCATGTCGTCAAATGCATCCTGAAAAGACGAGTTGATAAATAACCAATCCAACCTCCCACGGACTTGTCCGAGTCCTCTGCCATCAGCCCAAGTAAATCGCGACCCAAGAAATTGTGGAGCCATAAGGAAGAAAGATTCAATACAATCATTAAAATCTTGTAATACTGTAAGAGAGGGGTGTGAGCGTCCTTCATGATCATCAAGAGTGCGAAAAGCATTGAAATCTCTTCCTACCACCCATGGTAAAGCGGATGTTTCCGAGAAATTACATAAAGAATGCCATAATGAACGACGTAAAAATGGCGTGTGCTTGGCATAGACCACCGATAAAACAGAAGACAACTAAAGCGGCTAAAATAGCAGAGTGAAATGAACCACTTGTTCTTGATCCTGCGCTGCAACCAAGTGAAAATCTGAATGACGCCAGAAAAACCAAATACGTTCCGACTAAGAAGAATAATGATGCGAAAAACCAAGGTCCAAAGCAAAAGGAGCAATACTTGAACATGAATGTTTAGGTTCTATCAGAGCAAGTAAATTTAAATGATGATCGCGTATCAAACGATGCAATCTAGGTAGAGAGGCACGCATGCCTCTTATATTCCATATTAAGACATTCATTGAGAAAGAGTAGTGTCACTTCTCTGGATGGTGTGAGATGCACTGCGCGTAAGGATGGTGGAGGGCGATAAGGGCGGTTGATCTTTTCTTGTACGGCGCTTCCGACGAGGAACTACAGGCATAAATTCCGCAGCCTCTGGTGATTCCTGTAAACATGATATCAAAATATCCACTTCGGGTGATGAAGGGATTAACTGCATGCGCCAGACCACTTCATCAGGGACACTTGGCACGTCCGAGTTCTGATCAGCTGCAGGCAATTCATTATCTGAAGAATGTCCCAAGTCACAATGATCTGAATTGTCTTGCAGCAGAGGTTCCGCAGCCCCACAAAATAAGTCAGCATGCAGGGGAGGTGCCATGGTGGGAGCAGCAATCGGAGGAATATCATGTTGCGGCTCAGGAGTATCTTGGGAATGAAAAATCGATGGCGGGTCAGATGGAGGTTCTGCCATCGGTTTCTTTTTGACCGGTGTCCATCGCTGTGCTGGAGGGTGAGGTGGTGGAGGCGGTGGCGAAGGCGGCACAGTTGTAGATTTCAGAGGGCATGAGCCCGTTGCGTGGCCTAACCGACGACATGAGGTGCAAAATAACTTGAGATCTTCATAGACCACTAACTGCAGGATAAATCTGTTCTTGGCCTGCAAATATATTTTCTGTGGCAACTCCTGGAAAACGTCTACTTCAACACACACTCGAGCGACAGACGGCTGCAGACCATCTGTCGTCGCTACATCCATTTTTTGGGAGACCCAATCGGACGCACAATTTCAAAAAATTCTTCCCGGCGATGAAGGTGAATTGGAAGCCCTGGGAACGCGATCTGTACCGGGACAATGGGGACATCAGCGTTGGGATCAAAGTCGATAGTCCACTTCGTTATAAGCATATGACATCCAGATATATGCCATGAGCGTCGATAAAAACAGCGCAAGTAATCAGCTTCATTACGAAAATTCAAGATAATATGTGTTTGATCGATAAGTGTGATACGCAAATCATGGTGAAAGCCTATTTTTGCAAAAACTTCACGTATGACTTTCAATGGAGGACGACCATACCAGAATGTACCTACCAATGAGTATCAGAATGGCGCAGCAAGGGCATCAATCTCGGAATCCAGGAATGATATCATAGGCATGCCTTTATATCTCGAAACGGTCTTAGGCGAAACGAATATTTTCCGTGACGAAGTTTTGCCGAAAACCACTGCCGCAAATGATGGTGGCGGTGTAGCCATCATTGGTGCAGTGTCGAGAAAGATGTGGTTTTTCGTGGAAGACGAGTAATAGAGGAAGGAAGGTGCCGGCAGACAGACGAACGGCGAACGTCGATCGGCAATGGAGAGGCGGACTGGTGAGGAGTAACGGCGGCAGCTATCGCCGCAGAAGCGCCTGCGATCGCCAGAGTGTGGGAATCATTCTATTACAACACACACATATATATATGTATATACATACATACATACATACATACATACATATATATATATATAGTATGCATCAATTTGGCACATACCGACATGTACATACATTCATCTATGCATTCAAATTTACTTATGCATGATACATATATTGATACAAAAATAACGATACGAATTTCACAAATTCATAATAAGTACAGAAAGGATACTTACACGATCGTTTATACTATACCGATTCATCGCATAGGGTTTTCGGTGAATGGAACCACTTTCCTTCTTCTTCCAATAGGGTTGGCCAAATCTATGGATTATGAGGATGATGGCTAGCTAAAACTTATGTAGATGTGGGTAGAGTTTAGAAGGTGTATGTGTATGTGTGTGTGTATATATATTCAGAAAGACAGGCGGTACTGTTCAGGATTTTATTAATTTAATATGCCCTCACTTGTGGCTGAGAAATACCGTGGTTACATGTGAGTCCTATGTCTATGGGAGACTCTCCCATGACAAAACAATAGATACATTATGCGTAAACAAAGGCTTGAAATAAGTACATGAGTCGAAGAAAAATAATGAAAACAAAAACTAGTCCCTGAAGATGTGTAGTATCCTTGTAGTGCATCCAAAGGTGATGTATATTCGGCGTTGGTGATGATCGAAGTAGCCCCATGCATCTCAAGCCAGATAAAAATATGTCAAAGCACACCATATCACAAATAATACGCTAATAACGGATGTGGAATAGAATAAGTTACGTACCCCTGTTACCTTGGTCAAAAGCGACCAAGGCAACCATCCGAAAATATGCACCAACCTAATGGGAGACTTGGTAAGTGCGATCGCCAGTGAACCGTAGCCTTGATGCTCTGATGCCATGGTGTAGTATCCAAAGCAAATGTAGATGAAGATATATTGTTATCTTGAAAGCAGTTATTAGTGTAAAGTAGACAACACAGGCATTGGGAAAAGTGGAAAACATACCTACGTTGCCTATGCCAAGATATGACATAGGCAACCCTTGGTTTATAATGCCAATCCACTGGGGACACAGGCTTCCAGTATTCTTGACAATATTAGTGCATCTCGCAGTGTTGCATCCACAACCAACAACAATGACATACAAGAAACATAGTTATCCAGACTGTTTGAATAATATATGAGGGAGAGTAAAGAAGTCAAGTGATATAGAACTGAGTCACATACCAACGTTGCTTGTGCCAAAATAGCACATGCAACAAATAAAAGACAGCGCCAACCCTTCAGGAGACTTGTAATTAAAGGCGAAGATTTGATAGATATGTGTCCAACGATAGTGCTCCACGTACTTCACATGGCAGTGTAGCAAAAGAAGAATAATCAGTCACTCCCACGGCTTGAAAGCCATTTCTGGCTAACATATGCGCTGCTAAATTTTCCTCTCTCAGGCAACAGTGTAAAAAAGATCCGTTTGTTTCCAGAATTGTAGCAGCACGTCGGATATTCATTCCAAAGATGCCCATAAGCCTAGATGGATCCTGGAGATAAGTGAGGAGTAGACGACAGTCTGTCTCTATGATTAAACGATCATAATCCCTTGCATAATAGACTAAGGCATACAACATATCCTTTAGTTCCGCATGTAATGGCGTAATTGATGGCATCATAACACAAATGGCCAAAAGAAACTTGCCTTGTGCATTACGCAATACTGATCATGCTACTGAGCTTGTTCAGTTGGTAGCTGCATCTACGTTTAACTTTACTTTCGCAGACGGCGGCAACTCCTAATGGACCACACGCGGACGACATGTCCTCAAGGGCGGAGAGAAATCTCTAGATATCAAATATGGGAGAGAGCAAGACAACTTTCTACCTTTTGTGGCGGCACACCAAGTATAAATGTGATCTCGTACCCGCTCAAATAACCTCCTATATGAGAACTTTTTGTCTCCAAAACATATTGATGTATATTCCTTCTATATCACCCATGTAGCTAAAGACATAGCTACAACCCGTAGTTGACCAACCATTGATGTGGCTGAGGAGATCCTCCACCAGCGTATAAGATGGGCGCGAATGGTGGATTCCCTTAGTGTAAGCCCTGAGAACAAGATGGAGATTTCTTGCCACAGTGGTTTGATTGATGTACACTGTAAAAATATATGATCATACATGTCTGAATTGCATTTGCAAAAAGGACATTGAGAGGGAAGTATTGTTTGCCACGCTTGGAGATTATCTTGCAATGGCAAAGATCGCATCC
The DNA here is from genome assembly GCA_036186865.1 of Eustoma russellianum. Taxonomy (NCBI): domain Eukaryota; kingdom Viridiplantae; phylum Streptophyta; class Magnoliopsida; order Gentianales; family Gentianaceae; genus Eustoma; species Eustoma russellianum. The sequence goes on along the minus strand of AP025041.1, from coordinate 15,434,528 downwards.
ACATTTTTTAAAGAATAATTTTCCCTACGGGAAGCGCACCCGACCACCAAATATATTTAGAACAATCAGAGGAAGGGTATTCTAAGGAGAGCAGGTGATATGCTGACTTAAGTGTAAACTATCTCCCTTTGTCTGCTAACCAATTTAGTCCATCTGAAATATACTGAACGTGAGTTTGCATATAGTCATGAATTCTGCATATTCGCTTCGAAATTCCTAAGTCATGGATATGTTCATACCCATGATCCCTTTGACCATACATAGCTCTGCAAAGGATGCCCATAATGAGTAGATTGGTGATACCTCCACCTTAGAAGACAATCATATGCCTGTTGCACGTGTGCGAGGTTACGAATACCCAAACCGCCAGCTTTTATAGGACAACAAACTTGTCCCCAGGATTTCTAGTGGTTCCGACCATTCCAAAGAAAATGAGCCATCTTATGATTCAAAGCATGTAATATAATCTTCGGAAGTCTCGAGCTAGAGATAATATGAAGAAGTATGAATTTGCAATGCTAGTTCTTATCTTTTGCTTTTGCTCATCTCCTTTCCTTTTAATTGTTTTGGATGTCCCCCTTAGGTGCTCTCCCCCTCTTGAAAATTATCTTCTAAGTCCTTGGGAGAATGTATGGCATCATTGTGACATGATCTTGCTTACTTGGCACCTTCTCATTGGATGATCATTTAACCTTTGCTTACTTGACACATCATGATTGGTTGAATGTTGTCATCACTTGATGACTAGGATAATATGAGAAAACCACTTAAAACATGTGCCAAAATCATCATAAAATAATTGACGTAATTCACAAGATTGACACATAACGTTAGCAAGATAATTTTCTCACAAAAAGGGCATGAAAATTTCGGCCATTAAGAGACTTAGCATGCTGAAATTTCAGCATGTGATACATGGGTATTCTTTTCAAAATGTTTCCATGTTGCTTTGATTTATCTCTTAAAAACGAATCACCATTTAGTAGAAGATATTTTCATCTTTTATGAGATAAAAACTTGACTCTCATGTGGCCTAAAATTCGGCCATTATTCATTCACACATGCTGAAATTTTCAGCATGTGTGATATTGAAAAATATCACCACTTAAATTCCATAACTTATTCAAATTGCTTCCAAGTTATCTTCCAATTAATCCACCTTAATTAAGAAGTAAAATATCACTCATAATGGAGGTAAAAATCGGCCATACATTAGCACACATGCTGAATTTTCAGCATGTGTCACAATTGTGACAAAATTTGAATTGTTACCTTGTGTAGCTTCTTCCTTTATGTCATCAACATTGTATGATTGATTCTTGGCGAATCAATATGCCAACAAGGCTCCACATATGCTCCATCTCAGCTGTAGGGGCATGTATACATGTATATGCATGTGCTGAATTTCATTTTTGCTAACTTTGTAAAATAGTACACATTTAATAATATACACATGTTATATTCCAATCAGCCCTTAATTTAATTTTCTAGAATACTTTAAGATGTATGACATATGTAAAAAGTGTCTAGACACGTGTCGTATGATGTGCCAAAAATGTTCCATGTGTTGTGTACGTAGAAAACCGAATTTTCGATATTTATCGATTACCCGATTTTTCTCTAATTAAATTCTAACTTTTTGCACATGTTATATATATTATGTTACACATAATATATATAATATAAACTTTAATTCTCAGCACTTAGCTGGTCTAAAGTGGTGCCATTAACATGTGACAAAATTGAAATTGGAATCTCTATAATTTGGCCTTAATGTGGGGTGATTTGTGTGTGCCAACATAGAATGATTTTATGGCTGGAATTTTAATCATATGCACGAAATTAATAATGATTTTTTGAGGTGTAGGGGCTGGCCATCTATTTATGGCAAGTACGTGACACGTTGGCAAAGTTTCGGTATTCGCCCGATACGACAATCTTTGGTTTAGAATCTTTTAACGTGTCGTATTTAATTTGTCATCACCATGACTTATATCATATGATATAAGACCTGAATATACTCATAAATATGAGTTAAGTATAGTACGTAAAATATATAACGTGTCGGTAGTACGTTGGACTACATGTGTATGTGCCTTTTTCAAAAAATCAGAAAATATATATTTATATATATGTGTAGGCGTGCATAATGTAGTAAATGGGGAGGAGGAGACTTTCCTTTCTTAGTCTTGTTGCCTTTGTGCCTTGTCCAAATGTAGCTTCCTTTAATGAACTACTTAGTTTAATTAACTAAGTACTTCACTTAATGAACTAGTTTAGTTCATTAATGGCGGCACCTGAAAATAGTATAAACACAACAAATGTTTGTCATATGATGTAAGCTTTAACGCTTTATGGCTCGTTAGTACGGTAACATTATATATGACCTAAATAAGGCAAGTAATAAGCAATATATCATGCACACATTTATATCATACACACGTTTATATCATGCGCACGTTTTTTTGTCTTGCTTATTTAAATCACATATTTTGAAATCACTCAAACCCCTTTTTCTCTACAATCTCCCCCTTTTGATGATTTTCAAAATAACTTATGCACATGATTTGAATCCTATCGCTCCTCCTTCAATCATGCATAAAATTTGAAATTTGAATTTTTGAATTTCAAACCGCTCCCCCTTGATTTATGCAATCAGTATCTCTCTCCCCCTTAAATCATGCTTTCTCTCCCCCTTGATTTATGCAATCAGTATCTCTCTCCCCCTTAAATCATGCTTTCTCTCCCCCTTTATTTTGGAAAATAAATCAAAAGATGCCTGTAAATAAGGAAAGAGAATCAAATCAAATCATATCAGCTGAAATCATGACTAATTTAGAACGAAGAGATTCATACGTGACTTGATTTAAGGCTTTTGTAAAAATATCCGCTACTTGTGCTTCTGTGTGTACGTGATCTATGACTATATCACCATTGTTTACGTGATCACGAAGAAAGTGATAGCGTACTTCTATATGCTTGGCCTTAGAGTGTAGTACGGGGTTTTTAGACAGATTAATAGCATACTATCACAGTATATAGGAATTTTATTTACGGTAATTCCATAGTCCGAGAGTTGTTGTTTTATCCACAACAACTGAGTGCAGCAAAGGTTAAGTGCCATGTACTCAGCCTCAGTAGTGGGAAAAGCAACGCTTGCTTGCTTTTTGGAAAACCATGAAATGAGTGAGTTTCCTGTAAATTGGTAAGTGCCACTCGTGCTCTTCCTATCTATTTTACAACCACCGTAATCTGCATCAGTATAAGCATGTAAGTTAAATTCGGAATCTTTATTATACCAAATCCCTAAGGTGGGCGTGTGCTTAATATAATGGAATATTCTTTTTACCGCATTATAGTGAGGCACCTTAGGTTGACTCTGAAAACGTGCACACATACATACACTGAACATGATATCAGGACTACTAGCAGTTAAATATAGCAAAGAACCAATCATAGACCGATATAAAGCATTGTCAAAATCTTTACCATGTTCATCCTTATCCAATTTAGTGGTGACACTCATGGGGGGGATGGTTTCAAATTTTCAAAATTAAACTTTTTAATCATGTCATATATATATATTTAGCTTGACTTATGTGAATGTCTTTACTCGTTTGCTTAATCTGCAAGCCAAGAAAATAGTTAAGTTCACCAACCATAGACATTTCGAATTCGGATTTCATACAATTTTCAAAATCTTCAACAAGTCTATGTGAGGTAGAACCGAAAATAATGTCATCAACGTAGATTTGAATAATAAGTAAATCCGATTTATCTTGTTTCAAAAATAGTGTGCTATCTATAGTACCTCGTTTAAAATCATTTTCTTAAAGGAAAGTAGCAAAACGATCATACCATACTCTAGGTGCTTGCTTTAGTCCGTATAGTGCCTTCTTTAGTTTGTACACGTGATCGGGATGTTTCAAATCTTCAAAACCGGGTGGTTGCTTCACGTATTACTCTTCTTGTATAAATCCATTTAGGAATGCACTTTTTACGTCCATTTGATACAATTTGAAGTCTTTCATGCAAGCAATAACAAGTAATAATCATATAGCTTCTAAACGTGCTACGGGTGCAAATGTTTCATCGTAGTCAATTCCTTCTTCTTGATTATAGCCTTGTGCTACAAGTCTAGCTTTATTCCTAACGACCTTTCCTTCTTCATTCATTTTATTCCTAAACACCCACTTTGTGCCTATTATGGTCTTATCTTGTGGTCGTAGCACTAAATCCCAAACATCATTTCTAACGAATTGATTAAGCTCATCATGCATAGCATCAATCCAAGAAGAATCACTTAAAGCATCATGCACATTTTTGGGTTCAATTTCGGAAGTCATAGCATGGAATTGATTTATTTCATCCGAAGTAATTCTTCTACGTGGTCGCACGCCGTGAGTGATGTCGCCTATGATGAGATCATGTGGGTGATCTCTATGTCATCTTGGTTGATTGTTTTCTATGTTATCATGCATTTCTAAGTGATCATGCATTTCTAGTGTGTCATTCATGTCATGCATATCAAATGTACCATCATCTTCATTCAACACGGGTTTCAATTCAAAGTCATCATCATATTCGTTACCTTTATCAATCTCACCAAATTCATTAAACTTCACATGAATAGATTCTATGATTTGTCTAGTGAGAGGATCATAACATCTATATGCTTTTGAATTTATAGAATAAAAAACAAAGATGCATTCAATTGATTTAGATTCAAATTTATCTAAATTATCTTTTGTATTCAAAACAAAACATTTGCATCCAAACACACGAAAAGAGTCAACCTTAGGCATGCGATCATTTAAAATCTCATAAGGTGTCTTGTTTATTTTCTTTCTAATGGATAGGCGATTTACTATGTAGCATGCACAATTTACGGCTTCCGCCCACAGAAATCTAGGCAATTTATTTTCTCATAACATAGTCCTAGCGATTTCTTGTAATGTTCAGTTCTTTCTTTCTACTACTCCATTTAATTGTGGAGTTCTAGGTGGCGAAAATTCATGCTTGATTCCTTTTTCTTCGCAAAATGAAATCATTTCCATGTTTTTAAATTCGCCACCTCTATCACTTCTTATCTTTTTCACATTGACACCGTATTGATTTTCAAGTTGTTTGATTAATTTCGCAATTTCAATGGCACTATCATCTTTATGTGCAAGAAATAAAGTCCAAGTATAACGAGAAAAATCATCAACAATCACGCATGCATAGTGGCGCCCACCAAGGCTTGTAGTGCGACTAGGACCAAACAAATCAATGTGTAGTAGTTCTAAGACTCTAGTCGTGCTTATTTCATTCTTAGGCTTAAGTGACTCACGTGTTTGTTTGCCTTTTATGCAAGATTCACACAACTGAAAGTTGTCTAAATCAAGTGTAGGCAAACCTCGTACTAGGTTCTTTCGTTGAAGTTTTTCTAGTCTGGAAATACCAATGTGTCCTAAACGTCTATGCCATAAATTCACATTGGGTTCATTTGACATAAAGCACTTAACTTTAGCGTCTACCACATCATCCATAGAAAGCGTAAAAATGTTACCTTCTCATTTTCCTTTTAAGACGGTTTCTCTATTTTTATTTATTATATTGCAGTAGGGGTGAGTGAAGCACAAATCAAAGCCATTGTCAATAAATTGAGAAATGCTAAGAAGATTATAAGATAAGTTGCTTACCAAATATACATTGGAGATTTGAAGATTTAGGATCTGCAAGGCACCACTAGAAGGGGGGGTTGAATAGTTGGTGCAGAAAATGTGGTTTTTAAAATTGTTTGAAACCAAACAACTCAACTTCTGAAAACAGATTCTGTTTTCAGAACCAGTTTTAAAATGTTTTTAAAACTAGGTTTTAGGTCTCCAAAAATTCTGAAATTTTGGGAGAACTTAGCCTCAGATGTTATGAGTGTCTCCTAAAAATTTCAGATTTAAATTCAACCTTTAACCCCTTCAAACATCGTTGGTGGTCAGATTGCGCGAATCTGCTAGAAACGGTAGACTGTTTTGAAAAATTTATTGCTATTTTTTCTTAACTCCAATTGCTCTGAAATTTTAACCACTAACCCCTTATATGTTTTATTTGAACGGGTTGAAACATTTTTGAAAAATTATTTCAGGAAGTTAGTCAAATACACTCAAAGTCTCAACCTTTGCAAGTCTTAAAATCATACTGCACTAGTCTCAGAACTTTGGATGTTTGAGTGACTTATACTTATCCAAAAGGGTTGAAACTTATGCCAAATTAACCTTAAGACGTGTGGCTTTGTTTCTGAAAATGTTTGTAATTTTTGAAAGTCGTTTACTACTTTTACGAACGTAAACAAAAAGAGTAAACTGTACAGAAACAGAATATAAATGCTGAAAGTAAATGACACCGAGAATTTTATACTGGTTCGGTTATAAACAACCTACTCCAGTCTTCAAGGAATACCTTCCTTGGTTCACACTAGTCACACACACGCAATACACCTTACCACAGGGTTGATGGAGTTACACACCAACTCCAACCCTTTACAAACCTTGTACGATGAATACAATTCACACGAACACCACCACCTTGCAAGATTGAAGATTGATCACACCTTGATCAATCTTTTACAAAGATAAAGAGTATGTGGTGGTTTAATACAAGCCTATTCAAGAATAAGAATATAAATACAATAGGCTTTCAAGAAGAAGAAAGAAAGAGAGTGTAGAAGAAGAGAGGCTAGTCGTTTTTGATCTCAAGATTGTAATGCTTGTTCTTGTCATTTGTTTTTGCTCATCTTCTTTCCTTTTATGCCTTGTATCCGTCCCCCTATAGGCACCATACCCTCTTGAAAATTATCTTCTAAGTCCTTGGTAGAATGTGTGGCATCATTGTGACATGATCTTGCTTACTTGGCCCCTTCTCATTGGATGATCATTTAACCTTTGCTTACTTGGCACTTCATGATTGTTTGAAAGTTGTCATCATTTGATGACTTGGAAAATCTGAATATTTCACTCAAAACATGTGCCAAAATCAACATAGAATAATTTCCATAATCCACAAGATTGTCACATAAAGTTAGCAAGATAATTTTCTCACAAAAAAAGGGAATAAAATCGGCCATGATGAGAATTTAGCATGCTGAAATTTCAGCATGTGATACATGGTGATAAAATTCAAAATACTTCCAAATTTTCATTGATTTTTTTTAAAATAAATCACCAATTAGTAGCAAATATTCTTACCAAATTGGAAATGAAATTTGGACACTAACATACCCATAAAAACGGTCAAGATGCATTCCACACATGCTGAAAAATTTCAGCATGTGTGATATTCAAGATATCACACTTTATGACTTTGTATCTTATTCAAATTACTTCCATTTCTTCTTCCAATTAACCACATAATTCAAGACACCAATTATATCCTTTTTAATCCAAAAAATCTGCCAGCTATATAGTGCACATGCTGAAATTTTCAGCATGTGTTACAAATGAGACCAAGTTTGGAACCTTACCATTTGTAGCTTCTTTCTTTAAGTCACCAACATTGTATGATTGATTCTTGACCAATCAATATGCCAAAAAGGCTCCACATATGCCCCATCTCAGCTGTAGGTGGCGTGTATACATGTATATGCATGTGCTGAATTTTATTTTTGCTAACTTTGTAAAATAGTGCACATTTAATAATACACACATGTTATATTCCAATCAGCCCTTAATTTAATTTTCTAGAACACTTTAAGATGTATGAAATATTTAAAAAGTGTCTAGATATGTGTCATATGATGTGCCAAAAATGTTCTATGTGTTGTGTACGTAGAAAACCGAATTTTCGATATTTATCGATTACCTGATTTTTCTCTAATTAAATTCCAACTTTTTGCACATGTTATATATATTATGTTACACATAATATATATAATATAAACTTTAATTCTTAGCACTTGGCTGGTCTAAAGTGGCGCCATTAACATGTGACAAAATTAAAATTGGAATCTCCACAATTTGGCCTTAATGTGGGGTGATTTGTGTGTGCCAACATGGAATGATTTTATGGCTTGAATTTACATCATAGCCACGAAAGGTTTGAGCATTTTTGAAGTGTAGGGGCTGGCCATCTATTTATGGCAAGTACGTGACACGTAGGCGAAGTTTCGGTATTCGTCCGATACGACAATTTTCGGTTTAAAACCTTTTAACGTGTCGTATTTAATGTGTCATCACCATGACTTATATCAAATGATATAAGACCTGAATATACTCATAAATATCAGTTAATTATGGTGGTGTGACGTTAACGTACGTACGTAATATATAATGTTTCGGTAGTACGTTGGAACACATGTGTATGTGCCTTATTTAAAAAAATCAGAAAATATGTATTTATGTATGTATATAGGCGTGCATATTAAATGAGGGGAGGAGGAGGAGACTTTCCTTCCTTAGCCTTGTCGCCTTTGTGCCTTTTCCAAATGTAGCTTCCTTTAGTGAACTACTTAGTTTAATTAACTAAGTACTTCACTTAATGAACTAGTTTAGTTCATTAATGATGGCACCTGAAAATAGTGTAAACACAACAAATGTTTGCCATATGATGTAAGTTTTAACGCTTCATGGCTCGTTAGTACGACAACATTATATATGAGCTAAATATGCAAGTAATAAGCAATATATCATGCACACGTTTATATTATGCACACGTTTTTGTCATGCTCATTTAAATCACATATTTTGAAATCACTCAAACCCCTTTTCCTCTACAATCTCCCTCTTTGGATGATTTTCAAAATAACTTATGCAGATGACTTAAATCCTATCGTCCCCCCTTCAATTATGCATAAATTTAAAATTTGAAATTAAAATTTCGAATCCGCTCCCCCTTGATTTATGCAATCAGCATTAATTAGTATCTCTCTATCTCCCTCTTAAATCATGCTTTCTCTCCCCTTTATTTTGGAAAGTAAATCAAAAGATACCTGTAAATAAGAAAAGAAAATCAAATCACGTCAAATCAAATCATATCAACTGAAATCATGCCTAATTTAGAACGAAGAGATTCATACGTGGCTTGATTTAAGGCTTTGGTAAAGATATCCGCTACTTGTGCTTCTGTGCGTACGTGATCTATGACGATATCTGTGGCGCCCCACACCCTGGCCCCTGCCGAGGTCGGTGCACCTGCCGTAATTCACTAAGGAGAGTACTAGGCGTCGTTCATTCGTGTCGTGATCCATGGTGTAAGTACATGGATTTTAACACTTTTATATAAATAGGCAAGCGAAACTGTGACAGAATTTAAAACTTCGAAATTAAAGCATCATCACCATCATTCAAAGTTTACAACCCCGATCAAATGTTTCAGAAAGTAAAAAAAGTAATTGTTTTTCCAATACATAAATTAGTCATCCCTTAAAGCTGGCAAGTCCGGTCTCCTAAACCTGTCCATCCTTCACTGCGCTCACTGGTAGGGAACCCTAGGTTCGTCATCTATCCACTGTACTTTGTCTTCTGCAACCTCTGGGAGGAAAAATAAGGGTGAGTGACAATGTCACCAGCAAGTATACCATAATAATCGAGGGTTAAATGGAAAGTGCGAACAAGAACCAAAACCCAAAAATATTTTGGTTAAGAAGCATACCTGTCCTCCATCCGACACTCAATAGGGATCATCCCTTAGAGTAGCAAGATCATAACTTAAATAGAATCGTTACTTAAAGCAGAATATAACATCAAAGGACTACAACTTGTATTGATGAACAATCATAACAAAAATCGTCACTTAAGGACTACGAAGTCGTCACAACTTAAATGTCATGTGTTCCTTCATGAATGCAACATGCATGCATATGTTTGTGTAATGCGTCGAGATGAAAATAAAATATGATCTTTTCATGCTTTTCTTTCAAATCATCATCGTCATAAAACAATAGAGGGTTTAGATCTATCTCCTGGATCTGAGGCGGTAACGTCATCTTCTTCTTGTCGAGTCTATTCTATCCGGGCCCGCACGACCAACTGTTTCTTCTCGTCGGGTCTATTATTTCCGGGCCCGCACGGCCTACTGTTTCTTCTCGTCGGGTCTATTGTTTCTGGGCCCGCACGGCCTACTGTTACATCACTTAACCCTGATCTGGTGGGTTCTTACTGGCCAAGTTGATACTCACACACGGTACCGGTGGGGAATCATTCTTTTCAAAATCATCTTTTGAAAATGCTTTTCATCTTTCTTTCTCATAAAAAGTCATGCTGTAAATCATGTACGTGATGATGATGCAATGTATGACATCACTATGCGACTCGTGAACACATACATCATAACATACATGCACGGACTTGTCTTTTAAAGCTGGAAAACTGTCCAGCGATCACATTCTGTTCATACAGTCCCGTGCTCATCAATTCATGATCACATTCATAAACTCATGCCATATATATGCATAATGAAGACTTAGACACATGCCATAAAAATTTCGTAACATTCTGAAATGTCTAAAGTCCTCAAAACATCATACTATCATCAAAGGTACTGCTGAAATCTGCAGGTCATACCGCATTACCTCGGGTTCATAGGTCATAAAACCTTATTCCTTCTAATCCATCACCTGAAAGACATAGCTCATTTACCAAGGAACAATATTCATAAGGCTAAACATCACATTCAATCCTAAATGATCAAGATCGAAGCCTTACAACTTAAGACATTAAACTGTCCTATTTTCCAGTTTTATACCACTATTTTCAACTCAGTTGTTAACCATCAAAATGGTGGTTTTATGCTGGTTTCTTTACATGAACATGTACATCTATGCCTTAAGTAATTACCATAAAACTTCCAAAGCAATCCAATAAGTTTAAGGGGGTCATCTAATTACTTTCCTAAACTGGGTACATGCAGAAACTGGATTGACCAGCTGTATCACGAAATGAATTGTGACCAAACCACAACTCCTTTTACCAGAATTCCAACTCACAGATGTCGTAAACACATCAAACTATCATCATACCAAAATTCAGCTCATTTTCATAATCCTAAGGTGCATTTTCGAGCCACACAACTTACTACTCAAAACTGTCCTGTTCCAGCAACTCTGTTTGAGCAGTTTCACCAAGAACTTCATTAAAAATAATCCACAACTCCTTTTACTAAAATTCCAACTCACACATTTCATAAACATATAAGACTATCATCATACCAAAAATTAGCCCATTTGAACACTCCTATGGTTCATTTTCAGGTCGTACAATTAGCAACATAAATCTGTTCAGCTCCAGTGATTCTGTTTGAACAACTCTTACTAAAATTTCATTATTGACAAACCACACCTCCTTTTAACGAAATTCTAACTCTCACATCTAATATACACATAGAACTAATAGCATACCAAAAATCAATGGATTTGAGAGTCCTTAAGGTCCCTTTTCTGGTTTCACGAAACAGCCAAAGTTTCTGTCCGGTTCCAGTAATTTTCATAGTGGTCATATATTCTTTCTAAGTGTCCTGGACTTACATTTTTTTTGTCACAAACACTTAGCAACAATTTTGGGTGCACACACGCACTCTTCACCAACGGTCCTATTTTTCAGTGCATGCAATAAAATGATGTTTCCAAGAGTATATTAAGCATAACACACAACGAGGACAAATCTTGTCTCCATTTCTTTACTAAACTAACATTTTCATGCAAAATCACACATGCCTCCTTCACCCCTTCCACCGTGAGTCTCCATCATTGAAAAGAGAGAATCTTTAACACATCCATCCTAGATTAACACATAATAATGCATATAATCCACAAAGATCACATCTTTGAAACAAGATTTCACTCTTACACCCCAAATGGCCCTAGGCCAAAAGTTATAGCACTCAAGCTTAGCATAATACAACTAAGATTAGATCTTAAGTATATCTAGCCATTCATGCACACACTTTCACATTCAAACCACAAAGAGTATAGTGTACTTGCCTTCTTTGCTTACTCTTCTTGGAGAGGTGTAGAAAATTGAAATCTTTCTCTTCTCTATGCATGCATTCCCGCAGTGGTGAAGAGAAGGAAAGAAGCAAGGTTAGTTTACATCTTCAACCAAAATATACTCTTAGAAAAATGCCTAATATCTCTTAGTCCTTGGAAATGCATAGACTTCCTCGCTTATCTCCTTGGCCGAATGTTTTGAAGGGAAGGGAAGAGTTAGAGATCTCTTGCACTTGAAGTTCTTAAGGGTTTCAAGTGTGATATTGGAGGGGAAATCTTTTTCTTTTTTTTTTGGCTAGGTTTAGCCATTGGAGAAGGGTAAAAGGGAGGGGTGGAGATCTTACCTTAGTATGGATTAACCTTGATTCACCCTTTAACCAAGGTTACTTCTTCCAATCATAGTTACTTTTTGAGACTAACCCTAGTTACTTCCTCTTAACCTTAGTTACTTTTTGTTCATCTTGGTTAGTTAAGCTTGGTTAAGTTATCATTAACTATGGTAGGATATGGCCCTCTTAATTGGCCTCCTCCCCTTAATTAACCGGCGGTTGGGGGGTCTTTAATGCCCCCAACCAAATTAAATTTCTATTTTCCTTCTTTTCTTTATTTAACATATTCATTTATCTATGTATTTGTTTATTTGCATAATTATAATATAGAAAAAATATGGTGTGCCTTCCTTGGGCCATTGGCTGAAACTTACAACGCCTTGGACGAAAATTGGGTCCTTTCCCCATGGTCCGATATCCACTCTCAAGTACTACATGCATATTGCTATTATCCGAAATGAAATTTATAGTAGTAGTCATCGATTCAATTACATTGTAATTAAAATAAATCATGAGTACAAAAGGATCCCTATTGGGTTACAACATCCTCCCCCCTAATATAAGTTTCGTCCTCGAAACTTGAAAGTGCTTAATCAAAGAGGTGAGGGTACAAGTTCTTCATGTGTTCTTCCATTTCCCAGGTAGATTCGTCTACAGAATGATTCTTCCATTGCACTTTGACCATTGGTATTGATCGTTTCCTTAATACAATTTCTCTACGATCAACTATCTGCTCTGGTTCTTCCTCATACGTCGTATCGGTCTCTAATTTCAAAGGTTGACCCTTTATGACATGGCTAGGATCGTGTACATATCGTCGCAGTTGAGATACATGAAACACATCATGTATTTGAGATAGGGTGGGCGGTAGAGCGAGTGGATAAGCCACTTCTCCAATCTTTTCCAGAACCTCGTATGGCCCAATAAATCTTGGGCTCAGCTTCCCCTTAATACCAAATCTTTTAACTCCTTTAGTTGGCAATACTTTTAGAAATACTTTTTCTCCAATTTGAAATTCTAAGGGTCGCCGCTTTTCATCCACCCAAACCTTACTTCTATCTTAGGCCGCTTGTAACCGTTGCCTTATGATTTTTATTTTCTCTCGAGTCTCCTCTACTAGGTCAGGTCCAATGAGAATCCTATCTCCTATTTCATCCCAGTAGAGTGCTTCGTACGGGGCCATCCCTATGGACCGATGATAACGGTTGTTATAAGAAAATTCTGCTAGCTTGAGACTTCTATCCTAGCTTCTCCCAAAGTCAAGGACGCAGGTCGCAACAGGTCTTCCAATGTTTAAATGGTCCTTTCTGATTGACCATCCATTTGAGGATGAAATGCCGAGCTCATGTGAATCTCAGTGCCCATTGTTTTCTGAAAAGCTGTCCAGAACCGTGATGTAAAACGAGGATCACGATCACATGCGATATTTAGTTGTACTCCATGGAGACTCACAATTTGTTCCACGTACATCGTAGCCAATTTCTCCATGGGAGCCTTGATTGTCATAGCCATGAAATGGGCAGACTTGGTTAGTCGATCAACTGCCACCCAAATCGCATCATAACCGCTCCTCGTTCTAGGCAAGTCGGTAACAAAGTCCATCATGATGTGGCCCCATTTCCATTCGGGGACTTCGAGAGGCTGTAGCAACCCAACGGGTTTCTGATGTTCTGCTTTCACCTTTTGGCAAACGAGGCATTTTCCCACAAATTCCGCAATCTGTCTTTTCATGCCATGCCACCAAAATCTTTGTTTTAAATCTTGGTACATCTTATTTTCTCCAGGGTGGATGGATAATCGCGAGTTATGTGCTTCCTTAAGGACTTCGTTCAGTATGTCGTCGTTATTGGGTACACACAATCTTTCTTGAAACCACAAACTATTGTCGTTTCGAACCTTAAATTCCCCTGTGGGTTTCATTCGCACCCGGTCCTTTATCTTCCTTAGGGTTTCATCTTTTTTTTGCTCCTCTTTAATTCTGTCTATTAGTGAAGGAATTATCACCAACTTTGCTAGCATGCCTTCGATTGAATCAACCTCTTCTGGATCAAATTCTTCCATGTCACGTTGTAAAGGTGGTTGGTGTGGATGACTTATTTTTCTACTTAATGCGTCCCCTACCTTGTTGGCTTTCCTCGGGTGATACTGAATTTACAGGTCATAGTCTTTCACTAATTCCAGCCATCTTCGTTGTCGCATGTTTAGCTCTTTTTGTGTAAATAGATACTTGAGACTTTTGTGATCTGTGAAAATTTTGCACCTTTCGCCGTATAGATAGTGCCTCTATATTTTTAGTGCGAAGACTACAGCTGCCAATTCGAGGTCGTGTACAGGGTAGTTTTGTTCAAATGGCTTCAACTGTCGGGATGCGTATGAAATGACTCGATCTTTTTGCATTAGCACACATCCCAGCCCGTTCTTAGAGGCATCACTATATACAACAAAGGTTTCTCCAGGGATGGGTTGGTCTAAGACTGTGGCGGAGGTCAGTTTCTTCTTCAATTCAGTAAAGCTATTTTCACAATCTGAGGTCCATTCAAATTTGGTTTTCTTCTGGGTCAACCGGGTCAGAGGCATAGCGATGCGAGAGAATCCTTCCACGAACTTTCGATAGTAACGGCGAGACCGAGAAAACTTCGTACCTCTGTAACATTTGTCGGTCTGGGCCATTCCGTGATTGCCTCAATTTTCTTGGGATCTACTGATATACCTTCCTCGGATATCATATGCCCCAAAAATGCTACACTTATTAGCCAGAATTCCAATTTACTATACTTTGCATACAGTTGTTTCCTTCGTAGAATGTCCAGAGCGATCCTTAAATGGGCTGTATGGGTCTCTCCATCAGGTGAATATATCAAAATGTCCTCGATGAAGACTACGACGAATTTGTCCAGTTGGTCTTGAAAAACTCGATTCATTAGGTCCATGAATGCTGCAGGGGCGTTGGTCAGTCCGAATGGCATTACTAGAAATTCGTAATGTCCATAACGGGTCCTGAATGCAGTCTTCTGGACGTCTTCAGCCTTGATCTTCAACTGGAAATATCCTGAGCGAAGATCAATTTTACTGAAAATCCTTGCCCCCCGAAGTTGATCGAACAAGTCGTCGATCCTTGGCAAAGGGTACTTAATCTTTATAGTGATCTTGTTGAGCTCCTTATAGTCAATACATAACCGTATACTTCCATCCTTTTTCTTGACGAACAGTACAGGAGCTCCCCAAGGTGAAACACTTGGGCGGATCAGTTTCTTTTCCAACAATTCACGTAGCTGCTCCTTCAACTCTTTTAGCTCTGCAGGGGCCATTCTATAGGGAGTCTTTGATATTGTTTCTGCTCCCGGAATCAGGTTGATTTCAAAAGATATCTCCTGTTCCGGAGGAAGACCTGGCAATTCCTCTGGAAAGACATCTGGGTATTCTCGAACTACTGGAACTTGGGTCAGGTCTGAGGGTGCTTGGTCAATGTTGATGGCATAGACAAGATATCCTTCATGTCCTTTCCTTAGTGCTTTACTAGCGCGGATCGCATTTACAAAAATTTTCTTAGGATTGTTTCGTAACTTTGATCCTCTTTGAAAGGTTACATCTTTACGTGTGGGGTTTTTAAAGGTAACCTGTTTTTCATTACAATCGATGTTGGCATAATTCTTGGAGAGCCAGTCCATTTCAAGAATTACATCGAAGTCCGTCATGGGTATTAAAATCAAATCGGCGTCAAACCGATGATTATCAAACTCAAGTTCGCAACTCTTGAAAACATGATGAGCCACAAGCACCTGTTCCCCAGCTGCTTGAATTCTATAAGGTGCATCACTATAGGTTGGGTTTTTCTCGATATTCTTTGCAAATCTCTTTGATATGAAAGAGTGGCTAGCGCCACTGTCAAATAGCACGTTGGCAGGTATTGAACATACTAACATAGCTCCTGAATCATACAATATTTACTAAGCAACCATAAGGCAACAATATTGTAAAAGGAAAGTTAGTGCGGTTTTCTGAAAATACCTATCACCACGTCGTTGGCCTCTTCAGTAGCTGCGTCAGTCATAGCGTGAACTCGGGCGTTGGTATGCTGACGCTGAGGTTTTGGTAGCTGTTGTTGCTGCTGGGCCCCCTTCTCCGGACACTCTCTGGCTATATGTCTTGCTTTCCCACATCCAAAGCAGGTGGTTCCTTGGTTTGGACAGTTCTTAAAGATGTGTCCAGTCTGGCCTCATCCAAAACATTTCCTGGCCTGGATATAGCATTCTCCTACGTGGCGCTTACCACAATAAGAGCAGTTTGGAATGGCAGATTGTTGTCCTTGATTCTGTGATTGATTCTTTTGGGAGCGGCGTTGAAATTGATTCTTCCCTTGACGCCCCAGGCCCTTTGTGTTTTGCTTTGCGGACTTTCGAGGCCCTCTGCTTCTGGAAACCTCCCTTCCTCTCTTTTGAGCAAACTCATCCTGGCAGATGATGTCTCTTTCAATTCTATAACAGGCATCTAGAAGGGCACCAAAGTTTGCTGGGTTGGCATTAACCAACCACGTTCGGATTCTGGGGTTCAGTCCTCTCTCGAATTTCAACATTTTGGTTTCTTCATCGTTCATTGTGGATGGTTGGAATCTTCCCAGAGCTATAAATTTGTTAGCGTAGTCAGCAACCGTCATTCCAGATTCTTGCATTAGGGATTCAAACTCATGTCTTTTCTGCACTTTAACTGAGGGTGGTATATAAAACTTGTTAAATTCCTGGAGGAACCTCTCCCAGGGAATTGGTCTTGGCAGGGCTTGTAGGTTGGCCTTCCACCATTGGTTGGCTTCTCCTAAGAGAAAGGGTCTACCTGCTTGAGTCTTTACTTCTTCGGGGGCTCTGATTAGTTCAAAGCAATTTTCTACCTCATCGAGCCACTTCTCAGCAGCATCAGAGTCTGACTTTCCTTCAAACGGCGGAACGTTGCCTTTTTTCAGTTTTTCAAAATAATACTGAGCATCTCTGACCGGCTCGTGAGGTTGAGGGTTATTCTGTTGAAGCATTACTTGCCCAACCTGGGTGACTGTTTGGCAAAAGTTCTGAAAGCGTTAATATCTGGCATCATAGGTGGAAAAGGTCCTTGCGGTGGAGGGACGTTCTGAACTGGAGGTGGATTTTGGCCTTGAGGCGGCGGGGGTGGTGGGGCCTGAGCGAGTGGAGGTGAGTTAGACTCCTGCACCTTGGGCCTAACTCCGGCTGGTCTTCCTCTGGGTCGCACCATCTGCAGTATGCAGTGTCGGCTTTATTCAGTATAGTAACGTCACAATAAATAGCAGAATTTATCTTAGCATATTGGAAGAGCATGTATGTATATAATTTCAAAATTTTCGATTGATCATTAATTAGGGCATCTCATTGGGCCGTACCCTAATTTGCCAGTCTAAGTCGTCCTATTCTAAGATAAACTCTCATCTAAGATTAGAACTTAGATCTAAGATCAAACTTAGTTGACTATGATCATGACTTAGTTCTATATTCTGCCCGGATCTGGAGCCTTCGCTCTGATACCACCTGTGGCGCCCCGCACCCCGACCCCCGCCGAGGTCGGTGCACCCGCCGTACTTCACTAAGGAGAGTACTAGGCGTCGTCCATTCGTGACGTGATCCATGGTGTAAGTACATGGATTTTAACACTTACATATAACTAGGCAAGCGAAACCATGGCAGAATTTAAAACTTCGAAATTAAAGCATCATCACCATCATTCAAAGTTTACAACCCCGATCAAATGTTTCAGAAAGTAACAAAAGTAATTGTTTTTCCAATACATAAATTAGTCATCCCTTAAAGCTGGCAAGTCCGGTCTCCTAAACCTGTCCATCCTTCACTGCGCTCATCGGGTAGGGAACCCTAGGTTCGTCATCAATCCACTCTACTTTGTCTTCTGCAACCTCTGGGAGGAAAAATAAGGGTGAGTGACAATGTCACCAGCAAGTATACCATAATAATCGAGGGTTAAATGGAAAGTGCGAACAAGAACCAAAACCCAAAAATATTTTGGTTAAGAAGCATACCTGTCCTCCACCCAACACTCAATAGGGATCATCCCTTAGCGTAGCAAGATCATAACTTAAATAAAATCGTTACTTAAAGCAGAATATAACATCAAAGGTCTACAACTAGTATTGATGAACAATCATAACAAAAATTGTCACTTAAGGACTACGAAGTCGTCACAACTTAAATGTCATGTGTTCCTTCATGAATGCAACATGCATGCATATGTTCGTGTAATGCGTCGAGATGAAAATAAAATATGATCTTTTCATGCTTTTCTTTCAAATCATCATCGTCATAAAACAATAGAGGGTTCAGATCTATCTCTCGGATCTGAGGTGGTAACGTCATCTTCTTCTTTTCGAGTCTATTCTATCCGGGCCCGCATAGCCTACTATTTCTTCTCGTCGGGTCTATTATTTCCAGGCCCGCACGGCCTACTATTTCTTCTCATCAGGTCTATTATTTCCGGTACTGCATGGCCTACTGTTTCTTCTCGCCGGGTCTATTATTTCTGGGCCCGCACGGCCTACTGTTAGATCACTTAACCCTGATCTGGTGGGTTCTTACTGGCCAAGTTCATACTCACACACGGTACCGGTGGGGAATCATTCTTTTCAAAATCATCTTTTGAAAATGCTTTTCATCTTTCTTTCTCATAAAAAGTCATGTTTTAAATCATGTACGTGATGATGATGCAATGTATGACATGCACTATGCGACTCGTGAACACATACATCATAACATACATGCACGGACTTGTCTTTTAAAGCTGGAAAACTGTCCAGCGATCACATTCTGTTCATACAGTCCCGTGCTCATCAATTCATGATCACATTCATAAACTCATGCCATATATATGCATAATGAAGACTTAGACACATGCCATAAAAATTTCGTAACATTCCGAAATGTCTAAAGTCCTCAAAACATCATACTATCATCAAAGGTACTGCTGAAATCAGCAGGTCATACCGCATTACCTCGGGTTCATAGGTCATAAAACCTTATTCCTTCTAATCCATCGCCTGAAAAACATAGCTAATTTACCAAGGAACAATATTCATAAGGCTAAACATCACATTCAATCCTAAATAATCAAGATCGAAGCCTTACAACTTAAGACATTAAATTGTCTTATTTTTCAGTTTTATACCACTATTTTCAACTCAGTTGTTTACCATCAAAATTGTGTTTTTATGCTGGTTTCTTTACATGAACATGTACATCTATGCCTTAAGTAATTACCATAAAACTTCTAAGGCAATCCAATAAGTTTAAAGGGGTCATCTAATTACTTTCCTAAACTGGTACATGCAGAAACGAGATTGACCAGCTGTATCACGAAATGAATTGTGACCAAACCACAACTCCTTTTACCAGAATTCCAACTCACAGATGTCGTAAACACATCAAACTATCATAATACCTAAAATAAGCTCATTTGCATATTCCTAGGGTGCATTTTGGAGCCACACAACTTACTACTCAAAACTGTCCTGTTCCAGCAACTCTGTTTGAGCAGTTTCACCAAGAACTTCATTAAAAATAATCCACAACTCCTTTTACTAAAATTCCAACTCACACATTTCATAAACATATAAGACTATCATCATACCAAAAATTAGCCCATTTGAACACTCCTATGGTTCATTTTCAGGTCGTACAACATGCAACATAAATCTGTTCAGCTCCAGTGATTCTGTTTGACCAACTCTTACTAAAATTTCATTATGGACAAACCACACCTCATTTTAACGAAATTCCAACTCTCACATCTAATATACACATAGAACTAATAGCATACCAAAAATCAATGGATTTGAGAGTTCTTAAGGTCCCTTTTCTGGTTTCACGAAACAGCCAAAGTTTCTGTCCGGTTCCAATAATTTTCCTAGTGGTGATATATTCTTTCTAAGTGTCCTTGACTTACATTTTTTTTGTCACAAACACTTAGCAACAATTTTGGGTGCACACACGCACTCTTCACCAAAGGTCCTATTTTTCGGTGCATGCAAGAAAATGATGTTTTCAAGAGTATATTAAGCATAACACACAACGAGGACAAAGCTTGTCTCCATTTCTTTACTAAACTAACATTTTCATGCAAAATCACACATGCCTCCTTCACCCCTTCCACCGTGAGTCCCCGTCATGGAAAAGAGAGAATCTTTAACACATCCATCCTAGATTAACACATAATAATGCATATAATCCACAAAGATCACATCTTTGAAACAAGATTTCACTCTTACACCCCAAATGGCCCTAGGCCGAAAGTTATAGCACTCAAGCTTAGCATAATACAACTAAGATTAGATCTTAAGTATATCTAGCCATTCATGCACACACTATCACATTCAAACCACAAAGAGTATAGTGTACTTGCCTTCTTTGCTTACTCTTCTTGGAGAGGTGTAGAAAATTGAAATCTTTCTCTTCTCTGTGCAAGCATTCCCATGGTGGTGAAGAGAAGGAAAGAAGCAAGGTTAGTTTACATCTTCAACCAAAATACACTCTTAGAAAAAAAAAACTAGATGACTTACTAAAAGGAGTTTGAGGGGTTTCCAAGCTCCTCTAGCTTAGAATCCTTAAAAGCTTGAGACTTGAGCCTAATATCTCTTAGTCCTTGGAAATGCCTAGACTTCCTCGCTTATCTCCTTGGCCGAATCTTTTGAAGGGAAGGGAAGAGTTAGAGATCTCTTGCACTTGAAGTTCTTAAGGGTTTCAAGTGTGATATTGGAGGGGAAATCTTTTTCTTTTTTTTGGCTAGGTTTAGCCGTTGGAGAAGGGTAAAAGGGAGGGGTGGAGATCTTACCTTAGTATGGATTAACCTTGATTCACCCTTTAACCATGGTTACTTCTTCCAATCATAGTTACTTTTTGAGACTAACCCTAGTTACTTCCTCTTAACCTTAGTTACTTTTTGTTCATCTTGGTTAGTTAAGCTTGGTTAAGTTATCATTAACTATGGTAGGAAGATGGCCCTCTTAATTGGCCTCCTCCCCTTAATTAACTGGCGGTTGGGGGGTCTTTAATGCCCCCAACCAAATTAAATTTCTATTTTCCTTCTTTTCTTTATTTAACATATTCATTTATCTATGTATTTGTTTATTTGCATAATTATAATATAGAAAAAATATGGTGTGCCTTCCTTGGGCTGTTGGCCGAAACTTACAAGGCCTTGGACGAAAATTGGGTCCTTTCCCCATGGTCCGATATCCACTCTCAAGTACTACATGCATATTGCTATTATCCGAAATGAAATTTATAGTAGTAGTCATCGATTCAATTACATTGTAATTAAAATAAATCATGAGTACAAAAGGATCCCCTATTGGGTTACAACAATATCACCATTGTTTACGTGATCACGAAGAAAGTGATAGCGTACTTCTATGTGCTTGGCCTTAGAGTGTAGTACGAGGTTTTTAGATAGATTAATGGCACTCATACTATCACAATATATAGGAATTCTATTTAAGGTAATTCCAAAGTCCGAGAGTTGTTGTTTTATCCACAACAACTGTGTGCAACAAAGGCTAAGTGCCATGTACTCAGCCTCAGTAGTGGACAAAGCAACACTTGCTTGCTTTTTGGAAAACCATGAAATGAGTGAGTTTCCTATAAATTGGCATTTCCCACTTGTGCTCTTTCTATCTATTTTGCAACCACCATAATCTGCATCAGTATAAGCATGTAAGTTAAATTCGGAATCTTTATCATACCAAATCCCTAAGGTGGGCGTGTGTCTAATATAACGGAATATTCTTTTTACCACATTATAGTGAGACACCTCGGGTTGACTCTGAAAGCGTGCACACATGCATACACTGAACATGATATCAGGCCTACTAGCAGTTAAATATAGTAAAGAACCAATCATAGACCGATATAAGGCATTGTCAAAATCTTTACCATGTTCATCCTTATCCAATTTGGTGGTGACACTCATAAGGGTGGGGGATGGTTTCAAATTTTCAAAGTTGAGCCTTTTAATCATGCCATTTATGTATTTAGCTTGACTTATGTGAATGCCTTTACTCGTTTGATAATCTGCAAGCCAAGAAAATAGTTAAGTTCACCAACTATAGACATTTCAAATTCGGATTTCATGCATTTTTCAAAATCATCAACAAGTTTATGTGAGGTAGAACCAAAAATAATGTCATCAACGTAGATTTGAATAATAAGTAAATCCGTTTTATCTTGTTTCAATAATAGTGTACTATCTATAGTTCCTCGTTTAAAATCATTTTCTAAAAGGAAAGTAGCAAAACGATCATACCATGCTCTCGGTGCTTGTTTTAATCCGTATAGTGCCTTCTTTAGTTTGTACACGTGATCGGGATGTTTCAAATCTTCAAAACCGGGTGGTTGCTTCACGTATACTTCTTCTTGTATAAATCTGTTTAGGAATACACTTTTTACGTCCATTTGATATAATTTGAAATCTTTCATACAAGCAATTGCAAGTAAGGGTCGTATAGCTTCTAAACGTGCTACGGGTGCAAATGTTTCATCGTAGTCAATTCCTTCTTCTTGATTATAGCCTTGTGCTACAAGTCTAGCTTTATTCCTAACGACCTTTCCTTCTTCATTCATTTTATTCCTAAACATCCACTTTGTGCCTATTATGGTCTTATCTTGTGGTCGTGGCACTAAATCCCATACATCATTTCTAACGAATTGATTAAGCTCATCATGCATAGCATCAATCCAAGAAGAATCACTCAAAGCATCATGCACATTTTTTGGTTCAATTTCAGAAATCATAGCATGAAATTGATTTATTTCATCCGAAGTAATTCTTCTACGTGGTCGCACGCCGTGAGTGATGTCACCTATGATGAGATCATGTGGGTGATTTCTATGCCATCTTGGTTGATTGTTTTCTATGTTATCATGCATTTCTAAGTTATCATGCATTTCTAGTGTGTCATTCATGTCATGCATATCAAACGTACCATCATCTTCATTCAACACGGGTTTCAATTCAAAGTCATCATCATATTCGTTATCTTTATCAATTTCACCGAATACATTAAACTTCACATGAATAGATTCTATGATTTGTCTAGTGAGAGGATCATAACATCTATATGCTTTTGAATTTATAGAATAACCAACAAAGATGCATTCAATTGATTTAGATTCAAATTTATCTTAATTATCTTTTTTATTCAAACCAAAACATTTGCATCCAAACACACGAAAATAGTCAATCTTAGGCATGCGATCATTCAATATCTCATAAGGTGTCTTGTTTATTTTCTTTCTTATAGATAGGCGATTTACTATGTAGCATGCACAATTTACGTCTTCCGCCCACAGAAATCTAGGCAATTTATTTTCGCATAACATAGTTCTAGCGATTTCTTGTAATGTTCGATTCCTTCTTTCTACTACTCCATTTAATTGTGGAGTTCTAGGTGGCGAAAACTCATGCTTGATTCCTTTTTCTTCGCAAAATGAAATCATATCTTTGTTTTTAAATTCACCGCCTCTATCGCTTCTTATCTTTTTCACATTGACACCATATTGATTTTCAAGTTGTTTGATTAATTTCGCAATTTCAATGGCACTATCATCCTTATGTGCAAGTAATAAAGTCTAAGTATAACGAGAAAAATCATCAACAATCACGCATGCATAGTGGCACCCACCAAGGCTTGTAGTGCGACTAGGACCAAACAAATCAATGTGTAGTAGTTCTAAGACTCTAGTCGTGCTTATTTCATTCTTAGGCTTAAGTGACTCACATGTTTGTTTGCCTTTTATGCAAGATTCACACAACTGAAAGTTGTCTAAATCAAGTGTAGGCAATCCTCGTACTAAGTTCTTTCGTTGGAGTTTTTATAGTGTGGAAATACCAATATGTCCTAAACGTCTATGCCATAAATTCACATTGGGTTCATTTGACATAAAGCACTTAACTTTAGCATCTACCACATCATCCATAGAAAGCGTAAAAATGTTACCTTCTCATTTTCCTTTTAAAACGGTTTCTCCATTTTTATTTATTATATTGCAGTAAGGGTGAGTAAAGCACACATCAAAGCCATTGTCAATAAATTGAGAAATGCTAAGGAGATTGTAAGATAAGTTGCTTACCAAATAGACGTTGGAGATTTGAAGAGTGCTTGGGTTTCCTATCGTACTTTTTCCGATGATCTTGCCTTCGTTATTGTATCCAAAGGTTACGGATCCGCCTTTTGTGACCTTCTTTAATTTTGTGAACAAGCTCGGGCCACCTGTCATGTGCCTCGAGCAACCACTGTCAAGGAACCACTTTATAGTTGTATCTTTCGATGTGTGGGCTCCCTGCAATGTGCAAAGGTGATTTAGGTACCCTTTTAACTTTGGGTCCTTTCGAGTTAGTTAATCATCTCTTGGTAAAAGTACCTTTCGGTACCCATACTTGGGTGATCCTTCTCGGTCGAGCAAATGGCAAAAATGTAGATGAAGATGCGATATAGTAGACATGTGGTGAATGCACTTTGGGCCTTTGCCCAAGAACTCCTTTATACTCATTGAATGAAGGACGTTTTTGATATGTCCTTGTGTGTGTGCATAGTGCGTGGATGATATGAATGTCGTGTATGCATCACTCTTTTCTTTTCATATCTATAAGGTACAAAATTGTATTTCACATGATATAAAGAAGAGGTGGGGCGTGATGAGGGAAGAGCCGGCTTGTGCGTCATCTTAGACGCCATTTGAGGCTTTGGGGTGTCTACTTTCTTAGACACAACAAACTTAGTTGGTTTGGTGGATACTTTATTAGTATCAACGTATCCCAAACCCGTTTTGTCACTGTCATGCTTTTGAGATAAGATAATACGATGCAGCATGTTAGATCCCGTATCAAACTGCTTCAACATTTTCTCTATATCTATATTCCTTGATTTCAAATTTGAAATCTCGGATTTCATTTCGTTGTTTTGAGTGGTTAATGATGAAATCTCTGTCTTTAATGCAGTGATGATGCATGATGACTCTTTCTTTGAATCGTCCAATTGAGCGACAAGATTCTCGTTAGAAGATTCTAACAGTTTCTTGTCTTCAATTAATCGTTTCTTTTCCTTAGCGAGAGTCTTAGTGAATTTATGCAGTTCTAAATACTGACTAAAAAATCATCATAAGAAGGCTCAGAGTCAGAATCAGAATCATATGATACCTCATTAGATGCTTTGGACACAAAGCATACTTGTGCAGTCTCTTCTTCGGTTTCAGTCTCAGAATCCAATGTATCACTCCAGGTGGAGGCCTTTAGAGCACATTTCCTTTGCTTGGGTTCTGAGACGAGTCTATTCTTGTTTCGCTCCTTGTCAGGGTATTTATTTGTTTGCTTTTCTTTATTGGGGCAGTCATATGATAAATGTCCAAGTTTGCCACATTCATAACATTTAACATCTTTATCATTTGACTTGTTCTTATTTCTCTTAGTTGTAGTACCCTTATTTTTGTTTCTAAATGATCTTCTCATAAATTTTCTTAAGCCTTTAGCCAATAGAATTAGGTCATCGTTATCCGATTCAGAATCACTATCATCTATGTGATCGGAAGAAGTAGAGACGTATTGATTTTATTTAAAAGCAATAGCTTTACCATGTTTAGATGAT
Source organism: Eustoma russellianum (assembly GCA_036186865.1). Taxonomy (NCBI): domain Eukaryota; kingdom Viridiplantae; phylum Streptophyta; class Magnoliopsida; order Gentianales; family Gentianaceae; genus Eustoma; species Eustoma russellianum. The sequence goes on along the minus strand of AP025041.1, from coordinate 15,408,604 downwards.
TCCGATTTCCGTATGGCGAGTTTATTTTCATACACCTTAAGTGATCCAATTAACTCTTCCATCTTTATTGAGTTTGTTTCTTTGCTTTCTTTTATTGCGGTGATTTTAGGGTCCCACTCTGAAGGAAGGCTTTGTAAGACTTTCTGTACTTTTTCCTGCATGGTAAAAGCTGTACCAAGAGACTCAAGAGAATTGTAGATGTTAGTCAAACGAAGATCCTTATCAACAATAGATTCATTAGGCAACAGTTTAAATTACTCAAGTGTGGACATAAGCATGTTTATCTTTGACTGTTTTACTTGACTCGTGCCTTCATGTTTCATTTCTAGTATCCTCCACATTTCTTGTGCACTAGAAGAGTTTGAGATATAACTGGACTCACTCTTACTTAATCCATTTAATAGAAATTGCATAGCCCTAGCATTCATGCTAAGTTTCTTTTTATCATCACTTGTATATTCTTGTCTAGTTTTGACAACTTCTAGTATGACTCCGTCTACGGTGGACAACTTAGATGGAACAAAAGGACCATCTTCTATAATCGACCAAAGATCAATATCTATAGCCATAAGAAAAAGCTTCATTCTTAGTTTCCATTGAATAAACGACTCATCGTCAAAAAGAGGAGGCCTTTGGCTCGACATACCTTCTTGCTCGGTTTTGAGATTTGTGGTTGCCATCTCACAGAATCGTTGGATCTTTTGTAGTGAGTGTTCCTATGCTCTGATACCACTTGTAGGATCTGCAAGGCACCACTAGAAGAGGGGGTTGAATAGTTAGTGCGGAAAGTGTGGTTTTTAAAATTTGTTTAAAACCAAACAACTCAACTTCTGAAAACAGATTCTGTTTTTAGGACCAGTTTTAAAACGTTTTTAAAACTAGGTTTTAGGTCTCCAAAAATTCTGACATTTTGAGAGAACTTAGCCTCACATGTTATGAGTGTCTCCTAAAAATTTCAGATTTAAATTCAACCTTTAACCCCTTCAAAAATCGTTGGTGGTCAGATTGTGCGAATCTGTAAGAAACGGTAGACTGTTTTGAAAAATTTATTCCTATTTGTTCTTAACTCCAATTGCTCTGAAATTTTAACCACTAACCCCTTATATGTTTTATTTGATTTGTTTGAATCAGTTTTGAAAAATTCTTTCGGGAATTTAGTCAAATACACTCAAAGTCTCAACCTTTGCAAGTCTGAAAATCAGACTGCACTAGTCTCAGAACTTGCTTACTTGGCCCCTTCTCATTGGATGATCATTTAACCTTTGCTTACTTGGCACTTCATGATTGTTTGAAAGTTGTCATCATTTGATGACTTGGAAAATCTGAATATTTCACTCAAAACATGTGTCAAACTCAACATAGAATGATTTCCATAATCCACAAGATTGTCACATAAAGTAAGCAAGATAATTTTCTCACAAAAAAGGGGAATAAAATCGGCCATGACGAGAATTTAGCATGCTGAAATTTCAGCATGTGATACATGGTGATAAAATTCAAAATACTTCCAAATTTTCATTGATTTTTTTTAAATAAATCACCAATTAGTGGCAAATATTCTTACCAAATTGGAAATGAAATTTGGACACTAACATACCCATAAAAACGGTCAAGATGCATTCCACACATACTGAAAAATTTCAGCATGTGTGATATTCAAGATATCACACTTTATGACTTTGTATCTTATTTAAATTACTTCCATTTCTTATTCCAATTAACCACATAATTCAAGACACCAATTATATCCTTTTTAATCCAAAAAATCGGCCAGCTATATAGTGCACATGCTGAAATTTTCAGCATGTGTTACAAATGAGACAAAGTTTGAAACCTTACCATTTGTAGCTTCTTTCTTTAAGTCACCAACATTGTATGATTGATTCTTGACCAATCAATATTCCAACAAGGCTCCACATATGCTCCATCTCATCTGTAGGTGGCGTGTATACATGTATATGCATGTGCTGAATTTTATTTTTGCTAACTTTGTAAAATAGTGTACATTTAATAATACACACATGTTATATTCCAATCAGCCCTTAATTTAATTTTCTAGAACACTTTAAGATGTATGACATATGTAAAAAGTGTCTAGATACGTGTCGTATGATGTGCCAAAAATGTTCCATGTGTTGTGTACGTAGAAAACCGAATTTTTGATATTTATCGATTACCCGATTTTTCTCTAATTGAATTCCAGCTTTTTGCACATGTTATATATATTATGTTACACATAATATATATAATATAAACTTTAATTCTCAGCACTTGGCTGGTCTAAAGTGGCGCCATTAACATGTGACAAAATTAAAATTGGAATCTCCACAATTTGGCCTTAATGTGGGGTGATTTGTGTGTGCCAACATGGAATGATTTTATGGCTGGAATTTTCATCATAGCCACGAAAGTTTTGAGCATTTTTGAAGTTTAGGGGCTGGCCATCTATTTATGGCAAGTACGTAACACGCTGGTGAAGTTTCGGTATTCGCACGATACGACAATTTTCGGTTTAGAACCTTTTAACGTGTCGTATTTAATTTGTCATCACCATGACTTATATCAAATGATATAAGACCTGAATATACTCATAAATATGAGTTAAGTATGGTGGTGTGATGTTAACGTACGTACGTAATATATAACGTGTCGGTAGTACGTTTGAATACTTGTGTATGTGCCTTTTTTAAAAAAATCAGAAAATATGTATTTATGTATGTATATAGGCGTGCATATTAAATGAGGAGAGGAGGAGGAGGAGACTTTCCTTCCTTAGCCTTGTTGCCTTTGTGCATTTTCCAAATGTAGCTTCCTTTAATGAACTACTTAGTTTAATTAACTAAGTACTACACTTAATGAACTAGTTTAGTTCATTAATGATGGCACCTGAAAATAGTGTAAACACAACAAATGTTTGCCATATGATGTAAGCTTTAACGCTTGATGGCTCGTTAGTACGGCAACATTATATATGAGCTAAATATGGCAAGTAATAAGCAATATATCATGCACACATTTTTGTCATGCTCATTTAAATCACATATTTTGAAATCACTCAAACCCCTTTTTCTCTACAAGAGTGCTTGGATTTCCTATCGTACCTTTTCCAATGATCTTGCCTTTATTGTTGTCTCCAAAGGTCACGGATCCGCCTTTTGTGACCTTCTTTAATTTTGTGAACAAGCTCGGGTCACCCGTCATGTGCCTTGAGCAGCCACTGTCAAGGAACCACTTTATAGTTGTAACTTTTGATGTGTGGGCTCCCTGCAATGTGCAAAAATGATTTAGGTACCCTTTTAACTTTGGGTCCTTTCGAGTTAGTTAATAACCTCTTAGTAAAAGTACCTTTCGGTACCCATACTTGGGTGATCCTTCTCGGTCTAGCAAATGGCAAGAATATTGATGAAGGTGCGATATAGTAGACATGTTGTGAATGCACTTTGGGCCTTTGCCCAAGAACTCCTTATACTCATTGTATGAAGGACGTTTTTGATACGTCCTTGTGTGTGTGTGCGTAGTGCGTGGATGAAATGAATGACGTGTATGCATCACTCTTTTCTTTTCATATCTTTATGGTACAAAATTTTATTTCACATGATATGAAGAAAAAGTGGGACGTGATGAGGGAAGAGCCAGTTTTGGCGTCATCTTAGACGCCATTTGAGGCTTTGGGGTGTCTACTTTCTTAGACACAACAAACTTAGTTGGTTTGATGGATACTTCATTAATATCAACGTATCCCAAACCCGTTTTGTCACTGTCATGCTTTTGTGATAAGATAATACGATGCAGCATGTTCGATCCCGTATCGAACTGTTTCATCATTTTATCTAGGTCTATATTCCTTGATTTCAAATTTGAAATCTCGGATTTCATTTCGTTATTTTGAGTGGTTAATGATGAAATTTCTGTTTTTAATGCAGTAATGATGCATGATGACTCTTTCTTTGAATCGTTTAATTGAGCGACAAGATTATCGTTAGAAGATTCTAACAATTTCTTATCTTCAATTAATCATTCCATTCCTTAGCGAGAGTCTTAGTGAATTTATGCAATTCTAAATACTGACTAAAAAGATCATCATAAGAAGGCTCAGAGTCAGAATCAGAATCAGATGAGACCTCATTAGATGCTTTGGACACAAAGCATACTTGCGCAGTCTCTTCTTCAGTTTCAGTCTCGGAATCCGATGTATCACTCCAGGTGGAGGCCTTTAGAGCACGTTTCCTTTGCTTGGGTTCTGAGACGAGTCTATTCTTGTTCCGCTCCTTGTCAGGGTATTTATTTGTTTGCTTTTCTTTATTGGAGCAGTCATATGATAAATGTCCAAGTTTGCAACATTCATAACATTTAACATCTTTATCATTTGACTTGTTCTTATTTCTTTTAGTTGTAGTACCCTTATTTTTGTTTCTAAATGACCTTCTCATAAATTTTCTTAAGCCTTTAGCCAATAGAATTAGGTCATCGTTATCCGATTCTGAATCACTATCATCTACATGATCGGAGGAAGTAGAGACGTATTCATTTGATTTAAAAGCAATAGCTTTACCTTGTTTAGATGATTCTGATTTCCGTATGGTGAGTTTATTTTCATACACCTTAAGTGATCCAATTAACTCTTCCATCTTTATTGAGTTCGTTTATTTGCTTTCTTCTATTGCGGTTACTTTAGGGTCCCACTCTGATGGAAGGCTTCGTAAGACTTTCTGTACTTTTTCCTGCATGGTAAAAGCTTTACCAAGAGACTCAAGAGAATTGTAGATGTTAGTCAAACGAAGATCCATATCAACAATAGATTCATTAGGCAATAGTTTAAACGACTCAAGTGTGGACATAAGCATATTTATTTTTGACTCTTTTACTTGACTCGTGCCTTCGTGTTTCATTTCGAGTATCTTCCACATTTCTTGTGCACTAGAACAGTTTGAGACATAACTAGACTCACTCTTACTTAATCCATTTAATAGCAATTGCATAGCCCTAGCATTCATGCTAAGTTTCTTTTTATCATCACTTGTATATTCTTGTCTAGGTTTAACAACTTCTAGTGTGACTCCGTCTACGGTGGATATCTTATATGGAACAAAAGGACTATCTTCTATAATCGACCAAAGATCAATATCTATTGCCATAAGCAAAAGCTTCATTCTTAGTTTCCATTGAATGAAAAGACTCACCGTCAAAAAGAGGAGGCCTTTGGCTCGACATATCTTCTTGCTCGGTTTTGAGATTTGTGGTTGCCATCTCACTGAATCGTTGGATCCTTTGTAGTGAGTGTTCCTACGCTCTGATACCACTTGTAGGATCTGCAAGGCACCACTAGAAGGGGGGGGGGTTGAATAGTTGGTGCGGGAAGTGTGGTTTTTAAAATTTGTTTAAAACCAAACAACTCAACTTCTGAAAACAGATTCTGTTTTCAGGACCAGTTTTAAAAAGTTTTTAAAACTAGGTTGTAGGTCTTCAAAAATTCTGACATTTTGAGAGAACTTAGCCTCAGATGTTATGAGTGTCTCCTAAAAATTTCAGATTTAAATTAAACCTTTAACCCCTTCAAAAATCGTTGGTGGTCAGATTGCGCGAATCTGCGAGAAACGCTAGACTGTTTTGAAAAATTTATTCCTATTTGTACTTAACTCCATTTGCTCTGAGATGTTAACCACCAACCCCTTATATGTTGCATTTAAATGTGTTGAAATAGTTTTGAAAAATTCTTTCGGGAAGTTAGTCAAATACACTCAAAGTATCAACCTTTGGAAGCCTGAAAATCAGACTGCACTAGTCTGAGAACTTTTGATGTTTGAGTGACTTATACTTATCCAAAAGGGTTGCAACTTATGCCAAATTAACCCTAGGATGTGTGGTTATGTTTCTGGAAAATTTCGTACTTTTTGAAAATTGTTTACTATTTTTATGAACATAAACAAAAAGAGTAAACAGTGTAGAAACAGAATATAAGTGCAGAAAGTAAATGACACCGAGAATTTTATACTGGTTCGGTTATAAACAACCTACTCTAGTCTTCGAGGAACACCTTCCTCGGTTCAAACTAGTCACACACGCAAGTACACCTTACCACAAGGTTGATGGAGTTACACACCAACTCCAACCCTTTACAAACCTTGTACGATGAATACAATTCACACGAACACCACCACCTTGCAAGATTGAAGATTGATCACATCTTGATCAATCTTTTACAAAGATATAGAATGTGTGGTGGTATATTACAAGCCTATTCAAGAATAAGAATATAAGTACAATAGGCTTTCAGGAATAAGAAAGAAAGAGAGTGTAGGAGAAAGGAGTGTTAGGCGTTTTGATGCTTGAATTTGCAATGTTTGTTCTTATCTTTTGTTTTTGCTCATCTCCTTTTCTTTTAATTGTTTTGGCCGTCCCCATTAGGTGCTCTCCCCCTCTTGAAAATTATCTTCTAAGTCCTTTGGAGAATGTCTGGCATCATTGTGACATGATCTTGCTTACTTGGCACCTTCTCATTGGATAATCATTTAACCTTTGCTTACTTGGCACTTCATGATTGGTTGAATGTTGTCATCACTTGATGACTAGGATAATCTGAGAAAACCACTTAAAACATGTGTCAAAATCATCATAAAATAATTACCATAATTCACAAGATTGTCACATAAAGTTAGCAAGATAATTTTCTCACAAAAAGGGCATGAAAATTTTGGCCATTAAGAGACTTAGCATGCTGAAATTTCAGCATGTGATACATGGGTATTCTTTTCAAAATGTTGCCACGTTTGCTTTGATTTATCTCTTAAAAATGAATCACCATTTAGTGGAAGATATTTTCATCTTTTATGAGATAAAAACTTGACTCCCATGTGGCCTAAAATTCGGCCATTATTCATTCACACATGCTGAAATTTTCAGCATGTGTGATAATGAAAAATATCACCACTTAAATTCCATAACTTATTCAAAATGCTTCCAAATTATCTTCCAATTAATTCACCGTAATTAAGAAGTAAAATATCACTCATAATGGAGGTAAAAATCGGCCATACATTAGCACACATGCTGAATTTTCAGCATGTGTCACAATTGTGACAAAATTTGAATTGTTACCTTGTGTAGCTTCTTCCTTTATGTCATCAACATTGTATAATTGATTCTTGACCAATCAATATGCCAACAAGGCTCCACATATGCTCCATCTCAGCTGTAGGGGCGTGTATACATGTATATGCATGTGCTGAATTTCATTTTTGCTAACTTTGTAAAATAGTGCACATTTAATAATACACACATGTTATATTCCAATCAGCCCTTAATTTAATTTTCTATAACACTTTAAGATGTATGAAATATGTAAAAAGTGTCTAGATAAGTGTCGTATGATGTGCCAAAAATGTTCCATGTGTTGTGTACGTAGAAAACAGAATTTTCGATATTTATCGATTACCCGATTTTTCTCGAATTAAATTCCAAATTTTTGCACATGTTATATATATTATGTTACACATAATATATATAATATAAAATTTAATTATCAGCACTTGGCTGGTCTAAAGTGGTGCCATTAACATGTGACAAAATTGAAATTGGAATCTCCATAATTTGGCCTTAATGTGGGGTGATTTGTGTGTGCCAACATGGAATGATTTTATGGCTGGAATTTTCATCATATGCACGAAATTAATAATGATTTTTGAGGTGTAGGGGCTGGTCATCTATTTATGGCAAGTACATGACACATTGGCAAAGTTTCGGTATTCGCCCGATACGACAATTTTTGGTTTAGAACCTTTTAACGTGATGTATTTAATTTGTCATCACCATGACTTATATCATATGATATAAGACCTGAATATACTCATAAATATGAGTTAAGTATAGTGGTGTGACATTAACGTACGTACGTAAAATATATAACGTGTCGGTAGTACGTTTGACTACATGTGTATGTGCCTTTTTCAAAAAATCAGAAAATATATATTTATATATATGTGTAGGCGTGCCACATGTAGTAAATGGGGAGGAGGAGACTTTCCTTTCTTAGTCTTGTTTCCTTTGTGCCTTGTCCAAATGTAGCTTCCTTTAATGAACTACTTAGTTTAATTAACTAAGTACTTCACTTAATGAACTAGTTTAGTTCATTATTGGTGGCACCTGAAAATAGTATAAACACAACAAATGTTTGCCATATGATGTAAGCTTTAATGCTTCATGGCTCGTTAGTACGGCAACATTATATATGACCTAAATAAGGCAAGTAATAAGCAATATATCATGCACACGTTTATATCATGCACACGTTTTTTTGTCATGCGTATTTAAATCATATATTTTGAAATCACTCAAACCCCTTTTTCTCTACAGTTGGTTCACCATTTATCAATAAAGAACAACGAGTCGCAAACAAATTGTTTAATATTATGCGTACTAACCGTTGATGAAATCCCATGCGAATTAAGAGCTGACTTAGAAATGACGGTAAAAAGAACCAGGGAATCCATCTGGACCTGCCGCACTCAGTGGACTGAGATCCCATACTGCTTTTCGACCTTCTTGAAGAGTTGGCATTGCCACGAGCATTTGATTATCCTCAGTCGTTACTAATGTTGGAATATTTTAAGAATGGCGTCATGCTGAGAAGTGTTGCTTGCGGAGAATAATGACTAATAGTATCGAACTTCTTCCCTTTCTATGTCAAGCGGTGACTCACATTCAACTATATCTTCTCGAATTATTCTGCATATGGCTTGATGTCTACGCCTATCCTTAGCTGTCTGATGATTCCAGATCGAATTGCAGCAGTACATGTGCAGAATCAAGTAAGCCAACGTGTAATTGTCCACAAAAATCCGAGACGATCTAGAGTAGAATGTATAATGGCGACCGGTGGGCGGCCATACCAGAAAGTCTCCACCAATGTGAATCGAAACGGAGCCACCAACGTTGAAATCTCCTCCTTTGTAAAACAATCAATGTACTACCTTTATATTTTTGGATAGGTTTCGGCGGGATAGCAGCCGGAGGAGAATTGGTAAACAACGATGCAAAGGAGCGTTTTTTTGATTTTGTCGGAGTCGTGGCCATTGTCGGCGGCTGATCCGCCGCAGCATCCATTAGGAAAAAACAAAATCACTAACAATATAGAATGATGGAGAGAGGGAGTAGCAATAATTAGAGAATTCCAGTAGTGGAAGCCTAAGCCGCCAGCCACTAGTCGTTGTCGCTAAAGGAAGAAGAAGGAGGCCACATCTTTACATATATACACACACACACACATATATATATATATGACAATGTAATATATAAAGCTGTAAAAAAAATATGCTTTCTCTCTGCGATTCGGCGATTGAAGGTGGTGGCGCCATGCCGCTGCACACCTTTGATCGATTCTCATTCTTCTGCATTTTCTTGTTTTGATTTCTTGATACTTCTACATTGATACCTCTTCCATATTTGCGCTATTAATTCTATTCCAATCAACAACCATGATGTCGGATTCGATGATCAACCCTACACAGCCGCCGTCCACTGCTGCAATGCCACTAAAAACTTATGCTTTATTGTTTACATCCTCTCAATCGACTATGGCATCGAAACCCATCCAAAAATTTAAGTCTGGTCCAATGATCACGTTTACAGATGAGGAGATACAATCACTAGCGGTGCCATATAGATTTACATTAGTGGGAATGTTTTGGTATGGTCATCCGCCTCTTGCTACAATCCAGTCGACTATCGATCGCGTGGAATTCGCGGGATCGGTTAAGGTTGGATTATTGGACGCAACTCATATGCTACGGCATGTTCATCATGAACAAGATTATTTCCGATGTTTTTCACGTCGTAGTTGGATGACTTCTGGAAAACATATGCGCGTCACCAAGTGGATGCCCGATTACGACCCAGCCGTTGAAGTTCCAATTGTTCCGATATGGGTATCGTTTCCTGGCCTTCTTATTCATTTTCATCGTAAAGATGCACTCTTTAATATCGCACAAATGCTAGGCTCACCCCTGAAACTCGATGTGGCTACTACTGCCGTCAATCGTCCCTCTGTGGCTCGCATATGTATTGAACTGGATATTTCAAAGGAGTTGCCACAAAAGGTCTATATACAGGTTTATACGAGAATCATTGCTCAAAGTGTTGAGTACAAAGACTTGCCATCATACTGCACTGACTGCTGTAGATTAGGACATGTGACTGCTGATTGCGGCAAATCGGTTTCGGCAAATTCTGATGACAGACAGTTGATTAAGCGTCCGGCAGTGGAGACCAAAGAGAAGAAACAGATGAATGAAGGGAAAAGCCGACGCTGGACAGCAAAGAAAGAACCTTCTGCTCCTGCTCTGAATAACACAGCTCCTACGTCAGGCGACATACAGTTTGAGACTCAAACATTGCTTACTACCATAATGCCAGAACAGCCGTCATCACCTGATTTGGTTGTAGCGATGGAGGTTACAGATGTTCAAGAGCTTTCATGTTTAAAAGGAGTTAATGATTGTCTGTTGGGTGATAATTCCTTTAGGTGTTAATCGCCTAGATGAGCAGGATCACGACATTTATACGGGTATAGCTGATCTTTTTGAAGCGGCATATTTAGATATCAATCGACAAGGTGCTGAAGATGGAGTAGCCACGGAGTCCAGCATGGGCCCTCGTCTACTGCGACGGGCACAACAGTAGTCCCTATCTCGCCGCGTATTACCAGGTTACAGGCAGCTCACCTCTCTAATTCTTTTGATCCTTTATTTTAATGAAGATAATTATATGGAATACTAGAGGTATAAAGATCTTTTTCAATCGATTACTTTCCTTTGTTCGAAGGCATCATTTGCATATTCTAATAGTCATAGAACCAAAAGCTCGTTCATTGTTATTGTTATCGTATCAATTGCAATTGGGTTTTTCCCAATCAATATCTGTATGTAACAATCAAATATGGTTTTTTTGGAGGTACTCAATAGTGGCGCAGGAGGAGGTGGGTTCCAGACATCAAAATTATTCCTTTAAATATAAGTGGTTGGCGTTGGGTGAGCGATTTTGGCTCATGGATGTCTATGGTCTTCATTCTATATCAGATAGGTGTCCGTTGTGGGCAGATTTGCAAGTATTTCATGCTTCGTTAAGTATTCCATGGTTGGTGGGCGATGATTTCAATACATTCCATATGTTAGAGGAGCATCGAGGAAGATCATCACCACACTGCACTTGTTACAAGAATTTAATGACTGCATACAAACATGTGGATTGCTAGAAATGTCTTTTCAAGGCTCGTTATTTACTTGGCGTGATGGCCAGGGTCTAGGTCGCGTCTGGCACCGGCTTGATCAGTTTTTGTGCTCTCCAGCCTTCTTGGATATGTTTCCAGTTACACAGGTGCAGCATCTTACACGGGCCATATCTGATCATGCGCCATTATTTTTGACATGTGCCTCAGGGCCCTGCCGCTTTCAGATACCTGGATGTCTGGTCAACACATCCAGACTTTGATGGCTTTGTTCAGCATAGTTGGGAGTCTTTTCCTACAGTGGGTGGTATGTGGGGATTCTTTGATAAATTACGACGCTTACGAAAGGAACCCAAGTAGTGGAATAGAGAGGTCGCTGGGAATGTCTTTGATGTGGTGGCACAGGCAGAATCTCACGTCATTACTTGCGAGCGAGCATTTGATTCAGATCTGACTGACATAGCATGCGTAAGTTATAATCAAAGCGTAGGAAAGCTACAACTTGCGTATAAGCGGGCTTTTCTCTATTGGAAACAAAAGGACAATGTCAAATGGCTTAAGGAAGGAGACGCAAACACCTCCTTTTATCGTAATTCAGTGAAGGAGAAAAGACAAAGACAATCCATTACTCGTATCTTGCATCCAGATGGAAGTGAATGTTTGCTCAGCTCAAATATTGAAGCGGAGGCGGTACGCTACTTTTCGGATCTTTTTGCCATGAAATTAGTGTCGGATTGTGAGGATATGCTGAGGAGCATACCAGTGTTATTGACAGCAGAGGATAATACCATGCTGCAGGATATACCTTCTTTACAAGAGGTTAAGAAGGCTATATGGGATCTAAGTCCAACTAGTGCGGCAAGACCGGATGGCTGCCCGGTTTCTTTCTACAAGCGATTTTGGTAAGTCATCCACTCTGATGTTTTTAAGGCGGTGCAGGAGCTCTATTTGGGCGTACAGATGCCGAGGCAAGTGGCAGAAACCACTGTAATATTAACCCCAAAGGTTCTTAATCCTCAGACTTTTGCATAGTTTCGGCCTATCTGTTTAACCAATATTATATCCAAAGTCATTACACGGTTGTTTTCTTCTCGTTTGGGCCGATTATTGCAAAAGATCATCTCACTAGAGCAAGCAGTCTTTATGAAAGAGTGAGGTATCATAGAGCAAATCTTATTAGCTCAAGGAATGGTACACGTCATAGACAACCACACAAGAGATTGGTTGGCATTATATTGATTTACTGTTGCAGCGTATGGGTTTTAGCCCCAGATTGGTCCGCATATTGCTTAATAACTTGAGATCTACCCATTGTACAATTCTTATTAACGGTAAACAATCATGTTTTTTCCCTGTGGGTCAAGGCGTCAAATAGGGGGATCCGTTATCACCATTATTGTTTATAATTTCTTCGGAAGGGTTCTCTCAGGGATTGAAAGCAATGATGTCCGCAGGCAAAATAAGGGGGTTTGCAGTGGGCCGAGTACCATGTAATTCCCATTTAGGATTTGCAAAGGATTTGTTGATCTTTCTAAATGGTGCTAGGAGAAACTTGGAACAATTTCGTGCCTTTTTGACATCGTACCAAAATGCCTCTGGACAGTTGGTTAATTATCATAAAAGTCAAATAGTGGAGGGCAGGGGGGTATCGGGCTCCGCAACTGCGACAGTGTTGGGGATGCGACTATCATCATTTCCTATAAAGTAATTTGACTCTTATCTGCATAAGGGCATCAATAGATCCAGGTATTGTACTTCTATCATAAATCATTTTGAGGCTAAGTTAACTTCTTGGTCAAATAAGATGTTGTCTATGGCTGGGCGTTTGGTACTGTTAAAACATGTTTTAAGCACGATGCCAATTCATATTATTGCGAGTTCTCGCTTACCAAAAAGTGTGTTGGACGTCTTAAACCGTAAAATGGCTGCTTTTCTCTAGAAGGGGCGATATCATTGGCACTCTTGGTCTTCGATATGCCGCCCAATCGGGGAGGGTGGTTTGGGTATTTAAAATCTTTTGGGGGTGCGAAAAGCGTATGATTGCCAGTGGTGGTGGAAATATTATCATTCAGATATGCTATGGGCTCAATTTAGGAAATACAAATATTGAAATCGTCACTCTATATTCTCATATTTATGACTCGCCAACTTGGAAACGAATATGTAGCATCAACGAGTTTATGGAGTCCAAGACCGAGCGGTTGGAAAATACATTTCAATGTATACCGGATGCTAATGGCCAATTTTCTATTAAATCCGCATATGCCGAAATTACATCAAAATGAATCCAGATAAGTGAGTATCGCTATGTTTGGTGGAAGCAATCCCAGCCGGGTATGCGTCTATTCTTATGGCAGCTATGGTCGCGGTCATTACCAATGGTGGATAATTTGCATGCTAGGCTTACGGTATTTCCATCTCAATGTGCGTTCTATAAATTACATTCGGATGCTCAAGCTCATGTATTTCTCCACTGTCCAAAGATTCGGCTGCTATGGCTAGAAATAGCAATTATCTTTTCCGGACCTCTACCCAACAATAACACAATTAAGGCATATCTAAACCGTTGGTGGCGTGCATCCAAACAGACATTAATCATAGTACGGGCTGTAGCGCCATCGATTGTCACATGGGTCATTTGGAAGGAATACGCGGCAGTACGGTTTGGCTCAGAAACCTTTGTTCATGCAAGGCTGTTTGAAAAGGTACGAATGACAAAATATACATGGCGTTCGGCAATGAATGGCAAAAAGTTTGCAATGAATATTATTCATTTAGTGGCTCTTCATTTTTCGTCGCTTTTGCGGACAAGACGCCTCTGGATAGTTCGATGGGAACTGCCTCATTCTGGAAAGTTGAAGCTAAATGTTGATGCAACAGCGGGTAGATTCCAGGCAGCTGGAGGTGCAGTGTTGCGTTCAAATCAAGGCCAACTGCTATCGGCTATATGCTTTACATTGCCTATGGTTAAACCACTGAGAGCGGAGCTTTTGACATTGACGTTCGCATTTGTATATTATGCGAGGGAATATAACAAAACTATAATAGAGACGGATTGTAAATCAATTACTTCGATGTTAGCAAGTACTCCAACGATCACAGGCTTGGAGGCGCTTGATCATCAGCGCGCGTCCATATTTCTCTCATTAAACCAATCGACTATACAACATTGTCCAAGGGAAGCCAACACTGTAGCTCATTGACTAGCACGTCATGGTTATAGAGCGGTTGGCCTTCAGCATTATCGGACACTCCACGACCTTCCCTGCGAGGTTTGTGGCGCCACACTTATGGATCTACAGTTACCTTCTTTGCGTTGATGATCATGTCTCACATAGTGTTGGCGATGTTTTCTTTATGCTACCTGTGTTGTTTACTGACACAGGCAACACTAGTGCGTCTTTTTCTCCATTTTATCTATTTTTGCTTTGCCATGTTTGGCTCCCATTTATGCTCACACATTATTGATTTGCTGGGTATTACAACGATTTCGTCATCTGTATTTCAACTGCTGAGTATGCTTCGCTGGCATCGAAGGAGATCCCAAATGAGACTAGCTTCAGATACTTGGAAGGATGTAGGCATAATGCAACATCTTAAAGAGTGGATGTCGCCTTGGTTCTCTTTGAATCAAGTCGGCATGGGTACGTGCTTTCCCCGTTTATTATATTTGCTCCATATTCATTATTTAATGCTGATGTTATGATCACTGTTTTGTCTTGATGTATTATGGATCGAGTCTGCTGCGTTCACACGGATCCTCTACTGGCGTGATGCTGATTATACCCGGAGCTTTACGGCTATTAGACCACCATTGCAACACGGTTTCCAGCATTTCTCTGTAATTAGCCAACTTTTGCATTGTATAAATATGTACGCTTTTTCCTTCATCAAGGTTTTATCCACAAGGATGGTTTTATTTGGCAAGGTTTTAATGCGGCATATCATATACGATTGGAGGTTGGCAATCATTAGCTCATTGTTTCATTTATTTTCATACGATGACTTATTTGTAATATGGTTTTCCTCCACCACAAGTGAGGCTATCTAATAATAAAATATCTCTTTCGATAAAATATATATATATATATATATATATCCAAAGATATAAGTATATATATATATATATTTTATATATATATATATTTTATATTTCTTTTTTGTTGAATATATATATATATATATATTAATGTAAACCCTCACTTATGGTGGAGAAAAACTTTATTACATCAAAAGAAAATATGAGGATAGTAGCAGTATATGATTATCAACATCCAAATTATATATGATATGCCGCATTAAAACCTTGCCAAGTAAAACCATCCTTGTGGATAAAACCTTGACGAAGGAAAAAGCGTACATATTTATATAAATGGACTGTTGATAGACGCTACTGTGTAAAAAATATATAGAAATCGGAAATTACATAGGTGTAACAAAATAAATATCCGTATGAACATGTGCTCTTGATGAATGGCCCTTCGCCCGGTAGAAATCGCGTCAGAGTCCAGGAAAGTAATTGCAATCCATATCCAATGCAAAAGTAGTAAATCCGAAATCCGCAGATGGCACTTTTGAAGCAGTAGATGTAGAAGGCAAAAGAACTCCATACCGCCATGTTGTAGCCCATGAGAAGGCAGTAGTATCGTTGACTCCGTCCATGTGTCATGAAAACATAAGAGTGTGTTAAACATATTAAAAAGACGTGATAGAAGGCACTCGAACAAATGAATATTGCACATACCAACTCTGCCTGTACTCAGCCAAGTACAGGCAGAGAAAAGAAATGAAAGCCAATCCATATGGAAGACGAGTGATGTAGCAGTGTAATTGTTGTAAATATATGAGACCGCCCAGATATCGAATAGACATGTAAGTGCATGAAGCAGGAGTAATAAAAATAAGCAGAGATCATAAACTGCAGAGACGTGGATCTCACCGAGTCTGCCTGTACCCGTCAGAGTACATGCAGCGATATTGTCAGCATGCCAATCCTTGCGGAAGACTTGACAGTATTGAGACTCTCCCAATGATAAAAACATCAAACCAAAACTCGATGTTTGTCATGGATCATAGAAAACAACCATTATGTCAGATTTGGTCAGATGACATACCATGTGATAAAGTAGGAAGGTAAACATACCGAGTCTGCCTGTACTTAAAAAAATACAGGCAGAAGATACTGTTGTGTGCCAATCCATATGGAAGACCAGAAACTCAATGAGTACGTATGTTTGCTGACGTGAGATCCAAATTGACTGAAGCGCGTACCATGGGAGGCAAACTGTCGTTATCAAAATAGCTTGTGTCCGGTGATGTCATTGCATATTGGGCCAGGTAGTGAGCCGCCATGTTAGCCTCTCGATATATATGTGTGATTTCAAACCGATAAAGATTAACCAATGTTTGTAGTAGCCGAAGATGAAAGTTGCCACAGACAGTCTGCGGCTGACGTAAGCGTGGTGATTTTTGCGCACAATCAGTCTCTATGACGAGTGTTCGATATAATGGAAGGAAATAGAGTAAGCCAAATAGAGTAGTCTGAATTTCTGCCATCAAAGATGTGCATGGAGGCAATCGAAAGGATAACGCGCGAACACACGTGCCCGCATGATAACGCCGCCTGCAGCATAGAGACATCCAACTGCTGCATCCACATTAAGCTTAAATCTGCCTGTTGGCGGAGTTAGCCATCTTACCACCTTAATACGGGGAGGTCGAACATATGGAATCCATGAAAGAGAGAGAGATGGCCCTGCTGCTAGTTTTGATCAGTGTAATGTGTGAAGCCACATGTTAATGTCAAAATGGATTGTGGCCCGAAGCTACCTACTAAGGATCGTCTTGTTTATCTAAAACATACAGAATGTAACCTCTGCTTGGCTGAACAGGAGACGCTGCAGCATCTCTTCTTCTCCTGCTCAGCTACCAAACAAATTTAGATTACTATCTCAACATGGCTGGCGCTACCATGAAGAGTGCACTCTATAAACAGGATATTAGACTAGTGATCGAGAAGACTTAAAGGGAAAGCACTGAAAGCCAAGGCAACGAAAATCGCATTGGCTGCAACGGTGTACTTTATCTAGCAAGGACGCAACAGATACATTTTTGACGGAGAAGCATTTGTACCTAGGGATGTTACGCATAAAATATGTATTCATGTATACAGAGTGATGTGTAAGCTCTACACATATATGTTAGACATAGGTGCTGCTCACATGTTTTAAGAATGTATACATTACTAGACAGAAATGTATGTTAGCATGTGCGCCTGCAAGTGATGCCTTGATTCTCCAATTAATATTAATATTTTCACCAAAAAAAGATGAAAGTTCTTCAAATCTTCAAGTTGCTTTATCTGTGATTTTCTCTCTTGCTAACCTCTTGGTAAACTACTGTTCACATTTTTGTGAATGCTATGAGAATATCTGTCGCTAGATAGTTTAGCGACCCGTCTGGACCTTTAGCACTCGAAATGACTCACCTCTTGTATTTCGTTAAGGAAAATACGAAGTGTCGACACGATCAATTACATGTTTTCAGAGTGACACAAATCGGCGGAAGTCATAAAATAAAATGTTGGAATAATCATTCATCAATAAAATATACGTCTAGGTAGAAACCCAAAGTAATAAAAGTCATAACGAAAATTGAAAATACTAAGTCTAAACAGTATAACATCAAATCCGTAACATATCTCGACTAAATCCTCAAAGTCTCCTTATAGAGCCTTGAGTATCAGAATCCCCACTCTTGGTCATCCTTAACATATACTAGCTCGCATTCTTGACTATCTACAAAATCACGATAAGGTATAATATGAGCGACACTTCGCTCAAGTAACCTCACTATATTTACCATTGGATCATACGCAGAGAAACAAGTGTTATAAAATAAATAGCAATAGGGAAAAATAACATGCTTCCCATTTGCATATAAAATTTACCAATTTACCCTCATAACAATCAAGAAACAAAGTCAATGATCAAAAAGTCAACTAATCAATAATCAATCAATTGTTAGAAAAATCAAAATCAATGATGAAATTTTGAAATTGATGCGATGGAATTAAAATCAATTTCCGATTTGATAACAAGTTTCGATGCGATGCGATGTTTGATATGATATTCGATAAACATTTCAAATGCCGTTTTGATATGATGGCCATAGCACTTTCCTTGTAAGTGACTTATTTTGCAAGTCTTATAAATTGGTCTCCCAATTGTCGATGTGTCCAGGCGGCCTATTGATATAGTCATATGTGTCTGGACGGTCCAATTAACGGTCATATGTATCCGAGCGCCCTATGAATATAATCATATGTGCCTGGATGGATCGTTTGTTCGGAACCAATCCAGCTTAACAACATATTTTCCAAGTAAGAGTGAATTTCAGAATATGTGATGCACGACTTTAAAACAATTTTCAAATGTCGATTTCCTAAATATTTTTCAACGATCAATTTTGATCAAAACAAAATCACACCAACTATTAAATTTTCGATATTCGATATCCTATCAACCTCCAATGACAGCTGTGCATGTACATATACATGTCCACATTCATACGTATGCATATACACGTATAAACATACACATACCTCCCTCGATCCACTTTTCTCCCAACCCACTACCCATCTCACCTCACCTCACCCCATCCCCCTCGGCCCCCATACTGCCCACCTAGCCAGTGACCACCCCCTCCCTCAATCCCTCGGCCCAACCCCCCTTCCTACTCCCCAAACCCTAATTTCACTCCCCCTCTCTCTACACCACTCGGCCTCCATCCATTTTCCATACCACTCATATTTTCTCACATCTAAACCTATAGGCACCAAGCACTATAATTCAGCACATATGCACGCCCGCCACGCAACGCCACTTTGCCGGCGCTGAGCCCCATGTGCGCCCGCTATCTGACACCTCTTACCACTAAAATTCATATTTTTCAATTCCAACCTTATTCCACCCTCAAACTGTGAAAAATCCAAATTTTTCAGCACTTTGAATTGGTCAAAAATCCCATCAAAACCCTAAATTAATATCCCACATAAACCGCAATGTATATATAATTCTTACCCATACTGAATTATTCATCCTTTCCACTTATTATTTTTGGCTAAACTGCATACACCCCATAACCTTGTAGACAACTCGGCCATACCACACGATCCCCTAATTTATAATTCTGGCACACATGGTCATATATATATTTACACGGCAGTATGTACAAGTATGTATATTGTTTATATTTATGTTCTGACAGACGAAATTCATGCGACTTCCATCAATTACAGAGGTGGCCGAATACAAATGTTGTCATCAAGTAGGTACTATTCGGCTATATACATAGCAAAGTCATCAAAACTCAATTTTCATATAAAATTGTCACATATACACACATCATACACATTTAAATACAACCATTTATGAAAACAACTATTCTAATGCATGATCCATATTTGATACCAAAAATATGATCGTATATTTTGCAAAATCATAGAAAATATAATTAGGTTACTTACTTTAATTTGAGTATACTATATCGTAATTGCATTGGGGTTAAGGTTGAATTCGCAATTTTCTTCCTGCTTCTAAATGGATCGTATATTTTCTTCCTGCTTGTCGACATCTCTTCGGAAGTTGTATCACTCCTCACCTTCAATGGTTGAGCTTCTAGTACCTGACTAGGGTCAGATACGTAGTGCCTCAATAGCAATAGATGGATGACATTGTGCACTAGCGACAACGCTGGAGGTAGCTCTAGTCGATAGGCCAATTTCCCAATCTTCTCGAGCACCTCATATGGACCAATGTATCTCGGACTCAACTTTTCCTTCTCGTTGAATCTCATGACTCGTTTAGGAGAAACTTTAAGATACACCTTCTCGTCCATGGCGAACTCCAATAGCCTGCCCTTGGAACCCGCCCAACTTTTATTGCAATCTTGATCCACCTTGAGACTTTCTCGAATGATCTTCACCTTTTCCAACATTTGCTCAACCAACTTGGGTCCAGTAATAGCCATCTCCCTATCTCCATCCCAATATAGTGGCAATCTACATTTTCTTCAATAAAGAGCTTCAAAGAGCGCCATGCCAATTGGGTATGGTGACTATTATTGTCCTAATTTCTATTGAAGTGAAATGCACATGCTCTTAGCATGTCCTCGAGAGTCTGAATCATCCTCTCCAATTATCATTCAGTTTAGGGACGGAAAGCGATACTCATTCTCAGCTCGGTCCCCATGACTCTTTGATATGCTGTCCCAAATCATGATTTGAATCTTGGGTCTCGGTCCGACACAATACTCGCAGGTAGTATGTGCAAGCTAAAAATGTTATCAACATAAAGAGTCACCAACTACTCCATCGTAGCTTCACCCGATACCGGTAAAAAGTGTGCGGACTTCGTCAACCGATCCATGATCACGCATATGACATCATATCGCTTCTTGTTTTAAGGAGCCCTACAATAAAATCCATCGTGATGTGCTCCCATTTCCATTCCAGAATCTCCAATGGTTGTAGATATCCTCTAGGATGTTGATGTTTGGCCTTTACTTGTTGACATAGCAGACATCGGGTAATATACTCATTAATCTCACGCTATATTCAATACCACCAATAGTTCTTTTTTTTCTTTGTACATCATGGTGGTCTCTAGGGGTATAGAAAGCCGTGTGTTGTGCACATCATTCAATAATTTGTTCTTAAGGGCTTCATCCTTTGGCACACACAGACGTCCCTAAAACCAAAGGCTTCCATCATCCAATATGTGAAACCCTCAACTTGCTCATTCTGGAGTCGATCTCGAATACCACGTAGATTTGCATCATCTTTCTGAGCATCTTTTATTCAGCCAATCCAGGTTGGTGTGATAACCAGTGCTACCAAAACGTTTGTCGTAGAGTCAATAATGTCCAAGTCGATTACTTGCATTTTTCTATCCAATGGAGTTTGTCTCGAGTAGCTCGACCTGCGACTCAATGCATCCGCCACTCTATTCGCCTTCCCAAATGATAACTGATGGTGAAGTCCTAATCTTTGATCAGCTCCAACCATCTTCTCTGCCTTATATTCGACTCCTTCTATGTAAACAAGTAATTGAGGCCCTTATGATCCGTGAAGACTTCACACTTCTTTCCATATAAATAGTGCCACTATATCTTCAATGCAAACACAACTACAGCAAGCTCCAAGCCATGCGACGGATAATTTTGCTCCTAGGGCTTCAACTGCCATGATACGTAAGCGATCACCCTTTCTACTTGCATCAAATACGCATCCTAAAGGGTTAGGCCAACGTTTATATGTACATAATCATAAAATAAGAATTTATATATATATATATATATATATATATATATATATATATATACCTAGGCCATTATTGGAGGCGTCGCTATAGATTACAAACCGTTCACTACCGGAGGGTTGTGCCAAGACTGGTGCGGTGGTCAACCTTTTCTGCAATTTAGTGACGCTTCTCTCGTACTCTTAGGTCCACTAAACTTAGTCATCTTTTGTGTCATTTGACTTAGGGGAACTGGTATTCTCGAGAATCCTTCAACAAATTTCTGATAATATCCAGCAAGACCTAGAAAACTTCTCACCTCGCTTACGTTTGTAGGTCTTGGCCACTCAGTAATTGCCCCAATCTTTTTTGGCTATACAGCAATGCCTTCCTCCAAAATCACATGACCCGAGAAGGTCACACTCCTCAGCCAAAACTCGCACTTACTGAACTTTGCATACAACTTCTTCTTTCTGAGAATCTTCAGCACCTCTCGCAGATGTTTAGCATGTCTCTTCATCTGGCAAATATACCAAGATATCATTGACGAACATCACCACAAACTTGTCTAGCTGCTCTCTGAACATGGTGTTCATGAAGTCCATGAATACTACAAGTGCATTTTTAAGTCTAAAGGGCATCACAAGGAACTCATAGAGCCCATATCTTATGCGAAACGCCGTCTTCACAACATTCCTTCGCACTAATTCTTAGTTAGTGATAACCTGAACGGAGGACAATCTTTGTGAACACCTTAGCGCCAAGTACATACTTGCGTTTCATTCACGTTGATTATTGCATTACATAAAACTTGCTGAATTATAAAGGGTTTTAACTTTAGTTGATCAAAAAGATCATTGATCCTTGGTAGTAGATATTTATTCTTTATCGTGATCTTGTTGAGCTCACGATAGTCAATGCACAGCCTCATGCTAATGTTGCATCCTGTTTTTTTAAATAAGGGTAAAAAGGGTATTTGGGCTAATTAATTATTAAATCTAATTGAATTAGGAAAATTCTTCCTTAAACCTAATCAAATTTCTATTTAATCACGTGAATTCTTCTCCTCTCCCCACAAACTTTCGGCCGCCCTCTCCAAAAAGGAAAAAGACATTTTTCTCTTCTTGCTTCAAGCCACAAAGCCGCCAGTATCGAGAGAAGCACCACCAAGCCCGATCAACCTTTCAACGCGTAGTAATTATCTTGTAGGTTCCCCCTTCACATCCTTTGAATGTAAAACTATAATCTTTAATTTCCATACAAAACCGAGATCGTGCATAAGCATTTGTGCTTGTATAGATGTTTGATTAGTGAATTACATGTGTATGTGATGAATTGTATAACCGTATATATGATCGCGTATGTATATATATGTATGATGTTATTTTCGTATGGAAAAAGATTGCACTTTTGATGTATATGTGAATAACAGGCATGGTTTGGAAGTGTTGGTTGTGGCAACGCGTGGCCGGTAGTGGTGGGCTTTTGCCACGTGCTACCGCATTGGGGTGTGTGCTTGGAGGAGGCTAGAGGGGGCAGCTGAGGAGTGGTTGCGGTCTGGGGGCTGAAGGGGGGTGGCTGAGGGTGTAGGGGGCTGAGGGAGAGGGGCAGCTGAGGGTGTGGGGGGGTTAGTGGAGAGGGGGGCTGATGGGAGATGTCGGCTGCACGGTGGAGGAAAGAGACAAATGCTGGAGAATCTGAGGGAGGGAGATCGCAGGGGAAGTCACGGGAGGGAAAAAAGGAAAAGAAAAGGAAAAAAGAAAAGAAGAAGAAAAAGGAAAAAAAAGAAAAAGAAAAGGAAAAAGAAAAGGAAAAGGGAAAGAATAGGAAAAAGGAAACAAAGGAAAGATTTCGCACGTGAGTTTTGTGCATTCATGGATCACAACATTTTATTGGGATATGCAAGACCTAAGTCGCATGTCTGTTCTGTTCTGTTAGGGTATGCGAGACCTAAGTCACATATCTGTTCTATTCTGTTAGGGTATGCAAGTCATAAGTCACATATCTATTCTCTTCTATTCCGTTCCGTTCTGTTAGGTCTTGGGGTCATGCATTGCATGATAGGATGTATGTTTCTGAGAACGTAGGCTTACCATGCATCTTGTATGTGACATTGTATTTCACGCTCATTTCGCATGATTGTGTTTTGATTGTTTTAAGAAGTTATGATTGTTATGTGTATTTGTGAAAACGTGGATAGTCTATTTTTCGTATTATGGTACGTATATGTATTTCACTACTGTCCTGACATGTATGATCTCACAGGACCGATGTAGGCAGGGTACCTCTTGAGTGACGTTTTTGTCGCTCACACCATTCGTTATGTTTTCTTGTAGACGAATCAGGGTACGATTATATATGGGTTGGAGAAGACTCTGAGTGGGCTCACTGGGACTCGTAGAGACTGATGGGAGATTGATGATCAAGAATTAGAGAAGTTTAATTTTATTTATTATTTCATTTGAGGACTTATCTTAGGAATTTCATTTTACAAACTTTACGATATCGTTTAGGGAATTTTGACTTGATATTGATTATTTATGGTTTATGGATTTCACTTTCAATTTAGGGTTTCGAGTAGATTTATTTTCCTCCACAACAAATACTCTGCCGTTTTGATAAGTGTAAGGATTCGTACAGACGCCTTGTATATCCCTGAGAAGAATACGGTGGGCGTACCGGTTCTGACCCTGGGGTTTGGAACAGGGTGCTAGGGGTGGTATCAGAGCCTGAGGCTCTAGATCTACTGCAGAAACATAGAATTAAGAAATGGTCTTCGGTATAAGAGATGACTCTAGATTTAAGTTCTAATCATATAAGTAAGTTTGATCTTAGACTAAGTTTGATAATAGACTAAGTTGCGATTTGAGACTAAGTTTGACCTTAGAATAAGTTTGATTTAGACTAAGTGATGATCAGGTTGGGGGCATGATTGGCTTCTATTTTCGTTTTACTTTCCGTATCTGACTCTCTCCTGCATTTATTTTAGATTTATATATTTTCTGAAATGCCCTTGGCCAAAAAACTGAAATTTTCCTAGTCATAGCAAACATGCCCCCTAGAAGAGAATGATAGGAACGAAAATGGGAATCCCTTTGAGAATCAGGCCTCACTGCAGCTTTTGCTTCCACAGGCCCTGACCGACGCACTATTGGTCATGGCCCTAGCTGTGGCACAACCACATCAGCAGCCACAGGCTCCACTGCCACCGCACTCGGACTTGAGATTCTTTTATAAGTGGATGCGGAGGAGTGGTGGCGCAGCACAACTAACACCGCCGATCACTTGGCTGTAATTTCAGAAGGAGTTCAAGAGGTATTACACGCCGACAGTACAATCTTCTTAGCATGGCTTTAGATCCACGACGGAAATGTAGAATTAGGCCATGATATTAGAAAATAAGTTACGATTTTGCCTCTAAGTCACAATCTTTGACATAAGTGATGATTTGAACATAAGCGATGATCATGAACATAGGTACTTATCACAGTTATAAGCGATGATCCTGAACATAAGTTACGATCTTAGACATAAGTACCAATCTTAATTAAGAGTTGACTTTAGACATAAGTACTGATTTAGTAATAAGTGTTGATTATGTACTAATAATGATTTGGGAATAAGACGTGATCTTAGACTTAAGAAAGGATTATGCTAAGAACGATCCTAGAAATAAGCTATGATCCTAAACTTAAGAAGTCGATCGGTTTGAAACACGTATACCTAGTATATCCCATACAATTCTCCCTTATCTAAGGTTGATCATAACTCTCTAACTTGTGATCTTAGTAACCCTAGTTGAATACCATAGAATCGATTTGAATGAATTACAATGTTAACCAGAATACCCTACTACAAATGTTAGTTGGCATATTAATGGGTCAGGCAGTAACACGGGTTGTTGCAACATGGTACTCAGTAACATTAGGGTAAAGTAAAGCGGGTCCACATTCCTAATTGGACGGTAACATCAGAGTATGTTTAAGTCTAAGTTGGGACCATAGATACTAAGAAATGAATTATAATGGTATGATAAATACTAAGAGATGATTTATAGTAGAATGATAGAAACTAAATAACGATTAGCGTTATAATCAGTAGAGTTTAGTTAAGGATATTGTACAAGGGAATTTATAGTCTAGAGTTAAGATGTTGAATGTAGGGTAATCAAAATAGGTCGACGATATTAGTCTTATTAGAGGTATTGAACAATAGCGACATGCGAGAATCGACTATGTTATGTGCCTTGGAATACTATATCATTACAAAATTATGGGTTAAGTGTTGACATCAGAACATTTGGTTTGAATCTAGTAGGCTTGAATTTAAATAGAGTAAGCATGAACCAGTTGTGGCTGCTACTTCAGGTGAGATTTAATTAAGATAATTAACAGTTCAAATAACCAAGTAAAGAAATACAGTGGATCAGTATGGCGGCGCAGAAGCATGGTGAATTAGAACACCTTAAGTCGATAAATATTTAGTGTGTCAGGCTAGGATTGGACAATTTAAGTTAGAGATTTTGTCATAGTATGCGAAGGTTAGGCCTATAAGAAATGATACAGAGACAGATTGTTCTGTTGAAAATTAAGATGGAATATAGAAATTATACGAAATATTATACTATTATTTCTCTAGCAGATAAATATTTTATATAAGCACGTACATAGTTATACCCATATTTTACAGGGACTTCAAAAGACATTTTATTTTCGAAAATACCTTATTAAGTCACATTTCCTTATATAGTCTACTAAACTTTATGGGGCTAAATTTTTTTTTCCGTACTTGTAAATCAGCATAACAAAAATTTCAGTTCTTTTGACGACCTTGAAAAGGGAAAAAACTTTTAAAAATATTGATGTTCTTGCAAAAGTCAAGGTGTTTATATATATATATTTCTTACGTAATATTTCAAATTTCCGTTTTTGTTACATCTATTTTTTTGTCAAAATTAATGTATTTTGACGACTATCAATATCGCAAGCAGTTTAGCCGTTTAAATATTTTCGAATGTTATTTACCCACTTGCTATGAACTTAACTTTTGTGGGAAAAAAGGGAAGCTTTCAAAATATATACCTGTTTTTGAAAACGGAAGGAACCATATTCAAATCGTTTCATAAAACCATACATTATTAAGTTTTCTGCTATTTTGGCGCAATTTTACCAAAATGCCTTGTGAAAAAGTGATAGTATCGTTTTTAAAATGGTCAATTGAGATTTGAGATATCGCGTTACGAAAACAAATCTAGTATACTTTGAGTTTTGTGTTTACAAAAATAAGAAGGGTCATTATTTTAAATAGTTAAAGCTATATTCAAAATTATAGCTACGTAAGCAACTTTTCTTTTAACTTGAAAGATATGTCCATACACATATTTTGTAAACTAGGCTGCTGACGATATCTCTGAGAAATTAAGAGCATGATCATAGAGCTAGTTTGTAAGTATATAAGAACTGATTTTTAAGGCTTGGTTGTGTTAAGGAAGGATAACAGTTACTACATTGGCATACACAAAGGATGTTTGTATGGTTAATTATTTAGGGGATGAATCATATGTGATAAGTTTAAGAATCCGGTATTGTAGATTGCAATAAGTTGAATGATACATGTCAAGTGGTATAAATGGAAGTTTGTAAGCACTAATTATAGAGAATTAAGTAAGGACTGAACCCTATAAGGACTAGATCATCTTGTGAGATGCTAGTGATGACTAAATTAAATCGTACTAGAGTACAACGTATTTCGAAAATACATACAGCTTTAGGGATGAGCCTTGTGAACAAGGCGTTAAGTTAAAGATTTTACTACACCTAAGAAGTGATTTTGAAGGATTGCTCATGATAGCAAATATAAGTACGATATAGACCGACGATTAAGTTATCAAGCCAGTATAATAACGATACACGTAAGGTTGATTCGCGAACTATAGAAAGAATAGGTTATGATCTATCTGGCTGAGGATAATGGATTTAAAGATTACCTTGTGTATATACACTCTGTGATTTGAGGACTTAGTCCTGTAACGAGGAATTGAAATGGGTAATATATCAGAATACGCAAGGGATACTAAGTTCGGTCATAATCTAGGTAAATGAATTATGTAGGACTATACTAAGTTATCGATTACGTAACACACAAGTTTCGAGGATGAAACTTTTTGTAAAGAGGAAGAATGTTATATCCTAATTTTTTAAAATAAGGATAAAAAGGGTATTTGGGCTAATTAATTATTAAACCTAACTGGATTAGGAAAATTCTCCCTAAACCCTAATCAAATTTCTATTTATTCATGTGAATTCTTCTCCTATCCCCACAAGTTTTCGGCCGCCCTCTCCAGGAAGAAAAGAAAGACGTTTTTCTCTTCTTTCCTCAAGCCACAAAGTCACCAGTTTTGGGAGGAGCACTACCAAGCCCGATCAACCTTTCAACGCGTAGTAATTATCAGGTAGGTTCCCCCTTCACATCCTTTGAATGTAAAAATATAATTTTTAATTTCCAAACGAAACCGAGATTGTGCATAAGTATTTGTGTTTGCATAGATGTTTGATTAGTGGCTTACATGTGTATGTGATGAATTGTATAACCGTATATATGATCGCATATGTATATATATGTATGCTATTATTTTCGTGTAGAAAAAGATTGCACTTTTGATGTATATGCGAATAATAGGCATGCTTTGGAAGTGTTGGTGGTGGCGGCGTGTGGACGGTGGTGGTGGGCTATGGCCACGTGCTGCCGGATTGGGTTGTGTGCATATAAGGGGGGCTGGAGGGGGCGGCTAAGGAGGGAGTGCGGTCTGGGGGGCTGAGGGGGCGGCTAAGGGTGTGGGGGGCGAGTGGAGAGGGGGGCTGAGGGGAGATGTCGGCTGGAGGGTGGGTAAAAGTGATGAAGGGCTAGAGAATCTGAGGGAGGGATATCGCAGGGGAAGTCATGGGACGGAAAAAAGTAAAAGTAAAGAAAGAAAAAAAAAGGAAAAAGAAAATGAAAAAAGGAAAAAGAAAAAGAAAAAGAAAAGGAAAAGGGAAAGAATAGGAAGAAGGAAATAAAGGAAAAATTACGTACGCGAGTTCTGTGCATTCATGCATCACAATATTGCATTAGGATATGCGAGACCTAAGTCACATATTTGTTCTGTTCTGTTAGAGTATGGGAGAACTAAGTCACATATATGTCCTGTTATGTTAGGGTATGTGAGACCTGAGTCGCATATATGTTCCGTTCTGTTAGGGTATGCGAGGCCTGAGTCGCATATCTGTTCTGTTCTGTTGCAGTATGCGAGACCTAAGTCGCATATCTGTTATGTTATGTTCCGTTCTATTCTGTTAGGTCCTGGGGTCATGCATTGCACAATAGAATGTGTGTTTCCGAGAACGTAGGCTTATCATGCATAATGTATGTGACATTGCATTTTACGCTTATTTCGCATGATTATGTGTTTTGATTGTTTTAAGAAGTTATGACCGTTATGCGTATTTGTGAAAACATGGACAGTCTATTTTTCGTATTACCATACGTATATGTATTTCACTACTGTCCTAGCAGGTATGATCTCACAGGGCCGATGCAGGCAGGGTACCTACTGAGTGACGTTTTTGTCGCTCATACCGTATGTTATGTTTTCTTGCAGACGAATCAGGGTACAGTTATATATAGGTTAGAGAAGACTCTGAGTGGGCTCACTAGGACTCATAGAGATAGATTAGAGATTGATGATCAAGAATTAGAGTTGTTTTATTTTATTTATTATTTCATTTGAGGACTTATCTTAGAGATTTCATTTTACAAACTTTACGATGTCATTTAGGGGATTTTTACTTGATGTTGATTATTTATGGTTTATGGATTTCACTTTTGATTTAGGGTTTTGAGTGTATTTATTTTGCTTCCGCAACAAATACTGTGTCATTTTGATAAGTGCAGGAATTCGTATAGACGCCTTGTATATCCCTTAGCGGAATACGGCGGGCATATCGGTTCTGACCCTAGGGTTCGGGACAGGACGCTACAGCTACCATCCTTCTTTTTCACAAATAAGACAGGTGCTCCCCAAGATGAGACGCTAGGTCTTATGAACTTCTGTTCTGTAGAAATAAGAGGGTTTGAGTGATTTCAAAATAAGAAATTTGAATGCATATATATATATAAACGTTGAATGCATATATATATATATAAACGTTGAATGCATATATATATATATATATATATATATAAACATGCATGAGTACATGTATACATGATAACTTGCCATTACTTGTCTTATTTAGCTTATATATTATGTTGCCGTACTAACGAGCCATGAAGCATTAAAACTTACATCATATGGCGAACATTTGTTGTGTTTATACTATTTTCAGGTGCCACCATCAATGAACTAAATTAGTTCATTAAGTGAAGTACTTAGTTTAATAAACTAAGTAGTTCATTAAAGGAAGATTAATTTGGAAAAAGCACAAAGGCAACATGGCTAAGGAAGGAAAGTCTTCTCCTCCTCCCAACATTTAATTCACACGCCATATATATATATACACTACATATATTTTCAGATTTTTTAAATAAAGGCACATACACATGTATTCCAACGTACTACCGACACGTTATATATCTCACGTACGTACGTTAACGTCACACCACTATACTTAACTCATAATTATGAGTATATTCAGGTCTTATATCATATGATATAAGATATGGTGATGACAAAGTAAATACGACACGATAAAAGGTTCTAAACCGAAATTTGTCGTATCGGGCGAATACCAAAACTTCGCCAACATGTCACGTACTTGCCATAAATAAATGGCCAGCCCATATACATCAAAAATTGATGATAATTTCGTGATATACATGATTTATTCAGCCAAAAATACTTTCCATGTTGGCACACACAAATTACTCCACATTTAGGCCAAAATGTGAAGATTCCAACTTTAATTTTGTCACATGTTAATGGTACCACTTTAAACCAGCCAAGTGCTGAGATTTAAAGTATATATTATATATATTATGTATAACATAATATATATATCATGTGCAAAAGTTGGAATTTAAATTAGTGAAAAATCGGGTAATCGATAAATATCGAAAATTCGGTTTTCTGCGCACATAACATGGAACGTTTTTCTTGTAAATCATGTGACACGTATCTAGACACTTTTTATATATGATATACATCTTAAAGTGTTCTAGAAAATTAAATTAAGGGCTGATTGGAATATTACATGTGTGTAATATTAAATGTGCACTATTTTACAAAGTTAACAAAAATAAATTTCAGCACATGTATATACATCTTCCAACATTACATACAGCTGAGATGGAGCACATGTAGAGCCTTGTTGGCATATTGATTGGTCAAGGATCAATCATACAATATTGATGAATCAAAGAGAGAAGTTACAAAAGGTAAGTATTCAACATATATCTCTCTTATGTCACATGCTGAAAATTTCAGCACACTAACATTATCATGGCCGAAATTTTAAGATTAAAATACATATATTGTGTGTCTTGAATTGTGAGGATTAATTGAAGATGTTATGGAAATGATTTAAATATTATGTAAGGTAATTAAGTGTGATATTCTACATATCACACATGCTGAAATTTTTCAGCATGTGTGAAGTTATGGTGACCGAATGTGATGGCTAAAGTGTGTCCAAATTCATTTCTCAATTGATGGCAAGACTTACCATGTATTGTTGATTCATTTTAATGAGAAAAATCAAAGTATATTGGGGATTATCTTGAATAAAAATAGATGATGTAAATGCTGAAAATTCAGCATGGAAATTATACTTATGGCCGAAATTTTAAATGGAAAAGGAAGAGATTTCTTGTCTTGCAATTTATGATGGAATTTTTGATTTATGGTATGAATTTATGGTTGATTTTTTGGCACATTTTAAGTGATTATTTCAGATTATTTCCATGTCATCTTGATGACAACATTGAGCCAATAAAGAGGTGCCAAGTAAGCGAAGACTAAATGATGATCCAATAGAATGATGCCAAGTAAGCAAAGAATTGTCACCATGATGTCTTACACTCTCTCAAGCACTTAAAAGGAAATTTTCAAGAAGGGAGGAAGGCATAGGGGGGACGGCTGGACTTCTTAAAAGAAGGAAGAGGAGAGCAAACAAAAACAAGAACAAGAATTGCATTCTAAAGTGATCAAATTGCCAAGCTCCTTTTCTCCTACATCTTCTTTCTTTCTCTTTCTTGTAAAAAGCCTATTGTTTTTTATATCTTTCAATCTTGAATAGGCTTCATATAAACCACCATTCATTCATCTTTGTAAAAGATTGATCAAGGTGTGATCAATCTTCATTCTAGCAAGGTGGTGGTGTTCGTGCAAATTGTACTAGCAATACAAGGTTTGTAAAGGGTTGGATTTAAGGTGTAACTCTATCAACCCTGTGGTAAGGTGTGTTGTGTGTGTGAATAGTGTGAACCAAGGAAGGTGTTCCTTGAAGACTAGAGTAGGTTGTTTATAACCGAACCAGTATAAAAATCTCGGTGCAATTTACTTCCAGCATTTACTTTTCAGTTTCTGCACTGTTTATCTGTTTTGTTCACGTTTGTAAAAATAGTAAACGATTTTCAAACATTATAAAAATTTCCAGAAACATACTAGCACGTTCTAGGGTTAATTTGGCACAAGTTTCAACCCTTTTGGACAAGTATAAGTCAATCAAACATCAAACGTTCTGAGACTAGTGCAGTCTGATTTTCAGACTTGCAAAGGTTGAGACTTTGGTTGTATTTGACCTACTTCCCAAAAGAATTTCTCAAAACTGTTTCAACCCATTTAAATATAGTGTGTGAGGAGTTATTGGTCAAATTTTCAGATTTTTTGGACGTTCACACAAATAGAAATTAATTTTTCAAAACCATCTACCGTTTCTGGTAGATTTGCACAATCTGAGTACCAACGGTTTTTGAATGGGTTAAAGGTTGAATTTTAATTTGAAATTTTTAGGGGACCCTCATAACATCTGAGGCTAAGGTCTCTCAAAATTTCATAATTTTTGGAGACCTCTAACATAGTTTTAAAAACGTTTTAAAACTGGTCCTGAAAACAGAATCTGTTTTCAGAACTTGAATTGGTTAAGTTTAAAGAAATTTTAAAAACCATAATTTCCGCACCATCTATTCAACCCCCCCCCTCCCTTCTAGTGGTGCCTTGCAGATCCTGCAAGTGGTATCAGAGCGCAGGTTTACTCACTATAAGGAATCCAACGATTCAGTGAGATGGCATCCACAAATCTCAAAACCGAACAAGAAGGTATGTCTAGCCAAAGGCCTCCACTTTTTGACGGTGAGTCCTTTATTCAATGGAAACTTAGGATGAAACTTTTTCTTATGGCTATAGATATAGATCTTTGGTCAGTAATTGAAGATGGTCCATATGTCCCATCTAATGTATCCACTGTAGACGGAGTTACTTTAGAAGTTATTAAAACTAGACAAGAATATACGAGTGATGATAAAAAGAAACTTAGTATGAATGCTAGGGCTATGCAATTGCTTTTAAACGGATTAAGTAAAAGTGAGTCTAGTTATGTGTCAAAGTGCACAAGAAATGTGTAGAATTCTAGAAATGAAACACGAAGGCATGAGTCAAGTAAAAGAGTCAAAAATTAATATGCTCATGTCTACTCTTGAGTCTTTTAAATTGTTGCCTAATGAGTCGATTGTAGATATGGATCTTCGTTTAACTAACATCTATAACTCTCTTGAGTCTCTTGGTAAGGCTTTTACTACGCAGGAAAAGGTACAGAAAGTCCTACGAAGCCTTCCTTCGGAATGGGACCCTAAAGTGACTGCTATAGAAGAAAGCAAGGAAACCAAATCAATAAAGATGGAAGAACTAATTGGGTCACTCAAAGTTTATGAAAACAAACTTACTATTCGGAAATCGGAATCATCTAAACAAGGTAAAACAATTGCTTTTAAATCAAATGAATACGTCTCCCCTCCCTCCGATCACGTAGATGATAGTGATTCCGAATCAGATAATGATGATTTAATCCTATTGGCTAAAGGACTAAGAAGATTCATGAGAAAGTCATTTAGAAATAAAAACAAGGGCACTACATCTAAGAGAAATAAAAACAAGTCAAATGATAAGGACATTAAATGTTATGAATGCGGCAAACTCGGACACTTATCATATGACTGCCCAAACAAAGAAAAGCAAACTAATAAGTACCCTGACAAGGAGCGGCACAAAAATAGACTCGTCTCAGATCCTAAACAAAGGAAACGTGCACTAAAGGCCTCCACATGGAGTGACTCATCAGATTCTAAAACTGAGACCGAAGAGGAGACCGCTCAAGTTTGCTTTGCTTCAAAGGCATCTAATGAGGTATCATCTGATTCTGACTCTGACTCTAAACCTTCTTATGATGATCTTTTTAGTCAGTATCTTGAATTGCATAAATTTACTAAGACTCTCGCTAAAGAAAAGAAACGTTTAATTGAAGACAAGAAGCTGTTAGAATCTTCTAACGAGAATCTTGTCGCTCAATTAAGCGATTCAAAGAAAGAGTCTTCATGTGTCATTACTGCATTGAAAACCGAGATCTCATCATTAACTTCTCAAAATAATGAAATGAAATCCGAGATTTCAAATTTGAAATCAAGGAATACCGATTTAGAGAAAATGATGAAACAATTTGATACAGGGTCAAACATGCTGCATCGCATCATATTATCGCAAAAGCATGACAGTGACAAAACTGGATTGGGATACGTTGATACTAACGAAGTATCAACCAAACCAACCAAGTTTGTTGTGTCTAAGAAAGTAGACACCCCTAAGCCTCAAGTGGCGTCTAAGATGACGCAAAAAGCCCCCCTTCCACACGCCCCACTCCCTCATATCATGTGAAATATAACGTTGTACCATATAGATATGAGAAGAAAAGAACAATGCATACACGAAATACATATCATCCACACACTACGCGCACACACACACGGACATATCAAAAGCATCCTTCATTCAATGAGTATAGAGGAGTCCTTGGGCAAAGACCCAAAGTACATGCACCACATGTATTTTATATCGCACCTTCATCTACATTCTTGCCATTTGATAGACCGAGAAGGATCACCCAAGTATGGGTACCGAAAGGTACCTTTACCAAAAGGTGATTAACTAACTCGAAAGGACCCAAAATTAAAAGGGTACCTAAATCACCTTTTCACATTGCAGGGAGACCACACATCGAAAGACACATCAATAAAGTTGTTCCTTGACAGTGGTTGCTCGAGGCACATGACGGGTGACCCGAGCCTGTTCTCCAAATTAAAGAAGGTCACAAAAGGCGGATCCGTGACCTTTGGAGACAACAATGAGGGCAAGATCATTGGAAAAGGTACGATTGGCAATCCAAATACACTTCAAATCTCCAACGTATTTTTGGTAAGCAACTTATCTTACAATCTTCTTAGTATTTCTCAATTTGTTGACAATGGCTTCAATGTGTGTTTTACTCACCCTTATTGCAATATAATAAATAAAAATGGAGAAACCATTTTAAAAGGAAAACGAGAAGGAAATATTTTTACGCTATCGTTGGATGATGTAGTAGACGCGAAAGTTAAATGTTTTATGTCAAATGAACCCAATGTGAATTTGTGCCATAGACGTTTAGGACACATAGGTATTTCCACACTAGAAAAACTACAACGAAAGAACCTAGTACGGGGACTGCCTACGCTTGATTTAGACAACTTTCAGTTGTGTGAATCTTGCATAAAAGGCAAACAAACACGAGAGTCACTTAAGCCGAAAAATGAAATAAGCACGACTAGAATACTAGAACTATTGCATATCGATTTGTTTGGTCCTAGTCGCACCACAAGCCTTGGTGGGCGTCACTATGCATGCGTAATTGTTGATGACTTTTCTCGTTATACATGGACTTTATTTCTTGCACATAAGGATGATAGCGCTGTAGAAATTGCTAAATTAATTAAACAACTTGAAAATCAATACGGTGTGAATGTGAAAAGAATAAGAAGCGATAGAGGCGGTGAGTTTACAAATAAAGAGATGATTTCGTTTTGTGAAGAAAAAGGAATTAAACATGAGTTTTCGCCACCTAGAACTCCACAATTAAATGGAGTAGTAGAAAGAAAGAATCGCACACTACAAGAAATCGCTAGAACCATGCTTTGCGAAAATAAATTGCCTAGATTTTTGTGGGCGGAAGCAGTAAATTGTGCATGCTATATTGTAAATTGCCTATCTATAAGAAAGAAAATAAACAAGACGCCTTACGAAATTTTGAATGATCGCATGCCTAAGATTGATTATTTTCGTGTGTTTGGATGCAAATGCTTTGTCTTGAATATAAAAGATAATTTAGGTAAATTTGAATCCAAATCAATTGAGTGCATTTTTGTTGGGTATTCCATAAATTCAAAAGCATATAGATGTTATGATCCTCTCACTAGACAAATCATAGAATCTATTCATGTTAAATTCAAAGAATTTGGAGATATTGATAAAGATAAAGAATATGACGATGATTTTGAATTGAAACCCGTTTTGGATGAAGATAATGATTCTTTTGATATGCATGAGATGAATGAGACACTAGAAATGCATGATCATATAGAGATGCATGATAATTTAGAAAATCATCAACCAAGATGGCATAGAGATCACTCACATGATCTCATCATAGGCGACATCACTCACGGTGTGCGACCACGCAGAAGAATCACTTCGGATGAAATAAATGAATTTCATGCTATGATTTCTGAAATTGAGCCTAAAAATGTGCATGATGCTTTGAGTGATTCATCTTGGATTGATGCTATGCATGACGAACTTAATCAATTCGTTAGAAATGATGTATGGGATTTAGTGCCATGACCACAAGATAAGACAATAATAGGCACAAAGTGGGTATTTAGGAACAAAATGAATGAAGAAGGAAAGGTCGTTAGAAATAAAGCAAGACTCATAGCTCAAGGATATAATCAAGAAGAAGGAATAGACTACGATGAAACATTTGCACCCGTAGCACGTTTAGAAGCTATACGACTCTTACTTGCTATTGCTTGCATGAAAGATTTTAAATTGTATCAAATGGACGTCAAAAGTGCTTTTCTAAACGGATTCATACAAGAAGAAGTATACGTGAAGAAACCACCTGGTTTTGAAGATTTGAAACATCCAGATCACGTGTACAAACTAAAGAAGACACTATATGGCCTAAAGCAAGCACCAAGAGCATGGTATGATCGTTTTGCTACTTTCCTTTTAGAAAATAATTTTAAACGCGGTACTATAGATAGTACACTTTTTTTGAAACAAGAAAAATCAGATTTACTTATTATTCAAATCTACGTAGATGACATTATTTTCGGTTCTACCTCACATAGACTCGTTAAAGATTTTGAAAATTGTATGAAAGCTGAATTTGAAATGTCTATGGTTGGTGAACTTAATTATTTTCTTGGCTTGCAGATTAAGCAAACGAGTAAAGGAATTCATATAAGTCAAGCTAAGTATGTAAATGACATGATCAAGAAGTTCAATTTTGAAAATTTGAAACCATCCCCCACGCCTATGAGTGTCACTACTAAATTAGACAAAGACGAACATGGTAAAGATGTTGATAATGGATTATATCGATCTATGATAGGTTCTTTACTATATTTAACTGCTAGTAGGCCTGACATCATGTTTAGCGTATGCATGTGTGCTCGTTTTCAAAGTCAACCTAAGGTGTCACACTTAAATGCGGTAAAAAGAATATTCCGTTATATTAAGCACACGCCCACCTTAGGTATTTGGTATGATAAGGATTCTACATTTGACTTACATGCTTACACTGATGCAGATTATGGTGGCTGCAAGATAGATAGAAAAAGCACGAGCGGAACTTGCCAATTTATAGGAAATTCCCTTATTTCATGGTTTTCCAAAAAGCAAGCAAGTGTTGCGTTGTCCACTACTGAGGCTGAGTATATGGCTCTTAGCCTTTGTTGCACACAGTTGTTGTGGATAAAACAACAACTTTCGGACTTTGGAATTACCGTAAATAAAATTCCTATATATTGTGATAGTATGAGTGCAATAAATTTGTCTAAGAACCCCGTGTTACACTCTAAGGCTAAGCATATAGAAGTTCGCTATCACTTTCTTCGTGATCATGTTAACAATGGTAATATTGTCATAGATCACGTACGCACAGAATCACAAGTAGCGGATATATTTACAAAGGCCTTAAATCAAGTCACATATGAATCTCTTCGTTCTAAATTAGGCATGATTCCCGTCGATGTGATTTAATGTGATATTATTTGATTTACTTTCCTTTTTGACAGGAATCTTTTGATTAACTTTCCAAAATAAAGGGGGAGAGAGAAGCATGATTTAAGGGGGAGAGAGATTTAAGGGGGAGAGAGACTGATTGATCACTGATTGATCTTAATTGCATGAATCAAGGGGGAGCCAGATTTGAAATCGGATTTGAAATTCGAAATTCAAATTTCAAATCTGTGCATAGTTCAAGGGGGAGAGATAGCACTTAAATCATGTACACAAGTTATTTTGAAAATCATCAAAAGGGGGAGATTGTAGAAATAAGAGGGTTTGAGTGATTTCAAAATAAGAAATTCGAATGCATATATATATATAAATGTTGAATGCATATATATATATATATATATATAAACGTGCATAAGTATATATATATATATATAAATAACACAGGAAATGGCGGAAATCGGCTCTGGCGAAAAACGGCGGCTGGCGTAAGCCACCGCCGCCACCGTTGCCTTGCGCGATCCCACCTTCAATTCCAATCCTCATTCTCTGATTTGTCTGCATTCACCGCCTTTCTTTGTACTGTCGTTGATTGCAACAGTTCCACCTCCTCCACCTCCGCCGCCTCCCCGACGTCCTCTACAACGTTGGACTCCAATTAAGAAGAAAACATCCAAGGCAATTCCATCGGCCCCGGTTACCGAGCCAATAATTCTACCTGGTTCACCACCTTCGACTGACCTCAACAACGAATCAACTGAGGCCCACCCTCAGGTGCTCGACACTGCAGTTGCTTCCAATTTGCCAGATTCATCAGATGTTTGTGATATAGGTCATTCTTCAGATACGGACCTACCAGCTGAAAACCAACCTTTTGCTGTTCCAACAGTTCCAGATGAGGTTGTCTGTCGTATGCAGCATATGACTCCAACTCCGGACCCGGATACCCTTATCTCATGCTTGCAGGACACTGATGACTCAGCAGCATTTATTCCTGTTGTTCCACGTAGACAACGTCGTTCCAGAAACGATCTTCCACCCTTACCTCCTTCTACTGTTCTCACACGCAGTGCGTCTCACGCCATTCAGGGAAGTAACACTACTCTTTCTCAATGAATATCATGATATGGAATATAAGGGGCATGCGTGCCTCTCTACCTAGATTGCATCAGTTAATTCGTGAACATCGTCTGAATTTTCTTGCTTTGATAGAACCAAAACACTCACTTGTCAATATTACTCGATTTTCTTTAGATTTGGGTATTTCAAATTATTTTTCCTCTAAGTCAGAACGCATCTGGGTTTTTTGGCGTGACACAGATTTTCAGTTCATTTCAGTGCAAGATGATGATCAAGTGCTACATTTTACATTAAACTATCTGCCAATGCAGTACTCTTTTATCCTGTCTATTGTTTATGGCAAACATACTATCCTGCAAAGACGTGCATTATGGAGTTCTATATGTTCCGTTTCAGACGTGTCCACACTTCCTTGGATTATTGGCGGAGATTTTAATACATTTCGCAGCCTACCTGATCATGAAGGCCGATCACATCCGTCCCTTTCTAGTCTCCAGGATTTTAATGATTGTATTGAGTCGTGTGGTTTGATGTCTCCACAATTTCTTGGGCCTAAATTTACTTGGACAGATGGTAGAGGTTTGGGCAGAGTACGTCGCTGTCTGGACTGATTATTTATAAATTCGGCTTTACATGATACATTTGAAAACTGTCAGCTCACTCATCTGCCCCGCGTCACATCTGATCATACGCCTTTGTTATTTAAATGCCGTATTTCTCAGTCATCAGGACGTCGTACCTTTCGTTTTTTGGATGCATGATTGCTTCATCCAGACTTTCAACATTATATCAAGAATGCTTGGGCGAGTTATCCTACCACGGGAGGCATGTATGGTTTCTACTCTAAATTATTCAGTTTAAAGCGTGACATTCAACGTTGGAACAAAGAGATCTTTGACAATATTTTTTCCAATGTTCAGCAGGCAGAATCGGTCCTATCGCATGCCGAACGAATCTGGGATGAGTCCCCTACTGAAACAAACCGCATTCAATATCATAAAGCAAAAGCTGATTATCTCCAAGCGTCTGCATATGAATTACGGTTTTGGAAGCAGAAATCTCGGGTCAAATGGTTACAGGAGGGTGACGCAAATACACATTATTTCCATTCAATTGTAAAAGGGAAGCGTTTACAGTTGCGCATCCAACAAATTCATGATGCTAATGGTGTTCTCTATACAACACAAAATGACATTATGGCTGAAGCAGTATCCTTTTACAAAACACTATTTGCCCGTGAGCCTACACATTCTTATGAGGACATTCTCTGTCACATTCCACGGGTGGTATCTTCGGAAGATAATATGCATCTCACGCGACTACCCATGGAACCCGAAATCAAAGAGGCAGTTTGGCATTTAGATCCTTCTAGTGCAGCCGGACCGGATGGTTTTAATGGACAGTTTTATAGATCATGTTGGTCAACCATCCATACTGACGTGGTAAAAGCAGTACAAGAATTTTTTCTGGGTATCCCTCAGCCTAGAGTGATGGCTTCTGCGTTAATCACACTGATTCCTAAGAAACAATCTCCTGCTACATTCAGTGATTTCAGACCAATCTGTTTGACTAACTTTCTGAGCAAAGTGTGTACCCGTATCATTGCTAGCAGATTAGGCGAGATCGTTTCAAGGCTAATTTCTCCAGAGCAAACTGGTTTCCTCCCAGGCTCTGACATCTCAACGCAAGTTCTTATGGCACGGGAGATGATACATATGCTGGATAAGGGTGGATCACAGGTATGTTTAAAACTGGATATGATGAAAGCATTTGACAGAGTCAGTTGGGAATACTTGGAAAAATTATTGAGCACCTTCGGTTTCACTGATTTTTTCATCCGGATTATTCTCAACCACTTGCGCGCAACCACACTGGCAGTCCTCATTAACGGGCAACCATCCTCCACATTTCAGCCGTATCGGGGTGTAAAACAAGGGGATCCTCTATCTCCGTTATTGTTTATTTTATCTTACGAAGGATTCAGTAGAGGATTAAAGGCCTTAACCGTCGCAGGACACTTACAATCTTTTCGTTTAGGCCGTATACCAATGACTATAACACACTTGGCATATGCAGATGACTTACTGATATTTTTAAGAGGTACACAGCATAATCTCCGACGGTTTCATATCTTCCTCAATCAATATGAAACAGCTTCAGGACAAAAAGTAAATTTTCAAAAAAGCAATATGATTCCATCGGCTAATATGACTTCCAGGCAGCGGAGGAGTTTGGAAGACATTATTCACATGAAATGCTCCTCACTACCATTTAAATACCTAGGTTCCTACTTACACAAAGGTATCACCCGTGCTAGATATTGTGTTCCTTTATTGCAGCACATTGATGACAGGCTCCATGGATGGCACACAAGACTGCTCTCATCTGTGGGTCGATTAGTATTATTACGTGCTGTCATATCGGCCTTGCCTTTACATATAATTGCATCTGGTGGGCTGCCTAAATCAGTAATTCGAATTATACATCGGAAAATGGCATCCTTTTATTGGGGTCCTCGATACCACTGGGTTTCATGGAATACAATTTGTGCGCCTCAGGATGAAGGTGGTTTAGGGATTCGGGACCTAACCAAGTTGCAGCAAGCGTATCACTGTCGTATTTGGTGGACATATCAGCAACAATCTACACTTTGGAGTACCTATATGCATGCTAAATATGGTCTTCGGGGAGATTTTTTACCACGTTTGCCGGATTCACCGATATAGAAACTTATTTGTCGTATCCACCATTTCTGTCTAACACAGTCGACAGGAACTGCCAGACATCTCGCATGGCTACACACGCCAACTGGAGAATTTATATTACGCAGCGCATATGATGTTTGTCGCCTTCCTCGCCCAAAGCTTCTCTCTGAAAAATTCATTTGGTATAAACATCACGCCCCAAATATTAAAATCTTCTTATGGCGTCTTTTCCACTCGGCACTCCCACTTGAAGATTATATTAGCTGCTACATTACTGTGCAACCCACTCAATGCCCATTCTATAAGAAATAGTCAGCGACAGCGGATCATGTGTTTATATATTGTCCATTAGCGCAACACTTATGGACATCCTATGCTGCTGAATTGCATTGTCCTTTACCATCAACTTTGCAACTACGACAATACATACTTTCTTGGTGGTATCGTTCCGTATCTACATCTCTTTTTGGAGTTTTCAAAATCATCATTCCGGGCATTATTTTGTACAACATATGGCGTGCCTATACATCATTGATTTATGGGGAGCAAATAAATATAACGATGGCATGCCTACAGAACTCTGTCCGCTATGACATCACTACTTGGTATAAATCAATCTCAGGCACTAAACTTGCTGCTGATCCTAGACGATATTTTTCTTGGCTACCACGGCCTACTCTGATTCGCTGGTTGTGTCCACCATCAGGGCGAATCAAATTAAATACCGATGCGGCAGTGGGCAGACAATATGCAGCAGGGGGTGCAATATTACGGGATCCGACGGGACATTGTGTGGGTGCAATTTCCTTCAGGCTGCCCCTAGCAACACCCCAAAATGCAGAAATTCAAGCAGCTTTATTTGGTCTTCTATACTTTCTCCCTATACATCGCAACATCGTATTGGAATCGGATTGTGCTTCCATGATTTCTCGGCTGGCCAACCCGCAACTGGTTCAAGGAAATTATTATCTCCGGCTACTTCATACTCTGATACATCTCCATCGACTTAACTATCATCATATCTACCGAGAGGCTAATATGGCGGCGCATTATTTATCTCAACACGCAATGCTGGACCCTATCACGCATCATTATACATCACAAAAGTGAGGTTTTTCATTAATAAAATATCGGTTTCATAAAAAAAACGTGCATAAGTACATGTATGCATGATAACTTGCCATTACTTGCCTTATTTAGCTTATATATTATGTTGCCGTACTAACGAGCCATGAAGCATTAAAGCTTACATCATATGGCAAACATTTGTTGTGTTTATACTATTTTCAGGTGCCACCATTAATGAACTAAATTAGTTCATTAAGTGAAGTACTTAGTTTAATAAACTAAGTAGTTCATTAAAGGAAGACTAATTTGGAAAAAGCACAAAGGCAACAAGGCCAAGGAAGGAAAGTCTTCTCCTCCTCCCCACATTTAATTCACACGCCATATATATATACACTACATATATTTTCAGATTTTTTAAATAAAGGCACATACACATGTATTCCAACGTACTACCAACACGTTATATATCTCACGTACGTACGTTAACGTCACACCACTATACTTAAGTCATAATTATGAGTATATTCAGGTCTTATATCATATGATATAAGATATGGTGATGACAAAGTAAATACGACACGATAAAAGGTTCTAAACCGAAATTTGTCGTATCGGGCGAATACCGAAACTTCGCCAACGTGTCACGTACTTGCCATAAATAAATGGCCAGCCCATATACATCAAAAATTGATGATAATTTCGTGATATACATGATTTATTCAGCCAAAAATACTTTCCATGTTGGCACACACAAATTACTCCACATTTAGGCCAAAATGTGAAGATTCCAACTTTAATTTTGTCACATGTTAATGGTACCACTTTAAACCATCCAAGTGCTGAGATTTAAAGTATATATTATATATATTATGCATAACATAATATATATATCATGTGCAAAAGTTGGAATTTAAATTAGAGAAAAATCGGGTAATCGATAAATATTGAAAATTCGGTTTTCTGCGCACATAACATGGAACGTTTTTCTTGTACATCATGTGACACGTATCTAGACACTTTTTATATATGATATACATCTTAAAGTGCTCTAGAAAATTAAATTAAGGGCTGATTGGAATATTACATGTGTGTATTATTAAATGTGCACTATTTTACAAAGTTAACAAAAATAAATTTCAACACATGTATATACATCTTCCAAAATTACATACAGCTGAGATGGAGCACATGTAGAGCCTTGTTGGCATATTGATTGGTCAAGGATCAATCATACAATATTGATGAATCAAAGAGAGAAGCTACAAAAGGTAAGTATTCAACATATATCTGTCTTATGTCACATGCTGAAAATTTCAGCACACTAACATTATCATGGCCGAAATTTTAAGATTAAAATACATATATTGTGTGTCTTGAATTGTGAGGATTAATTGAAGATGTTATGGAAATGATTTGAATATTATG
The DNA here is from genome assembly GCA_036186865.1 of Eustoma russellianum. Taxonomy (NCBI): domain Eukaryota; kingdom Viridiplantae; phylum Streptophyta; class Magnoliopsida; order Gentianales; family Gentianaceae; genus Eustoma; species Eustoma russellianum. The sequence goes on along the minus strand of AP025041.1, from coordinate 15,364,510 downwards.
TAAGGTAATTAAGTGTGATATTCTACATATCACACATGCTGAAATTTTTCAGCATGTGTGAAGTTATGGTGACCGAATATGATGGCTGAAGTGTGTCCAAATTCATTTCTCAATTGATGGCAAGACTTACCATGTATTGTTGATTCATTTTAATGAGAAAAATCAAAGTATATTGGGGATTATCTTGAATAAAAATGGATGATGTAAATGCTGAAAATTCAGCATGGAAATTATACTTATGGCTGAAATTTTAAATGGAAAAGGAAGAGATTTCTTGTCTTGCAATTTATAATGGAATTTGTGATTTATGGTATGAATTTATGGTTGATTTTTTGGCAAATTTTAAGTGATTATTTCAGATTATTTCCATGTCATCTTGATGACAACATTGAGCCAATAAAGAGGTGCCAAGTAAGCGAAGACTAAATGATGATCCAATAGAATGATGCCAAGTAAGCAAAGCATTGTCACCATGATGTCTTACACTCTCTCAAGCACTTAAAAGGAAATTTTCAAGAAGGGAGGAAGGCATAGGGGGGATGGCTGGACTTCTTAAAAGAAGGAAGAGGAGAGCAAACAAAAACAAGAATAAGAATTGCATTCTAAAGTGATCAAATTGCCAAGCTCCTTTTCTCCTACATCTTCTTTCTTTCTCTTTCTTTAAAAAGCCTATTGTTCTTTATATCTTTCAATCTTGAATAGGCTTCATATAAACCACCATTCATTCATCTTTGTAAAAGATTGATCAAGGTGTGATCAATATTCATTCTAGCAAGGTGGTGGTGTTCGTGCAAATTGTACTAGCAATACAAGGTTTGTAAAGGGTTGGAGTTAAGGTGTAACTCTATCAACCCTGTGGTAAGGTGTGTTGTGTGTGTGAATAGTGTGAACCAAGAAAGGTGTTCCTTGAAGACTAGAGTAGGTTGTTTATAACCGAACCAGTATAAAAATCTCGGTGCAATTTACTTTCAGCATTTACTTTTCAGTTTCTGCACTGTTTATCCGTTTTGTTCACGTTTTTAAAAATTGTAAACGATTTCCAAAAATTATAAAAATTTCCAGAAACATACTAGCACGTTCTAGGGTTAATTTGGCACAAGTTTCAACCCTTTTGGACAAGTATAAGTCAATCAAACATCAAAAGTTCTGAGACTAGTGCAGTCTGATTTTCAGACTTGTAAAGGTTGAGACTTTGGTTGTATTTGACCTACTTCCCAAAATAATTTTCCAAAACTGTTTCAACCCATTTAAATATAGTGTGTGAGGAGTTATTGGTCAAATTTTCAGATCATTTGGACGTTCACACAAATAGGAATTAATTTTTCAAAACCATCTACCGTTTCTGGTAGATTTGCATAAATCTGAGTACCAACGGTTTTTGAAGGGGTTAAAGGTTGAATTTTAATTTGAAATTTTTAGGGGACCCTCATAACATCTGAGGCTAAGTTCTCTCAAAATTTCATAATTTTTGTAGACCTCTAACCTAGTTTTAAAAACGTTTTAAAACTGGTCCTGAAAACAGAATCTGTTTTCAGAACTTGAATTGGTTAAGTTTAAAGAAATTTTAAAAACCATAATTTCCGCACCATCTATTCAACCCCCCCCCCTTCTAGTGGTGCCTTGCAGATCCTACATGTTCCAGCATCTCTTGTAACTCCTCCTTAAGCTACTTCAATTCTTTTGGTGCAATTTTGTATGTTGCTTTCGAAATCGGTTCCGCTCTTGGTATCTGGTTGATTTCAAACTCTACTTCCCTACTCAATGGCAATCCTTGTAACTCACCAGGGAAGAAAACCTTGAATTCTCTCACCAATAGGATGTCATCGATAGAATATTTCTCTTGATCATCATTTGGGGCATACTACCAGAATTCCTTCATTTTCTTTCCTCAGCGCCTTATATGCTCAAGCTGTAGTCAGGTAAATATTGCGTGGTAGCTTCTTCAACTTTGTGTTCCCATGAATTGTAAACTCCTCTTTAGTGGGGTCCTTGAACACCACCTATTTCTGCCAGCAATCAATATGAGCGTGATATCTGACCAACCAATTGATTCCCAGTATAACATCGAAGTCGCTCATCCAGATTGGTATAAGTGTTGTAGCGCCCGCACAGGACTAGGGTCTCGGCACGGTGCACCTGCCGTACTTTGCTACAAGAAGTATAAGGTATCGATAACATCTATGTGCATGTTGACATAAACATGTATTGGATAGCGGGAGCCTCATAAAATAGACAGAATAAAGCATAAGTGATTTGCATACATCATATACTAACTCTGAGTACAATGTCATTAGTACATCAATGATACGTGTTTGAGACACGTATGTATGTGTATAGGACCCTTTCTTCAACTCTCTCAAGCCTTCAACCGTCGGTTAAGGTTGAACAATATGGTGCAAGGCACCACCTTTCGCCTCAATGGCGTTGAAAACGTCGGGTGTTGAGAAATTCAGCCGTCCAATCCACCAAGTAATTCCTTTTTCGTAGATTGTGGCCAAAAATAAGGGTTTTTCATGTAGGACCTGTATAAAACCACTAGAAGTGTAGCGCCCCGTCCCGAACCCTAGGGTCAGAACCGGTACGCCCGCCGTATTCCACTAAGGGATATACAAGGCGTCTGTACGAATCTCTGCACTTATCAAAACGACAGAGTATTCGATTGCGGAAGCGAAATAAATCAATTCAAAACCCTAATCAAAAGTAAAATCCCCAAATCATATATAGTCAACATCAAGTCAAAATTCCCTAAACGATATCGTAAAGTTCGTAAAATAAAATCCCTAAGCTAAGTTCTCAAATGAAATAATAAATAAAATAAAAATTCTCTATTTCTTGATCCTCAATCTCCAAACAGTCTATACGAGTCCCACTGAGCCCACTTTGAATCTTCTTCAACCCATACGTAATCATACCCTGAATCGTCTGCAAGAAAACAAAACGAACGGTGTGAGCGACAAAAACGTCACTCAGTAGGTACCCTGCCTGCATCGGTCCTGTGAGATCATACATGCTAGGACAGTAGTGAAATACATATAAATACGTCGATACGAAAATAGACTGTCTACGTTTTTGCAAACACGTATAACGGCCAGAACTTTTTAAACAACGTATAACGGTCATATCCTTTTAAAACAACGTATAATGGTCATAACTTCTTATGACAATCAAGCACATAACCATGCAGAATGAGCGTGGAATGTAATGCCACATACGTGATGCATGATAAACCTACCTTCTCAGAAACATTCATCTAATCGTGCAATGCATGACCCCGGGTCCTAACAGAACGGAATGGAACAGAACAGAACGGAACATATCAGATATGCGACTTACGTCTCGCATATCCTAACAGAACGGAACGGAACATAACATAACATATATGCAATGTCTCGTGATGCATGAATGCACAGAAATCATACACAGAATCCTTCATTTACTTTCCCTTTCCTCCTCTTCTTCTTTATCCTTTTCTTTTCTTTTTTTTCTTTTTCTTTTTCCTTTTCTAATTTTTTCTACCTTCCCGTGACTTCCTTCAATTCCAACTTTCTCAATTCTTTCTGAAATTTCCCCCAACCCCTCTCAGATTCTTTCGACTTCCCCCCGCTCCCTCACCCGCTCCCCCACATCGCACCCCCTTTCAACCGTCCCCCTCCAGACCAGCACAGCCCCCCTGCTCCTTCATCCACACCACCCCCCAGCCCCCCCACAACCCCATGCCCTCAAGCCCAGTTCGCACCACCCCCACCCCACACCCCTCTCAGCCGCCCCCTGCCCTTAGCCCCCCCACCCCCCTCACATCGCCGCCCCCACCCCCAAACCAGCCCTCCTCCTTATTCCTCCATCCGGCAGCACGTGGTCATAGCCCACCACCACCGGCCACGCGCCGCCGGTACAAACACTCATTCCTACGATTCCGGTATTCACACGCAAATCAAAAATCAAATCTTTTTCCGAGTTTCATACGAAAATAGCATCGTACATATATACGGACATACAATTCATCACATATACGTATAATCAATAATCAAACATCTATACAATCACAAATACTAATGCACGATCTCGTTTTTATAAAGAAATTAAAGGATTACTGCTATTACATTCAACAGATGTTAAGGGGGCACCTACCTGGTAATTGATACGTGTTGAAGAGCGTGATCGAGTGGTGGTATTTCTTTCTAAAAGCGGCGGCTTGTTGAACCAAGAAGGAGGAAGTCGTTCCTTTTCCCTTCTGTGAATGACGCCAACTTGTGATGTGGGGAGGGAGAGGGTTTACGTGTTTAAATAGAATTTGATTAGGGTTTAGGGAAAAAATTTTCCTAATCAAATTAGGTTTAATAATTAATTAGGCCCTAATGACCCTTTTACCCCTTTAAAAAAACGGGATGTAACATTCTTCCCCCCTTACAAAAAGTTTCGTCCTCGAAACTTGTGTATTACGTAATTGGTAACTTAGTATAGTTCTACATAATTCATTTACCTAGATCATGACCGAACTTAGTATCCCTTGCGTATTCCGATATGTTACTCATTTCACATCTTCAATACAGGACTAAGTCCTCAAATCATTCAGTGTGTATATGTACAATGTAATCTTTAAATCCATTGTCCTCCGCCTGATAGATCGTAACTTATTCTTTCTATCATTCTCGAATCAACCTTAAGGGTATCGTCATTATACTGGCTTCATAACTTAATCTTCGGTCTATATCGTACACTTATTTGCTATCATGAGCAACCCTCTAAAATCAGTTCTTAGGTATTGTGCAATTTTTAACTTAACGCTTTGTTCACAAGACTCATCCATGAAGCTGTATGTATTTTACGGAATACATTGCACTATAGTATGATTTACTTTAGTCATCACTAACATCTCCCAAGATGATCTAGTCCTCATAGGGTTCAATCCTTACCTAATTCTCTATAATTAGTGCTTACAAGCTTCCACTTATATTACTTGACGTGTATCATTCAACTTATTGCAATCTACAATACCAGGTTCTTAACCTTATCACATATGATTCATCCCCTAGATAATTAACCCACTAACATCCTTTGTAAATGCCAATATTGTAACCGTTATCCTTCCTTAACACAACCAAGTCTTCAAAATCAGTTCTTATATACTTACGAACTAGCTCTAAGATCATGCTCTTAATTCTCAGAGATATCGTCAGCAGCCTAGTATACGAAATATGTATATGGACATATCTTTCTTCAAGTTAAAAGAAAAGTAGCTTACGTAGCTATAATTTTGAATATAGCTTTAACTATTTAAAATACTAAACCTTCTAATTTTTTTGTAAACACAAAACTCAAAGTATCCTAGATTTGTTTTGACGACGCGATATCTCAAATGACCATTTTAAAAACGATAATATAACTTTTTCGCAAGGCATTTTGGTAAATTTGCGTCAAAACAATTGAAAAGTTAATAATGTAGGTTTTATGAAACGATTTGAATATGGTACCTTCCGTTTTCAAAAACAGGTATATATTTTGAACGATACCCTTTTTTTCACAAAAGTTAAGAAAGTTCATCGCAAATGGAAAAATAACTTCGAAAATATTCACGGTTATACTGCTTGCGATATCGATAATCGTCAAATTAAATTAATTTTGGCTAAAACAATAGATGTAACAAAAACGAAAATCTGAAATATTCTGTAAGAAATATATATAAACACATCATTTTTGCAAGAACATCAATATTTTAAAAGTTTTTTTTCTTTTGAGGATGACAAAAGAATTGAAATCTTTATTAAGCTGTTTTATAGGTACGGGAAAAAATTTAGCCTCGTAAATTTAGTAAACTATATAAAGAAATATGACTTAATAAGGTATTTTAGAAAATAAATGTTTTTTGAAGTCCCTGTAAAATATAAGTATAACTCGGTATACGTGCTTATGTAAAATATTTATCTGCTAGAGAAATAATAGTCCAATATTTCGTATAATTTCTATAATACATCCTTATTTTTAAAAGAACAATCTGTCTATGTATCGTTTCTTATAAGTCTAACATTCGCCTGCTATGATAAAATCCATATCTTAAATTGTCCAATTTTAGCATGGCACACTAAATATTTATCGACTTAAGGTGTTCTAATTCACCATGCTTCCGTGTGCCATACTGATCCACTATATTTCTTTATTTGGTTATTTGGACCGCTAATTATCCTAGTTAAATCTCACCTGAACAAGCAACCCTTACTGGTTCATGCTTACTCTATTTCAATTCAAGCCTACTAAATTCAAACTAAATGTTTCGATGTCAACACTTAACCCGCCATTTTGTAATGATATAGCATTCCAAGGCACATACTATAGTCGATTCTCGGATGTTGCTATTGTTCAACACCTCTAATAAGACTAATATCGTCGACCTATTTTGATTACTCTATATTCAACATCTTAACCCTAGACTATAAATTCCTTTGTACAGTATCGTTAACTAAACTCTACTGATTATAACACTAATTGTTATTTAGTTTTTATCATTCTAATATAAATCATCTCTTAGTATAAACGATATCATTATAATTCATTTCTTAGTAGCTATGATCCCAACTTAGACCCAAACCTGCTATGATGTTATCATCCAAGTAAGGACGTGGACCCGCTTTACTTTACCCTAATGGTACTGAGTACCATGTTGCAGTTATGGTAAGGCATCCCGATTTACTGCCTGACCCCTTTAAATGTCAACTAACGTTTGTAGTGGGGTATTCTGGTTAACATTGTAATTCATTCAAATCAATTATATATTATTCAACTAGGGCTACTAAGATCATAGCTTAGAGATTTATAGTCAACCTTAGATAAAGGAGAATTGTGTGAGATATCCTAGGTATACGTGTTTTAAAACCGATCGACTTCTTAAGTTTAGGATCATAACTTATTTCTAGGGTCGTTCTTAGCATCATCATTTCTTAAGCCTGAGATCACGTCTTATTTCCAAATCATAATTAGTACATAATCAACACTTATTACTAAATCAGTACTTATGTCTAAAGCCAACTCTTAATCGAGATCGTTACTTATTTCTAAGATGGTGACTTATGTTCAGGATCATTGCTTATAACTGAGATCAGTTCCTATATTCATGATCATCGCTTATGTTCAAATCATCGCTTATGTATAAGATTGTGACTTAGAGGCAAAATTGTAACCTATTTTCTAATATCATGGCCTAATTCTACATTCTCGCCGTGAATCTAGAGCCATGCTCTGAAGATCGTACTGTCGTCACGTAATACCTCTTGAACTCATTCTGAAATTAGATCCAAGTAATCGGCGGTGTTTGATGTGCTGCGCCACCACTCCTCTGCACCCACTTGTAGAAGAATCTCAAGTCCGAGTGCGGTGGTGGTGGAGCCTGTGGCTGCTGATGTGGTTGCGCCATAGCTTGGGCCATGACCCGTAGTGCGTCGGTCAGGGCCTAGGGAAGCACGACCTGCGGTGGACCCCATTCTCAGAGTGTTTCCTAGTGTCATTCCTACCGTTCTCTTATCGGCATCATGTTTGCTATGTCAAGGAAATTTTTCAGTTTTGGTCAAGGGCATTTTAGGAAATATACAATTAAACTTAAGAAATAGCAAACAGTCAAATACATATAAATAAAACTAAAATAGAACCCAACCATGCCCCAGTCCGATCATCACTTAGTCTAAATCAAACCTATTCTAAGATCAAACTTAGTCTCGGATCATAGCTTAAGTCTAGAATCAAACTTAGTCTCAGTTCACAGCTTATGTCTAGAATCAAACTTAGTCTAAGATCAACTTACATCTACGATTGAAACTTAAGTCTATAGTCATCTCTTACGTCTAAGATCATTTCTTAATTCTACGTTCCGCAGTAGATCTAGAGCCTCGGATCTGATACCACCTGTAGCGCCCCGTCCCGAACACTAGGGTCAGAACCGGTACGCCCGCCGTATTCCACTAAGGGATATACAAGGCGTCTGTACGAATCTCTGCACTTATCAAAACGACAGAGTATTCGATTGCGGAAGCGAAATAAATCAATTCAAAACCCTAATCAAAAGTAAAATCCCCAAATCATATATAGTCAACATCAAGTCAAAATTCCCTAAACGATATTGTAAAGTTCGTAAAATAAAATCCCTAAGCTAAGTCCTCAAATGAAATAATAAATAAAATAAAAATTCTCTATTTCTTGATCCTCAATCTCCAAACAGTCTATACGAGTCCCACTGAGCCCACTCTGAATCTTCTTCAACCCATACGTAATCATACCCTGAATCGTCTGCAAGAAAAAAAAACGAACGGTGTGAGCGACAAAAACGTCACTCAGTAGGTACCCTGTCTGCATCGGCCCTGTGAGATCATACATGCTAGGACAGTAGTGAAATACATATAAATACGTCGATACGAAAATAGACTGTCCACGTTTTTGCAAACACGTATAACGGCCAGAACTTTTTAAACAACGTATAACGGTCATATCCTTTTAAAACAACGTATAACGGTCATAATTTCTTATGACAATCAAGCACATAACCATGCAGAATGAGCGTGGAATGCAATGCCACATACGTGATGCATGATAAACCTACCTTCTCAGAAACATTCATCTAATCGTGCAATGCATGACCCCGGGTCCTAACAGAACGGAACGGAACGGAACAGAACAGAACGGAACATATCAGATATGCGACTTACGTCTCGCATATCCTAACAGAACGGAACGGAACATAACATAACATATATGCAATGTCTCGTGATGCATGAATGCACAGAAATCATACACGGAATCCTTCATTTACTTTCCCTTTCCTCCTCTTCTTCTTTATCCTTTTCTTTTCTTTTTTTTCTTTTTCCTTTTCTAATTTTTTCTACCTTCCCGTGACTTCCTTCAATTCCAACTTTCTCAATTCTTTCTGAAATTTCCCCCAACCCCTCTCAGATTCTTTCGACTTCCCCCCGCTCCCTCACCCGCTCCCCCACATCGCACCCCTTTCAACCGTCCCCCTCCAGACCAGCACAGCCCCCCTGCTCCTTCATCCACACCACCCCCCAGCCCCTCCACAACCCCATGCCCCCAAGCCCAGTTCGCACCACCCCCACCCCACACCCCTCTCAGCCGCCCCCTGCCCTTAGCCCCCCACCCCCCTCACATCGCCGCCCCCACCCCCAAAGCAGCCCCCCTCCTTATTCCTCCATCCGGCAGCACGTGGTCATAGCCCACCACCACTGGCCATGCGCCGCCGATACAAACACTCATTCCTACGATTCTGGTATTCACAAGCAAATCAAAAATCAAATCTTTTTCCGAGTTTCATACGAAAATAGCATCGTACATATATACGGACATACAATTCATCATATATACGTATAATCAATAATCAAACATCTATACAATCACAAATACTAATGCACGATCTCGTTTTCATAAAGAAATTAAAGGATTACTGCTATTACATTCAACAGATGTTAAGGGAGCACCTACCTGGTAATTGATACGTGTTGAAGAGCGTGATCGAGTGGTGGTATTTCTTTCTAAAAGCGGCGGCTTGTTGAACCAAGAAGGAGGAAGTCGTTCATTTTCCCTTCTGTGAATGACGCCAACTTGTTATGTGGGGAGGGAGAGGGTTTACGTGTTTACATAGAATTTGATTAGGGTTTAGGGAAAAAATTTTCCTAATCAAATTAGGTTTAATAATTAATTAGGCCCTAATGACCCTTTTACCCCTTTAAAAAAATGGGATGTAACAAAAAGGGGTGAGTTGAATAGTGGATGCGGAAAATTTTGCTTTTTAAAAAAACTTTTTAACCAAAAACCTCACTTCTTAAAACAGTTTCTATTTTTAGATTCTGATTTGAAACGGTTTAAAGGCCTAGTCACAAATCTCCAAAAAGTATGAACTTCGGTGTGAATGAACTATCAGATGTTATAAGTATCTCATAAAAATTTCAGAATACAACTCCACTCCTAACCCTTTGAAAATACGTTCTTGGTCAGATTGCGTGAATATGCCAGAAACCGTGCTCTGACTTGAAAAATTAATCCGATTAATTGGATACTCCAAATGGTCTGAAAATTTAATGACAAGACCCTCAATATATGTATTTCAATGGGTTGAAACATTTTTCAAAAATTCCTTTGGGAAGTATATCAATTACGTTGATGTTCTCAAACTTTGCAACTCTAAAAATCAGATTGCACTGGTCTCAGACCTATTGAAGTTTGATTGACTTATACTTATCCAAATGAGTTGAAACTTACGCCAAATTAAAGCTAAGATATGTGGCTATGTTTCTGAAAAGTTTTGTAATTTTTGAAAAACGTTTACTATTTTTTCAGTTGCAACGAAATCAATACTCAATGCTAGAAACTAAAAGTAAAGTGCTGAAAGTAAGAACACAAAGAATTTTATACTTGTTCGGTTAAAACAATCTACTCCAGTCTTCGAGGACACCTTCCTCAGTTATCTCAAAAGACCAAAAAAACACCTTACCACAAGGATTTCTGGAGTTACGTACCAACTCCAATCCTTTATACATAATACAATCATCACACCGATCACGAATACCACCACCGAACGGATGAAGGTTTTATTGCACCTTGATCAACCTTTTACAGTTGAAACGTGTATGGTGGTCTAATCAAATCATATTCAATATAATGAATACAAGAACTATTGGCTTGAGAGAAGAAGAAGAAGAAAGAAATGTAGAAGAAGAGAGTAGAGAGTCTTTTGCACTTTGAAAATTATGAGAGTTGTCTTGCTTTTGTTTGCCTCTCTTCTCTTCTTTCTAATCATGAATTGGCCGCCCCTAGGGTCCCCCGTCACCTTGAGAATTCTCTTTAACGCCCTTGGAAGATTACCTTGTGTAGATATGACACATCTTGCTCACTTGACACAACTTTATTGGATGAATGTCTTGACTTTGCTTACTTGGCACATCATGATTGGTCCAACCTTGTCACCATTTAGTAGCTTTAAAAATCTGAGATTAACATCTGAAACATGTCACAATAAGCATAAAACATTGTCAAATACTCAACAATTAATCCCTTCAATTTTGGAAGCAAATTTGATCACCATCAAGACTCAAAAATCAGCCACCACATTGTCTCACATGCTGAATTTTCATCAGGTGTTAAATTTGCTACAAAGTTTGAATTGTTACCTTGTTTAGCTCCCTCCATTATGTCACTAACCTTGTGTGGCTTATTCTCCACCAATTTAGATGCCAACTAAGCTCCACCAAGTCGCAGTAGGCATGTGATATGGTCTCCAACATATGCTGAATTCCATTTTTGTAAACTTTGTAAAATAGTGCACAATAATTAAAAACATATGGTATATTGCAATCAGCCCTAATTTGAATATTCTAGTACACTTAAATATGTATTGAATATGTAAAAAGTGTCTAGATACATGTTACATGTCGTTCCAAAAATGTTCCATGTGTTGTGTTCGTAGAAAACCGTATTTTCGACTTTTGTCGATTACCCGATTTTTCTCTGATTAAATTAAAAAATTTTGCGCATGTTATATATATTATGTCACACATAATATACATAAAATAATTTAAATATTCATCTCATAAGTTGTTTAAACTTGGCACCCACATGTGCTTAAAAAGGTGAATTTGGAATCTCCACCATTTGGCCTAAATTGTGGGTGATTTGTGTGTGCCAATATAGAATAATTTCATGGCTGATTTGAACATGTGAGCCACTAAATTTTGGGCTATTTTTAAGGTATATGGGCTGACCATCTTTATATGGCAAGTACGTGAACACGTTGTTTCGGTAGTCACCCGATACAATAATGTTCGGTTTATAACCTTGTAATGTGTCATTATAATTTTGTCATCACCATGACGTATATCATATGATATAAGACTTGAATATAATCATAAATATGAGGTGTATATAGTGGTGTGGCTACGTTTGCAATATATGTAACGTGTCGGTAGTATGTCAGAATATATGTGTATTATGCCTTTTTAAAAAAAATTCTGAATATATATAATATATATATATGTATGTAGCCGTGTATATCCAAATGAGGAGGAGACATACAATTTTTAATTTGTTGTCATCAAGCTTTGTCCAAATATGTCTCTATTTAATGAACTAGTTAGTTCATTAAATTAAGTACTTCACTTAATGAACTAGTTTAGTTCATTAATTGTGGCACCTGAAAATAGTTCAAAGACAACAAATGTTTGACATATGATGTAAGTTTTAACGCTTCATGGCTTGTTAGTACGCCAACAATATATATAAACCATATGAGACATGTATATCACAAAAGCGTGTCAAGTAATAATTTTGTCATGCATTTCGCAGACTCGTACTATTTAAATCATGCATCTTTACATCATTCAAACACTTTTTCTCAACAATCTCCCCCTGTTAATGATGTACAAAATAACATTGGTTCATGAATTAAATATGATCGCTCCCCGTCCAAATATGCTCAAATTTGGATTTTGAATTTTGAATTTATGTCATCGTTGTCTCCCCCTTAAATTATGCAATCATGCTCTCTCTCTCTTAAATCATGCATCTCTCTCCCCCTTTATTTTGTAAATAATATCAAAAGTACATGTAATTAAGAAATAGCAATTTATAGTATATTGACGAAAATCATGCATTTCAAGTGCGTTCTTAAGGGTTATTTATTCAACCCTTTGCAAATGTACCTTTTGTAACCAAAACTTGGATGACTTTCCTAGGTCTTCCAAAAGGTAAGAAGAGAGATGAAAAAGAAATGTAATAGATGTTCGGTGCAAATCCGTTTGGCCTTTGGCCGAGAATGCCATCATGCACACAATAAGATTTTCAATTATGATATGCATTTCGGTTTCTATAAATAGTATGCCATCTAGATGCATTAGTCTATTATGAATGTCGCGTATGGATCATTGGTTTCCTTTGATATCTATATGTACATGATTATACTTTGTATGTGATGAAAAAGAAGGAGTACGATGAGATACAATGAGTTGTGCACTAGAAATCTTCTTAGGTTGCATAGTAGTCTTGACTACATGCGGTTTCTTAGATAAAATAAAGTTGGTAGACTTATTTTGTACTTTATTATCTTCCACATACCCTAACCTAGTTTTATCATTTTCATGCTTTTGGGAAGAAATAAGACGATCTAGCATGCTCGTACTGGAATCGAATTGTTTTATCATCTTTTCTAGATCTTCGTTTCTTGATCTCAAATCGGAGATCTCGGCTTTCATTTCATTATTCTCTATTGTCAAAGATTGAATTTCAGACTTTAACGAATTTATTATGCAAGATAACTCTTCTTTTGAATTGTTTAATTGAGATACAAGATTCGTGTTAGAAGATTCTAACAATTTCTTGCCTTCAATTAAGCGTTTCTTTTCTTTTGCAAGAGTCCTAGAAAACTTATGTAATCAAGATATTCAACATACAAATCATTGTAAGATAGTTCAGAATCTAATTCAGAATCAAAATTTACCTCATTATCAAAAGGTGGAGGCCTTTGGCTTGACATACCATCTTGTTCAATTTTTTCAATTTTCTCGCTATTGGATGCTATCTCACAAAGATTGTTATATCTTCTAGTCGTGAGTGTGCATGTGCTCGGATACCAGTTGTAGGACCTTTATAGCACAACTAGAACAGGGGTTGAATAGTGGGTGTGAAAATTTGGTTTTTTTTGTAAAAAACGTTTTAACCAAAAACCTCACTTCTGAAAACAGTTTCTGTTTTCAGATTCTGATTTGAAACGATTTAAAGACCTAGTTACCGACCTCCAAAAATTATGAAATTCAGTGTGAATGAACTATCAGATGTTATATGTATCTCATAAAAAATTTTAGGATAAAACTTCATTTCTAACCCTGTGAAAATACGTTCTTGATCAGACTGCAAGAATCTGTCAGAAACCGTGCTCCGATTTAAAAAATTTATTCTGATTAATTGGATACTCCAAATGGTCTAAAATTTTAATGACAAGACCCTCAATATACATATTTCAATGGGTTGAAACAGGTTTCAAAAATTCTTTTGAGAAGTATATCAATTATGTTGATGTTCTCAACCTTTGCAACTCTGAAAATCAGATTGCACTAGTCTCAGAACTATTCAAGTTTGATTGACTTATCCAAATGAGTTGAAACTTGCCCCAAATGAAAGCTAGGATATGTGGCTATGTTTCTGGAAAGGTTTGTAATTTTTGAAAATGTTTACTATTTTTTCAGTTGCAACGAAATTGATGTAAAATGCTGGAAACTTAAAGTAAAGTGCTGAAAGTAAGAACACCAAGAATTTTATACTGGTTCGGTTAAAACAACCTACTCCTGCGTTCAAAGACACCTTCATCGGTTATCACTAAAGACCAAAAAACACCTTGCCACAAGGGTTTCTATAGTTACACACCAAGTCCAACCCTTTACACACAATACAATCAATCACACCGATCACGAACACCACCACCGAACGGATGAAGGTTTGATCACAACTTGATCAAACTTTTACAATTGAAACGTGTATGGTGGTATAATAAAAGCCTATTCAATATAATGAATATAAAAACAATAGGCTTGAGAGAAAAAGAAGAAGAAAGAAATGTAGAAGAAGATAGCAGAGAGTCTTTTGCACTTTGAAAATTATGAGAGTTTTCTTGCTTTTGTTTGACTCTCTTCTCTTCTTTTTAATCATGAGTTGGCCGCCCCCTAGGGTCTCCCATCACCTTGATAATTATCTTTAATGCCCTTAGAAGATTACCTTGTGTAAATATGACATATCTTGCTCACTTGGCACAACTTGATTGGATGAATGTCTTGGCTTTGCTTACTTGGCACTTCATGATTGGTCCAACCTTGTCACCATTTAGTAGCTTTAAAAATATGAGATTAACATCTAAAACATGTGAAAAATAAGTTGTAAAACATTGTCAAATACTCAACAATTAATCCCTTCAGTTTTGGAAGCAAACTTGATCACCATCAAGACTCAAAAATCAGCCACCACATTGTCTCACATGCTGAATTTTCAGCATGTGTTACATTTGCTATAAAGTTTGAAATTTACCTTGTGTAGCTCCCTCCATTATGTCACTAACCTTATGTGGTTTATTCTCCACCAATTGAGATGCCAATTAAGCTCCACATAAGCTCTACCAAGCTTCAGTAGGCGTGTGATATGGTCTCCAACATGTGCTGAATTCCATTCTTGTAAACTTTGGAAAATAGTGCACAATAATTATACACATATGGTATATTCCAATCAGCCCTAATTTGAATATTATAGTACACTTTAGTATGTCTTGAATATGTAAAAAGTGCCTAGATACATGTTACATGTCATGCCAAAAACGTTCCATGTATCATGTTCGTAGAAAACCATATTTTCGACTTCTGTCGATTACGCGATTTTTCTCCGATTAAATTCAAACTTTTTGCACATGTTATATATATTATGCATACATAATATACATAAAATAATTTAAATAATCACCTCATAAGTTGTTTAAACTTGGCGCCCACATGTGCTTAAAAAGGTGAACTTGGAATCTCCACCATTTGGCCTAAATTGTGGGTGATTTGTGTGTGCAAAAATGGAATGGTTTCATGGCTGATTTAAACATGTGAGCCACGAAATTTTTGTCTATTTTTAAAGTATATGCGCTGACCATCTTTATATGGCAAGCACGTGACACGTTGGCAAAGTTTCGGTAGTCACTCGATACGACAATTTTCGGTTTATAACCTTATAACGTGTCGTAATAATTTTGTAATCACCATGAATTATATCTTATGATATAAGACCTGAATATACTCATAAATATGAGGTGTATATAGTGGTGTGACATTCACGTACATTTGCAATATATGTAACGTGTCGGTAGTATGTCGGAATATATGTGTATTGTGTCTTTTTAAAAAAATCTGAATATATATATATATATATATATATGTAGGCGTGTATATCCAAATGGGGAGGAGACTTTCCATTTTTAATTTGTTGTCATCAAGATTTGTCCAAATATGTCTCTATTTAATGAACTAGTTAGTTCATTAAATTAAGTACTTCACTTAATGAACTAGTTTAGTTCATTAATTGTGGCATCTGAAAATAATTCAAAGACAACAAATGTTTGCCATATGATGTAAGCTTTAACGCTTCATGGTTTGTTAGTACGCCAACAATATATATTAACCATACGAGGCATGTATATCAAAAAAGCGTGTCAAGTAATAATTTTGTCATGCATTTCGTAGACTCATATTATTTAAATCATGCATTGGTAAATTATTCAAACACTTTTTCTCAACATCTCAAACCTTAAATTTGATCTAGCTTTGATTTGTAATGTGAAACCAAAGAAAACCCACATAGAAGGAAGCACATAAGGCTGCCGAAATTTTACTGGAATTCTGAGAATAAACTGTTCTTACAATATGTCCGATTTCTGCCTTACTTGAGCACCAAGAACATCTTTGTCTTTCGGCGTGTTTAATTCCATAAACATGTCTTCTCTTTTGCATCCAATGATATAAACTTGCCACCACTGCCTGATATGCCTTCCTTTCTAACCCTATCACTAATGATCCTCTTCAACCTTCTTCTACACCACATAACGCTCCTAATCTTACTTCTACGCCTATTCCACAACATACAGCTACACCTTCTACTCAGCCTGTTACACACTCCTCTTGCTGATCCCATGGTTTCTTGGGAATCTGTTTCTTCTGCACCATCCTTACCCTTACCCACTTCTAATCAAAAAACTCAGAGGCATAGGCAACCTCCTGGCTATCAAAAGGACTATTACTGCCATCAAATGAGCCTTCTTCCTTCTTCCTCCATTAGTTCTACTCCTTACCATATTGAGCCTTACATGTCTTAGGATTCATTAATTCCTGAATACAAATCCTATGTTTTCAATATTAGTTTTCAACAGAAACCTTCCTTTTATCAGCAAGCATCACAGGTTCCTGAGTGGCAAGCAGATATGCAGGAGGAGTTGGTGTCCCTTGAGGCCAATGACACTTGGGCCTTGTTCCTTTGCCCCCTGACAAAACTCCTATTAGCTGCAAATGGGTCTATAAGATTAAAATGAAGTCTGATGGCAGCATTGACAGATACAAGACACACCTGATAGGCTACACACAATAGATAGGTGTGGACTATAATGATTTAGTCCTGTAACCAAGATGACTACTGTTGGATTGTTTTTTCTCTTACAGCTCTTAAAAATTGGTATCTACACCAACTGGATATTAACAATGCCTTCTTGCATTGTCATTTGCACCAAGACATTTACATGGTTATTCCTGAATGTCTCTCTACTCATATAACACTGTTTGCAAGCTCAATAAGTCATTATATGGACTTAAGCACGCCAGAAGACAATAGAATGAAAATTTGACTAATTTTCTGGTTTATCAAGATTGTAAGCAGTCCAAGCATGACTATACCCTATTCACAAGACAAACTGCTTCCTCCTTTCTGGTACTTTTGATTTATGTGGATAACATTATCCTAGCTAGTGACTCCCTTTCAGAGATTCAATCCCTCAAAGCTGCTTTACACTTGGAGTCTAGCATCAATGATATTGGTGACTTGAAGTTTTTTCTTGGCTTAGAGGTAGTGAGGTCATAGAGGGGATCATGTCGATCCAAAGGAAGTATGTGCTTGAAATTTTAGACAGCAGTGTATTTGTGATCTAAGCTAGAAAAGACCCCTATGGAGCAAAACCTAAAACTGGAACACAATGAATCTCCACTAGTGCAAGATGTTGGAAGTTACAGGAGAATCATAGATAAGCTTCTTTATCTAACTATTACAAGACAATACATGTCATACACTTTGCAACAGCTTAGTCAGTTCTTGGACACACCTACAGAAAATAATGTTAAGGCTAGACATAGGTTACTAAGATACCTTAAAGGTACACTAGGCAAAGGCTTGCTGTTTGCAACTCAAGGAGAGTTGAAGTTAAAGGGCTTTAGTGATTATGATTGGGAGGGTTACTGAGAAACTACAAGGTCTATCACCATATTCTGCATGTTTAAGAAATGCCATGATTTATTGGAAAGCCAAGAAGCAAATTACTATCTCACGATCATCATCTGAAGCAGAGTATAGAACCCTAGCTATAGCTACATGCGAGGTACAATGGCTGTTATATCTGATGTAAGATCTGAATATTAAACAAAGGGAACCTATGGAGTTGTTCTGTAATAACAAGAGTGTCATCTACATTGTGGAAAATCCAGTATTTCATAAAAGAACAAAACACCTAGAGATTGATTTCCATGTAGCGAGGGATAAGTTCATGGTAGGAGTTATCAAGCCCATGCAAATTGACACGCGACTGCAGCTGGCTGACTTATTTATGAAGGCCTTGTATCATAGCAGGATCATAAACCTGACTTCCAGTACAGGATTATATGAAGTGTACAGGAAGTCAGGTTCGAGGGGGGTTGTTGAAGTTGAAGCTCAGCAGCAGGAAGGAGCAGAGCAGGAGGAGGAAACTACATTGGCACGAGGAAGACACTCAAAGGCTAATGAGGTAGCAATTTCAAGTGATGGCATTGGTTAGCTATGAAAAACTCGGATCAAGCTCAAGGTAGAACGTGATTGGTGGATTAACTAGTTGATGGATCAAGGAGAAAGTACAAAACTGCTGCAGAAACTTCACACACAGCTGCCAACTCAGCAACTAAGAAGGGCGTGTGTGCAGTCGTGCTAGTCGATTGCAGTCAACTGACTTAGTGGTTATTCAACTTTATGACACGTGTTTAATTACTTGTAATCTATATATAAAGCCTTGTAACAAAAAATTCTTATTTGAAATGAACGAAATAACTGCTGCCTAATCTTCTCTCTTCTTCTTCTCCAAGTGTTTGACAGTTTTTCTTTCTTGGCGCAATTTGACGCCAATCGCATAGTTTAAATTCAATTGATTGTTTTGCTTTGCTGTTTGTTTGCTTTGACGATTCATGTTGTTAGCTAGATGATGATAGATTGAATTTGTTGAAACCAATTCAACATGTATGATGATCATACGAGCTTCATTCAATTGTGTTACAACCTACTATATATTGACTTTGCCTGTCATGCTTACGGAACTTTCTTGGTTAGTATTATTTCTTCCTTTTTGCTTTTGAACTTACTCTGACTCCAGGACAGTGATGTTCATAATCGTAAAATTTGTCCACACGGACAAACTTTTCCCCTTTGAAGAACTCTTCATAATGAAAGATATAATAGTTGTGTTGGTCCTGAACGTCATTTGAACGTCCATATGGAAGAGGACGGACTGTCTAGAACAACATGCGAGAAAATTTTCTTTCCATTGGCCTTGAATTCTAATTTGTTTTCTTTAATTATGCGGACTCCAGTTTGTAATATACCAAGCCATTCATATCCTATTTATTGTGTACAAGATTAACAAACAATTTTATTTCTTCAATCCTTTTTCTGATTAATCTTTCGGTAGGTAAGCTATAGGCTTTATCAGATTTCCATGTGCAAAAGGAGAAGGGTTTTCCAAGTCATTATGATATAATCTTTTACAAAGTTATACTAACCCGTCTAAAAAATATTGTCTTTGGCCGTTTTTTATGAAACTAAACTATTTTGATCAGTATTTTTATTTTATCTTTAACTAGTTAATTAAACTAAGCTAACAAAATAATGTAAGTGTTAATGGATAGGAATCTAAAGGCAGAAAAGCACATTCCAGCAAACCCAAACAAAAGTGGATGTTTGTATGTGTTTTGGCATGTAAGAGCAGATCAAGCTTGAGACTCTTATAATGCCATCCATAAAGCAACAAGCAAGAACGAGCCCTCCGTTCGTTAATTTCTTTTTATAACTTCCTTTCAATTAGGACTTTAGCCTCTTGGATTAGACGTTTAATTTGATTTAGTAGTCAAGTGCAATAGGCCAAATCTCGAGCATAATTTCAAGACATTCAAACATACAAGAAACAACAAAATGAATATCTCGTGATTAGATTGAGAATATATGGATAACGTAAGAATATCTCGAATTCATCTATATAATCAGAGCAACAATTGGTGCATTAGAACTCAAATTTTCTACTCAAATCTTAAAGCATATCAAAATGACAGCCGCATATGCAATTCTTCTGTTGTTGGCCATGCATTTCCTGTGCAATCAGCTCAGCGTTGTAACTGAAGCAAGGCATCCAGGCTACTTGACTGGTAAGGAACATAGTTATGCACGTCTAATTTCCAATTTCTGTTTCCATAACACTGAAGTCTCTTTTCTCAGATACTTGTAGACCCACACGCAAAAAGATCTTTGCATCACAAAACATCATACATAGTTATCATTCCCTATGAAAAATATTGTCCTAGTTGAATTTTTCTAATTTGATTTGAGTATAATTTGAAGATGTCAAACCTTTTTACTCACCGTTCATAATCTATCATTAATTGGTTTATTGAAGTAATCAAGGGCAATGATGTGAGTGTTAATTCAAATAATGATATAGAAACTTTGAATAAAGAGCGCTCTCGGTGCATTAAGATCACGCGTTTGCACAGGGTCTGAGGAAGGGTCATATCGCTTCGTGATCTGATGTACGCAGCCTTACTCTATCCTTTGTGCAAGAGGTTGTTTCTGCGGTTTAAACCCATGATCGCATGGTCACAAAGCTAACAGTTTCTTCAAAACCCCTCCTCCATATAGAAACTTTGATTACTAATATATTAGTAAGTAGATATTACTTTGTGACAAACAAAAAATGGAAACTAAAACAATACTTTTGGGAGCGGGGTAGTTGTTTGAGAAAATGAAAGGAGGTAAGAAAATGGCTGTTGGTTAGCTTTCCGTGGGTATTATACGACTGAATGGAGTGTTGTAATACATATTATAATAGGATGCTAAATTCTTTCCGGCATCTTCATTACTTTAATAAACATCCAATAAACGTCTCCTTTTAGATGCGATTCGTGCCAGGGTGAATCCTCAAGTTGCAGCAAATATTATGCGGAGGATTCATAAATCACCTGATGATCCGGAAACTCCAGGATGTGCTGGGAAGGATTGCAGACCTGATGAATCATGTCCAGACCCAGGGGAAGGTGAGGATCCGTGCATTTGTACCAGCAAATTTTTTCTCAATCCAGCGGACGAGGAAGATCCCCATTGTGTGCCTGATGATGAGGATGAAGATGAGTAACTAAGTTGAGCATTTACTCTCTGTCAAGCTTCCATCCTTGGCTGTATAATGTTATGCTTTTTTCAGCTTCAATGTCGTTCCAGTAAGAATAATGTAGTGTAAGTTTCAAAGCTTTTGCTTTCAGACTAAACCTGTAATATTCCAAATACAGATGTTGCTATTTTGGATGTACGTTTCAAAGGGAAGGAATGAGTTGTTCTCCAATCTCCCTGTTGGGGTTCAGCTGGAAAACTGTGTTAAATTTTATATTTATATTTCTTTTTCGGCTCTTGTCATGGTTTTTGTATTACTTTCAAATTCTTATATGGTTTTTGATAATCTTGTAACTTTTATGTTGCATGATCATATCATAATCCTATCATTAAATCCTTTTATGAGGTATCAATCTCAAAATAATTGTTCATAAAAAAATAATTGTTCATAGAAGTGCAAAATTAAGAGGCGTTTCCGGTGCACTAGACTCCCGTTTTTACGCATGGTACAAAAAAGGACCGGATCGCTTTAGGATATGATATACGCAGTCTTACTCTTTACTTTGTACAAGAGGCTGGTTTCGCGGCTCGAACCCATACCTTAAGGTCGCAAAGCAACCACCCGTGCCAAAGTTATTATGGCAAAATTACGTAGTTATTCATGAAGTATGTGGTCACTTCATGTGATGGGTTTTCACCCGTGGTTAGTGACGGTTCTCTTGAATAATTTATCTTCCACGAGATGCTCAATTCTGATTAATGGTAAGCCAGTGGGTTATTTTGCAGTTTCACGTGAAGTTAAACAAGGTGACCATCTATCGCCTCTCTTGTTCATCCTGTCTTCTGAAGGCTTTTCACGAGGGATTAAGTCTCTTATGTCGTCTGGGGATGTAAAAGGATTTCAAGCAGGTCGTTTTCAACAGGTATCGTATTTGGGATTCATAGATGATCTTGTTACCTTTTTAAGTGGCTCTCTTCATAATCTACGGCGCTTTCAAAGCTTTTTAGACTCTTACCAGCAAGCATTAGGGCAGTTAGTAAATTTTCATAAAAGTCAAATGATGGTTGGCTCAGGTATATTGGGCACGCGAGTATCACAGGCTTAGGCATGCGTTTGGCTTCTTTGCCTATCAAGTATCTTGGATCTTTTCACAATAAAGGTATTGATAGGGCTGATTTTTGTGCTGCATTACTGGCACATTTTGATTCTAAATTGAATTCGTGGTCATCTAAGCTGCTATCTATAGCTGGTCGCCTGGTCTTAATACGTCATGTTCTTATTCCATGCCATTACATATTATTGCCGGTTTGCGATTGCCAAAGAGTGTTTTGGGGGCTTTGAATCGAAAAATGTCGAATTTCTTTTGGAATGGCCGTCATCATTCGCAGTCTTGGGAGCGTCTTTGTCGTCCCACAAATTATGGAGGTCTAGGGATTCGTAACCTCGACACGGTGCAACATGCATATGATAGTCTATTGTGGTGAAAATGTCATCAGTCTAATACCTTATTGGCGGTACACTGTCGGGCAAAATATGGTCGCAGAAGCGGAGTTTATTCAAATATTTACGACTCCTCTGTTTGGAAGCGTGTTTGTCGAATTCATTCTTATATGCAGCCCAGAGTGCAGCTCACGCCCGAAGGTCCAATTTGGATAGCTGATCCTTCAGGACAATTCACATTAAAGTCAACTTATAGCCTGTTTTCTTCAGACTCATCTTTATTTGACTGCTCTAAGTATGTTTGGTGGAAAGGCTCTCCCTCGGGGGGCTCGTATATTTCTTTGGAAACTTTGGTGCAGAGCTTTGCCCTTAGCCGATAATCTTTGTGTTTGGCAGAAAATATATCCCTCCCAGTGTGTTTTTTGCAGGACACACTCTGATCGACAAGATCATATATTTTTTCTTTGCCCAGCAATCAAACCATTATGGTAAAAAATCGGTATTTTGTTCTCTGGTCCGATGCTGCGTCACTCGACCATTTGTGTATATTTACTTCGCTGGTGGCAAATCTCATCATCTAATTCCTTGATTGGACAATTGAGAGCAGTAGCTCCTTCACTGGTTACATGGGATATTTTGAAGGAGTACATATCCATCAAATTTGGTGATTGCAGCTTCTCCTATAGACACTTATTTGAGTGAGTGCGTGATCATATATACTCCTGGTGTACTTCTACGCAGGGTCACAAATTTTCGCAGCCAATCCCAGATTTAATTACACATTCTTTCTCTCCGACATTACGGGTTCATCGTCATCGAGTGGTACGATGGGAACTACTACCATCAGGCAAGCTGAAATTAAATGTTGATGCATCGATAGGGCGCTCTACTACAGCAGAAGCGGTACTGCACAGTGATCACGGAGCTTTTGTCTCAGCTATTTGTTTTGCTTTTCCTGACACTACATCATTCCGAGATAGATTATTGGCGATGTTATATGCCTTAATTTTTTATGTGCTGGACCACGAACGGATTATCGTTGAAGCAGATTACCGATTATTGCTTAGTTCACTTTCTCATCCTGAACGATATACGGGATCATTATTGGTGGACATACAGTGCACAGTAGATATCCTATGTCTCAATGACTCTACGATATGTTATTGTCCCAGGGAAGCTAATAATGCAGCTCACACATCATCCAGACATGGTCTACATGCGGCAGGTGTATTTTGTTATTCATCAATTACCAACCTGCCGTGTGAAGTACGTGGAGCACTTTCTTTAGATACTTGGGTACCTCATCTGTGACTCTAACAGGCCTCCCTGATGGGTTGGCGCACATATACACGGGTTGTCTATGTCATCAGCTGGCATAGGCAACGTTGGTATGTTTTTGTTTCTTGTCTCCAACCTGCTTTACTTATGATACATTTCTCTATATTGTGTGTGGATAACACTTTCTTTCTCTGAGCTTAACGAGGCTTTTCTACACCTCCTGCAGGAAGCTAAAGCGCCCTCGGACAAGGACTGGATTTTACTGTGGCTGCCGGATAGATTGAATTTGAACACATTTACACAGTATATTCTCCTTGTTGGGCTGGCGATCTCATTAGCTTGTTGCTTGCAGCCTCTTGGCTTCGGGCAACTTGGGTATGCACTTGCGTTCTCACTTTGTATTTTCGTTTGCTGACACACTTTTATATGGAAATTAATCTACTTTATTTGTATGTTCTCTGAAGAACACCTATATTGGACGCTACATGGGTTGATGTCTCCCATACGGGTTGGCGAATTCATATACATAGTTACCTTGCTCAGGTTTTGACCAAGGTAATGCCGGTATTCTACATTTATTGAAAGCCTATCCAATAAAACACCAATATCCATTATAGAAAGCCTATCCAATAGTTTCGAATTTCAAGCATTGCTTGAAAAATTCAATATACCAAAAACCACAGAAATAGCCGAAACACAACCATCAGCAATATCTAAACCTAAGCCATCCACTTCAATAACCCAAAAACCAAATAAAGTCTTCAAAACCCAATCTACAGAGTTGACGAGCAAAATGCCTACATATAAAAAGGCTGTGCAAACAACACAGTTTGTGGAGAAATCATTCTATCAATATATTACTACCATAGAAAAATCATATTATAATACTAATCCCCTATTTGCTTTACAAAATTATTTTGGAAAAGATTTTTTCTATAAATCATGGAATATTGCGAAAACAACAGAATATTATCAACATTTATTGATAATGACAAATTCTGTTGAAGTAAAACATCATTTTAATAAAGAAAATACAGAGTATGCCTTCTCCAACTTTAAAATAGTGTCTATAATGACACCGAAGCAATGTCAAAAACAATTTGGATCTTTATCCGAAGAAATTGATTTTTTTGCAAGGTATAATTCAAATTTATTTTCAAATGTCTCTTTTAATTATTGGGATTACCAACAAGCTTGGTATAATTCCCTATATTTTCAAAACTCCAAGGGTTCACACAGCTGGTTGATATTTTTTGATACCAAGAAAATAACAACGAAAAATATTCCATATTGGTTCGCTGCTTGGTGGGAGAATTTAGGTTCTTGCGCAGAATATTTGGATGATGCAGTAAAATAATCCCTACAAATATTTACAAAGATGTATTCTCCGACAGATAAAGAGAAGATATTTTCAAAAATGATGATATTTCATATGAAGTTCTACTTACCATGGGTATTCCAGTGGAGAGCAGAATATACTCCGAATACAAAAGTACCCGTAATAAAAAGAAAATTTTATATCAAATGGTGGACAGCATTCAGTATTCCAGATTCCATTAACCCTTACAGAGTTATAGAACAAATAAAAATATGGAATGCACAAAAGCAAATTACGGATAACAGAAAGACAATAACAACACCGGTGAAGCCCGGACATGAACAATTTTTATTACACAAATCAAGGATGCAATCTCAGCTTGCGATGGCGAAGGACCCTGAAGAAATGCAGCATATTTTGATGAAATTTGATCCTTTATTACAAGAAGCAAAACCATCATCATCTACAGGATCGATGAATGCAGTTGACGAAGACATTGATTTGATAGAATAAATTGATCATTGTAATATTTGCAATATTTGTAATATTTTTAATATTGATGTAATATTTCAATGATGTAAAACTTGTTATATCTCTGATATAACATTAATTTCAAAAAAATATTAAAATATTCAGGCAGAAATGACCAGTCATCAAATAGTGGAGGGACCCTTATTTTGTCCATATTCCCCTAAAAATTTGTATAAAAGGAGGGGGTATGCAACATTTAAAACACACAAGTTTTCTTACTACCTTTCTTTCACTTTCTCTCTCTCCATTCTCCCTCTCCATTCCATCCAATATTTTCCATACTTTCTCCAATATTCTTCCAAACCAAGAACACATTATTTGTTCTTGAATATCTTCAATAACCTTGAAGCCAATAACCCTGAAGATCTACAATCTTCAACAATAATTATATCTCCATATTTTGAAGAAATATTAATGGTATGAATTGAATTCTTTTATTTTTGAGTTCTTTAATATTTTGTTCTTTACTTTATTTATTGCTTTTATGTACTATAGATCTATATAATTGGTTCGGTATATACCGTCTAATTTTATCATTGTTAATATAGTATAATATATATATATATATATATATATATATATATATATATATTATATGTGGAGCGCAGTCTCACGCCTACCGTGTGAAAAGAAGCCATGGATAGATATCAAAAGGTCGAGAAACCTAAGCCAGAATCTTCAATTAACGAGAATGAGATCCGCATCACTTCCCAAGGTCTGGTTCGCAACTACATCAGCTATGCTACCAGTCTTCTTCAGGAGAGATGATAATTTTCACAAACTAATCGCGCACAAACAAAATTGATTGATATGAAGAAATCATGGTTGAAGAGAAGTCACCGAGAGAAAAGAATCACTACCGGAATTGGAAGGAAAGCAAATTGATTTCTCTACTCTTTCAGCTCAATAACCGTTCAGCATATAAGGAAGAAGACAACAGGCAAAATCACAAAAATAACCCTGATAACTAACTACCTACTGTTATTAACGTAAGGGCAATATGGACATTTCACACATTTAAGCTAACTCCCGCCTTCCTTCTTCGCACACTTTGAATGCTCTTCTACAGCTTCTGATCTCCTTCGCAAGCTCCCTTCAATCACGTGGGTTGAGCCAACCACTTGCTCCCAATTTAACACCTCAGCACTTCTACATCCAGCCTAATCCAACTACCAGCTTCTCCAATGCATAGCTAGCTCCCTTCAGTACTGTCTGTCAAATTTTCCAAGGTGTTCGACCAAATGCCTCTTGCTACTCCAGACGCACATCACCTTCATCTTCAACACCCCCCTCAAGCCATGCTTGGTATAGATGTTACAGACTCCAAATATGCTGAGAAGGTCATTCATCCTCTTTGAATCTAAGGCTTTCGTAAAAATGTCTGCAGCTTGAAGATCAGTTCTGATGGGCATCAATCTAACAACATCATTTTGCACCTTCTCCCTAACTATATGACAATCAATCTCGATGTGCTTGGTTCTTTCATGAAACACAGGGTTTTCAGCTATATGCATTGCACTCTTACTGTCACAATAAACCTTCACTGGCTCTTGTTTCTGGATCTGCAAATCTTCAGACAAATACAGCAACCACTGTATTTCACACACTAAGGAAGCTAATGCCCTATACTCTGCCTCTGCTGAAGACTTCGACATAGTTGATTGCTTTTTAGCTTTCCATGAAATCAATGCATCCCCTAAGAACACACAAAAGCCTGTCACACTTCTTCTCGTCTCACTACACCCAGCCCAATCTGAATCCGAAAATGCCTTTAGCTGCAGTTGAGTGTTAGCCGGATAGAATAACCCTTGACCCACTGTTCCTTTTATGTATCTGAGTAACCTGTGAGCAGCTTTGAGATGCTGCTCCGTTGGACTATCCAGAAATTGACTAAGCTGTTGTACTGAGAATGATATGTCTGGCCGCGTGATCGTAAGATATATAAGCTTTCCTATCAATCTTCTGTAGGCTGAAATGTCTTCCAAGGCAGGTGAATCTCCATGGATCAGCCTCAAGTTCGTTTCCATAGGAGTTTTGGCAGGCTTGGCACCTAGAAATCCAGTTTGCTCCAAGAGTTCCAACGCATATTTCCTCTGATTCATCACGAGCCCCCCCTGGGACCTAGCCACTTCGATACCCAGGAAGTATCGTAGGTCCCCAAGATCTTTAATCTTGAAAGTATTATGCAACTGAGATTTCAAATTCTGAATAGGCAGCATAGATGAAGAAACCAAAATGATATCATCCACATAGACCAAGGCAATGAGAAAATACTCGGATGTCTGTTGAAGAAATAGTGTGTAATCATGCATAGACTGAATGAAACCCAGAGAAATTAAATACGCAGTCAGCTTTGCATTCCACTCTCTGCTAGCTTGCTTGAGCCCATACAAAGATTTTTCAAGCTTACAAACCAGATCATGCTGAGCCAGATCCAAACTAGGTGGTGGAGTCATGTAAATCTCTTCATGTAGGTCTCCATGAAGAAATGCGTTGTTGACATCTAACTGCTGCATATGCCAACCTTTGCTAGCTGCCAAGGCCAAAACAAATCTCACAGTGGTCATCTTGGCTACAGGGGAAAACGTTTCCTGATAGTCAATGCCGTACTGTTGGGTATACCCCTTTGCCACGAGACGTGCCTTATAACGTTCCACCGTGCCATCAGCCTGATACTTCACTTTGTAGACCCATTTACACCCTATGGGATGTTTTCCTGGTGGCAAGGGCACCAATGTCCAGGTGTGGTTGGCTTCAAGCGCTGCTAGCTCAGTTTGCATAGCTGCCTGCCAATCTGCAGAACTACAAGCTTCGAAATAATTAGTAGGCTCTATGTGCAAACCAGTAGCTAAGACATATGCCTTGTATTTAGGTGCTAATGAATCGAGGCTGAATGTTTTAGCAAGAGTGTGGGGCGTAGAAGATATAGACTGAGAAGCATGACAGGATGAGGCAGATTGATTGCAATAGTATTGTTGGAGATAAGA
Source organism: Eustoma russellianum (assembly GCA_036186865.1). NCBI lineage: Eukaryota > Viridiplantae > Streptophyta > Magnoliopsida > Gentianales > Gentianaceae > Eustoma > Eustoma russellianum. Next base: position 15,335,796 of record AP025041.1, on the reverse strand, counting down.
AGGTGTCCGTCTCGTTCTACTTGGTCTAACATTGGGAATTTCTGGAAGGCAGATATCTATAGATGTAATAGGAATAGGAGTAACTGGATGAGAAGTAGGAGTAGATTCAGATAAATGATGAGGAGCCAAAGAAGGTGAGGTACATGTGGTATCTGGACTACAAGGCTGTACATAGGAATTGGATGAAGTAGGTGAATGACTGAGAGAAGGCGATTGACTTGGTAAAGGCTGTGAGGAAGTTGCACTTGGTAAAGGATGGGATGAGGTTGGAAGGGGGTTGTCATCTGAACCAGCAGGAGAAGCATTCATCATTGGAGCAGAAGGACAGAGACAAGACTCAAAAAGGTAGTCACTAGACTGACGACTGGGATCATGTAATGGTGAGTAAGGAAATATGTTTTCAAAGAATTCAACATCTCTAGATATGAAAATTTCCTTCGTAGCAGTGTGTTGAAGTATGAAACCTTTAGTAGTGAGAGGAAAGCCAAGGAAAATGGACTTCCTAGACTTGGGACTGAACTTCCCATCATCATGACGAACATTACTGGCAAAGGCCAGGCATCCAAAAGTTTTAAGCTGTAGGTATGGCGGGTCTTTATTATACATCAGTTGGTATGGAGCTTTATTGTGAAGAACAGGAGATGGGATCAAATTGATTAAATACACAGCATGTTGGACACAGAAACCCCACAATTGAATAGGGACATGGCTTTGAAATTTGATGGCCCTGGCTACGTTCAGAATATGTTGATGTTTCCTCTCAACAACCCCATTCTGTTGAGGCGTATAGGAACAACTAGTTTGGTGTACAATTCCCTTTTCAGCATAAAAGGAATTCAATTGGAATTCTAAACCATTATCAGAACGAATGGTTTTAATTTTGCAGTCAAACTAAACAGCCACAAAGTTATAGAAACTAGGCAAGATATTTCTGACTTCAGATTTGTTTTCCAACAGATACAACCATGTAAATCTGCTATAGTCGTCTACAATGGTAAGAAAATAGCGTTGTTGATACATCGTGGGGTGCCTGTATGGCCCCCATATGTCAACATGAATCAAGGAGAAAGGGGAAACAGTAACAGACAAAGAAACAAGAAATGGTTTCCTTTTTTGTTTTGCAAGAGGACAGATGAGACAGGGCTCAGAATCATCATGATGTATCACTAAAGGTTCAATCTTGTGGATTTCTTTTAGTCTGTGTGAAGATAAATGTCCAAGCCTTGTATGCCAAAGTGCAGCTTGTGACTGAATAGTGGCTTGAAGTGAAACATGAGTGTCCAACTGAGATTTATTTTCAGACTGCTTCAAAGAACCAGGAAGCTTATACAGGCCTTGACTAACTTCAGCTATACCAATCTTCCTCATAGTGATCTGTTCATACAGAACACAGCAATTAGAACGAAACCAAGCTTGAACACGATTATATTTAGTAAGCTTGCTGAGTGATAGCAAGTTAAAGCAGAATGAAGGAATAAAGAAGACATCACTGAGGATCAAGTTTGGATTTACAGTCACAGTTCCAATGTGTGTGACTTCTACGGACTGAGCATTAGGCAACTTGACTATTATAGGCAGAACTGTTTTATAAGAATCAAAGAGACTCAAGGAACAACAAATATGATCCGTAGCACCTGAATCCAAAATCCATATATCTAAGTTTCTGGATGACATATTACCTGACCTCTTACCCGCAGCACATAGTTTCTGAGCTGACATAACAGAATGCTGGCTCTCGTTCTTATCATCAGAGCCTAATTTCTCCCTTCTGTCCTTTGCCTGATAATCCCTCAACATGTTCATCAATTGAGTACATTGTTCCGGCGTAAACATATTCGACATCTGAGGCTGTTCCGTTGGTTGATGAAACAGATCATCACACCCAGCTTCTTCCTGCAATGCATTCCCACTGAGCTGCATATTACCATCAAAGCTTACACAATTAGCTTGTGATCTCGGTTTATATCCAGGCGGATAACCATGCTTCTTGTAACATTTTTGCTCCAAATGTCCTAACATACCACAGTAATTGCATACAGGTCTCTTGACATTACCTTGTCCAGACCTCGCAACAAAATTTCCTTCCCTTTTATAGTTATTCTGCGGTCTAAAATTCTGTCTAGATCCAGATATTGGTCCAGCAAGCACACCATCATCACTTCCCATGCTTGACACCATAGACGGATTATTGAGAAATATAGACTGATTATTAGAATATAACACCTTCCTTTCAAATTTTACTGCCATTGCAAAAGCAGTATTAACATCAGGCAAAGGATTGATTAACAGGATTTGAGCCTTAACCGGTTCAAATTCATCCGACAGTCCTTTCAAAAACTTAATAACAAAGTCATCCTCAATAAACTTCGATACTTGAGTAGTGATATTACAGGTACAACGTCTACATGTACATGAAGGAATAGCCTTCAAAACTGTCAATTCCTCCCACACTACCTTCAACTTAGTATAATATTCAGTTACAGACACACCTCCTTGCTTAATCATGTAAAACTGCTCCTGAAGGTCCGACATCCTAAATGCATCGGCATTTCCATATCTAAGTCGTAAATCCTTCCAAATTTCACAAGCACTATCAATCCACATAATACTTTGGGCAATCGAAGGACTTACCGCATTCATAATCCAGGATGCCACCATATTGTTTGCCTTTATCCACAGAGCACACCTACGATCTCCTTCTGCCGGTTTGACAACCGTACCGTCAATAAATCCAGTTTTATTTTTTGCTTCCAAAGCACGACGCACAATTCTGCTCCAACCGTGATAATTTTGTGATGTGAGCAAATTTTGAGTAAGAATAAGTGATGGACTGTCAGAAGGATGTATATAGAACGGATCCTCATGTGGATCTATGGATCCAAACGTGACTGACGAAGAAGCCATTCGAATCAATACAAACTAGTGATTATACGCTCTGATACCATGATAATTTTCACAAACTAATCGCGCACAAACAAAATTGATTGATATGAAGAAATCATGGTTGAAGAGAAGTCACCGAGAGAAAAGAATCACTACCGGAATTGGAAGGAAAGCAAATTGATTTCTCTACTCTTTCAGCTCAATAACCGTTCAGCATATAAGGAAGAAGACAACAGGCAAAATCACAAAAATAACCCTGATAACTAACTACCTACTGTTATTAACGTAAGGGCAATATGGACATTTCACACATTTAAACTAACTCCCGCCTTCCTTCTTCGCACACTTTGAATGCTCTTCTACAGCTTCTGATCTCCTTCGCAAGCTCCCTTCAATCATGTGGGTTGAGCCAACCACTTGCTCCCAATTTAACACCTCAGCACTTCTACATCCAGCCTAATCCAACTACCAGCTTCTCCAATGCACAGCTAGCTCCCTTCAGTACTGTCTGTCAAATTTTCCAAGGTGTTCGACCAAATGCCTCTTGCTACTCCAGACGCACATCACCTTCATCTTCAACAAGAGACGGGGAAAAGAGATTGTGTTAAAGGCCATGGGACAGGCTATAAGAAAGACGGTGGCTATTGCTGAGATCATTAAGAGAAGAGTTCCTCGGCTGCACCAAGACACTACCATCAGTTCAGAAAGTATAACTGACGTGTGGGAGCCCATTGAAGAGGGTCTTTTGCCAGTGGAGCAGACTCGACATGTCTCAATGATATCCATCACTTTATCAACAAAAGAGCTGAAGAACTCTCCGGGTTACCAAGCTCCTTCAACAGAGCAAGTCCGTTCCCAGTATGACTATCAGTCTCAACAACAGCCGCCTAGACAAACACGTGCTGTCTACAATGCCAGAAATGAAGATTCATATGGTCGGGGTAGAGGCCGGGGGCGAGGGAGGGGACGAGGTTGGAACAGAGGTGGATATTCAAATTATCAAGAGAATGCTGGATACTCAAACTGGGGCCGTGGAGGAGGACAAGGTGGGGGCTATGGAGGACAAGGCATGGGCTATGGCGGACAAGGTGGGGGTTATGATGATCGAGGTACTGGATATAATAGAGGGAGAGGTGGAGGTGGGAGAGGCTATGGCCGTGGGCGCGGGCGCATGGTCCCCGTCCAAGGGGAGGTGGCAACCAGGAGTAAGAAGACAGTTGCATGGTTTTGTTTTAACGTAGTGATGCTTGCTTGATTTTTCTATATCAAGTTGGTTTTTAAAGCGCAAAATTGTCTTTGGTTTTGTGGGCTTCTTTTCAGATCTTTGTCCATGTTTTCTATCATGAGATGAAGGCAAGTTCTCCTGGAATATTGCTTATCATAAAGCAAATAGCGTTGTAGGATTGGTTTCATTCATTTCAAAGCTAATGACCACAAATATGTTTTTTTTGGGTGTCTAGTTCGAAGTCGCGCCTATTTTCTCCGGTTTGTTCTTCTTTTTTTGGTTAAAATGTGAATTTTATTAACCAAGAACAAAGCATCAGGGGATGCAACCCATACATCAAACGCCTTACCAAAACGACTAACCAAGGAACAAGCACATTGTTCCTTGCACCCAAACTGACATAACCAATCTAGTCACCAATGCTTAAGGCCCTATACACATGTGTTTTCAATCTATGAACCACATCCCCCACACTAGTTTTGATATTTTCACATAGAAACTTGTTCCTATAATGCCATACAAAATAAACAGCTGCAGCCATAGTGATCCGGGAAGCCTTGCACCTTGTGGTCTTCTTCCTCCAGCGCTTTTGTCCCCACGCAAGAATTCTAGGAAGACATACCAAGTTCCTAGGGAACCCCATCCATTCGGTAATACTCTTCCAGATCTCCATTGTGCCCGGACAAATGAAGAAGAGGTGTCGAACAGTTTCTGTTTGGCCACAAAAAACACAGTTCTTCACGGGCACAAAAGGCATGTTGTCCTTGGTGCCAAGTTTGTTAGAAGCTGCCAACCAAAAGATGAAACTATGCTTAGGTGTAATGGAATGATCCCATACAACCGAGCTCCAAGGAACCCTCATGCCTTTGATTCTAAATAATTCATATGCCTTTCCAGGCGCCATCTTGCTATCCCGCACCCAAGAGTGAATCAACTGCTGGGCTCCCACAACAGTTGATGCGTGAGAGACAAGTGTGTCTCTAATATTCAACAAGGCCATCAGTAAAGGAGAGAAGAAAGGGGCCTTGTTGACAGTCCACAATGTAGAGTTCAGCTTGTACCTAGTGTGCATCCATTTGACCCATAAAAGATCAGTTTTGTTATGAAGATCCCATAAATTTTTTGAAAGGAGGGAATAGTTCCAAGCTTTGAGCTGAAGCACTCCAAGCCCCCCTTCAGCATACGGGAGACAGACTTGTCTCCAAGAAACAAGAGCCCTTTTGTTACCATCATTCTTGCTACCCCAAAGAAAATGAAGGCAGATTCTATTGACTTGATCAATCACCGATGAAGGTGCTGGTAGGGCAGAAAGCCAAAAGCAAGAAATACCCTGCAGAACAGATTTAATAAGTTGTAGCCTACCAGCGTATGATAGGTTGATCCTCTTCCATTGATTCACTTTTTGCATCAGATTGCACAAAAAGGGGGAATAGTGCACCCGTTGCAGCTTGTATCCAGCAACAGGAATGCCTAAGTACTTGAATGGGAGAGAGCCAGGAAGGAAATTTGCTATGCGCTGGGAACTGAGAAGAGAGTGGCAATCACCAGCTACAAAGATCCTGGACTTAGATCGATTAAGGACAAGCCCAGAGACATTCCCAAAGTCAGAAATCCTATGTAAGATCTTCTCAGCTGAAACAAGATCACCTCTACAGAATATCATGAGATCGTCAGCAAAACAAAGGTGAGTAATATTGAGCTCACGACACTTTGGATGATAATTAAAGTCCGGATCATGTCTCAGTTGATTCAATGATCTGGATAAATATTCAATCCCCAGAACAAACAGAAAAGGTGACAAGGGGCATCCTTGTCTTAAACCTTTTTGGCCAGGAAAGTAACCTGTCATGGATCCATTGATATTGATGGAGAAGGAAGTGGTAGAGATGCATTGCATAATCCAATTGATGAAAGTAGCAGGAAAATTCATTCCAAACAGAATTTGTTCAATGAAGTTCCAATTAATACTATCAAATGCTTTGTGTATGTCAATCTGAAACATACACGTGGGAGATACCAAACTCCTACCGTACTCCCTAAGAAGTTCTTGGACCAAGAACACATTATGCGGCATAGAGCGACCTTTGAGAAAACCTGTTTGTGAATGATCAATAATCTTCTCCATGACAGAGGCAATCCTCTTGGCCAATATCTTGGCAATGATCTTATATAAGACATTACAACAAGAGATTGGCCTATAATCTTTCACATGTGTAACTTGCATACCCTTTGGAATGAGGGCAATGATTGAATGGTTAACCTGCCTTAGTAACTTACCATTCCTGAAGAATTTGTGGACAGCCAATAATACATCCGTGCCAACAATGTCCCATGCCTTAATAAAGAATAAGGAAGTATAACCATCGGGCCCTGGGGATTAATCTTTTGGGATTGAGAAGAGAGCCTCCTTGATGTCAGCATCCAAAATTGGCCTCATGAGAACGCTAGCACAATCATCAGGAAGCAATGGCCCACCATCAATGACTGAAGGATCAATGGGATGAACCCGGCCAGAAGTACCCAGTAGGTTCTTGTAATAAGTGATGAACTGCTCCTTAACTTGATCCATGGAGGTGGAAATGGATCCATCCTGAAGCTGAATGGAAGAGATGCTTCTCTTTGCAATATTCCTTTTAATCATTGAATGGAAATATTTACTATTCCTGTCAGAAAAGTGGAGAGAGACACCTTTAGCAATCTGTGAAAAGAACAATCTTTCAGCATTAAGAAGGCCAAATGTCTCTTTTTTCTTAACCCCAATCATTGATTTCAAATCAGAGGAGTCATGTTGAGTCCCAGGCATGTCCAGCAAGTTCTGTAAATTATCCAATTCTAAAACTGCATTTTCAGCTCTAGTAGAAATGTGAGAGAAGGCTTTTTTGTTCAACACCTTGAGAGCCACCTTGAGAGACTTGAGCCTCTTGCATAGCCTAAACATGGCATTCCCTTGAATATCCACGGCCCAAGCATGTGAAACAATAGAGATGAAATCAACATGTTCAGTCCACATATTGAAAAATTTGAATGAATAGACCCCATGCACCGGAGGAAGTAATTGAAGAGTACACGGGGAGTGATCAGATAAGCATCCAGAATTAAGGAAAGAGGCAGCAGCGTTAGGGAAGTCTTCCATGAAGTTAGCATTAATCATCACCCTATCAATCCTAGACCGCACGGAACCATTATCCTAAGTGTATTTACATCCAGAGTAGTTCATCTCCATTAGATTGCAGTTCATAAAACATGTCAGCTGATCTTGTAGTTGATAAGAGGAAACCAGACGTTCCCCAACCCTTTCATCATCACTAAGGATGCAGTTGAAATCACCAAGAACAATCCAGGCGTCTGGCGCCAGCATACATTGTGATTCAAGTTCACTCCACAAAGGCCTTCTGTCAACCACAGTGTTATAGGCATAAACAAAAGAGATGTGTAATGTCCTAGAGGTAATAAGGGACTGCGTTGCGCTCGGTGAAGTTCTAAATTCTAAAAATATATATATATATATATATATATATATATATATATATATTATATGGCTGGAATTAGTTCCGCCTAATCTTAATCCCCATTCCTTTTTACTGTTTTTTATTTATAGGGAGTTTAATCACCCCCTTTTATGCAAAAACAGTGGGAGACCCCTAATAGATACCCATACTGGTACTATGTGAGTGTCATAGCTTGGATCAAAATCCGGCATCCATTTTGTTACCCGCATGTGAAAACCATGCAGCATCCATGTACATCGTAAGAAACATTGCTGATAATCTTCCTCGTTATAAAAAGTAATGATAATATGTTGCGCATCTAAATGACCCAGTTTTGGAGTGGCTTTGAAGCCAATATGTCCAAACGAAGTATTCAACTGCTTCATGGTCGGGCGGCCATTTTAGAAAGAACCAATTAAGGAAAAACGATAGGGTTGTGAAAACTTGGATACCTCATCTTCAAAAAAATTGATGGATGGCCGACGTTTATAACATTGTACTGGCCGTGGAATCTCCGGAATAGGCAATGACCACAAGAGTTTCAACTTTCTATCACAAATTATCTCACGTGAGCAAGCGGGATTTATTAAAGGTAGGGACATCACTGAGCAAGTATTGCTTGCCCAGGAAATGACGCATATGTTAGACAGGAAGATACGAGGGCATAATATCATGATTAAACTAGACATGATGAAAGCCTTTGATCGAGTGGATTGGACATTTCTCCGCCAATTGCTTCATACGATGGGTTTTTCTCCACATTTTCTACAGCTCATTTTTAATCATTTTGAAGGTTCCTATCTATCCATCCTTGTAAATGGAAAACCTTGTGGTTTTTTCAAGCCCACAAGGGGTGTTAAACAGGGAGACTTTCTTTCACCGATATTATTCATTCTCGCATCAGAAGCATTCTCACGTGGTCTCAATGCCTTGATAGCAGATGGATCTCTAACAGCTTTTTCAATGGGTAGGGTGCATCCAACTATTTCGCATCTTGCATTTGCGGATGATCTCTTAATCTTTATTAATGGAGCTACCAAAAATTTAAGAATGTTCCGACGATTTTTGGATAAATATCAAGCAGTTTCGAGCCAATACGTCAACTATCATAAGAGTCGTTTTATACCTTCCTCTCATGCCTCTGTTGGTCAGGTTCATGCAATGGAACGTGTGCTTCAAATAAAGGCTTCATCTTTTTCAATGAAATATTTAGGAGTTTCTCTTATTCGAGGTCGTAACCGCCCTATATATTGCACTCACTTGATCAATCAAATTGATAAAAGGTTATCCGGATGGCACAATCGTTATCTATCAGCAGCAGGTAGATTAATTTTAATCAAGCATGTCTTAAGTGCGATACCAGTTCATGTCATTGCAGCACATCCTCTTCCCAAAAGCATTACTCGGGCAATCAGGCAGAGAATATGTAACTTTTTATGGGCTAGCATGGAAATTCTATACGACATCATTGGGTGAGATGGCAAAATCTTTACAAACCGAAGGAGGAGGGAGGACTTGGCTTGAGACACTTAGACATTTTACATAAAGCATACTCCAGTCGATTGTGGTGGTCATATAGCAAGAAGGATAGTATCTGGGTAGTTTTATGCACTCCAAATATGGTGGACGACAGCATTTCCATACTCGCATAACAAATTCCATTACATGGAAGCGCATATGTGCTGTCAATTCCATATGTTCCTCACATGTTATTCGTCAAATACATTCCTTCACATGGATGCTGGAACCAAATGGCATTTTCACGATACGCTCAGTCTATGACATGTTTCGGAATACAGGAGTACAACTTTTTACACATCGATTCATTTGGCATCGCTTCCATTTTCCAAGCATCCAAATGTTTCTATGGAAGTTGTATCACCATGCTCTTCCTATCCAGGATAATCTCCAAAAGATTTTAACGGCTAGGCCAACTTGTTGCCCTTTTTGTTGGGCATCGTCGGCTACCCAAGATCATCTATTCTTACATTGTCTAAACATCCATCACATTTGGGCTCATTATGCGGTACTCCTAGATGGTCCCCAGCCCCAAAATATTATGTTGACACAATATCTATTTCTTTGGTGGACATTAACACATGAGAAATCATTTCGAGGCATATTGCGCATTGTTGGGAAGGGCATCATATTATGGTCTATATGGCATACATATACTGCAATAGTCTTTGGGAATGAGAGCTGGACGCTTCGGCAATTACATGAACAAATCAGACAGCAAATTTATACCTGCTGTAATGCACAACATGAGAAGAAATATTCAGTCAATGATCCCATCTTATTAGCTCATGGGCTAAGTCCAAGGCTTCGCATGCATTGTCTTAAAGTTGTTCGGTGGTGTACACCGCCATCTGAGAGATTCAAACTCAACATTGATGCAGCACATGGTTCGTTCTCGGCCTCTGGAGGTGCTATATTACGAGATTCATCTGGTAATCTGAAGGAAGAAATTGCGTTTTATCTTCCATTATCAACCCCATTCCAAGCAGAGCTCCAAACGGATACTCTTGCGCTATTATATTTCTTACAGAGCTATAGACATGTTGATATGGAGGTGGACTCACTAGAGGTAGTACGGAATGTACAGTTTACAGACCACCCGTCCCTCCTCCGTGAATTACTTGAGTCTGGAGATGTTAAGATTGCGCACATTCCACGCCAGGCTAATATGGTGGCACACTTCTTAGCACATCATGGACCATTACATAACCATTTTCACCGCTTCCTTACGACGGATGCTTTACCTCATATGGTTAAAGGTGCAATACTTACAGATTTGTCTCTCCATTATCTACGTCTTTGACATGAGGATGACACAGCGTAATCGACAACTTGGTTGCCTGTGTCGCTTGACGCAGGCAGCGCCGGTAATATCTTATTCCCTTTGCATCATGCTTTTACTATATTGGCTGAGGAGTATAACTTCATATCATTCTAGCATGGTTATATGTGAGCTGTCCGTATCTAAGGATGCGGCGGCAAGGGTATTATTCCAGTACACACACTTTGTCATTTCATGCAAATAATCAGCACTCAAATTCCTGTATTTCTTACTAATGCAACGTTTTGTTTCATGCCGAATGACTTCACCCTCTGGCCGAGAGATGCTGTTCATTGGTGGGCATCAGTAGATAATTTTAAGAGGATGGCATGCATATTCTTCACACTCAGGACTATGCACGACACCATTTTATTTGCGATGCTGGATTATACATACCTTACATGGACGGAATCGCCATCAGCTTGCTTTCATGTGAGATCCTATGCTGTTCTACTGGCTGATATGCAGTCTTTGATCACACTCAAGATTTATGACAAGAATAGAGTGCTCATATGCATAATACGTCGTTTGACCAATCATATAAATATGTACGCATTTTCCTTCGCCAAGTTTTTATCCACAAGGGTGGTTTTTCTTGGCAATGTTTTAATGCGGCATATCACATATGATTGGAGATTAGCAATCATTAGATTTTTATATCGACATTTTACTTATGATGACACTTTCTTGTATTATGGTATTCCTCCTCCATAAGTGAGGCTACATCATTCATAAAATATTTCTTTACCAATATATATATATATATATATATATATATATATATGGCTGGAATTAGTTCTGCCTAGCCTTAATCCCCATTCCTTTTTACTGTTCTTTATTTATCTTCTTGGGGAGTTTAATCACCCCTTTTTATTTTTGTTAATTTAGTGTCAGTAGTTTATATTTACTTAATTTCTTGTTTTGCTATATTGTTTATTAGTTTATATTCCTATTTGTGGTGTGGTATTAGAGCCATATTGGTTTAAATCTACCGACAACTCATTCAGTTTTATATATCTTTTACTTATATTTGTGTAAATTATTGGTGAGTGTTAACTTTGTACACACTGGGTTATCAGTCTCATCTAAAGAGCAATAAATCCTGTATGCGTCAAAGTGTTTGTAGCCAAAGATCCAAACAAATATAAAAGAAAACATATATAAAAATGGAGGATATTTTCGAAGGATCTGCTTCATGCAGCTCGGTAACATGTGCAAATAAGAATAAAATTGTCAACACTGAGGAAATAATAATAGAGAATTTTGACAAAGCAGTAAATAACTATGTCATTCCAAAGATTAAGAAGAATGAAATATATGAGTCTTCAATATTCAATATGTTAAAATTTGATTACATAATTAAAACAGAGGAAAGAGATATTCCACTCTCTAAACTGTTTGAAACAATACAACTTCTATCTTATAAATCACTTGAAAAACATAAAAAGAAAGAATATCAATATTTACATGTTGGTCTTATACAAGTTGGTATCAAATCTTTAACAAGAGAAGGTGTAGATACATCAATATTAGTAGTCTTAAGAGATATAAGACATAACAACTTTGAACAATCACTTCTTAGTTCTGTCGAGTCCAGTCTATGTACAGGACCAATCTCTTTTGATTGTTACTAATTTTTCATGTTCTTTAGAAGATACACAAATATTGAATATTCCAACTCTTCCTTTAGAAAAGTTGATTATTCTACGGAAATTCCTAGACCAAATTATTCTAAAACAGAGTATTATTCTAATCTGATATAAATGCACCTAGTACATCACATAATATTTACACTAAAACAGATTTTAGTGAACCTAATAGTCCAACACAATCTGCAATAACAGATAACATTGCAAATGAATTAAATGTCATAGAAAAAGAATTTGAGATAAATAAAACTATTTTACACAATGATTTTTACAGCAAAGAAAATACTAATAACATAGAATGGGTTTTTAAACACTATTGTAATATTAGGAAACAAATATAAGACAAATATTATGAATTTATACATATTCACAAAATAAATATATATTTCTTTGATTGGTTTGAAATATATGCTTCACAAAATAATATAATTTTTCCTTTTAAAACTTTAAACCCAATAATTGAAAAACCAAAAGAGTGGATAACCATCAGGTCACAAAAAAAGATAGTGTCAAATCATCCACCTTTAGCAGGTATAAAATTAGATGTATTAGCGAATCCAATAGAGACTATTCCTTATAAAAATATGACAGAAAATTCTCTTACAAATACCAAACATATTATTCAACAATAATTATACAAATACACATCTACATACAATAGGAAAACAATTAGATAAGTTAGAAAAATATTTCCAAACACAACCTATAAAATCTATGAGTGAAGAATTACCTAACCAAAAATTTAAGCAACCATTATTCAAACCCTTTCAAATATCATCTTCTAGTATGCAATCTATATCTAATAAAGATGATTTCAATCAATTTATAAAACAAAAATTAAGTTGCATAGAAAAAAGTTTGGAAAATAGTAATTCTATAACAAACGAAGTAGTAGCAGATTCGAATGTTAATACTTCTATAGCTAGCAGAACTAGAAATAAAGAAAAAGAAGTCACTTCTTCTAAAATTAATAATTTAGAAGAAAATGAATCTTCAAATAATTCTGATAATTCTGATAGCTCAGATAGTGAAATAAATAAAGCATATGAACAATTCCAGAATAATAATTCTAAGGGAAATAAAGTAGAAAAAAATAGAATGGGATAAATCTATAGTACTAGTACAAATGTCTACCGATTTAAAAATGAAACCTATTTCCCAATATCATTTTAATGCACAATCAATATATTTTTTGAATATAGATGGAATGTCAGAATATCAAATAATTAATGTATTACAACAAATGACAATGGAAGCAAATGCTTATAGAACTGAGTTGACACCTGATGATAAAGCAATTGTTGAATATCTTATTTCTATGTTCTCTGGACAACTTAAAGGTTGGTGGGATCATTATCTAACTCCCATACAGAGACAAGAAATATTAAATTCAATAAAAGTTGATGAAAAAAATAATCCTATAATTATTGATGAAGGTACAATATCTGATTCTGTTGCCACACTTATATTATGTATATCTTTACATTTTATAGGTGACCCATCACATATTAAAGATAAAAATGCAGAATTATTAGCAAATTTAAGATGTAGAAAACTTAGTGATTTTCAATGGTATAAAAATACTTTTCTAACCAGAGTCATGATTAGAGAAGATTCTAATCAGCCATTCTGGAAGGAAAAATTCCTTGCAGGATTACAAAATTTATTAGGAGAAAAAGTTAGGAATAAAATTAGAGAAAATTCAGGACAACAAATAATTTCATATTCAAATTATACCTATGGAGAATTAATAAGTTTTATACAAAAAGAAGGATTAAGATTATGCCAAGATATAAGATTACAAGGTGGTTTAAAGAAAGAATCAAGGCATGCTAAGTCTGAATTAGGAACTTTCTGTAAACAATTTGATAATGATCCATATAAAACTTATAATAAAGAATGTAAAGAGAATGTTCTAGAAAACCCTATAATAGAAATATTAGAAAAACTTATAACAACAAATATAACAACAGATATACTAAAAATAACAAATATCATAAAAGATTTCAAAAATCCTCTAATGAATTTTATAGGAACAATTACAACAATAAAAATAAGAAACCTTACAAAAAAACAAATTACAAAAAAACTAAAAATACAAAAGATTACAAAAATATTTAAGGTTATAAATGTCATAAGAAAGGACATACTGTTAATATTATATATATATATATATATATATATATATATATCCAAAGATATAAATATGTACATAAGGCTGCCGCTGGAATCTCCTTTTTTTCCCTTTGCTGGTAGATCTTCTTTTCTTTTGAAGATGGCTGCTGATGGGAAAGGTGTGGGAGGGAAAAATTTGGGCAGGCGCTGGGGGAAGGGGTAGAATTAGGGAAAACTCTTTTTTTTCTTTGTTTTAGGGATGGATATATATATAGGCGTAAACCAATATGGATAGAATTTGATAATTTTCTAGTAGGTAGAATACCATTCTTAAAGTAATGTCCTAATTTACATCCCTATCATATATTCCCATTCCTTACAGAATACTATATAGTAATTTTATCCTATATTGGTATCTACCTTTTCTAATATTTATATTATTTTATTCACATTTTTCCCTTTTCTTTATTTTCATTTGCCCTAACAGGCACGGTCATAACACACCTCCCCCCTTACAGTAAATTTCATTCTTGAAACTTGTGCATTACATAATCATAAACTTGCGATAGTTCTACTTAATCCATTCAACTAAGATACATTACGAATATCACCGTATCAATCTCACTTTTTGGTCGCTAAACCTTCAAATTCCACTTGTACCCCATAATCTTGTATCATTCAACTTATTTAATTATAATCTGCAATTCGAATTCTTAACAAATCATATATGATTCATTACCTAGATAGTCAACTAAACTAAATACTCATTGAGTATTCGAATATGTTAGTCATCACACCCCCTCAACACGGAACTTATTAAGATATAAATTGTTTTGATGATGTAAAGATGTTTTAAACAAGTTTAATTGACACTTGAGACTTGATGCAAAATGAGAAAAATATACTTTGTGAAAAATGGTTGAGATTGGAGCTCACAGTCCAACATCGATCTCTCAGACTAAGGACATCGATCGATGTAACTTCAGTCTCTCCAAAGACAGACTTCGATCGATCGACGTCAGGCAGAAAAGTTCTTGTCCAACATCGGTCTCTCAACATGGGGTCATCGATCGATCGATGTCACTTTAGTCTCTTCCCATAGAGACTTCGGTCGATCGATGTCAGGCAGAAAACTTTCTGTCCAATATCGATCTCTCAGTCCAGGGGACATCGATCGATTGAAGTGACATCAATCTCTCCAAGGAGGACTTCAATCGATGGATGTCAAGCAGTTTCAAAACTGCTAAGTTTCTGGAGGATATCGATCATCGATCTCTCATCCCAGGCACTTCGATCGATCGATGTCCCCCAGAATTCAAATTATTATGAACGTTGGAACAAAATCCAAGGGAGATTCATGGTATTTTCTCTATCCAATCTTGCTCAAATTTCTTGTAGACTTTACTACATCATAATAAATGCTTCCTTGACTATTTTATCCATGTCTAAGCAATCCTAGGTTGGTTATTGAGGATCAAATCACTAAATCACTCCATAGGATGGCTAAAGACTATTTATACATTATCTCGACATTTGGTGTAGTTGAAGACATAGTGGAGGCTTCAAAAACATGGTGAACATCATCTATAAATGTAAGAAGCTTGGATGAGGCAAATACATACTTTCACCATCATCATGCTTCATCATTCATTGTAGTATACTTCTCTCATATTTTTAAAAGTGCTTAAAGATTGTTAAGCCTTTCGTTGTTCTTCATTATTGCATATTGAGAGATAGAGAGTCTAACACCAGAGGAACCATAAATATTTGATCTCTTGCTTGTGTTTAGATTAGTGAGAAAGTGTGAACCTTACTATTTCCTTCAACCCACTGTGAGAAAGTTCTTGAGAGAAAATTGTTGAAGTTGTGAGGTAGCAAGAAGTTGTTCTTGCTAGAGCTGTAGTTGCACAAGTATATTTTGTGCAAGAAGTTGCTATTGTGGTTGCTTACAAGTATTGCTGTGGTTGTTCTTATTAGCATTAATAAGAAGAGTAGTTGTTGAAAATCCACTTTTGCAACAAAGTGGTAGTAGAGTAGAATCATTTACGATTCGAACCACTTTATATCCGGTCTACACATTCATTGCTTCTCATCTCCCATTCTTGATTTCATTTTGTATTCTATTTGAGTTGAGCAACAAAAGAAACTTCTGCAAAATTGCTCAACACTCTATTCACCCCCCTCTAGAGAGTATTATGGACCTAACAATTGGTATCAGAGCCTAACCTTGATTGCATGGCCAATCTTTGCAAGTAGCGAGGTTAAAGATCATGGCAATGACAACCTCTTCATCCTACAACTCAAATTCCAAGCCAACTGCACTATTATCAGGATCAAGCACTAAAACTCCTATGCTTGATGCCCAAAATTATTCTTTGTGGAAATTTCGAATGATCAATCATTTGAAAGGCTGTGGATTTGATATATGGAGAGCTGTTGTCAAAGGAATTGAAGTTTCTATGATTACCAACTCAAAAAGAGAATCAATGTTCAAAGATGAGGATGACTATACCGACGAAGAGAAGATAAACTTCGCCATCAATAGCAAAGCATTCGATATTCCCTCAAGTGCTCTTACAACCACCGAGCTTATAAGACTTGAAGGTCTTGAAACAGGCGATGAAGAATAGAAAAGGCTTGAAATGATACACGAAGGGACTGAGCAAGTAAGAATGGCCAAAAAACTAATGCTCGTGAAGGAATATGAAATGTTCGGGATGAAGAGTGGTGAAAAGATTGAGGAGACAATCGATCGATTCACTTGAATAGTGAATCACCTTTCTATGGTGGACAAGAAAATCTCAAATGAAGACTTATCTTAAAACTCCTCAACTCTTTACCTAGAGAATGGACACATAAAGTCAACGCCATCACTGAATCAAAGAACCTCAAGACTCTTACTCTTGATGAGCTATCCGGTAATCTTTTTACTCTGAAATTCTTATTGATGAAGAGAATAGGATGAACCCTATCAAGCCCACGCAAACTTCATACAATGGATTGGTGGTAGAGTCCGACGAATCAGATGAGGAAGTTGCTCTTCTAGTGAGAAAATTTAGAAGAATGACAACAAGAAATAAGGCTCAAGCAAGAAAGTTTTTCAAGCGACCACCTAAGGAAAAAGAAGCAAGTGAAAATCGCTATAAGTGTGGTCAATCTGATCACTTCATTGCCGATTGAGACGTCAAGGAGCCGCAAAAACAAGAAAAGAAGGTCTTTCCTCAAAAGAAGAATGCTCTTAATGCGGAGGTAACCACGTGGGATGATCTCTTTTCCGAATCGGAAGGAGAAGAAAGTGAAGATCCAGATGTTGGACATATTGTAATAGTTGAAAACCCAAAGGCTCAACATACTTGTCTTATGGCAATTGAAGATGACCTTGAGGTAAATTATAATCCTTCTAATTTACAAGATGAAATAGGGGATTTCCAAGATGATTTTGAAAAACTGAATTTAAAGTATAAACATTTGAAGAAAGAGTTCAAGAAGTGCATTTTAGAAAATAAGAGATTGCATGATAAGAACATTTTGATGTTTCAAGATCATGACATCACACTCACCATGCATAAAACCGTAGCTCTTGAAAATGTGGAAATTATGAAAGAATGTGAGAAACTAAGGTTAGATTTACAAAAACTAACCAATGGTAAAAATAATCTAGACAAACTACTTGGAAACCAAAGAATTGGAAATGATAAATCCGGTTTTGGATTTAATTCATCACATTCTTCCATTAAGCCTAAGTCATTAAAGAAAAAGGCAAATAAGAGAAAAACACAACATAACTCATCATTTCACAAACCAAGGCATGTACCCACTTATTTTCATTGTAACAAAGTAGGACATGTGAAGAGTGCATGTAATGCTAAACTTGGTAGTATATATGTTTGGAAGCCTAAGGGCCGACAAGCTAACCCTAAAGGACCCGACCATCAAAGGGTACCAATGCATAAATCTCTTGGTTTTGTAGGCTCTCAAGATAAATGGAGTAGCCAAAGAAAAAGGAATCAAATGGCTTATGGACAGTAGATGTTCAACACACGTGACCGGAGACAAAACGTTGTTCACCAAGCTCAAGCTCCAAGATGATGGAACGGTGCATTTTGGCAATGGGAGAGCCAAAATCCTTGGACATGGAGAAATTGGTAACTCTTCTTTTACTATTTATAATATACTATATGCAGAAGGGCTTGAATATAATTTGATAAGTGTTAGCCAACTATGTGATGCTAATTTTCAAGTTGAATTTATGAAAAGAAAATGCATTGTGAAAAAGAACGATAAGATTGTTTTTGAGGCTATAAGGAAAAATGATGTTTACAAATTTAGCACACATGATTTAATATCACAAAATGTTTCTTGCCTAGTTGCCAAAAATGATTTGACTTAACTATGACATAGACAACTTGGACATATTTGTTTTAAAAATTTCAAAGAGATTTGCAAAAATGAAAAGGTCCAAGGTCTTCCAAAACTGAATTTCGAAAACCATGGCATATGTGACACTTGTCAAAAGGCAAAGCTTGTTAAAACAAGCTTCAAGCCCAAAAGTGAAATCTCCATCACCAAACTCTACAATTGCTTCACATGGATTTGTTTGGGGATATTGGTACAGCAAGTCTAGGTGGAAAACATTACACCTTTGTGGTGGTAGACGACTTCTCTAGTTACACTTGTGTAATGATTTTAGCTAAAAAGAATGATGCATGCCAAGAGTTTATAAAACTTTTTAGAAGATTAGAAAATAAAAAAGAAGACATAGTTAAGAAAATTATAAGTGATAGAGGTGGTGAGTTTGATGGTGAGTTTCAAGAATTTTGTGTATCCAAAGGGTATGGATATAATTTCTTAGCTCCAAGGACTCCTCAATAATATGGTGTTGCGGAAAGAAAAAATAGAACAATTCAAGAAATGAATAGAGTCATGCTAAATAAATTTGAGTTACCCAAGTATTTTTAGGTCGAAGCGGTAAACACCGCTTGTCATGTAATCAATAGAGTTTATTTGTGACCATCCCTCAAAAAGACTCCTTATGAGCTTTGGAAAGGTAGAGTTCCAAATATTGGTTATTTCAAGGTATTTGGTTGTAAGTGTTTTATACTTAACACCAAAGACAACTTGGATAAACTCGATTTCAAAGCGGATGAAGAAATCTTTATGGGATATGCTCAAAATAGCAAGACATTTAGAGTATATAACAAAAGGAGTATGAAAGTTGAAGAGTCAATTCATGTCAAGTTTAGTGAACTCCTTGAGGATGAACCATGTATAAATAATAATGATGAAGAAAAATAATTGAAGTAAGTCATATAGAAAAATTTGAGAATCCAAAGGGAATATTATCATTGACCTTAGGATTGATCCACTTGAACCTAAGGTTGAAGATGAAGAAGTAAGAGAAGATATTTCAAATTTACTAGAATTATATAGGCATTGAAAAGATCATCCT
This sequence comes from Eustoma russellianum, assembly GCA_036186865.1. Classification (NCBI taxonomy): domain Eukaryota; kingdom Viridiplantae; phylum Streptophyta; class Magnoliopsida; order Gentianales; family Gentianaceae; genus Eustoma; species Eustoma russellianum. The sequence continues at coordinate 15,316,148 of AP025041.1, read as the reverse complement.
AAAGAATTAATATTAGGTGAAACTAGTCAAGGAATAATGACTAGGAGGAAATTTAATGAAAATGCCTTCATTTCACAAGTTGAGCCTAAAAATATAAAAGAGGCAATAAATGATGAAGATTGGGTATTAGCCATGCAAAAAGAGCTAAATCAATTTGAAAGGAGTGATGTTTGGGAATTAGTGGATAAACGTATTTATCATCCCATAATTGGCACTAAATGGGTATTTAGAAACAAAATGGATGATAAAGAAAACATCACTAGAAACAAAGCTAGGTTAGTAGCTCAAGGATATAGACAAGAAGAAGGCATAGACTATGATGAGACTTTTACCCCCGTAGGTAGGTTAGAAGCTATTAGGATGCTATTAGCATATGCATGTTATAAGGATTTGAAACTATATCAAATGGATGTGAAATCTGCATTCTTGAATGGAATAATTCAAGAATAGGTGTATGTAGCTCAACCACCGGGGTTTGAAAATCATGATACTCCAAATCATGTATTTAAACTCAAAAGGGCCTTTATGGACTTAAACAAGCTCCTAGGGCATGGTATGAAAGATTAAGTAACTTCCTACTTGAAAAGGAGTTTTCAAGAGGAAAAGTCGACACTACTTGTTTTATTAAAGAACAAGGAAACCATCAATTGCTTGTTCAAATTTATGTGGATGATATTATATTTGGTGCTACTAATGATTCTCTTTGTGAGCATTTTGCTAAATTGATGGAAGGAGATTTTGAGATGAGCATGATGGGTGAACTCAATTACTTCCTTGGTCTTCAAATCAAGCAAACTCAAGAAGGAGTATACATATCTCAAACAAAGTACACAAAGGATTTACTCAAGAAATACAAGATGAAAGAAGTGTGAGCACACCAATGAGTACAAGTACAAAGCTTGACAAAGATGAGAAAGGAAAGCCGGTTGAGGTAACCAAATATAGGTGTATGATTGGTAGTTTACTTTTTTTGACCGCTAGTAGACCGGATATTTTGCATGCTGTGTGTTTATGTGCTAGATTCAAAGTATGCCTAAGGAATCGCATCTAGTTGCAATTAAACGTATCTTTAGGTATTTGAAAGGAACCTTAAACTTTGGGCTATTTTATCCCAAAAATGGTTGTTTTGATTTAAGAGGGTATGGTGACTCCGACTATGCTGGAAACCTAGTCGATAGGAAAAGAACCTCCGGGACATAACAATTCCTTGGAGATTGCTAAAATAATGTGTCAATTTCAACGACGGAATCCGAATATGTATCGGCTGCTTCCTGTTGTGCACAACTACTTTGGATGATCAACACCTTAAATGATTACAATGTTAAGTTTGATAAAGTCCCCATCTTATGTGACAACACACCAGCCATAAGTATAGCACAAAATCTGGTTCACTGTGGTAGGACAAAACATATTGAAGTGAGGTATCACTTCATAAGAGATTGCATTCAAAAAGGATTAGTATGAGTTGAATTTGTTCCAACCAATGCGCAACTAGCGGATATCTTTACTAAATCCCTTCTTACTGAGACATTCGAATCAATTAGAACAAGATTAAGGATGATAAATAAAGGTTAGAGAGTCAGAATTGCCAAAAAGGGAAAATTCAGCACAGAGTTGAAATAACCAACGGGTACAGGTAAATTTGGCTACATTTCACTTAGAGCTCAATTGTTATTCAATGAATGGAAAAACAAGAAGAGGTCTATCATTCCATTGAAATTTCTCAAAATTGAATATATTTTGAGCAATGAGGATTTAAGGCCTATCATCAATTAGTTTGATGATAAAAATAGAGACCTATTTGGGAAGTTTCTCAAATGGATAACATGTCCACCCGTTAAACTCGAATGTTTTATGCTAATTTATGGGTAGACTACCGAAATGGAGTGTCATATTCTTTAAATTCGGTGATAGATGGTCAGTTGTTAGAGTTTAGTTATAAGATAATAAATGAGTTGCTTGGCGTTCCTGATGAGGGTTGAGAGGATTTTGATCCGTGGAGGTGGGATACCTATAAGTATCAAATATTTGAAGATGAGGTTAAAACCTTTCTTGGATTTCACCCCACCAAAAACACTAATGACATGCCTTAAGTGTACCGAGTCTTGCTCGCCATTGTCACTTTTTGTAATAATGGCAAGTCGGCTAAACTCCTGAGCAATTCGGATTTTTATATTGCTTACCGTATTGCTATGAGGGAACCAGTAAATTTTGGTGAGATAGTATTTGCGAATATGATGGAAGCCGTCACAAAGAAATCAAAGGCGCTTCCATATAGCAATCTAATTTATAGATTGCTCAAAAAGTCTAATGTGGAGTTGGATGAGGAATATACAGAACAAATATCCAATAAGGATTATTATACAAAGGCCAACATCCAACAGATACATAAGTCACGAAAATAAGCACAACGATGGGGAGATCAGAATGAACAAAAGCAAGAAGCTGAAGATATCCCCCCCGAAGATCTCATTCCTCCAACACAACCCACCGAACCTCCCACTGAACCTTCATCTCACCCCCTAACACAACCGCCCTCACAACCAAGTTCTACCTCCCAAGCGGACAAAGGAAAAGCCCCCATGGAGGCAAATAGTGATTCTGAGGTGCCATTCGACGCGGAGGGAGAGATTGAAGAAATAAACTATACTCTTGGTCAATGGGGAGAGGACTTAACCAAGGAAGCCGTACGTATTGATGACTTGAAAAAAGACAACACAAATCTCACAAAGAGGGTCAAGACATTAGAGACGGAGCTGAGTGTTCAAAAGTCCAAGTACCAAAAATTGAAGACAAAACTCAAAGAAGCTCTATCCGGTTTATGCTTCTCTTCCGATGAAGAGTAGAGTTTTTAGTTCTCCCTATTCCCCTCGTAGCCATAGGGTTGGTTTTTTAGGAGTTTGAGTTTGCTTATGTATCTCAAAACTATGTATTTTCTTACTGATATTTTAACTCTTCATTTTCTTGTCTCTTGCTATTTTTTTGTTGTTTTCAAAAAGGGGGAGAAGTTGTTTGGTTGCATATGGTAGTATGCATGATATTTGGCAAAGGTATGTTTGGCGTGGTTTGAGTTGGCTTAGGTTGGCATGGCATGGTTTGCATAAGTTGGTCTTGACAGTGCTTGTTGGGTAGCATGAGTTGCTTGATGTGAGTTGATGAAGCATGAATTAATTAAGTACTGACATTGTTTGCCTGGTAATATAGGTTGCATCATGAGTTGCTTGATGAGAATACAAAATGCATGCTTGATATGCTTGGTAACATCTAAAATGATTGGCACTGACACGAGTATTATGGTATGCTTGTTTGATAGCTCACATGTTGAAAATATGGAAATTGGTGCATGGCTTGAGAGGAAGCATTTGTGATATTTTCATCATACTTATTAATTTTGGGAAGATTACATGTTAAGGGGGAATTTTGATGTGTTCATGGACTAAGGAGGAGTTGTAAAATATCAAGTTTACATGTAAGTTTATCAAGCAAAAACATCTTTTGAATCATGGTTTTGAAATCATCAAAAAGGAGGAGAGTGTTAAGATATAAATTGTTTCGATGATGTAAAGATGTTTTGAATAAGTTAAATTGACACTTGAGACTTGATGCAAAATGAGAAAAATATACTATATCAAAAATGGTTGAGATTGGAGCTCACTGTCCAACATAGATCTCTCAGACTGAGGACATCGATCGATCGATGTCACTTCAGTCTCTCCAAAGAGAGACTTCGCTCGATCGATGTAAGGTAGAAAAGGTCACGGATCCGCCTTCATTGTTGTCTCCAAAGGTCACGGATCTGCCTTTTGTGACCTTCTTTAATTTTGTGAACAAGCTCGGGTCACCCGTCATGTGCCTCGAGCAGCCACTGCCAAGGAACAACTTTATAGTTGTATCTTTTGATGTGTGGGCTCCCTGCAATGTGCAAAAATGATTTAGGTACCCTTTTAACTTTGGGTCCTTTCGAGTTAGTTAATCACCTCTTAGTAAAAGTACCTTTCGGTACCCATACTTGGGTGATCCTTCTCGGTCTAGCAAATGGCAAGAATATTGATGAAGGTGCGATATAGTAGACATGTGGTGAATGCACTTTGGGCCTTTGCCCAAGAACTCCTTTATACTCATTGTATGAAGGACGTTTTTGATACGTCCTTGTGTGTGTGTGCGTAGTGCGTGGATGAAATGAATGCCGTGTATGCATCACTCTTTTCTTTTCATATTTATATGGTACAAAATTGTATTTCGCATGATATGAAGAAAAAGTGGGACATGATGAGGGAAGAGCCAGTTTTTGCGTCATCTTAGACGCCATTTGAGGCTTTCGGGTGTCTACTTTCTTAGACACAACAAACTTAGTTGGTTTGGTGGATACTTCATTAGTATCAACGTATCCCAAATCCGTTTTGTCACTGTCATGCTTTTGTGATAAGATAATACGATGCAGCATGTTCGATCCCGTATCAAACTGTTTCATCATTTTATCTAGGTCTATATTCCTTGATTTCAAATTTGAAATCTCGGATTTCATTTTGGTATTTTGAGTGGTTAATGATGAAATTTCTGTCTTTAATGCAGTAATGATGCATGATGACTCTTTCTTTGAATCGTTTAATTGAGCGACAAGATTCTCGTTAGAAGATTCTAACAGTTTCTTATCTTCAATTAATCGCTTCTTTTCCTTAGAGAGAGTCTTAGTGAATTTATGCAATTCTAAATACTGACTAAAAAGATCATCATAAGAAGGCTCAGAGTCAGAATCAGAATCAGATGATACCTCATTAGATGCTTTGGACACAAAGCATACTTGCGCAGTCTCTTCTTCAGTTTCAGTCTCGGAATCCGATGTATCACTCCAGGTGGAGGCCTTTAGAGCACGTTTCCTTTGCTTGGGTTCTGAGACGAGTCTATTCTTGTTCCGCTCCTTGTCAGGGTATTTATTTGTTTGCTTTTCTTTATTGGGGCAGTCATATGATAAATGTCCAAGTTTGCAACATTCATAACATTTAACATCTTTATCATTTGACTTGTTCTTACTTATTTTAGTTGTAGTACCCTTATTTTTGTTTCTAAATGACCTTCTCATAAATTTTCTTAAGCCTTTAGCCAATATAATTAGGTCATCGTTATCCGATTCAGAATCACTATCATCTACGTGATCGGAGGAAGTAGAGACGTATTCATTTGATTTAAAAGCAATAGCTTTACCTTGTTTAGATGATTCCGATTTCCATATGGTGAGTTTACTTTCATACACCTTAAGTGATCCAATTAACTCTTCCATCTTTATTGAGTTCGTTTATTTGCTTTTTTCTATTGCGGTTACTTTAGGGTCCCACTCTGATGGAAGGCTTCGTAAGACTTTCTGTACTTTTTCCTGCATGGTAAAAGCTTTACCAAGAGACTCAAGAGAATTGTAGATGTTAGTCAAACGAAGATCCATATCAACAATAGATTCATTAGGCAATAGTTTAAACGACTCAAGTGTGGACATAAGCATATTTATTTTTGACTCTTTTACTTGACTCGTGCCTTCGTGTTTCATTTCGAGTATCCTCCACATTTCTTGTGCACTAGAACAGTTTGAGACATAACTAGACTCACTCTTACTTAATCCATTTAATAGCAATTGCATAGCCCTAGCATTCATGCTAAGTTTCTTTTTATCATCACTTGTATATTCTTGTCTAGGTTTAACAATTTCTAGTGTGACTCCGTCTACGGTGGATATCGTAGATGGAACAAAAGGACCATCTTCTATAATCGACCAAAGATCAATATCTATTGCCATAAGAAAAAGCTTCATTCTTAGTTTCCATTGAATGAAAGACTCACCGTCAAAAAGAGGAGGCCTTTGGCTCGACATACCTTCTTGCTCGGTTTTGAGATTTGTGGTTGCCATCTCACTGAATCGTTGGATCCTTTGTAGTGAGTGTTCCTGCGCTCTGATACCACTTCGAGGATCTGCAAGGCACCACTAGAATGGGAGGTTGAATAGCTGGTGTGGAAAGTATGGTTTTTAAAATTTGTTTAAAACCAAACAACTCAACTTCTGAAAACAAATTCTGTTTTCAGGACCAGTTTTAAAACATTTTTAAAACTAGGTTTTAGGTCTTCAAAAATTCTAAAATTTTGAGAGACCTTAGCCTCATATGTTATGAGTGTCTCCTGAAAATTTCAGATTTAAATTCAATCTTTAACCCTTTCAAAAATCGTTGGTGGTCAGATTGCGCGAATCTGTCAGAAACGGTAGACTGTTTTGAAAAATTTATTCCTATTTGCTCTTAAATCCAATTGCTCTGAAATTTTAACCACTAACCCCTAATATATTTTCTTTAAAAGGGTTGAAACAGTTTTGAAAAATACTTTCAGGAAGTTAGTCAAATACACTCAAAGTCTCAACCTTTGCAAGCCTGAAAATCAGACTGCACTAGTCTCAGAACTTTGGATGTTTGAGTGAATTATACTTGTCCAAAAGGGTTGCAACTTATGCCAAATTAACCCTAGGACGTGTGGCTATGTTTCTGGAAATTTTCGTACTTTTTGAAAATCGCTTACTATTTTTATGAACGTAAACATAAAGAGTAAACAGTGCAGAAAAACAGAATATAAGTGCAGAAAGTAAATGACACCGAGAATTTTATACTGATTTGGTTATAAACAACCTACTCTATTCTTCGAGGAACAGCTTCCTCGGTTCACACTAGTCACACACACAAGTACACCTTACCACAGGGTTGATGGAGTTACACACCAACTCCAACCCTTTACAAACTTTGTACGATGAATACGATTCGCACGAACACCACCACCTTGCAAGATTGAAGATTGATCACACCTTGATCAATCTTTTACAAAGATATAGAATGTGTGGTGGTATATTACAAGCCTATTCAAGAATAAGAATATAAGTGCAATAGTCTTTCAAGAAGAAGTAAGAAAGAGAGTGTAGGAGAAAGGAGTGCTAGGCGTTTTTGATGTTTGAATTTGCAATGCTTGTTCTTATCTTTTGTTTTTGCTCATCTCCTTTCCTTTTAATTGTTTTGGCCATCCCCATTAGGTGCTCTCCCCCTCTTGAAAATTATCTTCTAAGTCCTTGGGAGAATGTATGGCATCATTATGACATGATCTTGCTTACTTGGCACCTTCTCATTGGATGATCATTTAACATTTCCTTACTTGGCACTTCATGATTGGTTGAATGTTATCATCACTTGATGACTAGGATAATCTGAGAAAACCACTTAAAACATGTGCCAAAATCATCATAAAATAATTACCATAATTCACAAGATTGTCACATAAAGTTAGCAAGATAATCTACTCACAAAAGGGCATGAAAATTTCGGCCATTAAGAGACTTAGCATGCTGAAATTTCAGCATGTGATACATGGGTATTCTTTTCAAAATGTTGTCATGTTTTCTTTGATTTATCTCTTAAAAATGAATCACCATTTAGTGGAAGATATTTAATCTTTTATGAGATAAAAACTTGACTCCCATGTGGCCGAAAATTCGACCATTATTCATTCACACATGCTGAAATTTTCAGCAAGTGTGATATTGAAAAATATCACCACTTAAATTCCATAACTTATTCAAAATGCTTCCAAATTATCTTCCAATTAATCCACCTTAATTAAGAAGTAAAATATCGCTCATAATGGAGGTAAAAATCGGCCATACATTAGCACACATGCTGAATTTTCAGCATGTGTCACAATTGTGACAAAATTTGAATTGTTACCTTGTGTAGCTTCTTCCTTCATGTCATCAACATTGTATGATTGATTCTTGACCAATCAATATGCCAAAAAGGCTCCACATATGCTCCATCTCAGCTGTAGGGGTGTGTATACATGTATATGCATGTGCTGAATTTCATTTTTGCTAACTTTGTAAAATAGTTCACATTTAATAATACACACATGTTATATTCCAATCAGCCCTTAATTTAATTTTCTAAAACACTTTAAGATGTATGACATATGTAAAATGTGTCTAGATACGTGTCGTATGATGTGCCAAAAATGTTCCATGTGTTGTGTACGTAGAAAACCGAATTTTCGATATTTATCGATTACCCGATTTTTCTCTAATTAAATTCCAAATTTTTGCACATGTTATATATATTATGTTACACATAATATATAT